>VMRM01000012.1:16383249-17115749 GCA_010277075.1 Poeciliopsis retropinna | reverse complement strand
GGAAGAAAAGAAGAAAAGTAAAGACAATTAATAAATAAATAAATGAAAAATCTTTAAAGTCTTGCTGATTTTTGTACTCCCCCCCCCATTTATTATTATTATGTTTTTAGTGATTTCTTTTGCTTTTTCATTGCATTTCCTATATGACTTCTATGCAAATAATAAGATTTGAAAAAAATATATCAATATGGTTCATTTTTACAAATGGTGTCAAAAAACTGATCTTATCAAGTCAATAGGTAATTTAGAGTCAAACTGGCTATTATCTTAAAAGATAAATAAAAATGATTAAAAAAACTGACTTAGGAAAACTAACAAAAACATTTGTAGTTAACTTTATTATTATTTATAAAAAATAAAAAAAACAACAACAAAAAACCCCACCTGCATTTAAAAAGTGAAGAACTGTTTTAAAGTTTGAATTAGAATATGAGAAAAAATTATATTCCTGTATTAAGTTAATATATTGTAACATATTGTATTATTTATTACTTTGCAATTGTCATTGGTAAATAAACTCTTTGGGTTCATATTAGCCAAAGCTGCGTATTTTATTTTATTTTATTTTATTTTTTCAGATCTTGATCAAGTAAACTTGTTCTGATGTGGACATTTCAATACCAAGAACAAAATAACTTTCATGTTACAAAAGCCTCACATCCACTAGCAAAACCCTCAAAAGGAGACCAGTTTTTTTCTGTTTGTTTTTTGTTTTCTAAGACTGTGAAAGCAGCACCCAGAGTCGTCCTCCTAACAAATTACAAAGGCACCGAATGCTTCTGTTGGCACAGACAGGCCAGTAATAAGCAAAGGCCGTTTAGACTTTAGGAAAATCAAGCAGCTGCAGAGCAGATTGTGCACGCTGTAGCAATATTTTCCAAAAGCTTTTGAAGCTGGAACGATGCGAACTGGCTCTCTGAATATTCATGCATGGATTTGTTTATACGTCTCATTATTGGAATTGAATTATTCAAAGTCCTTCGCTGGTTTTGTAGGACGTTTGAGCGAGGCAGGGAGGCAGAGGGGTCGTTCTGGTGCGACGCAACGAGCAAAGTCTGCGAAACAAACAAGAAACCACTTCCATTTTTCCTATGTCTAATTTCAACAACTCTGCTGTTTAAAAGAAGAGTCAATGACAGAAACTAGACAGACCTGATCTACTCGTCTAGCTCATCTAACTTTTGAGTTTTATGTCATTAAAAAAGGAACGTACTCCAGATGACATTTATGATGGCTTTGCTTTGTGCAAGAGTCTATGAGCCAGCAGGCATTATAACCACAAGGTAATCCGACGATTATTTTGGTATTTATCATGTTTTTCCTGCTGCTTTAGCCAAGATTTTAATGTTTTAACTCTTCTTGTGCTGTAAGTGAAGCATTTTTGTCTTTTGTTTTTTTTTTACAAAATGTAAAGTAAAAACATATTTGCTGGTTAATAAATAGTTGGCTAATAAATCAGATAGAGACATTTGGTTTAGACAAACTCTTACTCTGATTTTTTTTTAAAATTATTTTTAACAGGATTAAGGAAATCCTCACAACAAATCTGACGTCAGCTGCTGCGTGAGTCACACAAGTATCATTATTTAAACCTCAAATCAAAATCCAGAGTTTTATTTTACAAAAGGTCCAATAGTACATAACAATTTAGTGTTTCTTAACCTGGAACATTACACAGGAAGTAGAAACATGAACCACTTAGAAATCAGATTTTATTTTACAGACATCACTCTGATTTATGCTTTTGAAGACAATATTCATTGAGACATTAGACTGAGTTAAATTAATCTCTCGTTCTGCACATGATGTTCCCAAGACGGTCAAAACATGCCATGTATGATCTTCAAGCTCCTGAGGGCAAACATGACACAGTGTTTATGGAAATTATTGATCTTATTTAGCCAGTTTTTGGAGAAACTGAAACCTTTTTGCGTATTTCGGGGAAAACTCCCTGAAAAACAAAGAGAACAAAAACTTTTGCTGAAGGCACCAGTAGAGACAATTTCTGCACTTTCCAAGTTGCAGCCTTAAACATGAATGCATTTTACTGGGATGCCAAGTAATTGTGCAAACGGAAAGTAGTGCATGATTGGGAAGTGAAAGGAAGTGATTCTGAAAAGTGTGGCATACATCTGCAGAACCACCTTTTGCTTTTGTTACATCTGAAACTGTTTTGCTGTTTGTCTTCTACAGCTTGACACATCTAGTCTGAAATTTCTGCCTGTTCTTCTCTACAAAACAGATCAAACAGAGTCAGAGTTTTGGGTCTTGCCAACGATTGTCAAACCAACTTAGGTCTCGACTTTGACTGGAAAGTTCCAATAATTGACAGTGGACTGATCTAAATTATTCGATTTCAGCACATAGACCAAAAAGTTCAGTTTCAAAACTGAACTTTTAACAACGCACCCTCATCTACACGTTTGCTATGTCCTGAACATGGTTTTTGGGAAATGGATAATATGATTTCTTATGGGGGCTGCACAGTGGTGCAGTCTGTAGCACTGTTGCCTTGCAGCAAGAAGGTCCTGGGTTCGATTCCCAGCCCGGGGTCTCTGCACAGAGTTTGCATGTTCTCCCTGTGCATGCGTGGGTTCTCTCCAGACTCTCTGGCTTCCTCCCGCAGTCCAAAAACATGACTGTCAGGTTAATTGGTCTTTCCAAATTCTCCCTGTGTGTGTGGTTGTTTGTCCTGTTTGTCTCTGTGTTGCCCTGTGACAGACTGACAACCTGTCCAGGGTGTACCCTGCCTCTCGCCCGGAACATAGCTGGAGATCAGCACCAGCAACTCCTGACCCCAATAGGGACAAGGGTGAAAGAAAATGGATGGATGGATGGATTTCTTATGGTTTTTGTCTATCCGCGTTTCGGATAGATGAAGGACGGAAATAATTACTGTGCACAATCACCTGATCCTCTTGGCTGTTTCTCTGTCTGTCTGTCTTTTAGCAGGTGTGAAATCAGCTTTCCAATTTTCAGATGATGTGAAGTGCTTCTCTGAAATAAACATATCGTTCAGGCAAATCCTACTTGAAAACCTTTCTTCATCTTTCTCCCCGACGTTCCTTCTGTTTCCTTTGGTCAACATGTTTGCTTTCTGACAAACTCAGAGAAACCTCATAGGACTTCACAGAACAGCTGTATTTGTTGTACTCAGCTGCATTTCCATTGACCATAAAATTGACAATTGACAAAAATGGCAGCAGCATATTGGCTCAATGGAAACACACCAAATAAAACGCTTTGGCAGCTTTTTCGGCTACATGAGAGCAGCTGCGGAACATCTCTTTCATGCGATCAGCAACCGAATGTTACTGCTGGTGGACAAGTCAAAGTCAAACACGTCAATTACGACTTTAGTGCTACATTGAGCGAGTTTTAGAAACACAGCTCATGTTGGTCTATTGCAAGGGAAAAAAAATGTTTCTGTTGAAGTTGAAAGTAAATCTGACTGAGCTGCATCTTGTCAGCTCCGCCTGCACACTGCGGCCGACGGCAGCCGGGTTTCCCCGTCCCTGAGCCTGGATTTGAATAAACAGCTCCTGAGGCGCTGCTGGTGGCGGGCCGAATCGCTCGCCACCGCAGAGAGTTGGAGGCAGAATCTGTGACGCTTTAAATATTCATATCTCCGGACAGACGGGGAGCCATCGGCCTTGCCACTGTTGTAACTGGATTTAAACACCGCACAGATGTACACTCTTTCAGCTCCGTGCATCATGTTGTGTTAGCTGAAGGGATTAAAACGGGTGGTGGAATGCATCAAAGGTGGGCGGAACAACAGAAAGAGAAACTGAGTCCACGGTGGAGAAAAGGAGGAATGAGAAAGAGGAGATAAACAAACAGATAAGCTGCCAGAGACAAAGGCGGGATTTAATTCTTACATGGGAATAGACGGCGCTCTGAGGTGAATAAGAGACCCTGGAGGTCGCACTTTCCCATGGGGCTGATATTTACTCCAACTGCTCCTTTGTTTTAGTCTGGATCAGCATCGACACGCCGAGGAACTGTAGCAGAGAATCAGTCTGTAAAGTAACAAGCGGGGGCAAGTGAAGATGTAGCTGTCTTCTTGCAAAATGGACAACTTTCTAGTAGCAGTCGTTCAAGAAGTACATTTTGATAACACAGGTTATATATAAGATCCGCTTTCATTGCTCCTTTAAAAAGCTTCCAACATCATAATCTCACACCAAAGAAAACTTAAAAATGAAACTCCTAATGGTAGTTAAAAAATAACTTAACCTCAAATCAACAGTTTTTTTTTAAATTTATTTTTATTTTTTTTTGCAGATAAACTGCATAAATGGATCTCTATGGTTGCTGTCTTCACGTTTCTTCTTATAATTCCGCAATATTTGGCCAAAAACTATGTAAGTGCTGCACTTCTGGGGTCGGATGGTGGCTACTGGAGTTGAATTTTCTTATTGGTTATGTTTCTTGGCTCCGCCCACTTTTCTGGAATCTTTCAACAATATTTCCAGTGGACGAAGTTTATGCCTTCACAGAGGATAAGTTAACAATTTAATTTATTTAATAAGACAAAGTGTCCGTTCACCCGTCTGTCAGATCTTTCAATAACCCAATCATATCAGTACTTACTCTTCATTTATAAAGCTCTACAAGGTTGGATCATGCAGAGAGAGTGATCTTTGACCTTTACTCGTTATACACAAATGTAAGGGTTGATTTCCAGCATGTGGAGTCATTCCTGTGTTTTGCATCGTCCTCCTGATAAAAATCTCCAGACGTCTGAAAGAGTTTATGATGCCAGGCACTCTAAAAGGATTTCCTCGGCCTTTGGTAGCATGTATTTATTCTACTCTGGAGACGTTTAGTAGAAGAAATTGTTTTTCTGTGTCCATTAAGTGGCTTATGCCTGTCGGCATACGTCCGTTTTACTTAGCATGTCGTCATGCCTGTGTCACAAGTTGTGGATTTATTATTAAAAGCTTCCGGACAAAATGCAGAAGTAAAGGATGAATTAGCAAGAATTGATTTACTTAATCTTATAAATGTACTCCAATTAAATGTTGGGTTCTCCTAACATTTTTAGTTTGAGATTATTCTACTGGAATAAAAATAATTACATATTTTGTCCTCATCATATGATCACTCCTTATTTCAATAATTAATGTCTAACCACAGCTGGCTTTAGTTTTTTTTAAGTTTAGTGCTGAAATGAGATTGTTCTCTAGTTAAAACAATTTAAATTGTTTTAAGTTTGAACATTGTGGATCACCGTTTCATTGATCGAGCTTATTGAACATTACTTACACGGAATTTGTTGATTGATTATTAGTCTGATTTAATTATGTTTTTTTTTTAAGTGTGATGAAAAATCTCTTATGTTTTCCTCATAAGTGTTTCTCATTCGCTCTTGTCAGTTTGGGAACTGATTTGAACTGATTTGACTGAAATAAGTTGAATCTATTTTGACGCACCAGTCCAGCTTCCGTCATCCGAAAACAAAAATGAGCTTTCGACACCTCCAAGCCCACCGAGTCATGACGTCCTTCCCAAATTGACAAGCCAGACAAGGAGAGGATTAACCAGGAAACCCAAATGTCCCTTGGTGAACTCTGGAGGAGCTGCAGAGATTCAGTACAAAGGTGTGTGAATCATGAGCTCAAAGCCCAGCTGAGGATAAAAAAAAAAAGATTTTCAGAGAAACTCTGCATCCAATCTGACTAAGCTTTAGCTATTTTGCAGATAATTAACAAAAATGTTGCTGTCTGGATGTGGAAAGCTGAGACGAAATGTGCAAAGTTTCAACACACAGCCAAACTTTCACGAGTCAAACATTTTTTGAAGAAGAAGGAAGAAGAAAAGTGCTGGAACTCGGCCGTGTTCACAAATACACGAGAGGACGCATGCAACTCAAAGCTAAATACCTAATAAGCTCTGAGTGGTTCTCATGTGTATGTGGGTGTGCCTGATTGTCTGTAAGAAGCAGCAGATGAACTGTTCGATTAGGTGGATCAATGTGTTTAGCAAAGGCCCACAGGGACAAAGACAGAAGGGAGAAAGAGAAAGGGAGAGAAAAGGAAAACGAAAGAAACAAAGCAGGAGAGCAGAAGATCCATTGAGGGCGTTTTCTTTTTTTTTTTTTTTCTTTTTTTTTTGTGGCTGAAGAATCGTCCCCCGGTGGCTTTGAAAGGAGGGATAATCCTGTCAAGTAAGCGGACCTTTGGATATTCATGACCGGCCGAGCGGCTCGGTGGACTGAAGGAGGACGCAGTCATGACGGGATTAGACATCAAAGTGGATGCAAGGAGCGCAGGACTGGGACTAGAACCAGCAGAAAACACGGGGGTCTCGGAGGGGAGCGGTGGGGCCGGCGGGGACCGGTTGTCTGGTGGTGTGTGGACGGGACTTTCAATGACTCAGAGACGAGGACCTCCTAAACGCTATTCAGATGAGTGACGCGGCTTGGTGCGTGCACCTGTCCACAACGCATGCGTACCCGTCAAAATTTCTGAAAACGACCTCTCCTAAAGGGCAACCTCTGGACCGCCGAGCAGCTGATATGGAGAGTTGTCAATAGCATCGTCTCATTGGCTCCCCACTTTTCATGAACGCTCCAATAGAGCATCAAGCGCCCACGCGGGGAACCTGCTCTGCAAGTCAAAGGCCTGCAAATGACCAGAGAGAGGCTCCTGTTTTCAGCGGAAGTTAAAACTTTTTTTGACTGACAAAGAATCGCCTGCGTCATTTGGACTTGTGTCTTCACACTTCACACATTTTATTCTTTAAAAACTTGATTGTTTTTGTCATAACACCGGCATAACACCGGTGGGAAATCGGACGTGAATTCGAACAAGAATGGTGCGATTACCTCGACAGGAGTCAGGCCGCCATGAGACGCTCTAATAACTACAACCTCAATTTGTCAAGCCAGTGAGGCCTGCTATCGTGTTGCTCTGGAACATATGCCAGCTCTCCGAGTTGTTGCTTCCCTGGGGTCCCCTGTTTCACAAATCAAATTAACACTGCACTCAGAGTGGCGGATTCACACACATCAGACTAAATATTACACACATTTTTACCCAGACACCCACTGTTTTATTGTCAGTGTCGCTGTCGGAGGCCGCTTCTGAGTGCGATCGACATCCGCGGTCGAGGTATTGGGATCTGGTTTGCGTGGCGGTTGAAAGGGGGATTTCAGTGTTCTGAGGGTCCATGAAGAGAAGGAGCCCAGCAGGAGGTGACTGAGCCGAGGAGGCAGAGGTTGTGAGGCAAAGAGGGAGCCGTCTCATTGGAGGTGGACAGAGGGCAGTTGCGCATGCTGACAGATGCGTCCGTCAGTACTTGAAAGAATCATCTTCCACCGCCTCCATCTGCCAGCTTGGTTTGTTCATAGTGTTGCAGTTTCTTAATGTGTTCAAAAGTTTCCCAACAAAGGAAACTTTTAAATTCTGACGTAATTGTTGGGTTTCAGAGGTTCAACGCAAAATGACACGTCGCCTCTGGAAGGGGTTGCGAGAAGCTGTAAAGTTGAAAAGCATTAATGTGAAACTTTGTTATTAGAAATATTACAGAAAGGAACAATCTGAGCATATTTAGAAACAAACAAAACAGAAGAATCCTTAAAATTTTTGGTGGAGATGATAAACTTTGACAAGCTAAAAAGATTTAGAATGAAATTCATGTTAATTAAACTTCTATCGATTCAGTCTTTGTCTTCATCAATCACAGCGCACTACATAGAAACAGTCGAACAGTAGGAACCTTTTCCGATAGATTTGCGCCTTTCCGGTCAGCTGGGACATGTGACCTCTCCTCCGTGACCTTTCCTGCCATTACCTTAACGTTTCCAAGCTAGTAGAGCACAAAAAGTCCCTGAAGCATTGAGGAGTCCTCAGAACCACCAACGATAAAGCCACATGATCTGTTTCTCACGCTTTCTTTCATTTTAACAGATTCCGTGTTCAAGACTTTAAAAATTTAATTAATGGTAAAAATTAGCAATTTAGTGAAAAAGACTGAGTTAAAGAACTACCCTGAACTTATTAACCCAACCTGACCAAAGAGGCACCAATCAAAGTTTTGTGATTGATTTCGTATCTCTGGTTTGTGAACGACTAATAACAATTTTGTTGTTTTTTTTGCTGAGGAGTTACATCCATCACGATGTAAAATTTGCATTAAAATACTTCTCTTTTTTGATCTCTTCTGTCATTTTTAAGTTCCAGTGTGAGACCAGATGTCGTAAAAAAAGACGTTAGGTAATCAAAATCAAAAGGATTATTGAGTTGACATCTTAAACTGTCTTTAGCATTTGTTATTAGCATGCATTATGGCTTGTATTGCTATTACAGCCTCTGTATGCTCTTTAGGTAAAGCTAACCATCAGGTTCCCAAGTCCACCACATTATGTAACAGAGGCTGAAAGATCAAATAGATAAAACAGAGCAACTTTGCTTTTACAGGCACTGTCTTCCTGTTAGCTGTTGATAGTCTTGTTCTCTCTAGCTAACTTACAGCCAGAACGAACTGCAGAAATGTCAAAATGGAAGAGAAACGCAAAGTATCCCTTCCAATAGATTCCTGCGTCTCTGCGCTTCCTCTGACTTTATTCAAAGACTTTACAGATATAGACAGTCGTTAACTTTAAGTGTTCTTCACTCAGTAACGATGGCGAAGAGTGTTCCTCATCTCAACCTGGCGGTACCTGTGTTTGCCGCATTCACTAATCGGGAGAAAATCAGAATTTTGAGAACCAGTCTGAACCGATGGTCAAGGTAGTTTTTAAGACCAACTTGGAAACTGTTTTAACTCAACATGCTCAACAGCATGTTGAGTTAAAACATGCTGGGATTTTACTTTAAATATATATAAATGTTGAAGACGGTGATATAATGTTGAAGACATAGTCCACATCTCTCCTATTTTGACTTTCCCATTTCAGGAATACTTGAACGCGTCCTCATCAATCATTGTGCTATCAGCTTTTTCTTTGACATTGTCTTTGGTCTAACCACACCGCCCTACATACAGATTGTAATAACCTCTGTAAACCAAGCCTTGGCCTTGTACCACCTATAAAGCCCAAAGAGAAACATCTCAACCCCGCCCCCACCCCACAACATTCAGACTCTAACTGTTGTTCCCCTCTTCCCCCTTCAATCACTGCATCTTAAGGAGAAGAAGAAGAAGTAGCTCTGTGTTTGACTTTGGACAAGGACTCCTGTTGAACTTTAGTTTCCGTGAATCCATCATTGTCACGGTTAAATGGGATCGGGGGCTTCAGGGATGCATGGTCGGGGGGGGGGCGGGTTAACTAACACCCTCCTATTAGCAGACACCCAGCAAATCCCCGGTGGCATTGTTTAGGAGATGAACATCTGCCATAACAATGGACAGTCACTCACTCACGGTTGTGTTTGGGGTGATTTTAAATGACCACAGCGAAGGGTTGAGGAACTTTAGCTTTGACTCTTGTAATGACAAAATTCTGCATAAATCTCTTCAATTATTCAGGTTTGCAGCATGCGGAGCTACTGTAGACACAGATCTGTCCAATGAAATGCGGGGAACGCCTCAAAGTGTCAGCGGAGCTGTTAGCGAGATGAAATATGAATGTGGTAAATGTCCATCTGTTTTTAAACAAGCGTGACCAGCTAAGCGTGTGCGGCTATTGAAAGCGAAGCATTTAGGCTCTCTTTCACAAAGGGCCCGAGGGCTAAAACCTTGCACCCCTCCTACAGTCATTATCCCTCCGCCACACTGTGATCAGCACCAAATGCCGACTATCCCAGGCCGGCACTCACAAAGCATGCTGGGAGGGACAAAAGCAGACCTTCAGCCGATTGGTTCCACCTTATTAACAGCTTGTAATCTTCTCATGTCTTTGGCCGGGGCCTTGGCGAGCAGGATACACGAGTGCGCCTTCTGTCTCCGCTTTGATGCGGAGCAGCTTTTCTCCGTTCTGAAAAGTCCAGCTCTGTTATATTTCCATTGTTGCCGCTGCACCTGTTTGACACATTGAGCAAATCAGTCACTGGCAACTGTTAATTTCTCATTACGCTCTTTTTGCAAACAGGAGACGGTTTGGGACGTGAAAGCCCGCGGCAGGTGCAGCCCCTCGTTTAGCGCCTTGGCTCGCTCTGTCAGAAAATGATTTGAACTTTCCTGGTGGACAATTCGCTTGGCAAAACCATCCGCAGCCCTCAACTTTTTCACATTTTCTCGTGTTTAACTCTCAGTTCATTGAATATATTTCTTAATAATGTCAAAGAGCCTTAAGAGGGAAAAGATCATATAGTTAAAAAAACTTTGCCTTTCAATTCAAAATCTGAAAAGTATTTGTCATTACTTTACAGTTACCACATTTTGCACACAAAGATAATTTTCTCCTCTTTGCAAAAGATCCAATCAGATTCTGAGACTTTGACTCTCGTAGCACAACAACATGCTTTGATGTGAACCACTGTAGCTGTTGCTGCTTGTTTTTGGTCATCATGCATGAAACTCAACGTCTGGCCCATTCATCAAGCCTTTTGAATTTTCTAAAAAGTATTTTTCTTTCTTAAATATAAACCTACATTTAGATCCATTCGTCTTTTCATCCAGTCTCACCCTCGTGACGTTGACGACGATTCTTCCATGTTTTCACCACACAGTTTTTTTACATGAGGGCCAGACGATGCATCTTCAGATGTATTCCCCACATGGCGTATGGCAGCCTCTACGCAGAATGTCTTATTTATTTATTTATTTCCAAAATATGACTTTGGAGATCAGAGACAGTTGAATGCGTTTTACTAATTTGATTATATCTGATAGTTGCTCTAAATCTTTAGGGGTGTAACAAGCTAAAAAGGGACAAACAAAACCCTGCCACATTTTTAAGATAATTACTGGGGGGGGAAATGATAAAATTTGAATTAATTTTCTTCCAATATAAAACCCCTTTTAAATTTTTGGTTAACAAGTGAAAAGGTTTGAGGAAAATGTGAACTTTTGCAAGGCCTCTGTGTATTTATGACCATTAATTAAGCTGATGTTTGATCCCCAGAACAGCCAATGAACAGACAAAACAACGACAGGAGCAAGCGTGGTATCACTTGCGGTGTGTTTTTCCCCCTCAGTGTGGGCGATCGATTGACCCAGGAGTTTGGCCGAGGTGTCTTCCTGTTTGCCAGCTACAGGAAACAGCTCCACACAGATGAGGCATTTAGTTCCCAGGTGCGGACCCCTCTCTGGACGGCCTTGCCCAGACGGACGACACTTCTTCCACCACAAAGACACTAGTCTTCCTCCTGCCCTGGAGCCACCGGTGCTCCAGCCCGGGTCCAGCCTCATCAAAAGAAGCTGCGAGCTGGAGGCGGATATGCCCCCAAATCAAGCTTTCCTTTCCTTGTGAGCGGCGGAGCAAACGTGGGGGAGGTGCTCCATTCTGGGGGGACACCAGCTTCTTTCTTTCACCCCCCCCCATTCTGACTTCTGTATGTGTGGTTCCTTGCAGGTGTCCCTCCCCACAACCACATAGAAACAATCCTAAAATACAGTCAAGAAAGACCAAATTACCCCCAGGTTTTCTTTCACTGCTCGGTTTATTACACCCCTTTGTGCCAACGGGCACTAGAAGTCGAATTGAGCTCGCAGGCGATGCACGCAAACACCCCGAGCACGCTCGCATTCACGCATTCAACCCTGGCCGCCTGCACTCTGTTCTCCCGCAGGTGCGAGGGCCATCCGCCTGGCCCCTTTCACGGAGCCCTCTCTTTCCTGTCCGTCTGCAGCCGCCCATTCAGCTTCAATCACAGCACCAGCCGGACGCCACCGACCCACTGGCGGGGAAGGGAAGCGCCTCCACGCACTGCCCGGGATGACAGGGGAGGAACAGCTGGGAGGGAAAAAAAGGGTCTTCCTCCTTCTGCTTTCATCGCGAACAACTTGCTTTCTGTTTTGTGACGGTGCGGTCCCTCGCCTCGTTCCCCCAACCTTCCTTTTCTGCCCCCCTCAGATGGGCTCAGACTGGGGGGAGCACAGGGCAAGGAGAGGACGGCCAGGCTCGCTGAGCGGCAGGGTGATCCCGGGGTCTTTTTTTGTGGCTAATGAATGGCACGTTTGAGGTTTTCAGCCTTGCCTCTGTGCCCCAAGCCAGCTTCACCTGTGCTTGGAGTCAATTGGCCTGTTGTCTGGGGCCTGTCTGGATCCCTGCCCAAACTCTCTGCCGGCCAATTTGGTTCTAGCGAGGCCCGCTCAGAGCCGAGCAACAATGACCCCCACCTCTAAACCGTCAATTAACTTCCCCAGCCCCCCTGGCACAATGACGGATCCATTCACTGTTTGCCAAAACTGTTCTCTGACACAATTAATACCCACCCTAATAGTGCTTATACCTGCTCTCTGTCACTTAACAAAGTGCTGATGGATTTAATGGCTTTCAGCTTGTTAAATGGTTTTAGTGGTAAATTCCATTAAGCCCATAATGTTGTTTGTCTTTTATTCATTAGTGCCTCCAGCTTTTAATTAGGCGCCGAGTCCCATTTCCTTGCGTTTCCCCTCGTTGCTGGATTTTGAGCATTGGCTTGGCAATGTTACGAGTGGTGAGGATTCAAATCATGCTCCATGGAGCCGGGAGGTAGGGTCAGCTATCTCTTAAGAAAGCCAAAATCTCCCTTTTATCTTCTTAATCATTCATGCTTGGGGTTTATTAACATTTTGGATAAACCACAATGTAGTTGGTGATTAAGCAAAGATAATCCTCAATAATTAATATACAATAATAATTATGCACACAGTGTAGTATAAAACCAAAAATTGCATAACCTTGTCTCAAGCCAGGGTGCACACATCTGGCTTGCACCAGATGCAAGCCAGATGCAAGCCACATCAATGTACGTAAACAACGGAGACGTGCTTTTGCTGATGCTCTCTGTGTCAGTGGGTGTTGATATCCGAACTGATAGAGTTTAAGAGAACACTGCAAAGACACAAACTCTTTTTTTTTTTGGCTTAGCTTCTCCCACAAATATCTCAGGACACTTGAAATAACACAAAAACCAACTTACAAGTAACTTCCCAGCAAGACATCAGAGCTCGAGTTACTTCAATCATTTAATAATATCAATGAAAAAATTATTAATTCCACCTGCAGATTATTTCACTCACAGCAAGACATTTTTCCCCTGATATAAATGAAATAAACTCAGTAGTACAAGTACTTTTTAAAAAGTAATTATTTACTTAAAACTAGCTCCTATATCTTGCTTAAAAGTCACTAAGTTAGTGTTTTTTTGTTGTTGTTTTATTTCAAGTGTAATAAGATTTTCGCACTAGAAAGTAAACAGAAAGTACCAAAAAAAAGAGACTTTGTGTTATTGCAGCGAATGGCAGGATGTGATTTTAATATTGTTTTTAACTTCAATAATCATATTTATGCGACAAAAAGATCTTCATCCTGCATGTTTTGCCACAAATTCAACAAACTAATGTCCTCTTTGATTTATTTACTATTTTCCTTGAGACAGCTATGCCCGGTCTTCCCAGGTGTGACAGGATTGTGACGTAGCTCGGCTTACCTCCAGACCTCCAACCGTTGGTTGCCATAGCGATGCTTTCTACCGCTTCCAGCGTCTGAACAAATTGCAGTGCTTACATATTGTTGAGTTATGTCTTTCACCCGAATGCGTCTTCTTTTACGACTTCATCAGGCAAAGTCATGTCGACTACAACAGGAAAAGTTTACATTTCTGTTCACAGACACTCCGCATCACGTCTGAGCTGAGGTACGAGAAAAATGAGAATCTTGAATAATTTTCTGTCCGCTTTACAATTTTGCCCTGCTATGTGCTGGCATTTCATATAAAATCCCATTAAAATGCAAAATGTTTAAGAATGTTGGAGACTTTTACCAGGTGCTGTTGTAACAGATTGAGGTTCAGATAGATCACAATTTTGCTTTTACAAACCAGGATACAACAAATTCAGTCATTTAAAGGAAGAAGAATCACATTATTACACTTCTCACACTGCTCAGATAGCTGAATAAATCCAGTTGCATTGGATGAAATAAAGTATCCTGAGTCATTTCTACCTGACTGTGAGTTATCATATTTACTTGCGGCTTTGTCTCTGCAAGCATACGTTGGATGAGGAAGTGTTAGGGAGGAGTTGAGCTGAGGTGGGGCTATGTAAGAGCAGCATTTAGCTCACTGCTGCGGCTCTTTGAGCTGAGATTCCTGCCTCTCACGGCCGCGGAGACAAGATGACGGAGCTGCTACTTTAACAAGCTGCTTTTTGACACGGCTGGGATGGCAGCTGGCCGTCGTCTCCAAGCTCAGACACGAGGAGAAGAGAATGAAGAGTTGACTTTCCAGGTTGGGGACTTTCATGTTTTTGTTTTTCCCAAAGCAAAAGTATTTTTACATTTTTTTTTTTTTTCCTTTTCCAGCCAGAGTAGAGCGTGACTCCGCTGACCTCTGAGCTGACGATGAATGTGCTGTCAAACACAGCTGCCAGGGCCCAGGAGCAGTCGCTCCCTCTCTGTGGCCCCGGGTCGGTGCACGACCTGCCCCACTGCCCCCCGGGGTTCAGTCTGAACTCCCGCCTGACCGCGGCGGCGCCGCTTCTCGGCTTGCAGGGCGGCGCGAGAGCCGCCAAGCCCCAGAAGGAGCTGAGTCCCGAGGAGCAGCAGGAGCTGAGGCGGAAGATCAACAGCAGGGAGAGGAAGAGGATGCAGGACCTGAATGTCGCCATGGACGCCCTGAGGGAAGTCATGGTGCCTTACGCTTCCTCCTCCTCCTCTCCCTCTCAGTCGCACGCGCCCGGGGCCCCGCCGGGCCGCAGGCTCTCCAAAATCTCCACTCTGGTTCTGGCCAGGAACTACATCCTCCTCCTGGGCTCGTCTCTCCAGGAGATGCGGCTGCTGCTGGGGGAGGTGAGCATCGGCATGGGGGTGAACGCTGGGCCCGTCCCCCGGCTGCTGTTTGCCGGCGGGTGGCCTCTCATTGCGGGGCCCGGCCAGCTCCTCCTCACCCACGAGTCCCTCATCTCCTCGACCACCTCTTCGTCGTCGGCTTCTTCTTCTTCCGCCGCTTCGCCGTCCTCCTCAGCCGCTAAATGTGCCCCGCTTCCTCCAGGCCACATGGAGGCCTCGCTGGCCCCACTGCAGTGGAGCTCCGTGGGGGCCACAGGTGGGGCCCCCTGCCCCTGTGGAGTCTGCAGACTGCCCAGATTCAACCACTCCAAACCTGCTCCCAGATTCCCAAAGTGAAGACTCAAAGCTCGCAGGGGATTTCTTTGTGATTGTTACACATTATGCAAGCTTTTTATAGGAATTAGTATTTTTCTAACAGTTTAACGTCTTTGTAAAATGTTACTACACTACTTACAGTTTTGTTCAGATTTTATCCAAGCACATTATGCTGTTCTGCTTTGTATTATCTGTATGTTTAATCACATATTCTTGGTTTTAACATGGCATTATGTTTCTTCGCCTTCATCACAGACCTTACAAACACCTCATTCGATGAGTTTTTTCTTGTTTATTGAATGTAACGCACATTTCCAATTATTGAAAATGTAAACTGTTGAAATTGTAACAGGAATCAAAAATCTTAGTCTGACCTTAAACTGAATCAAATGCTGCTGTTGCCCGCAGATCTTAGCTGCGGCTGCGGAGCAATCGATTTTTACCTCTTTCTGATGAACACGTTCCAATTTGTCCTGCATTTCGGTTTCTATCTTTATGTTGTTTAAAGCGACAAACTCAGAATAAAGATTCACAGAATCATCAAATGTTTTGCTTCTGCATTTTTTTGCTCAAATTACTTCCAGGCATTTTGAGATTTTAAATAGAAATGTGTGCTAAGAAAACGACGCCTGTGTTAAATATAGGAGATATTTTATGCGCTTGTGATGCGTTTACTGTCTCTGCCAAGTTATAAGTAAACGTAAGAGCGCAGCTTCATGAAACATTACAGAAAACAACACATGCATTGGTTCCTCCATTTATGTCTTCCTTCAGTAAAACACAAATCTACCAGTAGATTCTGCAGTGCAGCCGAAATGAACCAAACCAAATGATGATGAACGTCCATGCAGGGATTTGAACTCAGAACCTTTTTGCTCGGAGGCAACAGGCCAGCATCTCTTCAGTAGAGCCCTGAAGAGATGCTGGCTCAGGACAAAACGATGATCGAAATGACCTGAATGAAAAGCAACAAACTCTCACAACGTGTGAAAGGGAGAGGTAGATGCTTTCCAGGTATCTCTAAAGAGTTTAATTGATCAAGTTCATTTACTTTTACCGATTCGACTCAAAAAGCAAACTCTTTTTATCACAATAGATCTGAGGTGTTCCTGAAAGTCAGACGTTGCATACGAAACCTAAAACATTTTCTTCTGACGTGTGACGTTCCTGTCATGACCCACGAAAGGATGGGAAAAGACTGCTGACTCAGCATTTGTCCAACAGACAGAAGACTTATTCTTTTGTGCATGTTTTTTTTTTTTTTTTTTAAGTTTAGTGGAAGAAAAACACTGGGTTAGAAAAAAAATAGCTGCCTCTTTGAGAGGATTATTAAGAAGCAAAGCCCCTTTCAGAGTTTGTGGGAGATTCACAAGGCGTGGACTGGACCTGGAGTCGGTCCACCGCACACAGAGTTTACATCCAGTGGTCCTCTTCTCAGAGGAAAGTCAATGTTTCATAAATCAGAAGTCAAGGTACCAGACTAAGGAGGAACAGAGATGCGCAGGTCCATCCAACAATCGAGCAATTTTTATTTGTTTAGCACCTTTCAGCATCAAAATCATAAAAACACAAAGTCATAAAACACAGAGTCAACAATTGAAACGTTACCATTTTTCACGTGCACATCAGATTGTTGGTGAATTTCTCATTGATTATGTTTCAATGACAACTTTACACAGGTGGGTTTTTGGTCCAGATTAGTAGATTAGTTTATAATCCAGTCCAGTGTGAAGGTTCAGTCCAAGATCTGCTGAAGCTGTTACCAGCATGTTGCTACTGACCATCTTTTCTTAATTAAAAACACCTTTTTTTGATTATTCTCAATCACAGGACCATCCAATGTGTTAAAATGTTTTTGAAAAGTTCATTTATTTCATTCGCTCAATTCGCAAAGTGAAACATTACATAGATTAACTACATGTACTGATGGTTCCAAACCTTTATTTCTGTTAGCTCAGATCATTTTCTGCTTCCAGAAAATAAAACTGTCATTTAAGATTGAAATGCCGCATTAGGGCAATAAAAAAAACAAAACAAAACATTTTTAATAGTGAAATGTGGGTTTAATTAAAAGCAAAGAGTACTTTGCATTTGACAAAAGAGCCTCATCAGGACACATTATAACTTCCTGAATGTAACTGTGGGCACATATTTTCTGAGGTTCTGAGTTTCAGCCATGATTATCAAAATGAACATAATTAAACACTTGAACCTTTTCACTGTGTGTAAATAAGCTGTACGGTTTGGGATTTTCACTTTTTGAGTTGAATTACTGAAACAAATGAAGTTCTTCATCGGGTTAAAGTATTTTAGTGTTTAATCTGAAGTCTGGTCAGGTTGTTGTTCAAACCAAAATAACAGTCTGTGAAGGATGATCAGTCTCGTCTGTAGTGGTAAAATAATCCGACTTCTCTTTGGGTTTGGGTTAAAGAAACGTGACTGCCTTACAAATCTACTGTCAAATATTTTCCTCGCAGTTTGCGTCTTTCTTCTTTCTTCCTTCAAGACCGTTTTTCTTAGATGCTTCACTTATTCAGCTGTCAAGGATCCAGGAGTAAAAGCCTGCTACGGTTTTCGGAGTAAAACTCTAAACATTTCACTTTAGCCATTTCTGACGCGCCGCAGATGCTGACAAGATGCCGAGTTAAAAACCTCCTCCTCCCCCTGCTCTTCGTGTCAAATGAAACCGGTGAAACAGTCCTCATCTTTGCCCCCCTTTTCATTGCTCCAACAAGCAAAAGATCAAAACCGGCCTGTGTAATTACCGCCGCCCTGAAAGAAGGCCTTTTGATTATTAGCCCCCCCCCTCGCTCCTCCAGCCGCAGATTCGTGATGTCTCTCTGTGTCGAGGAGCCAGGACGGGTGATTCTGCGCTACTCGTTGCACTCTCGCCACAATATGTTCAAACGCCCAGAAAATGTGTCGCGCTGAATGGAGGGGTTCGCTCCTGAAAACTCTTCTGGAAGAAAGTGGGCAGCCTCCTCCTCCCGTAGGGAGGGGGCGCGAAGAGGTGCCGCCATTTTCACCGACAACCCGGCCCTCCGCATGAATAACAGGAATGAGAATAATCATAACCGTAACGCTTTATATACACACACACACAAAAAAAATGGTCAAAATAATTGCCACCCTGGAATAAGAGGATTACGGAGGGGGGAAATTTGTGAATGGGTGAAAAGGGACGGGAATCTGTCGGCGTCAGCGAGGACAAAGGAGGAGCTGGATGCTATTAAGTGAGATTAAGCTAAATAAGGCTTGATTTTTTTTTTTTCTTTAAGGAAAAATGGGGAAGGAGAAGTGGGTGAGAGTGAAAGAAGAAGAGGAGAGGAGGAGGAGGAGGAAGAGGAGTGGTGCTTCTGATTTACAGATCAAAGTGAGATGGCCCAAAACTTCACGTCTTTCATTTACATATAGCTGCTTTATTTCACCCCAGGGATTAGCTACCTTGCCATTTTCTCCGGGTGGCTCTCCACTCGCTTACCTTTGCCCACCACCCATTTCCTCCTGCTCTCAGGATGGTTCGGCCCTTCTTCTCCTTCTCTCTCTTTTTTCTCCCTTTCAAGCCGGCCTCCTTAATTTCTCCCCCCTCTCATTCTCTGCTCGTCCGCTGAGCTTCTCCAAGAGCCTCTCACTTTCTTGTGTTTGGAGGTCTCATTGTTGGAGCGACGCAGGGGTCTGGTCAGTCTTTGTGTGAGCACTTTAACTCATCTCCATTTCATCACTGTTGTTCAATGGGGCGAGAAGAGCGTGTGGGACAATGCACACGCACACACACACACACACACACACACACACACACACACACACACACACACACACACACACACATAGGACCACCACAACCACACACACTGCACATGTCCTGAAAAGTTGGGCGATTTTCAGCAGACCTCTTGTTTTTCAAATGAAGATATTTTGGAAAAACTGATTAATGTTTTTTAAGATCGCTGCACAAAACGTGCTGCAGCAGCTTTTTAGACAAAAACATCAAGTTCTGCTATTATAAATAAGTTGCTGTACTGATAAAGCTTGATGACCTGCAGTGTCTTGGAAAGTTTTTGTCTTTTTACATTGTGTCTCATTACATCTTCACTCTGATTTATTGCATTTTCAGGCAAAATGCAAAGTAGTGAATAACTGTGAACAGGAAATGACATAATGTCTGATTCCCAAACTGTTTGCAAATCGTCACCTTCCAAAATAATGGTCATTTGCTGCCAGAAAAGATTTTGGGAAAAAACAAACAATATTTATATATATATTATATATCACCACCTCTTTCTTTCCTAAGGAAATAGGCAAAAAAATCGATGACTTATTAAAGGCTGTTGTTTTAGGAAGGTGATGAAATGAAAACCTGGGGACATGCATATGTATTTACACCTCTTTTGATCTAATACCCCTAAACAAAATCCAGTGCAGCCACTTTCCTCCATAAGCCTCCTGAAAACAGCTCAGTTAGCAGAAAGTGTTATTGGTACACTCTACAAATCTGGATTTTAAGAAGAAAATTGCTTAGAAGAAAGCAATCATTGAAACGTAGCAACAGGAAGTCCCAGCTCGCATGTAGAAGAAGGCACTCAGGTTGGATGAGATCAAAATGAAACTGCTAGGTCAGCATGCAAACCGCTACGTGTGAAAGAGGAAGACTGCATGTCGTCCTGAACACGCCGACCCCATAGTGAGACACGGTGGAGGCAGTATCATTCTGTGGGGATTGAGACGGGGAAGCTGATCAGAGTAGCTCGCATGGGCGGAGCTACATGTCTGGCAGTCGTGAAAGAAAATGTGTTTCACCAACAACACGGCGCATCAATGAACTCAGAGTCTAAGAGAATCGAGGGGGAAATATGAAAACATTGTCCAGAAACGTTGAACATTCTCTGGGGATGAACTCATATCTGTGGTCAGGTGGATGAAGCCACGTTTGAGAGAAGATGCTGTAGTGATCGGAGGTAATTGGAGATAAACAGGACCTTTGGCCTGACTCTTATGCATTTCATATAGTAAAATGCTGGTCTCTTTGCCAGTACAGCTGTTGCACATCTTGCAGAGCAACAACAACCCTAAAGGAGGGTTGATAATCGAGTAACTATGTTATCTCCAGTTGTTCTAGAAATGCTATATATATCAAATATGACTTAGAAGAAATTTTACTTCCTGATTTAACACCTTGAAATCGGGCCTCTGTCTCTTTAGAAACTCCTACTCTTTCTGAAATTACGCCTTCAGGAAGTCATTACATCGCTCTGCGATTCACCAGAAGTCGTAAAAATGATTTGTGCATTTCCATCAGGTGTTTGCTAATTGCTGGCAGATAGTTTGAAGGAGCTCGGTGGGTGAGCTGCAGGGGAGGAGTCTGAAACTCAGGAAATGCATCTCTGAGGAGGAGCTGCGCCTGGAGGGCGGAGCTAGGTCCAACATGGCATTTTGCACAGCGCAGTGGTTGTGAAAATGCATGAAAGAATCACGGCAACACCCCGGATATATGTGTTTGATGAGGGGATAACATTATAACATGATGTAAAGCTCAAAAAGCTAATCTAATATCAGTATTGACTTTTATCTGTTCATCTGCTTTAAACAGCTCACAGAAAAACATAAAATAATTATTTTCCTGCTTTTACTGTGGCAAAAAAAACATCTTTGAACTCTTCTTGTGGTTTCACAACAAACCTGTTTTCTGTTCTACCAATCGTTCTAAGAAGGTTTCTGTAATATACAACTTACCAAAAGACAAGGGTCATGATGAATAGAGGTTCAGTCAGAAGAGATGCTCTCAGAGGTGTTTACTCACTTGAATATTACCAGAGGTGTTCAGCCGCTTTATCTCCAGCTCTAAATGCAGACAGTACTCATTGTTTCCCTCTTTTCCAGCCTCTCATCTGGAAGTGTTGTTTGCCTCGGCCCATTGTCGTACGGTTTCGTAGCTCTTAAATAAGTCAACGTGGGGAGTCCTTGGCTAAGGAAGTCTTCAGCCATAAATTTCGTCTTTACAATGAGTGGAGCGCAGGGGCTGGTCAAGACCCCCATTTACTTTCTAACCCAGCTTTTATTCGTTCCCTGCCTAAACAACATCAGGCCCTCCTGTGCTGCTGTCCCACCCTGGCGTTACCAAATCCCCTCCGTCACCCCCATCTTTCTCAGACCGGGGCGATACAACGGGGTTACCGCTGAGTCTGCCGGCCCGCTCATTAAGCTTCGTGTTCTCTCCCATCCATCCCAGCACGCTGTCCCATTCACACCACAGCCCTCATTACGACTTTACAGGCCGCCATCAACCAATACCTCATTACAGCCGTCGGCCGTCTGAAAGACTGCTTGAGGTTTGTGTGTGTGGTCTTTACAAAATCTGAAATGATTGAGCAAGATTCGCGTATTTTCCGCTAATATTTGGCTTTTTTGTTGGTTGAGAAGCAGGAGGTGCATAATTTGCCTTAAAGGTATGGACCGCAAGTTTAGCAGTCGCATCCACAGCAGTTTGAATGTAAAGACTTAATGTCGAGTCTGCTCCTCATCAATCAAGATAAAATCAAGTCAAAAGTTAGAATTAACATCAAACTGAGTAACAATGTCTATGAAAGTGTCTTAATACCCCAGACAGTAAAAAAAAAAGAAACTTGAATATTGTTTGCATTTACATACAAGATATGTATTAGCAGATTTCAAAGATAATATAAAATGTACGACGCAAATAGCTTTATAAAACGCTGCTGGATGTCACATCAATTTTAACAATCGTACCTTTAAAATATAAAGGTACGATTGTACCTTTATAGGTTTTCAGAATATTTCTGAAAACCTACAGAAAAATGCCTCCGTCATATTTAACAAATTAGAATTTGTATTTTGTCGGATTAACAGTATCTTTTGAAAATAAAATCTTAAAAGCAGGTGCTAAACATACTTATTGTTAAGCCTACATTTCTGTGTTAAAATGTGTTTTTAGTGGTCTGATGCAGGGGCGCGTATAGGGGGGGAAAGTTGTGACAATTTTAAGGGCCCCTGACCGACAGGGGGCCCTCCACAGTTTTGATTATTTTTTTCTTAGAAATAATAAAAGAAAATTGGGGCCCTGTCAATTACAAAATGAATCATATTGTGCTTTCTAAAATAGTTTTTAGCATCAAACGTTGCCCCTCCCAGACCAAAAAGCAGACATCCGTATTTGCACTGAACTCCTCTGGATCTGCATGAAATGGTTCGTTCCTGCTTGGAGCGCTGCAGGTGTTCAGCGACAATCAGTAGAAAACAAGAACAACTGTGGTAGTTACTGTGCTGCTAAGAAAAATAATAAAGTAGGTTTTCAAAAAATAGAGAGGGAAAAAGGTAAAAGTGTCAATTTGTAATCCAGTTGTTCTCCAAGAGAGGTGGGTAGACTATGTGAGATTATCAACCACTTAGCATAGTTAGCTGAGTTACAGACCACTGTTTGCCTCCATTTCACTAGCATTTAATGAATTGAAGAAAAAAAAAAAATCACTAAGATATTGATATATTTAACTTGTCCTTTTACCTTTTACCAGACTTATCAGTTGAGTCAGTCAGCAGCAGCTCTGGTCCCTCCTGACTCGTCTTCTCCTGAGTGAAATTAAAGCTGCAGTATGTAACTTTTATAAAAAATATTTTTTTTCACATCTTTGTTAAAACTGTCATTATGTTGTGACAGTATGGTATAGAAATGACCTGTGAAAAATCGGTTTCCTCTGCTTTCTCCCAGTGCTATCCGGAAACAACCGATCAGAGGCAGGAGAGTTTCAGCGCTGTCGATCACAATCTCTCCCTCCCCTCGCTCTGTGCTATGCTGCAGCTAGCGATAAGTTGTTTTTCCACCATTACCACATTTAGCAGTGAGTGAATGAGGTTGATTGACAGCACTAAGACCCTCCTCCTTGTTCTGATTGGTTGTTTTTGGCCGGAATGTTGCATTACTTTTGTCCGTAATAGAAATTCAGGGATGAGGTGGAGGACATTGGTCTTTTCACAGATTATTTGTCTCATAACAAACTGTCACAAATATGGAGAAAACATATTTTTTATTAGTTATATACTGCAGCTCGAATAAAATGCAACTACATAGCATTTCTTGAGAAGTTTTAACATTGCTTAATGTATATTTTGCACGGTACTGTTGCTCATGGGGAGAGACATTTCAGTAATCTAAAACTAATAGAAAACATTTAAGCAACCTACTTGCAAACTTTATGCAGGCTGTTTTATGTAAAATTCACAAGCAGTAAATATTGTGCTAGTTAGCAATATTGGACCAAAGAAAGCAAGGCAGTTGCAAGCTTTTAAAATTGTGACGCTTTTGATGGGTCAGATAGACTCAAGAAATTGTAACAGCGGCTGCATGGGGTTGCAAAAGGGAGGGGGGCAATAAAATTTTTTGTCATGGGGCCCAAGATTCCTGGCAGCGCCCCTGGTCTGACGTAATGTTTTAATTTGAAATGTGATGTTTTCATTAGCAGTAAGTGGAAAAGGATCATAATAGAAATAAAGGCTTTCAAACATCCGTCCGTGTGTAATTAATCTGTGTTTCGCTGAATGATGACCTTGTTGGTCAACTAGAAGAGAAAACCGGCTTCTTCTTGGAGGATGAAACATTTATTTTCAAGAAAAGAAAAAGTGCAGACCAGACTTTAGTTTGCCACAGAGAATGTAGACAAAGACCAAGACCTGTAGAATGATGATGCTTCAACAGAAGACTCAAACATTGAACCATTTGGACACCACAGAGAAAATCCAAGTCCAAGAAAAGAATTTCATGCCAACTCTGAAGCATAGAGGTGGAAGTGTCATGGTTTGGGGATGCTTTGTGACAACAAGAACTGACCTTCTATGCTGTAAGGATAGTTGATGAAAATGCAATGCTGTCTGTACAAAAAAAAAAAAAATGCCGAAACAGGACTGGACCCTGCAGGATGACAGCTGCTGCAGTCACTGACCACTAGGGGCGCGCTTCATGAACATCTTTATCGTGGGTTTCGGATCTACCTGGCTGCCACAGGTGAGATGTGTTGCAGCTCGTCAACTACTCCATAAAGAGCTCTATCTCAGACACTGAAGCTTAAAGCTTCTCTGTGTTCGGTTCTTCCATTTGCTCTTGTTTAAAGTGTTTTTTTGTGTTTTTTTTGGCATTAATTAAAAAATTAACTGTTCTGTCTGACGACATCGACTGCTTGCTAGTGTGTGGAGAGTTACAACAACAACAACTTTTCTCAGAGATTGGTTATATGGAGGACTGATCCTGCCAAAATTGTCAATAAAAATATTAATTCTCTTGATAAAGTAGTGTGAAATATTGCAAAGAAAAATAAAATAAAAACTTTCCCAACTTATTATTTCAATCTTGATGTTGACCAAAAGGAGAGAAGCTGACGCTCCACCTTTCACTAAGTGACAAAGAGGAAACATTAAAGGAAAACATAACTTGACATATGATTAAATAAATAGTGACAACAAAAATTTGATATGGAATTTTTTTTTAATATTTGGAAAATTATTTCAATATTTAATAACATTTGTTACTACATTTGAAAATCAAATAACAGTGACAATGTCAATACTATTGAAAATGATAAACTAATTTCAATTTATGCCTCTCTGTATAATCAAATAGGTTTTTATTTCTTATTTTTTGAAAGCAATATTTCCCACAGGGATCACACTATCAAACTATTTATTTCCAGTTTTATTGCTAATTTTGGCAGGATCAGTTCTCCATATGTATCGATGGCTGAAAATAGAACTGACATTTCAGTGGCTATCCACTGTTTTCACACGATTACCTTTAAAGAACCAGATTTTGTAGATCTGTTGGTACGTCTATGAAGAAATTATAGTTATTTATAACCGTATATAAATAACTGTAAAAACAGGTTTTTAAAAAAAAAACCTTTGCCTATGAGTGCATTACATGTAGCTTCACCCCTATTTGCATCATTTGACTAGAAATGAATCATCTTTTTCGCCTAAAACATAATAATAAAAAATCGAACCTAAACATTCTCTGTGAAATGTAAAGACGTTTGTTGCGTGAAGCTGTTTGAAAGCGGTTAATATATGCAGGAATAAAGCTCTGGTGCCTCGACGGTGCGGCTGTGTGTGAGCGTCATTGTGGTAATGAACCCCTGGCCCTCATTTTGCCCTCTGAACCCTCGGTGGCCTTGGAAGCAGGAATTCCAGTTAACACGTTGCAGATCAGCTCTCTTTTCTTCTCGTTTTGTGTCCCTGACGCTTGTTGCCAAACGTCGGCTGGGCGTCGCCGGGGCCTGACAGCCACCGGCCCGCTCCCCTCCTCTGTTTTCCTCTCCTCTTTCTCCCCTTCCTTTCTCCCATTCTTCTGTTTGGGCTTTTCCTTTTTGCCTCCTTTTCTGCTTAATTGAGTTGTTTAGCAGGCGGGCTTGTCAGACGGCACCGTCTATGTGGGGAGTCTGAGGGCCACAGAGGCGCCCGTCATTGTGCTCCCGAAGACGGGTTAGTTTTTCACCGTTACTCCTGCATGAGTGAGCATGGCCCAGATCAGGCCTGGGCGGGGCTGGGATTAAATGTATGACATATCAACAAGCAACTTCTTTGTTTTGTTTTTGTTTTTTTTTTCTCTCCTAATAACAAATTGATCAGATAAAAATAGGTGCAAGGTGGAAGTACTTTTCTTTCCAACTCAGTTTAGTTTTTGTTTTTCTACACGGTACAAAAGTGATTGCACCAAATGAAGAAAAACGCTAAAAATCACATTTTTTGAAATTCAAAACAGGAATTTTTTTGTTTCCTCATCAAGCTTTGAGACATGTGAGTGTCTCCTTGGTTTCAAGTGCTCTGCAAACCCATAAATATGAGAGGGGAGAGTTTTGTGAAGAAGGCAAACACCGACTGTGAGGGTAGTCATCAATCATGACGGCGCTGTGCGGAGAACGATTCTTTACGCTGCTTCCTCTAAGTAAACTTCTCAGAAGAACCGTCCTTAAGCCAGCAAACAATTAGTCAGAGTTTTAATTGCACTATTGGCTTATCTAGAGAAACTACTCATTATCTTAGACCAACATTATCAGAAAAAGAATCCAGAGAAATCACAGTTCATAAATCACAGACGACTTATTCTTATACTTTTTTGTGTTCTTTTTCTTATTTTGCTCTTTCTTTTGCCTTGTATTTCCTTCTAATTCATGTAAAGCACTTTGAACTGACCTGTTGCTGAAAATGAGCCATATAAATAAAATCGCCTTACCTTGCGTTACCTTAAGAAAGGGTCAGACGTATCATGATCGTGAGACGATCCTTTAGAACAAGACAAGATTTTAGCTCTGGAGAAACTAAAAATTGCCCCTTTTTTTGTTTTCACAAGTCACAACTGGTGTTTTATAGACTCTAAGTGCTCTGTAAAATGTTTTTATCCGTATTTTATGACCCCTTTGTATTGAGTTTTATGCATATCTAATTCTAGGACAGTCCTAATGCTAAAAGATGCATCTTGGTTTGGACTTTTAGGTTGATCGGTCTTTCTATATTGCCGGGGTGTATGTGTGTGTGTGTGTGTGTGTGTGCAGGGTTGTTTATCCTACGATGGCAGTCTCTGACCGAGTGACCACTGGAGATAAACACAAGTCGCCTCCCTTCAACAAAGGTTTTTTAAAGTTTATTTTGTTTATTTTGTCCTAAGAACCCAAAGGTTTTTCTTAGTCTTAAGCACCAGTGGCTCTATTTACTTTGGTTCAACATCCGATGAAAGTCGGGGCTCATTCGTCTTCACAGATAGTCGACCACTACTTCTATTAAAAAAACAAACTTTGAACACATTCTTTATCTGTTAGTCAGCAGGTCGGACCTCAAAGGGAACTTGAAGTTGGTATCAACCAAGAAAAGCCTGCCGAATGCATCTGATCAGATAATCAGAATACTGATCGCATTGATCCCAGGAGAGTATTTTTGTATTTATTTTTAATGCAGGTAAACCCTTCACCCCCACAGTTCACTGCAGCTGCATTACACTGTAAAAACTAGACGTTGGATCAGAACTTCACTGCTGCTGTTTGTGTCAAATTCCTCCATAAAATTCATCCCCAAAAACATAAAACCAACAAACAGCAAGTTAATGAGTAAAATCAATAAACCACAAACCGTTTCGGGTTCTGATGTTATTCCTTGATCTTCTTGTTTTGTGCATTTTATTTTTCTATTTTGGGACCTTTGGAGAAACACGCTGATGAGCCCTCCAACCTGTCCATCTGCTTGTGCGCACACACACACTCAAGCCAAAGCACGCAGTCAAGGGCAAAGGGGAATCTCGATCTGTGTGTGTGTGGGCGTGTGTGTGTGTGTGTTTGAGAATTGTTTTTCAAAGGGGGTATCATGTGAGTCAGTTTACATGATACAAGGTCTGGACCAGAGCCACAAGATTTCAACTTACTCCCAAAGGCTGCTTCACCTTTCCTTACTTTCATATCTCACAGATGCACCCACAAACACACGCACACACACACCCTTAAGGTTGCTCTGACAGCTACATCCTCCCCTCCCTCTCTGAAACACACACACACACACACACACACAGCTATCACACAGCCGTTCCCTTTCTGCTGACCAGCATAAACCCTTAATGCCTCAACCCAAGGACAGCATGCATGCGTGCTTGTGCGCGAGTGTGTGTGTGTGTGTGTGTGTGTGTGTGGGTAGGGGGGTGTCTGCTGGGGTTTCTGGGGGCCACGGCTCTATCCTCCTCTGCTCCAGCCTGCTGGAATGCCATAACCAGCCGGCAGGGTCAACGAAGGAGTCAAAACACTTCAGAGGAACGAGGAGAGGGCAGGCGGCGTTGTGCATTTTTATCACACCGTTACATGTTTCCGAGCCGCCGAACAATGAGACCAAAACGGCTTCAGTTTGAAAGCGCCGACATAAGTTAAAAGGTGGAGCGTATTTGTTGCTGTAGAGGACGGCGATGAGGGGAAAAAATACGACTCAGTGGGACTGAACCTGGAGGTTTACACCGGCCGTGTTTTCACAGAAATGGCGTCTGGTTTGGTTTGAAGAAGTTAATCACTGTTCTTGTTTATCTCTTTCAAAACCTCCAAATTAAAGGGCGGAGAAAAGAGAAATCACTAAAAAGTGTGCCAGAAAAATTACAAAGATGGTTTTGCACATATGCACCTCATTTTTACAACCAGGCGCATGTGAGTAGAAGAAAAGTCGTAAGGCTCCACTCCTGAAAGTAAATCTGTGGGGCTTCACGTTAGCACTCAGCGTCACACTGCCGGACAGGACATACATGAAAATCTAATAAAAAATTGTTTTATCCTGGCGAATGCCAAAAAAAAATTTTTTTCTGATTAATTTCATATGTTTTTAGAATCGAATCCTTTTGTTTTTCTCTCCCTAAGGTTGATTTTGTTTGTGTGTTATTAAGCCAAGCGCTCTGCAGTGGTTTCAAGGCTTTTCTTGAAAAGTGCGAAAACGTAAAATTAGCTTTACAATGCAACACGTTGCACCTGCAATAGCCGTTTTCGCTGACATGTAGCACAGGCCAAAGGTCATGCAGCGATCCAATCCAGAGCGACCGAGCTTCTGCACAGCAAGAAGCTGTGCAGAAGCGGGTAACAATTCTGGTAACAATTTGTTACCAGAATTGTTATTCTGGTAACAATATTTCACACTTGGCTTCGTTATGCAGGAGCAATGCATGTCTGATCACACAACTAGGATGGCAAAGTGTCAAACATTTTGTCTTTGTAGTTACATTGAGGCAGTGATAGTTTTTACTGTATGCTATAGATCAGTGGAGTCAAATATAAAAAAATCTGAATGTTCTTAAAGGGCCGGTTGTGCCAGAATATATTAATAAAACCAGTTAAACTATTAAAATATAAATAAATAGCTGTAAATAACCTCCAGGATTTTGTTATTGTTTGAGTGTTTTTTGGTTTTTTTTGCTGTCACACTAGCAGATTTTGTGCTGCCAGTTTATAAATGTTTGTTAGGATTTTTTTTATATTTGCTGTTAAATATGACTTTTTATTTCTCTCCGTATCGATTATGGACTTTCATTTGACATCAGGCTGAGGTAGCGTTCACTTGAACTCAGTGTTTTTGACCAATTTTGAGAAAATTTGCAGTAAAGATCAGAAAAAAAGTGGAGATCTGGTGATTTTGTGATACATTTTGTGGATTTGTGAAAAACTGGAAGGACTCATCGATGTAATCTGGAGTCTAGATGGACCACATAAAGAGCTACGGCGGGCCAGATTTGGCCCCCAGACCTTTAGTTTGAAGCAATAGATCAACGTAGGAGGATAGAAGATTAAGTAGGAAGCATCATTTAATGTCCTTAAGCTGGTTTACTCGTTGGATTCAATCTGTTGAATTATGAAATATTGCAAGAAAAAAAAAAAAGAAAAGTAAAACACCCTGCAAAAAAAAAAAAAAAAAAAAAAAAAGAAATATAGGCTGTGAAGACTCACTGAGTGTGGGTGTGCGTGGATGTGTGCAGAGGAGAGCCTCCAGTATCCTGAGTCCTCTGTTGGGAAGGGCACAGTCCATTCCTCCTGTGTGCAGGTGTCATGGCTGGACCTCTTCATTTGCATATATTTGCATGGTGTCAAACGGAGCGGCTGCTGACAGCTTCCAGAGCCGACTGTCTTCCTGGACCCCAGCCCAATCTTGTCGGCGCAGTTACACGGCGAGGCGAAACGCTGTACGGCCGGCTCGCAGCCAGGCAGATCAGCCTCTGGTGGAGGGGTTGCTCGGTCGACAGCCGTCAACACCGCCGACCTTCAAACGTCAGGGAGGTGGAGACAAGCGTATACCCCTAACCCTAACCCATCCAGCAATCTAGAGACACGGACCGTCAGCATCTACTGCAAGATGACACATTTCCACGGGTCAGCTTCAACCACGTCGTCGGTGTTTGAGATTCGAACTCGGATCGGAGTGGAAAACAAACCGAGGAAACCTCGAGAGCAAAGGAAGACATATTCTGAAAATGTGAAATGTTTTGAGAAACAACAATGCACTGCAAAAACACAAACTCTTACCAGGGTGTTTGGTCTAGTTCCTAGTGGAAATATCTTAGCACACTGGAAATAATGTGAAGCTCACTTACAAATTATTTTTCAGCAAGATATAGGAGCTCGTTTTAAGTCAATAATTTTTTAAATTGTAGAAAAAGGACTTGCTCCATAGGCAGATCATTTCACTTGTAACGACATTTGTCTTATATTATGTGAAATAATCTGCCAACGGAACAAGTGCATTTTCGTCATTATTAAGGAATTATTTGCATAGAGCTAGCTCACATATCTTGCTGAAAAGTTCCTTATAAGTTAGTTTTGTCTTATTTTAAGTGCACTAAGATATTTGTACTAGAAGCTCTCACAGTTCCCACTGCACAACTGAGCTGCTTTCCAAACAAATTCTTGAGAGAGCTGCTTTGATTTACACCATTTTGATCAATAATTGTCTAAATCTGAAGCGCTCCATAAAGACCTAAACTATAACTGTGGCATCTTTCAATGGATTGCAAAGATTCGGTGGCCGTTTTCTGTCAGCCGAAAGAGTTTCTCTAACCTAAAGTTGAAATCAACATCTGTGCTGTTGTGTCAGTGATCCTTACCTGAGAGTAAAATCAAAGATGACAGAATGCAATAAGCATTAAGGTCATTTCCTCTCCCTGTCAGCAGCAGGCTCTTGTGCGGTCAGAAATGAAATGGTTTTCAACTGCAGTGCACACAGACTATGAGTTTTGATGACTATTTATATGAGTTTGCAAATGATATAGTACATTATCAGAAACCTTTATGGTGCACTTACTGTTCAGATCATTAAACAAACTTTGCAAAGACGACCTGAGGAAATATAAAACCCATTTTATTAAGGAAAGGGGCGACAGACTGCCTAAATCCACCAGTAATCGATAATTGTTGGTCTTGTTAAATGATGAATTAATTGTGATCATCCACAGATCTGTAATTTTAAGGGTGACCGTCAACATTAAGAAGGCAATGAAATCTGAAAAAGTAAGATGTCATACCTCAGTGTAGCGAGATTTTAAGACCAGACGTGGCACAAAGTCCCTGATGCTTTGGAACACGAGCGAGCAAAAAGCAAGAATCCCCAAAATGGTGAAAACGTGGAACAGGCGAGAACTTGTTCCACGTTTTTGGCGGGACGGAAACTAGTCCAAGGGAAAGTCTACAGCTCATCCCAGAGGTCATTAAAGAGCCGAGAACAGCATGTTGAGAACCGTAGGCCTCACTTGCTCACGATTCAGCAACAGGAAACAGACTTGGGCAAAGATGGCGTCCAGGAAGAGGAGTCCCAAATACTATGGTGGTCAGGTGAGAACATGAAGAGCTGTTACATTTGGCCAAAAAACATCTTGACGATCCCAAAAATTAGCTGTGCGCTCTGAATAAACGAGTCTAGGGTCAAACTAAGGCAGCATTTTAGAGGAGGAACATTACAACGTCTCCAGCAGTCACTGGGCCTGAGGCCAGCGCATCATCACAGGGAACACATATATAGATAAACAGATTGACTTTACTCTGTTTCTCTTCCATGTCCTTCCAATCTTTTCCCTTCACCCTTGCAAATTAACACAACAAACCAAAAGGTGATTCATCTGTCCAGCCTGCGTCTGACACAAACTGCCCTTTACCCCCCTCCACTCACGTCCTTCTGTCCCCAAACACGCTTTTGGCAGTACTTGCCTGGACATTTCAGAAAGACTTGTTTGGTCCCAGATTTCTGGACAGTAGGTGCCAAGAGACACCGAAGCCAAGGAGTCAAACCCGGGCCCTCTCTCTTTAGTTGCTCCCGCCCTCTCATCTCTGCCTCCTCGGCAGGTGTTTGTCATCCCCCGCTGAGCCAAACAGACGTGTGTTTACCAGTTTACTGTAGCTGGCCGGGGAGGCTTGTCGGCTCGCGGGCCAGCGCTTTGTCTCTCACACTGTGAAACACAACAGCAGTTAGACTTCTCCCTGACAGCATGCTAATCGTCTGATTTAACTCTCCTATGTTTAATCATGAGGGGAAACGCAGGGAGAGAGAGATTATGATAATTGCCTCAAAGTTCTTTTGTGTTGGATCCCATCTGCACACTTTTGGAGTAAGGTGTCACTTTCAGCATGTGTGTTTCGTCTGTTTACTGACGACGGTGACAAAATATTTTTTGGTTCTGTGAGAGGAACCTTTTGTTGATAATGAAATACGAAGAGGTGATTGGACATGAAATAAAGTTGACTGAAATCAGCAATGTTTCTAACCCAAAGCACACTTTTTCGCTTACTTTCAGGGATTTCGAAGTTCACCGTTCCCGGTCGGTGCAGGTGAGACATGAAGAACTGCGGTGTTTCCAGAGGAATCCAGGCCTGTTTGGGAGTCGGACCCACTTTCGACTACTAGAACATTTGGGGGGGGGGATTTTACTGACACCTACAGTGTGACGAGCCGCCGCGGCAATCCAAGCTCTCTGTGACGGAGACAATGCCGGGGCTATTGGACCACAGACGCAGAAGCGTCGCAGCCATCTGTCTGCATGCTCCCACAGAACAAACATTGTGCTACACACAAAACCTGCCCACACACACCACACACACACACACACACACACACACACACACACACGCAAACAAACATACACCGCTGCCACCGCACAATTAACCAAAATCAACCCACATAATCTGAGGAAATGTCCATTCCATAGAGTGATCTCAATATCAACATCTATATAAATGAAAATGCACTTATTTGCGTAAACCAGAGCACTTTTGTATTGCTCAACTTTAAATAAAAACTCTTATTGTAGATTTTTTTTTTTTTAGAAACTTCAGATGTGTTTCAACCTCAAGACCTGGAACTTTTTTCTCAGAACTTGGTGTCAGAGTGATGGTGGTCCAGTCGGGTATTTCTGCTTGATTACAGACAGTGAACCAAGATTTTCAAATTGGATATTCATATCTTAAATGCTGGTGTTTTTCTCACTGCCGACTCTTCTGAACTACAGTGACCCTGAAAAGCATTTAAGGCCAAACTTTCTTTTATCCATCCACTTGTTTTGAACCATAATCCAAACGATGACGTGTTTTTGATTCCATAAAACTTTTACACGAGATGTACATTTCTTAAAATTGTTAACATTTTTTTTTTTTTTAAAGATTTTATGATTACAAGGCTCACAGTGCTTCCGCCAGGGCGACAGGCCACAGGTCCTCCACCACCTCATGTAACTCAGAAGATCAGGTGCTTTTAAACTAATTCATCATCAGACTCACAACAAATCCCTCAAGACTGTTTATGCAAAAAAAACAACAACAAACAAACAAAAAACTCATCTCATCTGGCCAAAACACAGGGTCCTAGTTAAAGTCTAAGTACAACTTAACTAACTGTTGAACAGAAGCCTCTTAGTCCACAATGTTTTCTAATGGTTGTTATGGAAACCCTTTCCTCTGCCTTAACTATAATAGTACAGTCGACCAAAACACTTTCTCTCACTTAAATGCAACGTTCTCTTGTCTTTCCCACTTTGAAGCTTGGGATGTTTTTAACAAGAAGACATAAAAGCTCTTAAACATTCTGATCGAGTTAAAAAAAAGCAAAGAATAAGTTGAATAAAAACACCAAGTCGACTGTGTGAGATTGTCCTATTAAGAAAATGTAACATATATATAATCCCTGTGAAGCAGCCAGTGTGTTTTAGGTTCGCACACATTGCTGATTTTAGTCAACTTTATTTCATTTGAAGCAAAAGGAGAAGTGTGAAAGCGACAATATGATATTATTAGTGAAAAGGTTGGTTCTCGCCATACGTTCCCCGACTGAACCGTCACAGACACACAGAGACCTTTATAAGCAGAGACAAAAGGTGAATGTGTTTCTGTTCATGTGCAAAACAGAAGAATGAGATCCGGTCAACATACAGTCTCAGTCATAGATGAATATTGAAAAGGCTGCAGCTTGAGAGAGATGCTTCTGTTCTGTGTGTGTGTGCGTGTGTGTGGGTGTGTGTGTGGGTGTGTGTGTGTGTGTGTGTGAGAGATATAAAATAGAGAAACAGAAATAATAATGAAATAGAGACTTTGTGGGACTTTGCTTCCCTTGGTCCCAGATTACGTCCTGTTGGTATCTGTCATTATCTGCTGATGGTTTGAGTTTAATTTGACTATTAAATGCAGCTTCTATTGTCTTTTTCTCTATTTATCTGTTATAAATTTGAATGTTTTGAATAAACATTTGTTAAAGGCCGAAGAAAAGAGGGCACGAAGACTACAGAAAACACAAGCAACCAATCAGTCTTCACATAGGACGGGGATTGCTGTTGCTTACAATTGCTTAGACTTGTTGACTTCCACAGACGTGAAAAGTGTTTCAGATTCACGGTTCATCCTGGTGAAGAGACAGGAAAAAAAATGTATAAGTGGAAAAGACTGGGAACCTTTCTAAGCTCGTGGAGCTGAAAACGTTCAACTCTTGGAGCTCACAAACTTCCCAGTTTTTTTCTAGAATATTTCTGAGAATAATCTCAGAAACGTTCTCCTTTCTTTCCTGTCTGCAGTCGCCTCGATGCGCCGTCGCAGCATACCAGCTCAGCAGCAATGATGATCTTTTCTGCCCTTCGTAAACATGTACTCTGTTACTGCCCAAATGTTTGTCTTTGCAGCAGAGACACTGTCAGCTTGTTCTCACTGTAAACACAAGCCGATTTTGTGCACGTGTGTGTGCGTGTGTGTTGTGTGTGTGCTCAAAGTCCTCATTCAGTGTATCATATCAATGTGAAGACAATGCAACCAGACAGACCAAACACACACCTGCAACCACACAAACAGAGCAGCCTCTCATGTCCGACCCTGAATGGTGTCACTTCTTTCTTTCCATCTCTTTATTTTCGCTCTTTATTTCTGCCCTTTCTCTCCTTTTCTTCCTTTCACCGATTCTTAAGACTGGCAGCAACAGGCCGACCACTATGGCCGGCGTACCATCGGCCTGACGCGCACAGAGAAGCCCCTGTGCTCAGTGCAGGAGACAGTTGGCGGTAACAGTGTAATTCACAGTGAGTGCTGTCACAGTGAGGGAAGCAGAGACACATTCACTGTCCAACAGATGGCTCGTACACGTCGCACTCTCTGAAAACCTTCTATTCTCACACTCAGATGTTTCAAGGAGCAGCAACTGTTTCAATGCTTGTTTGTTTTGCCTGGCGATGGCAGAAAACACATTTAACCAGCTGGGAAAATGCAGCGATGAATCTTCAGCGAAAAACAGAGACGGTTGGACGTCGACGAGTCCCCATACATGCAGTAAGTCAATTTTGAGTGGTTTTACTTTTAGAAATTCTGTCAGAAAAGGAAGAATATACAATTGCAATCTTATTGTTTATTAAACATTTACATGTGAAAATTTAGAACAGCTAAATTATATATCAGGATACTTAATGTCAATTTTAACAACACTTAACATCATAACCAAGCAATTAAATAATAAGAAAGTACAATTTAAAGCCTTTTTCTAAAAATGTCACAGCATATGCTGTTTCTGGTGAAAATTCAAAACATTACCCAGGTGTGACCATCCAAATTAGTCTCTAATTAGAGAAGTCTCTAAAACTCCCAAAATATATCATAGTAGGACCTACAACAGACTGATGCTGCTGACATGTTCAGTCAGGCAAAGGCTGCACAAGTTTAACTCTCCCAATGCGCTGAGGGAACCGAACCAAACCCTTTGAGCCGAACCAAACCTCATTACCTGTGGTGGCGCTCCACCAACAACCACTGACACGGAAACCTCTGAAGAAGACGCCAGCGAGCCGTTCCTCCCTTCAGCGTAAGACTCACGCATTTCTGTTTTGGTTGTATTTACCCAGAATGCCCTGTGCTGAAGTTCATAGCGGCCTCCAGTCCACTTACCGTCCACATACATGTTCAGGCTTTGGACCTCGCTACATGATACTGACCCAAAACAAACCAGTCCTGGGTCAGGTGATTTTAAGCATTTCAGTGCTTAAAGTCATCTTTAAGCATTGAAATGCTTCAAGGGATTGGTTAAGCAATCCCTTGAACGTAGCTCAAGGGATTTCTTGACATCTCGCAGCTGGAAGTGACGAGTGGGGAAAGCTTTTCACAGACCGATCTCAGATAAAGGTAGATGGAAACAACAGTGTAAGATGCAAAAATCTGTGTCTTTTTAATTCATAAAATTATGTTCATCTTTGCACTTAAGTGCAATTAAATCACTCTTAGCTAGGAACAAATACAGAAATGGGATTCCAAATTGAGACATGAACATTTCTTAATAAAGATAATCCAATGTTTCCAGGACATTTTTTTTTTATCCACCTAAATGTAGATTTTTAAAAATCCTAGATATTTCTTTACTTTCAAGACGACAGAAACGTGGGTGGTCAACAACAACAACAACTTTTACTCTTGGACAAAGAGTAAAAGGAACCACATGCTCTCACATCACAGCCCTGAGCTGCTCCTTCTGCTCCATAAAGGCAAATCAAGCTGACTAAAGTTCACGGTAGCTGTGAAGAGCGCTGCTGGAGCTCTGTGTGAAATATTTGAAAGTGACGCGTGGTCAAGGAGAAAAACAACAGACTCAATCTGTGGTTGATGTGGCTAATATGCTCTCTGGAAACGCTCCTTTGAATAACAATGAGCGCGGACATTCCCTACACATACCACACACCGTTGGTTCATGTGAAAAAGAAAATGCACAAAAAAATGATTCAGTGTATCATAGATAAATAAAAACATGTGGTATCTCACACTGGCAATGCTCCATGTTGCCCAGCTTATCATGGCTGCTAAGTGATTGGGGCTCTGCTGTTAATCTGGCTGCAATGTAAGAAAAAATAATCCCACAAACAAGATGACTGTCAGTAAGTACAATTAAAAGTGCTGCAGTCACGCACTTTTGCACCTAGAGGTCGCCCCTCCCATAGAAAACGGCTCCAAGCTTTGAAGATGCACACACGCCTCCAAATTGTGCAGACTGCCTAGATTTTTTTTGTCCTCTTCCTCAAAATATCATCCTGCAGAAATATTTCAAAACATTGAATTAGCAGTCTATTGAAGCCAAAAATGCTAATTTCTGTGTAAGTTATGCATGATGTAATACCTAAACTAGGGGAGCCGGGTGGGTTTTCTACCGCGCTGGAAGTAAATACCATCAATTACTGGATCAAGGATGAAGTTTCCACAAAATAAAGACAAGCTTTTGTTTGGGATTCTTATCTTTCATGTTACATTAACACCAAAGCAAACGAATGACATCAAGCGATGCCAAGAGCCAGTGATGTGGTGCATCGTCCTCTACGAGGATGCATAAATATAGCGACCCGTCTCTGGATATCGTTTCCCAATTAGGCAGAACCACGGTCATTTCTACAGAGACCTCCAGCAAACATCTGAAACAACAGCCAGTGTATTCAGCAATTAGCTACAGTGGGGTCCGATGGGAGTGGGAGTGTCCTGGCAGAGAGCGCAAACATCAGGGCCGAACCTGGAGACGGAACGGGGTAGAGACAGCTAATTTCCCTCAGGAGGACTCAGACGAACTCGCGGGGGCCACAAACGCATGAATACGAAAACGCCACACCGGCTGACATATGCACGCAGACATGCATTCGGCCTCACACACAGTCCAACTCCATCTACGTTTGATGGAGAAATCCCAGAGGGGTTTCACGGTTGGACCGAGTCGCTGCAAAACCGAATGTCGACCGGCGTGTTGTGCTCTCGCTCCGTCGTGTGTCTCTCGTCTAATGAGGCGGTGCCAGTTCCACCGGTTAATTTACCAGAAGACAGTCGCACACCGACTTACACTGACATTTATAGGCAATTAGGGCCCCAGAAAAGTGCTGGTCCGCGTGCGTCCGCGCACGCCTGTGTGTGTGTGCGTGTTAAGTGCAGCAGTTGGGTCAACATTTTCATCAGTTCGGAAGTGACAGAACAACGCAGCAGCTAATTCTGTTTGCATACAGATAATGGGGAGACATTATTTTAATTGCAGCATGACTTGTAGACATTCACTTCCAAACATTTTACAAGCCCAGCAGCTAGAATGGGGAAGATATACATGTGTGTACTACTGGTGGCTTGTGTGTAAAATGTGAGGCTGTAGAATAAAAAAAAAATAAAAAAATAAAAAAAACTGGGTGTTTTTGTTCCTTACATTTTATAAGCCAAAACAGGAAAAACAAAAAAAGAGAAAGAGGCAGAGACAGGAAGCCATAATGGGAAGATGCAAAGTGTGTCGACATTTCTTGGTTTTAGCATGTTGGTAAAATATTCAGGGAGGAAGAAAGTGCTATAATTACGCACTGCATGAGGAGCCTTCAAATGAAAAATAAGTAGAAATAAATAAGAACTGATCATATTTCCTGAAAAAAAAAATTAATTAGCTTAAATTAAATGAAAAAGATGCAAAAAGATTTCTTTGTTCCTATGTCTGATTTAAAGGAGCTGCAGCCTCATGGCGATCTGTTTTGAATACTTTGTTCAGTGGTTTGAGTCCCACACAAGCCTTGATCAGCTGTAAGAAATTATAGGTGTAATATATCCAGCCATTCATTCACACATATTTAAATTTAAGCTCAGGAAGAAGAGTCTACTCTGTACTTCCTTGCAAAAAGCTTCATTGGTGTCTCTCTTGTCCAATCTGTTGCTCCAACATTGGTGAGGATCCTCCTCCTGGATTCAGATTCTCTCCTATTTGAATGTTTAGATCTAAACCAGCTCAAGGCGCACACCAAACAACACAACTTCAACACACTCAGCAACAGAGAAGATGATTTCCAACCCTGTATGTGCTGAATTCTGATTGGCTGGTCAAAACTGCCTGTACATTTGAAAAGTGTTATGAAAGCAGAGCATCAATTAAGTAATATGGAAGCCCATTTCTGCCACTTTGATTAAATTTTTTTTTTTTTTTATCTCATTTTAATGATTTATTATCATTAGATAGTATCTCAATATAATGACTTAACTATTTCAGTATATTGACATATGATCACATTATCATGAGATATTATAATAACCTCATTATAATATCTCATTATCTTATCATATATGAGATTATGAGATATCTCATAATGAGATACTATCTCATAAAAATCATATAAGATTATAATAATAAACTACTATATCGTTTTAATGAGACAGTATCTCATTATCATCAGATAATGTGGCCTAAATGGGCTTCCATACATCTCTGTGTAATGACACATGATTTTTAACACCCAATTTAAAACCGTAAAATCTATTGTATATATATATATATATATATATATATATATATATATATAATTTAATCAAATTAAATCTGAATACCTAATTTCTACATTTCAAGGTTCGTGTTGTTGTTATTTTTGAACAAACTCTCATTCTTCTAAACTTAACGACCGTTGCTTTGCGCTGTGGAAAGGACCCACTTTCAGACCCGACACGAACCCTTTTTATGCGGCCCGATCAGATGAGGCGCCTGCTGCCTGGACGGCCCTTTGTGATGTAATGCTGCTTGCATCACACTGCATCTCCCCCAGCTGATGACAGCCAGTTCTGTTTCCCCTGCCAGCACATCCCAGCTGCTATGAGGCAATGTAGTCTGCCAGGCACAATACGGCGTGTCACTCCCCAACAATGGGCTGCTTGTTCCCCCTGCATGGCATCATTGTCACAACTTTTCTTTCCCCTCCCCTCTCCTTTTCGGAGGAGGGGCCAGAATGGATTTGTTTTTGTTTTTATGTTGTTGTTGTTGTTTAGGCTCGCCGAACGTTAACCCCTTGCTTCGTAGCCCGGGAGACGATGGATGCAGTGATTGATGATTCACACCTCAAATGAAGATCCTATGTGAGGAAAAGACAGGATTTTCTACAAATCATGAAATCCTCACTTCTGTGCAACAGATTAAAAACTTAAAATCAATTCAACTATAAACCTAGTTTGACATCATTGTGGTTTATTGATATTCATGGTTTTATGCTTGAAGAGGTGATTAGTTGTTAAAGCTGGTAAGTTTTGCCCCCGTTAGTCATGTAAAACACTCAGAACGATAGTTACTCAACAAAATAGAGAAATAAAATCATTTAGTCATCTAATCAGAGGTCATTATTGTTATTCTGCCTTCTTTGCATGTTTTTGCATTGCTGCTTTCTTTAGGTTTCATTCTTCTTAGATGTGTTTTTAGATCTGGAAGATTTTTATCAGGCCACATCATTTTTTAAGCTGAATTTTATTCCCAGATCTGTCAGATTTATACTTGAAGTAATCTTCTGATATTACCATCATGCTTCATCTGACTAGATCATGTACCACTGATGTTTTGCAGACACCCAGTTGCAGTTCTGACTTCAATCTGAAGTATAATTTGTGAGTAAGGCTGGTGGCAAAGAGGCTTCGAAAAACCTCGTCACGTTCATCAAATACCAGTGGAAACGTATAAAATTACAAAATCTGATTGATTGCTCTGACGCCAATTGATCTTTGATTATTTACTTTGATTATTTACTTTGATTATTTAAGTGGGTACAGGTAATTTTCAACGTGCAATATTTCAATGCATTGTGTATAAAGACGAGTTTAACTTTCAAAATGTCTTATTTTTTCAATGTTACGTGTCTCATTTCTGATCAGAAACACATTTCTTGGGCTGAATTAAAATATTTTTGACGCCAATTTGCCAATAATTTGGGCATTCACTGTACATAACTTTGAATATATGTTGCAAATATAGGCGACATGCTGTATAAGTAGATTTACCTACTTTTCCGTATTATTGTCTTCCATCGGTGTTAAAAAAAAACAAGATAAATAAATAAATGTAAAGGTCTTTAACTTAGTTTCTCCTAGAAGAATTGAAAAATGTCAATTAAATTTTTCCGAACATTTTCCAAAGACTTTCACTTACAAGGATTTTTCTACAATATACTAAATATTCACATCAAATGTAATAGGTTGTCCTTTTTTTTCCCAGTTGTGTCACAAATGTATTTACATGGAGTCTCACACCTTCACCTCTTCTTGTCTCAGGAATCGTCCAGCTTCATCTTCCTCTACCTCCATTTTCAACACCAATTGTCCGTGATCAATCAATCAGTCAATCAATTTTATTTATACTTAAAGCAGCTCAAAATATTGATGCAGTATTTTAACAAAACAAATCCTGCAGGGTTTCCAGAATGTATTTGCAGAACTTCCCCTTTCCCACATTTTGTCATGTTATATTAAAGAGACTTGAAAAGAAATCAAGCAAAGGTTGTGAATGCCTCTGGAAATGTGATTTCTTGGTTTTCTACATGAAATAAAATTGGAAAAGACTCAAAAACATATTTTCCCCACATTGTCATAGCGTATTGAACTTTCAAAAGGAAGAGAGTAATGCGGTAAAATCTGGAACAGGGCTGCAACACGACGAGATGCGGTCGAGGTGAAGCGCTGTGAATAGTTTCTGGATGTTTCTGGTGTGTGAACCAGCTCTGGAAACTGTTTTAATGGAGCCTGACTGGTCGTCACTGGTGAAGTTTGTTTACCGCGAGGACGTTTTCTCCTGCACACGTCCGAGGTTCGATAAATGTCTCTGATAATGAGGAGAAGCATCGCGACCAAGATTTTCTCCCTGTTCAGGTTTTATTTATTTATTTGTTTGTTTTACAACCTCACATGAACGTTGAGACCAAAGTAACTCCAGCTTCACCCACGTGCTCCCTTGATGTAGAGTTACACTCGTAATCCTTTCTTCTCCTCCTCCCTCACCCCTCAATCTCACCGGCTCCCTTGAGTTTCGCCCAGCCTCATTAGCAGATATTTTCCCCATGTTTGTTAATTGTGTCCTGCTTTTTAGCACCACCTGCACACCCCACCCTCCCACAACTCCACTCTTGTGGTTTTCTCCCCTGCCGGCGGCGCCCTCCTGCCTCCCCTGCTCATCTGTGCTTTCTAACAGCCACTAATTGTCATCATAAGGATGCGTCCGCTGTCACAACTGGAGAACAGACTGCAGACCGACAGTGTGCAGCCTGGCTCCTCTGGCCCCTGGAGGCCTCTGCACTGGTGCCTGGGGGCCCCGGAGGACCTCAGCAGGCAGGAGGCCTCCTTTTGCAAGTGTAGCTAATAAAGGCAGGGTGAGGATTTTACCTGGCGGAGAGAGAGAGGCAACAAGGTCAAACAGGGGATTAAATGCAGGACCGGTCCAGTGGCCGTCTAATGAGCTGTGATGGTTTCCAGCATCTAAATGTCACAGTTATATAATTTTATTTTTATTATTTCACTCTCGTAAAGTTACAGCAGTTTCTTGATTTTTAAAAATAACACAGAAGAAAAAAAAAAATCAGCTTGATAGCACTTTGTCAAATGATTATTGCAGAATAAGAAATGTTCAAAAACAAGATTTGATGTAAATTAGAAAAAACTTTATGATTCACAAACTCACTTTTTAATCGACAGAAAGTCCTAAATTATAATTAAATAAAATTTAAAAAAGTGCACAAAATGTATCCAATGTTAGTTATTTGTGGACTGATATCAATAATTATGGTACTACTGTCCTTTCTAACAGTAAACAATGACTCAACAATATTGGCTAAAACTGTAAAAAAAAAAAAAAAAAAATCAGCACTAAAACCAGTTAAAAAAATTATCTTATTAAGCTGACAAAGCAATCATACCCAATAAAATTTTAAATTGATCTGAATTGTTCCCCATAGGATTTTTTTCTCTCGAGGTCTTTGATGTCGGCTGTCTGAATTTCTATCCAGACAGAAAGAAGCTCAAATTCGATTCGGGGACAGGAGAAGATCTTCCACCTCGTGTTTGACTCTCTTTATACATGTTTCTGTTTGATCCAGAAGTCCAAGAGTTCAGACAGTATCACATTCTTGTCAAAATTAACACTAAGGTATTTATAACACTCAGCTCGTTATTTCCCCTTTAAATGAGAACTAAAGGTGCTGGACTGAACTTCTTTCTAAAATCAATCAAAATAAAAAAGATTTTTGGTTTTTGATCACTTTTATGCCCTATTTCATTGACACTTTTCCTCACTCTTCTCCAAACAGAATCTGACTTGAAGTGTCATCTTCTGCCTATTGTCTTGCTCTCCTGTGTTAGTTGGTGTAGTCCAAGACTGAGTTCATGTGGGCCCGATGTTGTGAGAGTGGACTTTGATGCACAAAACCTCACAGGATGATTCGCGCCTTTTCCCCTATGAGGTGTGTCGCATGAGCCGTTTCATGCTGGTGACGTTTTGGGGGAAATGAACCGATGATTCACAAATTAAGTCATTTCCACACTTCTCAGTCTTACAAAAAAAAAAAGAGACGAAGCACAACTTCTGGAATGTGTGGAGTGGAAATGAAGATCCATAGATTACTGCTATCGAGCTGCACAGTTCAGAGAAACTGAAGATCTTAGAAGCTCATGTGAATATTGAGAATAGAAAGTGGATGAGAACATTTTGCTGTCAAGCATATGCTTGTAAAAAGTGTTTGGTTTTATAAAAAAGTGTTGATTTTTTGCTGCATTCTAAAGTTGAAAATGTCCAGAAGGCGTAAAATGTTTGAATTTCATTTTATGTTTACAGGAACATTTGGTAAAAGAGAGCGTCCTACTCCTATGTTTAAACCCTGGACTTGGTGCAAAGGTGAAAAGATGTGATTCACATTTAAGTGTAGGTTTCTGCTGTTGTCAATGGTTTTTATTTTATGAATGAAACTCAGCAGTAAGTTGAGGATATAAAGTTTAAACTTATCCAACCAGACGTCGTGCTGAGACTCATTTCAGGCAAAAGAGGCGACATACGTGTTGTTTTTTTTAATGGTTGTTATGTTAACATTCTTAATGTCACGACTAATTTGTTTCAGTTTGAGCTTTATTCTTAACTACACACCAAATTGAAAAGAATCAGTATTTTGTTACATAAAATTTACATAAATTATCTATTTTATATAGATACATGAAGGAGTTTATATTTCTTCTTACATTCCTGGTTTTGACATTTATGAAAAAGTCATTTTCCCTTCGACGGCCCTGTTGTGTCTGTGTTCAGGCCTCTTATCCACACATGTTCGTGTGCATGTCGGCGTGCAAGAGGGAATTTGTGCTTTGTGGCATGTGTGTCCCCAGCATGGGGCCGCGGCGGGCCCCGTGCCGGCCAGCTGGAGGCTCAATCTGTTGAGGGGGTCCGCCGCTCAGCGGTGGGAGGCCGGCCGGACCCACAACGATGCCCCCGACCATTTGCCCCGGGCCTCTCCTCTGACCGGGACGTGCGCTCGGCCGCCTCAGTAAGGGACTGACAGCTCTGAGCAACCTCGCCCACCGGACGGCATGGAGGATGTGGAAGGTTAGACACACAGGATGAGAGCAGAGAGGAGGGAGACGTGCTGGGAGGGTGGGAACGGAGGCAGAGGCGGCTTGAAGAGCACATCAAAAAAGCTTCTGTAGCTGCTTACGGGTTTCCTTCTATCTTTCTATAAACTTCGGCTTCCCTGAAGTCATGATGCTGCCACCACCGTGTCCCAATGCAGAGGACGGCAGGGTGACGTCGAGTGTCGGTTAAATTCGAAGAAACAATAAGAATCAAATGTGTATTTGTAACTAACTCTGGAACATTTCAACACGTTTCTTTCTTCTTTCTACTAATCGACTGCAATTTATTGTATCTAATGGAGTTTTCTGGCATTCAAATGTCTGTTTTAAAACTTCTATGTTTGTTTGAGAGAGTTTCAACAACAGGGATGACAAGGTGGAGCTTTTGTTTATTATTGTTTATTATTGTTTATTCGTATTTGTCATTTCTGAAATCACCTTCCTAGGCTTTCTCTTCTGGACTTTAAAATCCTTCTGGTGCTTTTCAATCACTGATCGGCTTTGCACCAAAACACATTAGGGATCTTTTGTTGTCGTGGCAACCTTCCAGGCCTCTCAGTTGTTCTGGTTCTGGTTCTGGTTCTGCTCTGCATCCCCCAGAACCAGAACCAAACACGGAGACGCAGCATTCAGCTTCTACGCACCACAAATCTGGAACAAACGTCCAGAAAACTGCAAAGCAGCTGGAACACTGACTCCCTTTAAATCTACGGTTTCATACTAATGTTTTTTGGAACGTTGGTGAAACTTACAGATTTTTAATATTCATTTAAAGTCTGTAAAAATGATGAAAAAGTCAAACTTATATCTACAATTTGCACTCAGCAGCATGACTTAAGAATTCAGTTTTAAAGATTTTACTCATCTGAGCTGGATAAATATAATATTTTCACCCTGAAAAGATGAACCACTGACTAAGATGCTTTCAAAATTATTCATGGTCCAAACCAGAGGTACAAGCTTGTGAAATTTTATGATTTTTAGAGTCTTTAGTAATTTCATAAATCTTAATATGACAAACAAATTGGAATATCCAGTTTACTATTTTGTTGTTTGTCAGACACAGGATTGCGTACAAAACATAATGATCATAAGTGTGTGTGTGTGTGTGTGTGTGGGTGGGGGTGTGTGGGTGTGTGTGTGTGTGTGTGTGTGTTTGTGAGCTCATGCCTTTCCTGTGTGTGTTTAGCAGGCCGGCCCCGGCTCAGTCTGACAATTTGATGCGGGGCATCGGGGTTGCATCCGGGGGAGGGTTTTTTAGCGGTCACCGGTCTACCGAGGGGACGCTAGCTGGCACCATCTGGTCCTGAAATCCAACGTTTAAATGGCACAGTCTTGGCCAAAGTCCATACCTGCACACACACACACACACGTACACACACACACACACACCCGCATGTACGAGGCACACACACCCACACTCCGAGGGGGTCAGGCTACCCAAACGGCAGGCTGAGAGCAGATGTCCGTCAACCTCCCTGTCCAGTTAATTAAGCATTGCAACCAACAAGCAGACACCTCACAGGCAAACACATACACACAGATGCCGCAACGTGCAGAAGCATACTGTACAAGCCCACCATCAAGGAGCCCAACGGCTGCTTGCCCTGCCGCTTAATGGCGGCTGAAGCTACCAGCATGTGGGCTTTAATCAAACCAAAGTTCGTCCGCCTGGAAACTCTGGTTCGTCTGGCGAGGTGTGAATGCGCAATCGAGCTCTGATGTGGACCAACAGACTGAACTCTGGTCCGCCTTAAAGCCCAGTGTCTGTTCAGGTGAAGTGAACTCTGGAGCGCTTAAAATGCGTATGTGAACGCCAAATGGACCGGCGACCACTCCAAAACCAGGAAGAGAAGTACAGAGCATGGCATTCTGGGTAAATATAACCAAAACAAATGCACGAGTCCAGCGCTAGCGAGAGAAATGCCTTTTACCACAGACAAATCCTTCAACAGCTAAGGTCTGACAACACTCCATGTTTGTTTACATTTAGTTTAGAAAGAAGTTTTAGTTTCTTCTTCAGCGGTTTTCATGTCGTTTCCTTCAGTGGTTCTTGGTGCGGCGCCACCACAGGCGAGGGGGGAAACGGGTTTTTCCAAGGGTTTGGATCCTTTGACGCAGCGGCGTGCGAAAGCGAACCGCACCAGCAGAAAATTTAACAAATGTAAAAGAATTTTCTTTTTCTGCCCCCTGTGGGACAGAAACCTAATTCAACTGCATTCGGCCTTTTAGACACGTGGCGCAAAACGCCCGAGGTTGAAATACCGACGAGCCGTGAAAGGCTTTTCTTAAAATGAAGAAACAAAGTTTCTGTAAAATGTTTTACTTTCAGATTCCCGGCAATAAATTAATTGGGGCTGTAAACAAAGTCATTGTGAGGGCCACCGACGGCCCACTGACCACACTTTGGATACCCTTAATCTCATGTGTTTTCAACTTGTCCGGGCTAAAAAATACGGCTGTCGGACAGATGCTTTTTCTTTCAAAGAAAACATCTGGTTTTGTGCTCAGGAGTTACTTGTCTTTGGAAGCAACAGTTTCTTTGTTTTTTTAAATTATGGTGAGTAAATGTTATGAACATTTTCAGTCAGTTCTGATCCCAAACTAATCGAACGCTTCGGATGTGGAAAGATTTCACTTTTCAGCAGCACAGTGAGTTGGATCATACGTCAAAAGCCACCATAATAACGACTTAATGAGAGGAAAGTGGTAAGACAGCAACCCTGAACTAAATTGACACAAAAAAAACCGACTTAAAGAAGACTTAAAGCTGAAATTGAAATAAAAGGTGATTTAGTTTAAGTGCATGTAAGCAGACATTTTATTCTATTTGTTTATTTTTTATATATTTTTTCCCTACAAATGAATCTATTTATCAGTCGCGTTAAGGATGGTTTAAAACTCCCAGATGATTCCTGTGGCTTCATTTGTTTTCCTCACAAAACGTGGCGTTTTAGCAGGAGTCTGCACATGTCAGAGCCACTGCAATTACACTTTTAAAAATGTTTGGAATTTAATTCGTCTAAGTCACTTTTTACTTTTCAGCTCTCCTCAGAAACACTCCTAATGGAATAAATGTCCTTGAGAAAATGTGCTTTAAGGATGAAGCATCACTCAAATTGGGCAAAATCGTGCAAGACTAACATCCAGGTAGATATTTCTTCTATTTACAAACACACAAATCGAATGAACCTCTAACATATCTCTCTCTCTCTCTCTATCAGTGAGTGTCGGTTCAATTGGATGAGTTACGCGGTCCTGCGGTGTGGATGTCTCACATCACATGAAGCCCGATGAAGGCTCGCTCTGTTTCTGCTGCCGTTGTCACGGCGGCGGGTGGGCGGGCCGCTGAAATGAGGGATTGTGTGATCCAATGAAGCCTGCTGTCATCAGAGACTTCAGTCACGAAGCTGACATCATCCCATTGCCTCATTTCAGAGCAGAGTGACGAACCCTCCAGGCCAAACATCTTCGCCTGAAGTTGGAAGGACTTAAAACATCTGAACATCTAAGATAATTACACTTTTAATGACACTAGAGAGGGTCTTAATCCACTTTTGTAAAAATCATTACATCTAAATTCTGACCCACCTTTTAGAATCAGTTTCTAACCTGTTTTTTTGGATCCTTATCTGTGAAAGTTCAGATTTACTGATTTCAAGAGGTGATATTGGACACAAGTGTTTGGGTTCGAGTCGTTAAGGGGAGAAAACAAGCTTTAAGGGATTAGTCTTAAAGCAATGAGAGATTCTTGGGCATTATTTCCTTCTTTGTGTCCCTCTTTTCTTTTTTCTGTCCTTACATCGCTGCTTCCTTCCTCCCTTCCTTGATTCCTCCCTTCCTTGATTCCTTCCTTCCGTCTTTCCTGAGTTTTGTGGATTTTTCAAAAGTTGTCCATTACAGAAATGTCTGCTTTGAAGTCATATATAATGTCTGTATTTTTTTAATTTAGAAATTAATATAAAAGGACTGAGAATGAACAAAGGATCTTTGAATGTGGAAAAGTTTAAATATTTGAGATTAAAAAGGAACCTAGCAGGAGTGTAATAATAATCAAGCTCTGGCAAAACTAGATGTGAAAGTTTCTCTGGCATCAGTGGTTCATGAAGTGGAGCTCTTCTGCCCTCTACCGGTGGGAGTCTTGCCATTACATTTAACTGGGATTAGGCCATCACTGATTTAATATTGGGAATAATCTACTTTACAAGATGATTATTTAAAAAGGTTTTATTACCCAAATAGTGAGAGAAGTCCTCTTGGCACGAAAGGAAAACTGATAGAAATGACTTTAAGAAGATTACGTTTGCAAAAGTACTGAACCAAACTGATGTTTTGCAGTTATTTTCAGCGTTTTCAGAAGCACTGAAAATAACTGCAGCAAGGATCAAAATGATCCATATTCATGTCAAATTGAGCTTTAGCAAACTTTTGAATTTTGCCACTGTGTTTCTTCTGACTCACAGTAACATTAACATTTCAGGTTGCTTTTAAATCAAACATCTTCTGTGTTGTTGGTCTAACAAACATTGTTCTCAGTCTAATTGGAGCCACAAAAACAGGAACGTTCTTCTGAAATCCCTGCTGTCTTTAGCCAGGCTTAATGACGGGGCGCCCAAATCTGCTGAGTAAGAAATGTCTGGATGTTTGTTTTTATGATGTATTTAAAAACTAAATGCATATTTAAGAAGAGCTAATAGTCAGTCCTTTACACGAGGGTTTATCTGGATTAGATCCATTTGCTGGAGGCTCAAATTTGTGCCATTTTTGAACTGCAGTCAGAGGCCACAGAAAATTACTCAGGCGTTGGACACCCCTGATCTACAGGCTTAATAAAAATAGTAGAATAGAAGAATACCAGTGAAATGTTGGCCTGACGTACAGATAATACTCCTAAAGATTTATTTATTTTTGACAGATTTGCTTCTCAAAAATATTGTTGACATTTTTCTGGGAAGTTTAAACGAAAATGACAGAAAAAAACAAAAACGGGGTGCAAGTAGACATATTAAATATAAACATGACAACCTGTTAAATGTGTCTGTTCATCCCAACTCTGTACGAATCGAGTCAGAACGTGACGCATGAAGAAGCGGAGTCCCTCAGTAAGAAATGTGGATATTTATTTTTGAGGTAAAACACAGAAGGGAAGCAAGTTGCATGAAAAGACCGTGTCGTCTGTCAGTTTGTCTGTTTTTTTGGAGGGCTTTTTCCCCCATGTTCCGCTGCATGTGACGCCCCGCGGCGTCCGTTCAGTCCTTTCCCAGAAAGCGGCTCAGTGGTCGCAGCCGAACAGCTCCAGAGACACTCGGTGCTGCTCGGGCAGAGCCCTGGCGCCGATGAACTGCATGACGCTGTTGAATTGGTAGAAGTGGCTTCCCCGGATCACCTTGACCCCGTCGGGGCCACACATGGCGGCGTCCACCTTCTTCAGGAGGGAGATGGGGCGCTTGTTGGCGGGGGCGCGCGGGGTGGCGCTCAGGTCCACGTCGTACATGTCCGTTCCTACAGCAGGGAGGGAAACACGGGACATGAAGTCAGGCATCGATATGATTCGGTCACGTCTTGAAATTGATTGACGTGTTTTTCAGTGCCTGATCAATATGGAAGTAGAACAGAGTATTTCCTGTTGCCTGTAATTTATTTCTTTAACTCTTCCTAGTTTTCGTCCTTCTTTTCTTCCATTTTCCTAGATTTCCATTCCTTCTTTCCTTTCTGCTCTTCTTGTGTCCTAATGCTCAGTTTTTTCATTCATTACTTTAATCCTTTATCCTTCATTTCCTTTCTTCTTGCCTTCATTTTTTTCCTCCTGGTTTTCTTCCTCTTGCTCCTGGTTGTTCAGGTGCCATATTTAAAGCACTTTAAAATGTATTTAAATAACAACATATTACATATATAATTGTATGACCACAGTATTAACATAGTGGAAGAAATAACATTTTATAATTTGAAGTCTGAAAACATATATCTGGAAAATGATGTCCTGATAACAGTGAAATATTCGTGTCACATTTTAATTGAATATTTATATGATGATTCCTAAATAAGCAAACATCGCTTGGAACAAAAAGTCAACCTGATTACATTTTTTAAAAATTTGAATAATTTCACATTTGTGATTGTAAATATCGTCCCCACTGAAAGCTGAGGGGCTTTTCTTTTTCACTCCGGTGTCCAGTATGAACGTTTTAACGAGCGGCGAAAGCCACGGATTCAAATTCACGTCTGTGTTTCGAAACCTATTGACGCACCAGAATTACACATTTCCAGTCGACGTTTCTCACGGTCCGGCTCCGGTTGTGGTCTCACCTTTGATGATGTGAACAATGTGACGATCTTGGCAGACGAAGGCGGCGTCGATGGGGCCCTCGATGCCCAGCTCCTGGTTCACGGGCTTGGGGTAGCCGTCCAGGTGGGTGTGTGGCTCGCCGACTTTGTATACGAACAAATGCTTGTCCTGAACGGGGCGGACAGGAAGTGAGTTGTGCTCGTGCTCTCCTGACGACCGCGTTTGAACACGGAGGTGTCGCATTACCTTGATCATGTAGAGGTGGTCCTGGTAGGAGAAGACGGCGTCGACCTCGCTGTGCAGCTCCTTGAAGGCGCTCTCGACGGAGGCTGAGGTCAGCGTGTCGTTGTTGGCTTTACGGATAAAATGGTGGCCTGTGGGGGAAAAAAAATAAAGGAATCGCTTGGAGAAGTTGGAAATGGTAACGCTGATAAACAAAGCAGTTATCTAAAGATGAATGTATATATTTACTGCCTTCCATGAGATTAATTTCACATTTAATTTCTTCCAGTGGCACCAGAAACAGTCACTCCTGACAATCTTTGGCTGTTTTCTTAAGCAATACAATGAAATTTAACACATGTGGGCCATATTTACAAGTCTGTTTATCAATAAATAACAATAATAATCTTGATCCTTCATTTTGTATATTTCTTGTGCCTAAACCTTTGAACCTTATCAAAAGCTGAATGACTTCTGCCTCAGGTAAACGCTCGAATTGTGACAAAAGAACGAGCGTAATCATCTGTCGGAATGAAAGAAAAAGAAACGCACAAACTAAAACTGCGGATGACAGTATGAATATTTGTCACATCTCACCTCTGAATGCGTAAATGTTCCCGGCATCATCAGAAGTGATGGCATCCAGGTGAACGCGGCTGCAGCGCTCTCTCTCCAGGTGGTCGCTTTGGTCCCCTGAACAAGTGAAATACCACTTCTCAGATTTAAAACCGACACGTTTCACCTGTACTTCAAAACCAGAGATGCGCTGATTAAGGCTTTCCAGGCCAGCACTAGTTTGTGTTATTTTGAAGCCTCGATTGGAGATGCCAAGTTAAACTTATTCTGGTTTCCTCATTTCTTATTCCAAGGACTTTTTTTCATCTGATTAACTTAAATGTCTGTCTACAGACCAGAAACTGAAAGTTTTGAGATTTCATGTAACTAATGAACCTGGAGGGTTGACTACTGATAACTGAACAGAACCATTCACAGGAAAATTGTCTGATTTTGATCTATGTTTTAGTTTTATTGGTCCATCTGCCTCATGCAGGTTCTTATTGACGGAATAGAGATATGCTGATCCTGTGAGTCATTCCTTATTTTTCATGTTTTATGGAGTCTCATTTAACTCCTTAGCTACTATCGCTGTGGATTTTCTGCAGACCAAATTAATGCTATTAACGCAGCTAGTGCAGCGTCTGTGTTCCAAATATATTCCTAATGCAAACAGGCAGAACGCGTCAGAATGAAGCCACTTTGCTGCCATCCAACAATCAGAGGTCGACCAAATCACATCTACTCTCAAAATGTTTGATCTACGTTTATCGGTTTATCTTCAAGTCGACAGCTCGCACTTAGCTTTGCATCCCCGCTGTCGCCTGGTCTACACTTACTGAACTTGGAGCACCTCATGAAGTAATCGCGGGCCTCTTTAGGGTACCTCCCGTGCACCTCGCCGGTCTTCGGGTTGAATTTGGAGAACTGGTGACCGTGGAAGCAGTAGTAGTGCCCCGTGAAGCGGAAGGCCGACGTGCAGTTCGGCATGGACGCAAACTCTTTCTCCTCCACAGCCTTGGTTTTCACGTTGTAGTGGAAGATGTCGTTGCCTGCGAAAAGAAAACGCACAAAACTTGCAAGAGTTAGAGCCACCCAAAGGCTTGGTAAAATATATGAAATGAGTCAATGAGAAATGTTATCCAGTTAGAACTCGACGGCCGAATGTGCGACTGACTAACTAACCCTTGAAGAAGATCACAGAGTCTTTGTCGCACTCTGACTTGGGGCACTCCACGGCCGCATCCAGGTGGTCCGGGATTCCGGGGAAGACCTCGGAGATGTCCTTGGGGTAGCCGGCCTCCAGCTTGTGCTGGAAGTACCTGAACACCTTGTTGTCCTGCGTGAGACAGACGTCGCATTCAGATCGTCACGTTCACACTGTGTCTCTGTGAGCCTCTGTGTCTCATTTTCAGAATCTGTCTGCTCAGGTCGTACAAAATAGATTTTCAATGACGGGTTGAAAATCTTTAGTTTTTCCATACTGAGGAAAAACTAAAGTTACAAAAATCAAGTTATAATGTTACGAGAACGAAGTCGAACAAGACTAACTTTGAAATAATATGAGAATAAAGTCAGGATAATATGACAATATTAGAATAAAGTCATAGTATTATGTCGTAGTGATATAAAAATAAAGAAGAGTTAAGTAGAAATAAGGTGAGAATAAAGTCAGAATATATATATTTTTTGCACTACGTCTCCATTATTCTCATATTACTTTATCTGAATTCAAATCCAGACCTTCACACTTTGTCGTACTTTTCTGATTTTGTTTCAGTTGCAAACTCAACAGATCTGCCAGCTCTTTCGTCGGAGCATACCAGGAAGAAGAACATGTGGTTGTGGTGTGCGGGATCGTCCGCATAGTGCATGCGGAAGGCAGCGTCGACGTGGCCCAGATGGTGGTGGTTGTCCAACTCGGCAAAAGACTTGTTGGACAGCTCGGCCTTCCCGTGGAAGCCCTTGAACAAGTGGTCACCTGACAGCAAAAACAAACAGAGTCCTTGCACTGAAAAACATGCTCGTTCTGCGCGTGTCTTTTGAGGCTTCTTGTGTGTTTTGTTCCGGGGAAAAGGAGTTGGAGTCCCCAAGCGTTCACTGAGACGGGACGTACCTTTGAAAAAGTAAGGAATCCCCTCCTCGTTTTCTGCGACTGCGTCCATTTCAAGGCCCTTGCAGCGGTCGAGGACGGCTGCAGAACACGACAGTAAAATGACAGAAAGAGGATTTTACTCTGAAGATATGGAGATTTCATTGCCTCTCAAAAAGAGCTGTTTTTGTAAACTCACCTGCATGGTGCTGGTGTCCGCGTTGGTTTTGGCGCTCGTTTTGGTTTTGTTGTCCGCGTTGGTTTTGGCGCTCGTTTTGGTTTTGTTGTCCGCGTTGGTTTTGGCGCTCGTTTTGGTTTTGGTGTCCGCGTTTACCCCTGTGAAAAAGTGAAAGAGAAACTGGGCTTTTCAGAATTTCTCATCGTTTCGATCATAATTGCTTGACTACTCATTCAGGATTTTAGTTAAGCTTGACAAAGACGGCCTGGTAAATAATAAATAAAGTGACATTCTGATTGAATTATTGTAACAGATGCAACAGATAGCAGGTGAAGTTTACCATTCATCTACATATCAACATTTTGTTTTCTAAATTGACTTTAGGAGTCATAAACAGTGTAGTACAGCTGAACTTTCTGTCAAAGATGGATTGCATAACAGCACTGAGAGTAATGAGCTTGCAGTTGCATGAAAGGTAGAAAGTTCCCAAACTTCCTGATTGTTTAACAGGTTAAAATCGAGGCTACTTACTGGGCCCATGCCAGTGCAAGAGCCAGGCACATCAGCAGAATATGGGGCAGCAGCTTCATGACGAGTTGTCCTCTGGTCCAGTGGGCTGGAGAAATGGGCAAAAGGTACCGGCTGCAGCCGCAGCATCTGCTTATATTGCAGCCAGGTTTGCGTGGGTGTCATGACGACAGGTACCAAAGGGAAGGGGGCGGGGAGGGACAATGTGCAGAAGCCGTGGGTTTGTTTTATGTTCCCCAGAGTTGTGACCCTGGGAAATCGATCCTACCTCTGCAGAGATTCAGAGAATTTAGAAAGTTTTCACCACAAAACTCCAGTCAACAGATGATTATTTTATGTGAAACCTCATTTTAGTCGACTCTATTTCCAGATGCATTTTATTACGTGCTTGTTAGAGATGAAAGGCAGCAATTTTAACAAAGTCTGACCAATTTCTTTAGTGTCTATTTAGTCATGTGAATGTATAAAAAAGAAATCTAAATTGAAATACTGTCAAGATTTTTGTTTTATTTTTTTTTAACTCGCGGGACATTTTTGTTTTCAAGGGAAGCAAAAAGTTGTAATGTGCACATTTTTATCAAATGTGTTTTCTGTTAAGCATTTCCGACTAGGAAATAAATTTATTTATTTTCTACTGCAACCGAGTGGAAAAGAAAAAAAATTTAAGTCGTGTATTTGTTGTTTATTGTTTTAGTTTGAATCCTAAAGGGAAAAAAAGAAATAAAAATCTGTCTTGTGATTTTTCTGTCTTTTTTTTTTAGTCTTTTTTCTCATCCAACGCACAGGGAAAGAAGAAAAAAATAATAAATAAAAGTATTTTGTCTTGCTTAAGTAAACAGCAAGGGAGAAAGTCATTTGTGTCATGTCATTTTTCTTTAAAAAAATGAAATATGTTTTTTGTTTTTGTGTGCTGGATGAGAAGGAAAGAACTGAAAATAACTCAGTAGAAATATTTTTTTCATTTTCCCTTCAGTACCTAAACAAGAAAAATAAACACATGGGAAAACATTTTTTCTTTTCTTTTGAACCAGATTTTTTCCACCCAGTTAAGTAAGAGGAAACAAAAACAAGACTTAAAACTTTTTTTTTTTCTTCCAGAACTTTCCAGAGGTCTGACCAAAGTTCTAGTCGGAACAGGTCCAGCTCTGGACCAAGAGGTAACTAACCCAGCTGTCCTCTGAAGATAAATAAAAACTGCTGACAGCTGCTCTCAACAAAGTGTGGCGCAACGACCCGATGGTAAACATTAACTTAAAATTGTGTATTGACTTCTTCATGTGATCAGTGGATTAAATTTGCTCTGTTGTTTGGTCTTCCACATAAAACAACTGAACATGTTTATCTTTTACCCACTATTTGGCTAGTAACTTTATATTTATTGTTATACTAAAATGTTCAAGAAATCTTCTCTATGAAATGAATCATTAATTATAGGTAGCTTCAAGTCATGGAGCTATTCCAAAGCAGTTCCTTCATGGGGGCAACGGTGGAAACGTAGGAATTCGCCCTGCAATCGGCGGATCACTGGTTTGATTTCCATTTGTGTCCTTTGGCAAGACATTTCACCCGCCTTGCCAGCTGTTGTTGGTTGTTGGTCACCGCCACACTGCGGTCTCGCTTCTTTCGGACTGCAGCTGAAAGGCATCGGTTCCTCCAGGAGCCTCTGAAGGGTTCATGGTTCATGTCTTGTGCCTGGCTCCAAAACGTGTTTGCATTGCATTTTAGTAGGATTGATATTGATATAAATCGATATTGATTTTTCCAGACACCAGAGTGTCGTGTTGTTGTTTAATGATGCTGCGTGTCGACAGTGGGATGAAATTGTGATTTGAGGAGATGGTTCAGGATTCACATGCAGGCAGGAGACAGACAGAGTCATGTCTCTGTCAAGAGGAGGAAGAAGAAGGTGATGATCAGGGTGGAGGATATGCACCAAAGATAAAGAAAACGATAAGAGACAGTCCAGTGTTGATCATGCTGATGATGTTGGACAGACGTGTTCTGTACTGGAGACTCTGGAGATGAAGAATCTAGAGATGATGTTAGCGACCGTGAATCTGCAGATGACGATGAGTTTCTTATAGGGGGTTGATGGTTGGTTGGATAAACAGACAGTTGAGAAGAGGACAGCTTAGCCATCAATTCTCATATGCTAGAAATTGAGACAACTAGACCCTGGACACCGGACAGGTCATCAGTCCACCACATGGTGGCAGTTTGTTATGTTACGTGTCTTTATCTTGTGGGAAGAAGCTGAAATACCTGGGAGAATCCACACAAGCATGAGCAGCAGAACACAGAAACATATCAAACTCTGGAGTTTCTTGTTGTGAAGTAACAGTACTAACAACCCTAAGATTGGGCTAAATGCTTCTTAAAATCTCCATAGATCACTTTTCAAACACTCTGCTGCCCACAATCTAAATGTTTCAGACATCATCAAACCCTTTCACAGTGTTTTTCTGGATCCTCCATATCGACTGCTTCGCCCTCAACCTCTGGTCACGTTTATGTTCAGTAAAAACTTGGCTTCCTTGCATCTTCTTCAGTTTTTAATGTTTTCTCTTCAGCATTAAACAAAAAGGGTTTACTGCTTGCTATATGTGACCATGGTCAAGTAGACAAAAGCTTTGCAAACAAAGTGAGTTAACGTTGAGCAACAGGGCTGAATAGAAATCTGCACACAGTAATGTTTTTGGTCTCAACCTTGACTGAGGAAAAACAAGAGTGAGTCACGTCGTCCACGTACATTTGACAGCATGTCAAAGGTTTCTCTTTACTGGGCTCATGGGATCGGATAATCTTTCAATTTTCTTTGAGATTTTTCTTTTAAAAACATTTTATATTTTTATATTTCTTCACATTTGAAAAAACTTATGGCGGCACAGTAAGGAATTTATCTTCGGGTAGAAACCTTCTGTAAAAATAAACCTTAGAGAAAACCGAGTAAAACAATCCCCCAAATCATAAAAAATAAACAAACAATAATCGGGATGGTGATCTAGATAGTATTGCAAAAAAAAAAAAAAATCAGGTCACCTGTCTTCTTACATGAATGAATTTGAGAGACTTTCCATTCTATATCCATAGGGCGTAATGTGGATAAATGGGTTGAGGCTTGACTTTTAAACAGACAAGGTTGAAAAGTATGTTCAGGAAAATATTTGACTCATTTTTCAAAATTGCATTTGTGAGGTAAGACACTGATGTTGGACGATCTAGCTGACTCACTGTTACTCATTAAAAATGTGTCCCAGCTGGTTGAGCTCTGTGGATAACAGGGACCTCATTCATTTATGTTTTCATGGCCCTTGACGAAACACGAAGAGTCCATCCTCAAACTGTTTCCACAAAGCACAGGCAATCTACAAGAAACTGTCCAAAATGTCTTGATATACTCAAGAATTGAGGTCAAAAGTAACTCATAAAAAAAGCGTCACATCTTAATCCTCTCTGCACCAAACCTTACTCTTGACACAACTCTTGAAGCCAAGTTCTGTGCTTTTGGCAATTGCCAAACAAATACTGGTCCATTGATTGCCAGACAGAGACACAATACCCTCGACTCTAGAGTCCGTCACATTGCCCTGTGTGACGTAAGGATTGGCCCTTCTCAGTCTCCTCCCACAGAAGGGCTCGTCTGGCTCTGAAGCTTATTACATCTCTAGAAACTCTCTGTGTTGGACTCTGCCAGCTCTTGGCCAACCTCCAGCACCTTTGCACAACTTTCCTTGGTCTCCCCGATCACCATCCTCCAGCAACCCCACCAACACGACCAGCTTCCTTTGGCTGCTTCCAGAACCTCTTCTGGATTCTTCCAGCAACACCACCAGCCTACAGAGCATTTTAATGGTCTTCTTGCTGAACTGAGGTTTTTTTTGTTTGCACCTTGCCCTTCTTTGGGTTGTTTTTTCTTTGTTTTGAGCCCTTCCTCCAAAGTCCGGTCACCAACATGGGTTTAGGGCTAATATTTTGTTTCTGGACTAAGTGGACATCTGGAATCCACCCTCAAGAGAAAAGGTTTGTGGCAGCTTGTAGAGCTTTGGTCTTGTATTTTGCTTCATTTTAGGATCTGTCAGTCTTTGCTCTTCATATTCAGCTCATTTCTTGGTTTATGATTCTGCGTACTCCTGTCTTTGACATGTAGCTGTAGGCATCAGCTACATTTGCTCCATTCTGGTTTCTGTTTGTCTTTATTTTGTTGGTTGTTGGTTCACAGTCTTTGGTATTTGTGTTTTGTATCTGCTGTTGTTGTTTGTGTCTCAACTCCCAAGCTGTCTCCCATCTACATGTTGACTAACCTGCATAGCATCACAGTAAAACCTGCTTCCCAGCATAAATACCACTTGGTTTTTCATCCCGATATCCTGACCAGTCGGTTTCCTCATGTTTGTCTTGAATATTATCTTAAATTATTCCCTGGACCTTTGGCTGTCATGCTTTGTTTTTTTTATTATCGGCACTCACACACTCTAATGACCCTAACCCTAACCCTGTATTGTCCATATCATAACTACAATTTCCTGTGGCTACTGAAATGAAATACAGAAATGACCCAATTTGAAATTATTTAGCAACAGTGGTCAATCGGACACAAAAGCCAACATTCTTCTATGGCCATCTCAGTCTCCAAGCATAAATCCCATCCCACTCCTGTGTGGTGAGATAACCTGATCTCAACCAGTTTATTGCTCTAACTTATAGAACTTGATTGTTGTTCTTTTGCAGGCCTAATAGTGTCAGGGTTCATACATGCTTGTCTTCCTTTCACACACAAGTTACACAAACACACTTTGGTTTAAAGACAAAATCATCTGGCAATTCTCGTCGTTTTCAATCATATCAGAGACAAAATTGTGTTTATCAACATCAGCATCTTTCTGCTGGTGAAAAACAAAGTTCCCAATAACATTACGTAACAGGGACATGGTTCAAACGGGTTCGTATTGTCAGAGAATTGGGTTTTGGATGAAGGGTTCAACATACCGTGCCAAAGTCCAAACAGGGAGACGGATAGGTCAGGTGAAGAGTGAACCCACCTACAAAGAGTCAGAGTGATCAAACTTAGTTAAGTTAGAGACACAAATGCGCTTAAAACGGGAATGCGGACACAGAAATAACAATAGAAAACATTCAAACTTTAAAAATAAAATTAAAGCGCATTAGTGAATGAACCTATGGTTTTCTCCTCAAATTTACTTCCATCCTTAAAATCCTTTATTAGATCTCTACATTTCCACCCAAATCATCTCATATTCTCAAATGTAACTCTGTAACATTATTTCTAAAAATGTTAATTTAATTTCAGGTGCTTGTCGATTGGTCATTTAACTCTGATTTCAGTGTCATTAGATTTGCTTCTAGAGATGTAAGTCTTACATATTAAGGAAATGCAAACTATCATACAGTAGGAGTAAGAAATCAACAATAATACTTCAGTTTTCTTTTGGAAATGGTGTTTTTATTTAAGGAGATGAACATGTTGCTTCAAAAAGTTAACAGATGTCGGTGTATTACTGCTAGCATCCACCAGGGGGAGCTATTACTCTCAGATTGACGACAAAAAGTTTTTCACCTTTAAAGAAAAGCAAATGTTTATATGTTAGAGGGGTTAAAATATACAGAATTAGCAAATTTAAAAAATAGTTTTTACAATGATTTCCTCCAGGTTTAAATGATGGGGAGGTGGAACTCAATATTGTACAAGAAACTTGTGAAATTAGAATAATAAAACTTCCTAATACTCAAATCTGAAGGCACAGAAATCAGTAAAGGGTTTTTTGTTGTTGTTTTTCACTGAACTTCAAGCAGATGAGCTGACTTTGGTGCTTGAATGACATTTTCAATTTCCTCTGTGAAGACAATTATCAATGAGTTGAAATAATTTAGAGCATTAGCTTAGATCTGCTCATTACAGATGCACAGACCAACTTCTAAGAAGCCGAGGTCATTTCTCCAACATTTCACATGAACATTGTTAAAAATAAGCCTAGTTCATCTCAGGTGTTTTGTGAAACTCGGAATATTACCTCTGAAAAAGATGTAAGATTTCTGAGTTGCACAATAATATATTAAAAACATTTTCAGGAAAAATAGGTGGATTGATGGCAAAAGGCTCAATTATTGTGTTCACACAAGTCTATTTGTTGTGGGTCTAGGTTGATATCTTGTTATTAAAATTAATTTTTTTGTTACTTGAGTTGGTGAAGCTCCATATGAGACCATGCCTACATTTATGTATCTTCACATTAACAGTCCATGTCTTCACGTTAATAGTCTGCGCATTAATGTGTTTCAACCATGTTTAGGTCCGGATTTTGACTAGACCACTACAAAGTATCAACAATTTTCTTTTTCAGCCCTTCTGTTTTGGATCTATTGCTGGCTGCGATTGGGATTATGATCTCAGTTTGTTTGATGAATGAACTGAGGGTGGGAGTGTAACCCTTTGCTCCACAGGGGGGTTAGGGTCAGGGCTAGCACTCAGTGACTGGATGGTGCAGGCTGCAGAACGAGCCCAGGGAACCGACTGGCCATGACTGCGACACGGTTTTTCTCCACATGTCTCAGCTTTGCTCTTCTGTGTTATTTGTTCATAGGTTGTCTTTCAGATGCAGCTTTTTAAATTTTTTTTTTTTTTTACAGGGAAGAAGATATTCCCAGCAATAATTCAATGTAAAACATAATTAACCATGATTCTTTGGTCTTTTTGCGACAGTCCTGTCATGAACTTGAACAATAAACATCCAAACTGAGAACTGAGAAGAGTCTGAGACGGAGATCTCGGGGTAACTCAACATGATGGAGTTTCTGCGTTGTCCGGCGTTTGAGATGAATTTGCTATAATACCAATTCCTGAACTGATTGCAATTATCTTCAATGGTTTTCCGTTTTTGAAAAACGAGAGATGCACCAATAAGGCTTTTCCTACCTAAGAAAAAAGCCACATTTCCAATCTCGTTTGATTCAAATTTTTGAAGTTAAGCATCAGCACTCATGAAAGTACTAGTGCTTGATAGAGGTAGCAGTTTAGAAATGCATCACATAGTATGGTCCCATGGTAAGTTGCATAAAAAGTGGTTAAATAATGTTTTTTAGACCAATAAAAAGATGGCAGCTCCTTTGCTTGGCTATCAGAGCCAATAAAGGAAAAATAGGTCAAACCGCAACCTGGTGACTCTTTGGTGCATCTCCAGCCAAAACAAACAAAACAAAACAAAAAACTTTCACTATTTGCATGGTGAACTTTAAATACCTTGGAAATGGGTTCATAATTTTTGCCAGATTGATGAATGAAAACAATTTCGTCTCTAAAGTCAACTGCTGATGACATTGTGCTAACACACACCTGGCAATCTTCTGCTCACATAAAGATGACTAAACAATCAAATAGGTCAATTATGTTTCCTCCCATGACTGGACTTTACAGTCATTAAATTTTTTTGCTTCCTTTTATTTGACAATTCACCTAAAATAACAATTAAAAAAAAAAAAAAAGAATAAGTTTGCTTCATAGCCAAGTCTCTTATTCTTATCTTTTCTTCTTCTTTTTTTTTTTTGGCTGTTTATACTGTAGTGCTCGCAGACTTTTGCAGTCCAGTTGAATTCAGTCCTACACACACAGACTGTCCTTTGTTTCCTACCAAACACCAGCAGGAGTGAGAAAGGAAAGGAAGCAGGTAGAGACAGTCAGCATAAAAAAATAAAATAAAATAAAATAAAATAAATCGTAATTCTTGGAGGGGGGAGCGACAGCGACAGGAACGGATTCACCTTTCATGTGATGCCGGTGAAAGGGGACACATCCGGTGAGGAGCTGTGGGTGTGTTTGCACTGAGGGAGATGGAGAGAGAGCGCGCGTGCGTCAGGTAAGACCGGGTCGCTTTCTAACAAACAAACAATAAAAATAAAAAGAAATGCTCAAATGTGCCTTTTTCTGCTGAGAATAAACATGAACGCGTGTGGGAGCTCCGTCAGAAACAGATATTTAATCGTATCGTTCGTTGTTTTTGTTTACGATGGCGTCGCAGCAGCGCGAGCCGACAGTTTTACACGTTTCCACGCGGCGGTTGTAGTTACACCGCCTGTGCGCGCGCGCGCGCGTGGCTGTGCGTGAGAGACAAGTCTGACTGCTGCAGAGGCAGACAGACAGGCGGGTTACCTGTGGATTCACACACCGCCTGCTGTTCGGTTTTGAAGGACAAAATGCCAGAAATGCTGCAGGCGAACAGGTTAGAAAAAAACAACGCTGGGGTAAATGAAACAAGAGGAAGAAAAGCTGGTTGATTATAGACCTTCATACACAGACTGGAAATTATGATTCAACTATCCATAAACGCGCAGTGGGGAATTTTATGATAGTTACAGTAGTAGTTTGCTGCAAAATAAGGAATTTCCGTAATTTATTGTGGTTTTGCTGTGACGTAAGGCCGGAGTTGTTGCTGAGTTTTATTTGCTTCAGTTTAATAAACCAGCAAAACCGTGAAGCATCATGTACTAAAGACGTCATTTGACATTTTGTTTGTTTAAAGCAAATGTTGACCATTGCGCTTCAGCTGGGTGTAACTCTAAAACTGGCTGACTTCCTGTCTGACCATTCACTGATCCTGGTTTGATGTCTGAGCCAGAGGCGGCCCAAGTCACTCCGGGGCCCCAAGAGGAAACACTGGACCCCCTACTTCTCTGTTTTTTTGTTACTATTTATTGTGTCGAGCCTATTCTTGGCTCACTTGGTGTGATTGGCTCTTCAAGGTGTTTGTTTTAAGGGATAGTTTGGCGTTTTTTTGAAGTGAGGTTGTGTAAAGTTTATGACAGTTCCATAAACTGCATTAGACAGATGTCATAATTGTGGCGTGCAGCTATTATTTATTACATTTCTGCACCTTCACAAGAAGTTGAATTTGTCGCCACAGGTGAGCGATGTCCGTATTATAACTCTACACCGATGAAGCCGACCGACTTTGTAGTTTAGCGTTGAATCATGGGAGCTGTTTGGTTCACAAAACAGCAACAAACTCAAAAAAGTACGTCTGTAAAAGTAAAATACCGTTTTCTTGTCATTATTGCAGCGTTATCCCTCAGTATTATACTTTTAATCTTAACTATTTCTCAGGTCGTCACTGCCAGCATATTCATAGATTCTCACTTTAAAAAAAAACAATCTTTTGGAGGTGGAAACTGGGTGTTTAGTGAGTTAAGAGATACTGATAAACAGGTTTATTTGAAACGTGAAAGAAAGCAAATGCATTCTGTATAACGACATTGCAATTCAGATAATTGTTTTATCAAAAGTGCTTAATCTCCTGGCCACGTTTAGAAACAGCCATTAGAGAAAGGAATGTGGTTTGGTTGTGTTACATCAACCTGTCAAACAGGAAGTGTATTTAAAAGCGGTCTGTGTGAAACATCAATTATTACATTTTTTATGATCAAAGTGACCTGGTTGCAGGTGAGTGTTAGTTTTAAAGATAAGATTTCTCCTCATAAAGCCTACATTTTGAGAACTATGTTCAAGCAATCTGAAATGCCTTCACAGCTAAAACTAAGCAAAACTGCAGTATCTGCACCTGGGAGAAAACCAAGTCATTTCTGATTATGAAACATTCCAGTTAAATGCCACATTAAAGCTAATGAATAAGGTCTACTTCAGGCCTTAATGCTCATCAGCTGCAACAGGAAACAGCATTTCTTCAGTATTACGTGGCTCACGTTAGCATAGTGAGTCGCTGAATTCTCTCGTTTTGTTCCTTAAAGGTACGGATATGTTGTGTGTCGACCAATTTGCTGCTCAATCAGGTCAGCTAGAAAACTGCTACAGACTTCTGTCAGGGCATTACCTAAAAACCTGCTGCCTTTCATTAACGCACATCTCGTCGCTAAGACGTTTTCCTGCAGAGCAGTGTACTTAAGTGCTATGCTAATGTGTTGAATTTAAGGAATCGAAACTTTTCCTGTAAGATTAAATTAGCTGAAACAGTTCATAAACCTAACGACGTTCAAAGCAAGCCATTGAGGATGCAAAGAAAAACAACTTTTCAACTATTTGAATTTGTTTGTATGCAATTAACTGGAACAAGTTGGAATTCGGTACAAGCTAAACGGTCAAAGAGTCATATCAAAACAGAGGTGGCATGTTAGCATTAGCCTAGCATTTCAGCAAACTGCACTGTGTCGAAACATCATCTGTAACAGTAAATGTGAGTATTATTTTATAAAAACATGACTGGCTTATCCCGGGTCAAACGTCACCTCCGCTCTTTGCAGGTTTTCAGCAAAATTCCCATCTGTTGTTGTTAAGCTTTTCCGACTCTCAAGAAGTTACACTTTATGGTTCTGTGGGCATTTGGTGTTGTTAAGAAATGCTTAATTATACGTCACATTGTCTGTGCTGGTTGCCCAGCAATGCAATTAATTAATTTACACAGGTAAATGTCGTGGTTGAGAGACGAGGTTTCCGCAGCGAGGAGGTTCAGTTTCCAGGCAGATGGCCAGAGTTCCTGCTTCTTTACCATCTGCACTAATCAGCAGCTGTCTGGCAACATCAAAGTAAAGATAGGTTCAAGTTACAAACCGTCGTTGAGCTTAAAAATAACATTTACTGACGTTAAATAGAGATTTTATATAGATATAGATTTTTTATTTTACTAATGTCCAACCATACAAACAAGTTACATAAGAGTTATTAACAAAGGCTTCGCTGTCAGTCGCTTCATATGCAAACATTCAAGTCCCAATTGAATGTCAGGCAGAAAATTTGACTATATTTAACTTCCGCATTGACAGCATGTCAGTGAAAACTTTGGCTTGTTTTCGTAGCGGTTGCTTGCCAGGTTTACAATGCTTTACCACCACTAATGACAGGAATGTAGACGTTCTCAGAGACCGGTGCCAGTTTTCCTCAGTACTGTCATCAGCCTCCCTGCTAGCAGAACACATTTCTCTTTTCCTGGGGAATATTGTCAGGAGTTTTTCTCTCGCAGGCTGACAGCAGACGAGTCCAACAAACTTGTATCGGCTTCCTCTAACACGATATGCTTGGTTTTAGAAACTGCTGTTATTAGCTTTGCACTTTTCAATCAAATTGACGCTCGCCTGTCAATTTCATATGCACAGCAGTGTGGGTTTGTTTTTTTTTTGCCTGTGTTGCTCTGTCTAGTGAGAAATCTTGCCCGTAATCTGTCAGATTTATCTCAGTTCTGCTGATGTTTGGTTAGTCGCTGGTGTAAAATGAGGGGCGGTGTGTTAATGCTGTCACAGGAACCTAAAACATTCTTTAACTGGATTCTTTAAAGTCTAGTCATTCTGGCTGGATTTTACTATGCAATATAATTACAGTAGTATGTCATTTTCAAATTGCAGCATATGTTACCTTGCAGGTTGAAATATTTTAACTGAAGCCATGGATGCAAGTTGCCAGATAAGTACGGTGGTTAATCATTCATCCAGCGGCCTGTTGCGTTTTACAGTTAAAAAATGTTTAAAGTTGACAGAAAATGTGAAAATATCACTTGATAATTATGTGCTATTAAAAGATTGGAAGATTAATACCTGAGCACCAACTATAATGTCTTAAAAAGTGCAAACATTTTAAAAAGGCTGAAGAAAAAGGCGGAGCTCAGCCTGGTGGGGGCACAAGTAAAGCCTGGTGGTCCGCCAGGCTTATAATACACTTTAATTTTTCAACATAATCATCTAAAATTGTAGTTTTAATAGATTTGTAAACTGAGGGCTGTATCTCCCAAACTTACTGTTAACGCACTGTTGCTATACACGATAGGCACATGGTGAAGAACTGCCTCCATCGACAGTATTATCGTAAATGTTTTAACATTTTCTTCACTGTTTGTTTTACAAGAGCATGGGGAAAAAATCTGTAAATGTGAAGATATGATTGAATGCTGTTACTTTGTGCAGTTTCATAAATCACCCTACGTTTAGTAAGCGGAGTCCTGAAGAATCCGGTTTTAATTGAGAACGTTTTTCAATTTGTATAAATGCTACACCATGCAGTCACCTGAAAAAAAAATATATATATATTTTTAAATCACGATTGTTATCGTTATCACAATACTTCCACATAATATCACGATAAAATTCAAAGTCTACCACTATATCATTTCACTGTGGGCCTGGTGATGCACGTGATTTTTCCTCTACACTCAGCATTTTGCATGTTGGCTCACAAACAAACAAAAAAACTACTCAGATAAAATCAGCATCTGACCCTGAGAATATTCTCAGCTTTAAATATATAGAGTAATTATTATGGTGTACTGTGGCAGTGTGTGCATATTCCTGCACCAATTAAATGTCCTCCTCAAGTTTTCTTGAGCGTCTATGCAAACATATTTGTTATCGCAGATAAATTACTCAGATTTGCACAAAGCAAACTCGGCATGAAGACTCAAATCACTAATTTAAAAAGTTACATTTGGCCTAATTTGGATTTTTAGAAAAGCACAGCAGCTGAACGTGTAGCGTGGTGTGTTATTGTCCTGTGACTGAACCTTGACCCCAAGTGACTCCTCCCTCCTGTCAGCTAAAGGAGAAAACTCGCTCCCACACGAGTCCTCCCTCTCCTCCTCGCTGGCCGATCTCCGTGTCTCTGAACATGCCGAGACACACCACGAGAGGGTGGAGACAGAAAAAAAAGAAAACAAGAAAAACCGGAGAGCATGAGAGACAGAGAGGCAGAGGGAGAGAGGAGGTAGGAGAGGAAGGAGAACGAGTGAGAGAGAAAGCAAAAGGCAGGCTGAATGTCCTGAGACGGGCGATAACTGGAAGGGGAGAGGAAAAATTTGTAAACGGAAGACGACACAGGCTGGGTGAGACGAAGTGCAACGAAATATGTGAAAAATGTTGTTTCATTGACTCATCCTGGCTTTCTGCTTCTAATTTCTGCCTGAGCAGCTCCTCGATCTGCTAGAGATGCATGGCGGCGACCGGCAGCCGCAACGCTTCAGATGCAACAGGAGCAACATCAGAATGAATGAAGAGGACGACGAGTTACAACTGAAGCTCACTTAAAACTATTGCTTTTTTTCTTTGTTTTGTCCTTGCGACGAATCGAGGAGATCCAGCTGCAGAACTCACCTGGATCAACACCAGACCACATCAACAGGAACCTTTCCTAAGAGTCGGAGGGAGACCGTTTGAAGCGGCATGGGACGTGAAGTTGAGTGCACCGACTCATCTCCTGGACGTCAGAACCACCGGAGCAAATGAGCGGCTCAGCGTACGGATGCGGCGCCAGCTTGCTCCGGGGCCGGCGCTTCTACTGCCGGGAATGGGCCCTGGACAAGCTAAGGCGCTGCCTGGACGCCCGCCCCGCGTCCGGCCAGGCGGCGGGGCTCCTGGTGACGGGGGGTCCCGGCGCCGGCAAGACCGCCCTGTGCACTGAGGTGGTGTGGCCCACCTCGGGCTCGGGCCTGGCTGCGGGGCTGGCACGGCGCTGCCTGGCGTCCCACTTCTGCCACAGGGAGGACCAGAGGAGCACGGTGCTGTGGAGGTTCGTCCTGGGCCTGGTGGAGCAGCTGAGGGCCTCCCCGCTTCTCCCTCCTGGCTATGAGGAGTCCCTCAGGGAACCGGCCGCGTCTTCTGCTCTGGAGCCCCTCAGCTGTCAAAAGGACCCCGAGAACACCTTCAAGAGGTTGGTACTGCTTAGCCGTTAATGAATTACTGATAATTCATTCGTGTCACTTGAAGGATTTACAGCATGCAGCACTTTGTGAACCCGAGCCTGCGTGAGATTTCCCGTCTAAATCAGCTGTCCAATGAGAGAGACAGGCAAGTCGCTGGAAGGTGCTGCAGCCATCCTGAAACAGGAGCTGCGGCGTGCAGCGGCATGCACGTGGCTCATTTCCAGCCCGGCACAGCATAAATTATGTCCTATCGCCCTTATTTTGACGGAGCTGTGGGGGAGAGAGCCAACATGTGTCCTCACGAGAAACGGCTTATCAGATTCAAGCATAATGTGAACAGCAACCTGGGGGAAAAACCCAAAACCTGTTCTGCAACTTTTGGTTTTTGGAGTGTAAATCTGTTCAAACGGTCCAATGTTTTTACTGAAAACTTCATAACACCCCCCTTCCTCTCCTTTAAGCTTGTTGACAGCCTTTTTGTGACTTTGGCGATTTGATCTGGAGCGTATTACCCTGTTGACTACAGCCGTAACCTTAACCCTGTTACGACCGGCTTTATATTTAGGTCACCTGGATTAAATTTGATTTTATGGCTGCAGTGAGTAAGAGCTTGTTCCGCTTTTTCCAGGACAACTTCAACTCTCGGCATTTGGCTGATATTCAGAACTAGTTTAGGAGTTTTTAACTTTCCAAAAACTATTTAAAAGGCTAAACAAAAATCCCCAAGCTGAATCCTACCAAATGCCTTGCCTCTTCAAATAAGAACTGAAAGCATATAAGCTCAATATGGCTTTTAATCCACAGTGATGTGATGATTTTTAATCTTCGTATTTAATTCTGCTATCTCAGGTGTTTTATCCTGTTTTATTTCCTTGTGTTCCCCCCCAAAAAAGTTTATTATCATTATTATTAAATTCTGTTTTCTTTTATATGAGGCTAAAAGTGAGAGTTAAGGATTTTTCAAGTTTAGTTCTTGTCTTGCTAGCAGTAGCTAAGCCTCTTAGCATCCTCTTACTGTGTATTGTGATTAGATGGAGGCTAAAGCTAACAGCTAGTCCAAAAGAGGCTAAGAAAACCAAAATGGACATCTTCAAACATCTCCAGAAGCCGAACATGAACCTAGAAACTGCCTTCATGTTAGCATTGGGTGTTTATTTACAGAGGATCTGATTGTTAATTGCAAGGAAAATACAGATTGGAGGCTGTGCATCCCTCAAGATCTTCCTGCATGAAACAAATGCAAGGAGAGGAACATATGAAAGGTGTTCAGTCAGAACTGTCTGATAGAGGAAAAAAGTTGATTAAACGTCCATAATTGCAAACATGTGGAGGAAGGTCGAGGTTGAACCTTTTGGGCTACATTCAAAGGGCATAAAAAGTAGCTCCCTTTACCCACCATTGCTAGTTTAAAACATGGTGGTGGCAGCATTATGGGACGAGGGGATGACACAAATTAAAATTTAAACAAACCCTGCATCTTCCTCTTGAAGCACTCATCAAGCAAAAACGGCATGAAAGGAACTTTTTAAAGTTAGAATCAACACACATCATGTTCTGATTGGTTCATAGGTTCATCCTACATCTCTAGGGTTTACTTTAATAAATCAGCTCTTGCAAAAGGGCTCCGTTTCCTCCTTGTTTTGTGTAACAAACACAACGGCGGCTTCCGCTCGCACTGTAGCTAAAAAGCGTCCTTTATGAAAGAGCTGAATCTCTCAGCGGTTTAGCTGCCGGTGGTCTCACTGCATGTAAATGTGAAATCTTTTGACCGCGAGTCGAAGCCAGGACAGTCGCAGGGGGAAAAATAGGAGCGCGATAGCCATTCTGTCCTCGACTTATATTTATTTCACGCCCCATAATGCGGCCCATTCACGGAGGACCACAATGGGCTCTCCAGTGTGAATGAATGCTACAGTGGTATTTACGACACAACATCCTTCCAGAGAGAGGAGACGGAGGGAGGGGAGTAGAATAGAACAAAGAGGTGAAAAATGCCTCCCCTGCCCCAGTGACTGTCTCGGCACCAGTCAGCGAGGTCACCCTCCTCTCCGGGACTTTTCAGCCCTCTCCCCGGTGTGTTTGCTCTGCGCCGAGTCCGAGGCCTTTCAAGCTCCTGCTGATGTTTGCTCTCCTCTGGTGTGAAGTGCTGAACTGGATTCCACATTCCCCATGGACTGGCTGGCAGCCAGCCGCTGCCTGCACCGTTTTTTTGAGGACAGCCATCAATAAACGGATGGGATGGAAGTGTGTGTGTGTGTGTGTGTGTGGGGGGGTGTGTGTGCGTGTGTGCAAGGTAGCAAAACGCAGCACACATGCAACGTGTGTCTTAAAGCAGCGGGGTGGCTCTCTGAGCCCAGCGGGTCGTTAACGCGGCTCGGGTTGCTTGTTGTGGAGCCACTCCCGCCGCATTAAACTGTGAAGACCTCGGGTTCAATGAGTTCATCTCGGTGTGTGAAACAAATCAGCACCACCAGGAGCAGCAGGATGTCGGCTGTTACTGTCGACCATTTCAAACCCCCACTTAAAGGCATCAACATATTATTTAAGCCACATAGACTAACAGGTAGTTGAGTCATTAAACTGCAAAGGATACTTTTAATGTTTCCTGCCCTTCTGTTTCCTCCTGGCTTTGGAGAAAAAAAAAAGAATTAGGGCTTTCAAAAAGTAAAAATGTTCTAATCTCTGGATATAGGTTTGGGCTTTGACTATGCCGTTCTAAGACTCCAAAATGCTTTCATTCTCAACCTGTTGTGTTGTACGTCTTGCTGGTGGAAGGTGAACCTCCAGCCGAGTGTTGTGATGTATTTTCCTATTTACCTAAATGTTGTTGTTTGACATACGTAAAAATTCACAATTACTTCAAATATTACATATTTCATCTGCAAAGATTGTCATTTCTTCACCTGCAGAGGATCTCTACTTTATTTCAGTTTATTTTACATCTCTGTCACTTTTAGAAATGTAAATTCACAAAGAAATGTGATGAATGCTAAAATCTCATTTGTAATTCAATTTCTGAGCCACTTTGCTTTTCCATTTGAAATTACAGCAACGCCGATCTTGTAAAAAAAAAACTCCTTAATTCATGCGCTTCAGTTAATGGTTCATGCCTTCCGGGGAACAAAAAACAAAACAAACTCCTGAAAATAGTTTCAAGTGAGCTCAGAAATTCAGAAATGTTTCAAATCCATCCGAGAAGTAGGTGGCGCTCAGCAGCAATTTGCGAATAACAGTCATTTTCCCGTGTTGGTGGTCTCGCCCGCGGTTCCAGCCCAGTCACCCGTTTTGATCTCATCCAAATTATAGCTTAAAAAGAAACAATGGCTGCAGCTCAGGAATGCGGTTTATTAGGGGTCCGAACGCGCATGAAGTGATTTACATCCTGCCTTCGCAAGTGTATTTGTCACCAACTCTGCCCTCTAATTACTGCAGGTGTCACAGTGACACGCGCCCCTTCAATAAGGCCCATTATACCGCAGCTTCAAAGGTCACCCGCAGATGTGCGTCCAGCACCGTCTAACCCGAATGAGGTGGGAAAACATTAGCAGCCATAAAAGGTTAATTGCACTTCCTGCTTGAGTGTGTGTGTGTGCGCGCTCAGTCGGGGAGTGCTGCTTTATTCAGATGACTAAAGAGCACGGAGGCTTGATAAGCTCGTCGGAACTTAGATGTGGGTTGAAGGGGTTTAAAAATCTACTTTTAATTGCAGGATATGGCCAATGATAAAACTTCAGGGCTGTTAAAGATACGCAGATGAGTCAAACGTCAAGACTGCGTGTTGAAATGCCTCCGTCGTCAATCAAAGAAATTAGTTCTGAGAGCGCTGATAAGCAACATTTGATGAGCTGCTTGCAGCCAAACTGCAGCCCTATTACAGGATGACTAGAAATTTCAGCTGATAAATAGTAAATGATGTACCAGTAATGTATTTGAAACACATGCGTACTGTGCTACAAAGTTCTTCTAACGTTTCGAGTCCATCAGTGTAAAAAAACAAAACAATGAAGGGGAAAAAAGCCATTTTAATTCAATTTTAATTCACGTAGAAAAAAGAGAAATTAAATGTTGTCATTACATACATCACCTAAATATATTCAAATAGTCAATGTGGACGATGGCGCTGTTGGCAACAAGGATATGCGGTAGCAGTCAGTATTGCAACAAATCTGAAGAGGCCTCTGACTGAAGACTGTCGACATCCTAACAGCTCAGTTTCTGGGCAGCAGAGATAATATTCCTCAGTAACGTGCTCTGGATGACGCCGCCAGTTGTTAGAAAACGCCACTAATCCACCTCATTTGCTTGTGCTGCTCCTCTTTAAGTCTCTGCCTGGCCATATCTATGGTTACGGTTGGAGTTGATCCTCGGCCATTACGATCAGCGGGAGAGACGGTTTGAACTTTGTTCCTGCTCTGCACCCACCAATCCTTCTCTTCGACTCCTCTTGTTGCCCCGGTTACGCTTCGTAACGACTGTCGAAAAGTAAAAAGCAAGAGCAAAAAGTCCTTCCAGCTGCATGGCGTCCTGAACCAGAGGGAATAATTGTCAAAACATTCAACATCTCGACTAAAAGAAAAACATGAACAAACGATGGCGGCTCCATCCACTTTTCATACAACGTGTGTGGCTGCATCAGACATTTTGCAGCAGATATAAAAATAAAAAAAAACACCTCTCATAGAGGATTTGGGAATCAGAAATAAACTTGGAGTTTTTTCAGGCTAACAAACGTGGTTGTTGCCGGGCAAATTTTAAAAATAAATGAAGCTGTCATCTTAGCTGCTGGGAACTTGGTTGTCAAGGGTATTTTATTCCACAACTTAAATTAAACAAAGATAACCATAAACTTGTTACAGATCTCTTACAGACACATCAGAATCTGGTATAACTAACAGCAGGTCAAAGCTGTGGAATAATCAGTTTTGAGATTCGGACACAAAGTTGCGATTGGTGCATCTTTAACTAAGCAACGTGACCGAAAGCTTTTCTCGGAGAAGCAAGTTTACATCAGACGCCAAAGCCATCAGAAACCTGTTGATCTGTTTAGCGAAAGCAGCAGTAACTAATTCATTTGATATTGAAGTGAACACATCTCAGGGTTAGGGTTGAGGTCATCCTGAGAAAAATAAAAAAACAATCTGTCAATTGTTAGTTACTTATTCTCTCTGATGACCTCTTACAATGAATATATAAAATCTCCCTGATAACTGGTGGACCTTCATAGGCCTTTATAAACATAGACATTAGCAATAATCACAGCGCACAGACACAAGCACACACCCTGTATTTGTGGTAAAATAAATGCTTGAGCTTAGCCTCTTTGTGACCTGTCTAAACCGAGCTCGTGTCCTTGCTTAATTACCCATTGTCTCCTCCCGGACCGCGTCAGATTTGGTCATTTTCTAAGCGGCTACTCTCTGGCTTTGAAGCCATGTTTGCAACAATCAAAAAGAAACACAAGAGATGAGTGTGTCTGCTTTGTTGAAGCATAAATGTGGCATTTTTTAAAATATAAATCTGTGGGTTGAAGGTCTTGAAATAAGCATCATTGGCTTTTACGCGTTAGGTCGCTAATCCAGTAACTACTGTTTATCTCCTTCTCCAGAGGAGGAGGAAACACATATCTGGCAGCTCTCTGCTTTGTTGAGACAGCTTGAATATAACATGCCTGATGCATACACATACATAGCAACTATTATTATTTTATCCTAAAAAATTACATCTGTTTAGCCTCGGGATCCATCTGAATGAGCAGTTTTCTCCTCCACACTCCGAATTCAAACAGCAATTTTGCATGTTGATATTTATAGCCGTGCCCGACAAAATCTCCTTTGTTTCTGAAGTGCAAAAAAAAACAAAAAACAAACTCTCAGTGTCACTTTGAAGTGAGGGAAATGTGCAAATGAGCCAAAGCTCCACAACACGGAAAATGATTCAGTTTTATGGATTGAGAAATCCGTGCAGAGGAGGAGCCGTTAATGACTGAAACGGTTCTGCAGGTGCCTGCTGAACATGCCCATGTATCGATCTGCATGTGTGCGAGCGTGCCCAGAACAGAGGGAGGGAAAAAAAAAACAAAGTTCCTCAAACCTGAGTCACCTCTGGCTGCAGGCAGGGTGTGGGTGTTGACTGTGCTCCTTAAAGGCCAATACTCGTTTGGTTTTTGCCAAGCATTGGATTGTTTTACAGCTCTGTAAGGTGTCCCTGCTTATTATTGCACAGCACAATGGAGGCTTCTTTATACAAATCTTCGATAAGTGTTCAACATTGTCCGCCGTTGGTGTGCAGCTGTTGTTTTAATGGAGATGACTGCTAACAAGTTATCGAGTTTAGTGTTTTGTTTTCTGCCCGTGGTTTTAAAGGCCTCAGCTATTGTTAGATGCTATGAATGTATAAAATAGAAAGTAAAGAAACGTCACTTTTGCCACCCTTAAATGAAAATTGCCTAAAGCAACAGCAAGGTAGCTGTTCTTATATTGCTTTGCGCTGCTTCATATTTTGCTTCTATTTAGAGTTCAAATCTCCTGTGTGTGTGTGTGTGTGAGAAAGTCGTCCTCACATTTCTTCTGTTCCTTTCACTCTCTCCGCCGCCCACAGTTCCTGCTGTTTTTACATTGCTGTTTTAAGCCATTCATCCTTTCTTTCTTTTTTGTGTTTCTTGCTCCCATATAATACCTTTAGAGCAGTTCTGGAGCCCCTGCTGGACCTTCCTCCACCTGCCCAGACCCTGATGATAGTGGTGGACGCTCTGGATGTTCAGTGTGTGCCAGGCGAAAGAGTTGAGAAGAGCGGCTCGATTGCTGAACTCTTGGCCAACAACCAGCATCTCCTGCCCGGCTGGTTGCTGCTGGTCTGCTCCATCCGCCGCCAAAACAAAGACCTGTGCAAGATGTTCTCGAGTATGTGAATCTCTGTGTTCGTGCTATCTCTGTCACTAGACCCTATGTTGGAAAATTGTGACGTCGCCTGATTACCCAGGAGTAGATTATTTGCTCCTGCCACCACGTACAAAGACATGAGAAAGTTTTTACCCCCACAGATTTAGGCAGTTTTGCTTTTTTTTATCACACTTAACAGTTTCTGATCATCTTAAAAGAAATGTTTAGATTGCCTTTAAGAACATGAGTAAATATAACTTATAGTTCTACCCAAACCAATCTGGCCCATTTGCGAAAAATAACTGCCTTTAAATCTGTTGTGTTACACAGCGACAACTACAATCAAGCATTTCTTCTAACTTGTTTTTTCTGCATTACTGTATCACCGATGTAAATATTTATGATTATCAGAGTATATTTATCATCATTATGAAATTAACCCTTTCATGCACAGTGGTCACTGCAGTGGACAGCTACTGTATCTAAAAGCCATTTTCTTGTGTTTCCTGTGCATGTTTGTGTTATAAATACACACAGACCACTGAAGTGGAAACTAGTGAATCATACAATACACTATAAACTGCTGGCCATCCTGTACTGTAAATGCAAAAAAGTATTTGTTAAATCCAATATGGCAGACAAACAAAAAAAGCAACTCAGGAATATCCAGACCCTACTAATACTCTAGACGACTCTTGCAGGTAAAAACAACAATATTGTGACATCAAGTAGCTCCTAAGATTAATACTAGAGATGTATTTCCCAAATAACAACTTTGTATTTGGAGAAAAATACAACTAATCATTTGGAAAATTTCTTTTGATCTTTTATTATTATTTTATTTTTTTTTTTTATTAAAAAATACAAAAACAAATTTAATGCCTTACAAAAATCACAAAAAAATCTTCACATGAAGAATTATAATTAATGCATGAAAGGGTTAAGCTCAATAAAACAAGAAGCAAAGTTATAAAGAAAACTATTTCTTTGTTTAGGCTTCCGGAGACTCTGCCTGGACGATCTACGGAAGCCGCCAACGGTCCGTGACGTTCAGCAATACATCCTCTGTCGTCTGGATGAGGAGGCAGCGCTGCGGCGTCAGCTCACCCCCGACACCGCAGACATGCTCAATCTCCTGCACATAAAGAGCGGGGGCTGCTTCCTCTTTCTCAAGCGAGTGTTGGACGGCGTGGCAGCTGGGCTCGTGGGTCTTCGAGAGATTCGAGACATCCCTGGGACTCTCAATGGACTCTACCTGTGGCTCTGCCAGAGACTCTTCCCTCGGGGCCTCTTTGTCTATGTCAGACCTCTCCTCAATGTGATCTTGGCTGCTCCAAGTCCACTCACGACTCAGCAACTATTTACAGCAGCCTGGACTCAGGACACCACACTCAGCGTCCAGGACTTCCAGAACAAACTTCATACACTGTCTCCACTCCTGATCGATGGCCCGGAGGGCACCAAGCTACTTTTTCATGCCAGCTTTACAGAGTGGCTGACTGATGTTAAGTACTGCACGCAGAAGTACCTCTGTAACCAGACTGAAGGCCATAGCATGCTTGCCATGTCTCTGACTCTACAAGGACCCCATCTAGACTCCGAAGGTGCATGTCAGTTAGCCACACACTTAGTTTGCTCGGGTCACCATAAGGAAAACCCCTCATTATTGGCACTCTGGATGCTGTGGACAGGCCTGCCTCCCCTCACTCCCAGCTGCAATGAAACCCTCTCCACATCCTTTGCTCAACTTCCTCCACTGGTCAGTCAGGAAGTCCCTCAGCTGTTAATGAAAAGCGGACTTCTTTCGCCAGCCCGTATTTCCGACAAGGGGAACAGTGTCAGCACACGCTTCCCAGTTGAGCAGGGTGATCCATTAGACACAATGGAGATGGAGGTGCCAATAAAGAAACTGCTAGATAGTGGGCACTCTGTAAACCAGCTTGAATCTTCTGGACAGACCTTGCTTGCAAAAGCAGCTATTGAGGGTTCTGCAAATGTAGCTAAATTTCTTCTAGCACATGAGTCTGATCCTCTCATAAGTGATCATCACGGTCAAACTCCTTTGACTTTGGCTTCCAGACAGGGTCATGTCAAATTTCTGTCTATCTTACTAGAATGGATGAAAAGCCAGAGCGCAGAGACTGCAGTGGCAATGATGGAGCACATTGACAATGAAGGTTGGACGGCACTGCGCTCTGCGGCTTGGGGAGGACACTGTGAGGCTGTCCGCTTACTTCTGGATGCAGGGGCAGATGTAAACGGATGTGACAGTGAGGGGCGTACTGCCCTCAGAGCAGCTGCATGGGGTGGTCACGAGGAAATTGTCCTCACCCTGCTGGACTATGGGGCACAAATTAATAAAGCTGACAGCAATGGTCGTACACCACTTATTGCTGCTGCCTACATGGGCCACCCCGAAACTGTCGAAATATTGCTGAACCACAATGCAGAAGTCAACCTAGCTGACGGAGATGGACGGACTGCCCTGTCAGTTGCTGCTCTTTGTGTCCCGACTGCTGCAGCGATCAAAGGTTACGGAGAGGTAGCAGGTCTGTTACTTGAACGTGGGGCAGATCCAGGCCACAGAGACAATGATGGGATGACGCCACTGCTTCTTGCAGCCTATGAAGGCCACGAAGAAGTGGTTGAACTTTTGTTGGAAGCAGGTGCAGATGTAGATGAATCGGCTGGCCCTGATGGGAGCATTTCTGCCGCAGCTGCTGTCACGCCACTGTTGGCAGCTGCAGCAATGGGTCACATGAACACAGTGTCCAGGCTGCTCTTCTGGGGTGCAGATGTGGATGCCATTGACTGTGAAGGGAGGACGGCACTGTGCCTGGCAGCAGCAAGGGGCAGCTTGGAAGTAGTCCGTGCCTTATTGGACCGAGGGTTGGATGAGAATCATAAGGATGACCTTGGCTGGACCCCAATGCATGCTGCTGCCTGTGAAGGCCATCGTGCCATATGTGCTGCTTTGACAGATCAAGGGAGCATGGCACGAGTAGGAGAGATGGACATTGAAGGACGCACCCCTCTTATACTGGCAGCCCAAGAAGGTCACCTGAGTGCTGTCAAGCTACTGCTTGACAAACGTTCTCCAATTGATCACAGGGCATATGATGGACACTCTGCATTGAGTGCTGCATTTCTTGAGGGCCATACTGAGGTTGCAGAACTGCTTATGAAGAGAGGGGCTGATACCGATGTGCGCGATGCAGAAGGTCGGCCTCTGCTCTACCTCCTGGTGCTCGAAGGTCGCCTGGATATGGCCACTCTTGTCATAGAAAAAGGAGGCGTGCCACTCGAATCCAGAGACTCCGAGGGCCGCACAGCTCTTCATGTGGCTTCCTGGCAGGGCAGTGTGGAGATTGTAGACTTACTATTAAAACACGGGGCAAACCCCAATGCACAAGACACTGAAGGGAGACCACCAATGCATTCTGTGGCCTGGACAGGCAATGGAAAAGTAGGACATCGTCTCATGGAAGCAAGTACTGCACATATAGATCTCGCTTGCCATCAAGGGGCAACGGCTCTGAGCATCGCAGCTCAAGAAGGACATGTTAACATTGTGAAAATGCTTCTTGAAAAAGGTGCAAATCCCAACCACATAGATAAATATGGACGCAGTCCAGCCAAAGTGGCTGGAAAACATGGGCATGTTACAATCGTACGGCTCTTGGAGAGCTATGGAGCTAAGCCATACCTAGGCCTGTTGCCTACTTCTAGTACTGTATCTCCTTCAAAACCAAACAAGATCCTCTCGTCGGGAATGTTGGAGGGCAACGGAGTCGAAGTGACAGCCACTACCTCCTCCTCTTCAGTGTCCTCTCCCGGTTCCACTGGAGAACGATTCCACTCCATGCAAAGCTCCCAGACCTCGTCTACCTGCCACTCATTTGCTACCGTGCAGACAGTACCAGCCGACAGTCTCAGTTTTATCCAGCAGATCCAGCAACATTCACTGCCGCGCAGCCGGAGCCGACACTCCACCCTTCCTCCGCCGGGGAGCTCGGGCATGGGAAGTCTCCATGGAAGTAGCCAAAGGCTTCCAAAATGCCTTCCCCCACCTACTGTTTGCACCGTTACGGCTGTGGTACACAACTGTGATCCCCCTCAGAAAGGTTTGTCTTCTGGGCTTGAATGCCATGACAAGAAGAACAAACAAAGCTCAAACTTGATTAAAGCAGAAAGAGCTGCAGGTGGTAAGTGGAACTCAGTCATGGCCTCTCTTGGGATAATGCCAAGCAAAGACAGCCCTCTCAGTGCAAAAAACAGAGGGATTCCTTCGTTGGACTACCCATACAGACTACAGAGCCCATCTCAAGTGGAAGCTTGGGATGCCCAGAACATTTTAGCACCTGTTTGTTACAGTTTCTCCCCAACCCCACCTAGCAGTGCCTTGACAGATGATGTTATGGTCACTACAGACCCGCACCTTAATCTCAAACAGGCCATCAAGCTACAATTTGAGGGCCCCACCAGTGCAGCCTTATACAAAAGAGAGACACCCCTGTGAACAGGGAGTGAAGTAGGTCACTCAGTCTTTGGTCTTTCTTCATAAACCTTTAGCATTTCTTTTATTCGAGCAGTAGATCGACAGTTAAAATGATAATAAATAAACATGTGTTTCTTCTTTATGGTTCAAAGAATACATCTGAACTCATTGCATTCAGATACAGGAGTACGAGATCATCTTTTGTCACTATGACTTTGGGAAAAGTCATAGTTTTTGTTTTTACAAAAAAAAATAAATGTTTGCATATTCTCTGCCACTTTTTGTTGAGGAGTAAGGCTTCCCCCTCCACCCTGAACTGTCATAACTCAGCGTTTCTTTCATGGAACAAATTTCTCAATTTTAGCGTAGCTTAATTTATTTTCTCCTTCAGAACTGAGAACTCCTTTTGTAGCTTTCAATTAAAAAAATAACCTTTTTTCAAAAGCAGAAAGGGTTTGTTTGGATTTTCTTTGAATCAGCTAATATTTTTTTTAAGAACTAGGACTACATCCTTCACTACTTCTACACACATTACAAAAAAAAAAAAGAAAAGAAAAATGGTGAATTGATACCTGAAGCCTGCTGCTGCGTGGGCTGCTGATTCAGAAATCCACAAACGACGACCTGACCTGTGAGCAAGCTGGAAGGAAAGTTAAATCTGAATCAACACTCGGATGTCGCCTACAGATTCTTTTGTTTGTTTTGGTTGTTTTTTTTAAAACTCTGTTAATATTAATTACACTCAAAAATTAAAATGGCAACCAATGCTTTAAAATCTCACCTGTGTGTCTGGTGTGGTTATTTCTGGCTCGCTTTCTGTGAGCCGTAACTGAGTTCTGCACTCAAAATGAAATGTCAAAGGCGTCCTCTGAAGTAGGAGCGTCCCGCAGAGATGAAAGTCTGGTAGGGGGCAGATGGCGACCACCCGGTTTTGATACCAGAGAGGAGGGCTTTTCACACAGTCACTGGTGGTTTTCACTCATTATTTGAGGAATAGCTGTGAGGTTTGTCAGAATTACATTCTGAACCACTTCACTGGTTCTTTGTCATTTTAATGTATAAAAGTTTAGCTTTATGCCTGAATTAGCTCGACTGAATTACCGCAGGTTCGGCGTCGACGACCTTCATTTACAGTCGTTATAAGCTCCAGCTGCTAATAAAAAGTCTTAATTTATTTTCTCTGAAAATGTGAATAATTGATCAGCGGCATGAAAAGTAGATTTTTTAATATTTTTTATATATATAGAGAAATATTTTGACAAATTCATGCAAAAGTCTGCTGTTATGTCATGTTATTGATGTATCCAAGCATATTAATGACATTTTGTTTTACAGAAATTTGTGGTATAAAATAAACACAAGAGAAATCTGAGTATTGGCCAAATTTGTGCATGCATGCAAATAATTTCATTTTAAACACACAGCAAACACATATTTAAATTGACATATGTAAACTTTGAGGGTCATGCTGTTTTTTTGTTTGTTTGTTTTGTTTGTTTTTAAAGAAATATACATTTGTAGAAATTTGAACAAATGGTGTCCAGGATGTTGAATCAGGAACTCGACCCTCTTTATTTGGGACACGCCCATTCTGGAACGAATTGCAAAGAAACACCAATCAAAACGTTTGAGGGCGATTTTAAAAGTGCCAACTCAAACAAACACATCCGGGAAATGAACCAGAGACAACGTCACTCAGGAACATCTTTCCTGGGCAATGGAGGATGTTGCTTTTTTCAGAAGAAGTTCATTTAGCATTTTATTTGGAAGGCGAGGTTCTGAATCGCTGCTTTTGCTCCACTGAGCAGAAAGTTCTGATGTTACTGAAAGCTGATTCATTGACTGACCACACTGTGCTTAACTGGTCGTCAAACTGGCTGGATCTAAATGCCTGGGAGGATGTGGCCTATTAGCAAGAGGAGGATGAAAGACACCAGACCCAACAACTCAGACACGCTGACGACTGACTTTAAACCACCTGGGCTTCCTTAGCACCTCCTCATAGCCACAGGATCATCACCTCCATGCTGCTGCACAAGGACGCAGTGACTCGCGCAAAAGAGGCACCGACAAAACAGTGAACAAGTTGACATTTATGTTCGACATCCTTTTTTATTGGTCTTAAGAAATGATATCTGAGAAACCGAAGCTTGTGTTTTCATTGGCTGTAGGCCATCTTCATCAAGAATAACCAAAAACTCTTTAATGTTTCGTCCGTCTGTAATTACAGGGTTGGAAGTTGTAGGTACTTAATGTTTAATCGTAGGTACATTGTGAATTAAACATTTTGAAGTCGTCACATCGATCCTCTCCCAGGTGGTTTTTTCTCTGGGTCATTGTCATCCATGAGCTCTTAAACGGCCAACATGTGATTTGGTCTCCTGACTCATAGTGAGCAGTTGTTAAGGAGAGTAATGGCTGAAATGCTTTGTTTGACAGAGGATATTTGAGTAATCTTCATTTTTCCTCGGTCCACCTTTTGTGTCTTCTCAAAATGTGTTTGCTGTTCTCTTAAAAGGTGCGCAGCCGAGTCCTGACCTCAGCGCCGGTCTTCTGGCTTTGTACCACGCACTTGTGAAGTGGTTTGGTCTCCCCTGTTTAAAGGTTCGAGTGTTGCTTGCTGAGATTAACTCAGACACGCCTTGCTGCTCAGCTTGATGTTTGTGTGCTTTATTTAAACTGGTTTCTGGCGGCGTCACCTCTGAAGTCGACCAGGATATTCGGAGAACAGACCTTAAAGTATCTCACGCATTCCTGCCTCGTATGGAAGGACGATATTTTTGCACCTTTTTTCCAAACTGTTTTTGCTTCGTTGGTCACCAGCAACACACAGTGTAAGGTCCTCAAAAGTCAAGAAAGTAATTGCAGTTCTCTTATCAAGCACTTCGGGTTGGATTTTGTTCTCGATTGCATCAAGGAGGAAAGTCAAGAGTCCTTAATATTGTAAAAACCTATTTGGATTAAAGCTGTTGTACCTCTGTTTTCCCAATTCACCACATATGTCGCTTTATCAGTGAACATGATCTAACTCATTGCTCATTTTGCAGGTGAAAATATGTCATTTTTGTGTCTTTTTCTGGACAAAAACTAGATGGAAACTGAATAAAAGTCATGCAGAATGACTAGAACAGGGACAAAGAGGTAGCCAAAGGATTTTAATTGTCATGGAACGACAAACTTGGTTATATTTTACTGAGATTTTTTTTTTCTTCCATAAATTAAAACATACTTTTAAAGTGGAAAGAAAATGGTTCACGATTTATAAATATAAAAAAAATATTTTGTGCTCAGCCCTACATATTGTCACCTGACTAAAAGCATGGCCAAATTTGTTTTAGGCAAAAGAAGAGAGAAAAATTACCATCATTTTGACAAAGAAAAAAAATAAACATATGTTTATTATTTTTTTAAGGAAAGTGATTATATCTGGGAAATAAAATTGGTTCCTTTGCTCTTTGTAAAATCTTATAAAGTCAAATCTGGGTGCAGGTTCTCTATTGGATTTAGCACCTGACTTTGACTGGGCCATTTCAACACAGGACGTCGTTTTGATCTAAACGTTTCTATTGTCCGTTTGTTTTGTTTTGTTTCGCTGCAGGAAGGTGAACCTCCGGCCAAGTCTGAAACCTTTTGTCTCTAACTTTTTCTTTTCTTTTGCACAGTTGCCCAGTATAGCTCCAGCTATCTTCCCATTGACTCTGACCAGTACTGAAGAAAAGCCTTCCCTCAGCATATATTACTGTATTTAAGGTGAACTGCTGTGTTGGTTGTTTTTTTGCCAGACAGCATTTTGCATGTGAGCCATAAAGTTTATTTTGAGTCCTGCCAAACCAGAGCACCTTCTTCCACATATTTTTTGTTTCCTCTTTTTGTTAGTATTTCACATTAAATCCTAGTCAAATATAAAGAAGTTTGCATTCAGTCCCAGAAAAACTTCATCAAGTCAGTCAGTGATCGGATTGCAGGTTACATGCTGCATTCGGACATCTTTTTCCTGGGCATCATGATTTTCCACTTTGTTCCTTGTGTGTCTGCAGCTGCGGTGAGTCATGGGGCCAACACTGCTGCACTGTAAATGAAATATAACAAGCCGCCTGCAGAACCGGGTAAGAAAAATGAGCGAGGAACAGGAAAGCTCGATGACAGGACAGACAACAGGGGCTGGAATTAGGGAGGCTGGTGAACGGAGAACAATGGAAGCACCGGATAGATCATCAGCTAGGAAGCAGCTGAGGGGAAGTAGATGGAGCTGCAGCGGAGGAGGGGTAGAGGCAGGAAGGCTCATTCTTCAGAGACAAGAGATGCAGCTCAAACAGAACAGAGAGGACGTTTCAATCAGGCCCTGACTTCACTTGTGGAGATTTGCCTCTTTGGTAACATCTAGTGGCAAAGGCAATAAAACACAAATCTACACCTTTACCTGCATTTCTGCTTCAAGCCCAATGTGGCTGGATGCGCTTTCCCTTCCTGCTTATATTGTATAAGGAATACTTTTAGTGGAAAAAGTGTTTGTGGTGGAATCAGCTGACGATGCAAGATTTAGAACCCTTTAGTATTTACACTGTTCTATAGTTGAAACCTTTCTATTCTAAAACTGGAACATTTCTGAAGAAATTTCAGAAATGGCGCTAAAATTTCTGAATTTTAGCGGAAATTTTACCCGTTGGCGCTAAAATTTGGCACTAAACATTGATACTAAATGTTTAGCATCAATGGCGCTAAACATTTAGCATCGATGTTTGATGCTAAACATTGGCGCTAAACATTAGCATTAATGCTAAGTTAAGGTAAGCAACGATGTACTCAACAGTAAGTGGAGAATCGCAGGCATGATGACTAGCATGGACCATTCGGTATCCAAACATTACTGCAGGACCTAACATTAGCCGAAATGCTATCGCTATCCTAAACGCTGTCAGAGGCCTGTGGGGTATCACTAGCATGTTGTCATACTTTGACTTGCTCTATTCAGTATACTAAACATGGCTGCTAAATAAACAGAAATATACCTAAAATGCTTATTTAAGGGATAATGCTATCGCTAATGTGATGCCTTGCTATGGCAGGCCCCAATAAATTAAAGTGATAGCATTGCTCTCCTACCTGTCCTGGCACAGCTAACTATTTACACTAAAAGGCAATTTTGCACAAATATAACAAACTTTTAGAATCGAACAAGAAAAAAAACAACATTATGACAGTTTGTATTGATTTTGTCAGGGTAGATCAATATTTATCAGTGAAAATGATGCAACTCCAATAAAACAAAAAAAATTAGTTAAATTTCTACTTCTTCTTAAAATGTATTTACTTGATAACATTAGCTAAACTGTAGCAGAGTTTTAGATAGTTTTACAGAAATGAGGCAATTGAATTGACTAATGGGTTCAAGATGACACACTTTATTAACACGATCATCTTCGTTATTATTATTATTAATATATATATAGAATCCCTGCACATGTCAGCATCGTAGAGAAACATGAATACCAAAACAATCTTCCTTCACATAAACTACATTTCCAGCCATCAGGTGAGACCGTGAGCAGCTCTTCAGCCTATTATAGATACAAAACACTCACTTCTGACGCCCATGCCGATTATGAATGTAAATGTACGCATCTGTGGTCCAAATTGGTGAAGAGGCATCTTAAGAAAAACCCACTCGTGTGCTGCGTGAGCATGTGAACTCGGCACAGTTGAAGCGTCGACCTTCTGCCCGGTTGGCGACAGCCGTCACCTGCACGGCACCGTCTGAGGCAGCAGATCAGCAGTCTGACAAATCATCTGATCAGTTCTCCCTTGACTGCACCTTGTTTCAAAAAGGTTTGGACAGGTACACTCTTACCACCATGTTGCGTCATTTCCCCCCCCACCACCTCCAACACCTTGTAAGTGTTTTGGGAAGTCAAGAATCCATCAGTTTGACATTTTTAAGCAAATTGCTTTGTTTTGTTGAGGAGGCGGGATGTGCAGCTACATGGACAAACTGTCACAGTGGATCAGAATATTTATATATTATTTATCTATTCATACTTATAGATGTCAATGACTTTGTTTCTCCATCTGCTGTTGAATTTCTTTAGATCGGGACACAATGTGCTGCTTTGTTTTGTTTTAATATCATTTAGCTCACTTCATGTTGTCAGACAGGCTCTCTTTACAAAAAACAAAAAAAAAAAAAAAAACCAGACTCGACTACAAATAACATTGCTCCTGTTCAAAATATTTCTGCAGCACAGACTGTTAAGAGCAGCTCCGCAGTCAGGAGGCATTCACAGGCTGAGACAAGAGACTAGTTAACAACCGACGAGCAGCTGGCAGGGAGCGAGGAGGCGTTTGATGTGCGGAGAGGTGGCTGCGTGCTACGATGTGCAGAAAATTAACTTAAGATCCAAATAAAGCCCTTATGTTACACGTCACTTGGCAACGGATGCAAGCGAGTGGGAGTTTGACGGAAGGGGCTCCTGCCTCAGTTCTTGAGCAAGTTTTATTCTTTTGCTTTTGTCCATTTTAAAAATCCACTTGTGGGATGACTTGGGATCGAGTCCTGTTTGGTGTCAACAAACTGTTCAGTGACGGCCTAAAAAAAAAAAATGTTCAGATGAAAAACAGAACAGTTTTTAAACATGGATGTGCTGGAGAAATACCCACATTTAAAACCGAATTATATTTTAACATCGCTCTAACTTCAGTTACATCTTTTTATGTTTACAGTTGTTGCTGGTCTTGATAATATTCGATCAAATTGGAATAAACTCAACTCACTATTTAGTGACTATTTAGCAGAGCGATCAGAAAAGAAGCACAGCAAGGGGAATGTTCTAGTTGTCATTTTTATTAATTATGGGATGAACAACATTGAAGCCGTAGATGTTTTCTAAAAGCACAGAGTGTGACTTGTTGGCCTTATAATTAGTGAGTATTTTATTATGATCTCTGGGCTAAACTGAAGCAATGAGAGCAAAGTAGGAGATGCCAGCGTTTTATTTAAGTGCAGTGATACCGTGATCAACAATTATCTTAACGTTAAGATGAAAGTGAAGCAGAATGCAGATTAGGAGTTTAATATGTAGAGCAACCAATGTTCGTTCACAGTAGAAAATGATGCATTTTTAGATTTAGTGTTTAGGTTTCACATCAGGAAGCAAAAACTGCAAAAGTGTCAACAATCTGAAATGTCAACAAGCCTTGGAAAAAAAAAAAAAAAGTTCTGCAGACACACAGGCAGCATCAAAACACATTTCACTGTGGAAACACACCAAACATAATCATCATTGGTAGAAAGACAGAAAAGGAAATACACAAATATAACCAAAAACATAGTGGGAGCATTAAAATAAAAAGTTTGTATCCATCACGTCGCAATATGTTTGAGTTCACTTGACAGGCTTGCAAACTGCACACACGTCTATGTTGGACTGTAGTGTTGTAGTTTGTGATTTTTAACCCGCTGCATTAAATCACAATAATAATGACCGACTCCAAACAGACATTTTGCTTTTTTATTTGTTTTTGCTGCCATCAGATACTGAACAGCAGCTAAATGTTTCTTTGGAGCTTAGAAATGAACCAAAATGGACACAATACACAAAATTGAATTTATAAACCCGGCATAAAAAGTAAGGCAATATGTAAATTGGTTGATTTTCTTTTTCTTTTTTTTTTCTTTTTTTTTGCATTGGAGCAAAACAAAAACTGTTATACTGTTGTAAAGCCCAACTGAATGTAAGGATGAGCAGCTCACAAAGACCTTCTAACAAGTCTTTCTAAAATGTAATCTGACTTGTACCTTCAGTCTTTTTTTTAGCGCTTAAGATTTTATTTTTAAATCGTGTCTAAGCTGTAAAACGGGATAATTATTCCACAAAATGAGAGTGAAAATGATTGCAAATGTGACAAGATGTCAAATCCGAAATACACAAATGACTACGTTTCACTCAAACGTATGAAAACCAAAATAAGAAGTGGAACAAAGTCTTGATATTGTCAATATCTGGCCAATTTATTGTGTTTGATTTCCTATTTACTAGGTTTCTGTTCTTTAAAGTTATTATAAACATAATAAAATACTACAAACAATGTAACTCCTCTCGAATGTAAAGGCTACACAGCAAACGACAAAATAAAAACAAACTAAAATACTACCACTAATGGTAGATTACCTTAACACTTGCTAGGTAGTGTTTTGATTCTTTATAGGTTGATATTGCTTAATTTTTAAAGAACATCCTTGGACTTACAAAGGCAAACAAATGTGTCTTCCAGCTACGGCTAACTCAAAATGATATTGTATCATATAAAGATATATCTGACTATTACCATGTCAGTGGTAAGATTAACTAGATTGTATCATTTTAATACATGTTCTAGATACCAGTGTTTAACTCACCAGCTTGTTAAACCTTCTCCTTAAATGTCAATAAGGTCAATTTAGTCATGTCACCCTTTATAATTGTAAATCTTAATGCAGTGGTGCATGCTGTCGGACACGGCAAGTTGCCCGTCTGGTAATAAGGTCAGGCCACGTGGGCTGCTCAATCCCTGGTGTACGATGGGCCAGCCCACGCCATTAGCAGGGTACAACACAATTCTGTGCTGCTCTCCCCAGTCTGCAACTAAGATATTGCCATCTTTATCGATGCATATGCCCCAGGGGCATGTGAGGACTGGTCCCAAGCCAGCACATACACCAAGAACTCTCACTGTGTTCCAGCTTGGCTCCAGAACTTTGATGCAAGGCACTCGTCCTGTTTCATTGCCCCTTTCGGACACTGCCACCATGCCCGAGCTCAAGCAGGTCGCCACCAGGTAAGGCCTGTGGAATCCCGTCACCACTGTGCGTTCAAGCCTGGAGCCCGTTTTAGAGTCAAGCTTCAGTGCTATAAGGGTACCTTTTCTGATATCAGCTACCAAGAATTCATCTAGTCTAGTTACAGCCACCCCTCGGGGAGCTTCTAGCTCGTCCTTTGCAGAGCCCAACGTAGATCCTCCAAAAGTCTGGAGCAGGCGACCATGCCGGCTGAACACAAGCAAAGCTCTTTCCGCAGCACAGCTTAAGGCGATTAGGCCCTTGGCATTGACGGCAATGTCAAAGTAGTTACGGCATCTTCTGGAGGAGCCACTGATGTTTGGGGAACTTACTTGCTGAAGGACATTCCCCTGAGGGTCAGTCACCTGTTTGAAAGTGTACATTCAGTTAAATTTTCAATAGTAGACATTATATTTATGCTTAAGGTGACACAAAGAAGACAAACCTGGATACGTGCATTTCCACAGTCAACTATAAAGAGCTGCCCCTGTGGGGTGGCATGGATACCACTTGGCAGGGTAAGATCAGCCCGGCCTGAACCTTGCCTCCCAAACTGCCCCATGAGATGAACACCGGTTGCGGTGAACTCCATAAGCAATGGATCGACCTCTTCCTCCAACTCCACCAGGGTTGGCTCTCCTCTTTCCTCCCTGCCTCTCTTGTGTTCGTGAGCGGAACCGTCTATGACCGACATCGACAATGACCGAGCCACAGGGACTTGTCTTAACCCAGTTGTGGATTTCTTAGACTGTGGCAAGATGCTATGACCAACATGATTAGGGTATGAGAGGATCTGACTGCTGTCAAACCCTCTACTTAGAGGTGGTGAGGAGCTCAACATGGAGCTGAAGTTGCCACTTCTAACTTTGCATAATTCTTGCTTATTTGCGGCACTACTAATCAACGGCCTTGTCTTGTGTGTTAAATCCATGCCGACTTGGACAGGTGAAAACTGTGATTTAAAGAGCCTTTGTTCGAACTGAAGTCGTGTGATGGGCTAACAATAAAGGTATAGGTGGAGTCAAGGCTGTCTGCTGGAGATGGTGCACGTCCAGAATCACCAAACGTCCCCAGAGAGTGTTCATCAGAAGACTGGCTAAGACGAGAGTGTGATCTCACTTTGGAGGTAATATCTAGGCAGCTTTGACTCACCAAATGATCTCTTGGAGCCATCCTAGGAGATGCTAGTGTGCTACTAACAAGAGGTCTATTATTCGAATCAAGTCTTCCTTTTCTTTTTTCTACCCCATTGCTATCGAGGCTCAAGCAACGACTCATCTTGGCAGATTCCCATCGTCGCTCGGGGGAAGAGGACGCTTTTCTACTTGTGGCCACAGAAAGCATCTTTCTCGGATTAGAGGGTGAGCAATATTTTCCATCATTGCTCATCGTGCATACCAGGTCCTTTGCTTTGATGTTCTTATTTTTAGCAGAAGGCACAGCCAAGAATAAGTTCTCCCCTTGTTGCTCAAAGCAACTTTTATCCATCTCATCAACTTGGGATGCTTCCCAGTCAAACTGTTCACATTTCGGCAGCCAGTGGCGTATCTTAGCAGAAGAAAGCTTCTGCTCTTCCTGTGACTCTACATCACCACGATTTAAGAGGTCGATCCTTTTGACCGTCCTGCCTGTCGGTGATGTCCAACCCTGTCCTTGCGTGCTTTTTGCCCTTTCAGAACTTTGTTGGTTTATGTCTTCACAATGCATCTCCTGTGAGTGTAAGGCACACAGCTTTCCATTTGGCCCACAGCCTCCAACATTCAGACACAGATGTTGCTCTTCCACTCGAATGTCTCCAAAAGTTACTGCATTAGGCTGGGAGCTTGGTTTGAAGTTTACTTTCTTAAGAGAAACAGAGATTTCCCAGGGTTGCAGGAACTCTGAAATCTCCTCTAGAAAGGGGTTTTTGTTTGGGCCCTTTTCAGACGGAACAGACTGATCCATTGTCTGGAGTCGTCGTTGAAACCGGACCAACTTCTCAAACCTTTGCTCCAACAGAGACTGACTCGCTCTGGCGGCTGCCATGTTCTCCCTTTCAACTTGTTCCAAACGTTGCTGAGTGTCCCGATGGTCCTGCTCCACCCTCTCCAGCAGACGCTTCTCTTCTCTACGTGCTCCGAGGATCGCCCGTTCTACGCCCCGCGTAGCCGTCTCAATCTCAGCTGCATGACGGAGCTGAATCTGACGTAGCTCCTCCCTGGCCTGGGCGAGGTCGCTCTGAGCCTGGGCTGCCCAGCAGGGAAGCGAATGACGTGGGGAAGAAGATGACGGTCCATCTGACTGAGAGTCTGGACTTTTGGGGTCTGGACCGTTTGCTTGGACGGGACAGGTTGGACTGCTATCGAGAGGGGTTCCCACAAACATCTTGAAAGGATGGTAGGCCTTGTTCTCAATATCTGGAAAAAGAAAGTGAATGAAGAATTATGATAAATACAGATGATATGAAACAAGAAAGGGACATATTTTTAGCAGGGACTTACAACAACTTCATTGTACGTGGGCTCGATTCACTGGACGAGTCATCAATCTCACATTATTCATTTACAGATATAACAACTTGATGACAATGATGGCAGTATTTTAGTCCAGTATTCCCCAAATGCACAAAAAGCAAAATAGCATAACTTAATCAGACATAACATTGAAACATACGGACACACTCCTCGGTCCGCAGCGACACAGGCTCACACAACAACAAACTGTGATGCACAGCGGTTCCAGACTTTGTTCTGTCAGAACCACTATTAAGTTCTACGACAGCTTTAAGCTCATCTGTCATATTCAAGCCTCACTTCCCAAGTGCATCAATAAGCCAGATACAGTCCAATCCCTGGTAAAAACACTCGAGAGAATTGTAGATGGTGTACCACTTTTTTTTCCCCCCCGTTTCCAAGTATTTATTTTTCTATGTGGTTTTAAACATTTGATGTTTCGATAATTTTCGAACCTGACAAAAGCCTGCTACGGGGAGAGTCTGTTTCCCCTTTTCTTTTTACAGCGACTGTGGAAAAGATCAAGCGACGGGCAAGAAAAGGTTTGAATCCAACGCTGAGAATTCGACTTGTGTTGAAAGCCGTGACAGAAAAGGAATCCAGAGAGGGCAGGAGTGTCAACAGTACCGAGAGTAGATTTTACTTTGATATTTTATTCATGAAGTGAATAAAGTGATGTAGAGAAACAGTAGTCAAAGTTAGTCCTTCTCTATAATAAATATATAGGAGCACTTTTATTTTATCTAGGACCAAATAGGAAAGGCTTCAGGTGGTTTAATGTTTAAGCTGCTGTCGTACTTTATCCTGTTTTGTCATGACGATTGGCGTGTAAAAAAAAAAAAACACAAAAAAACCCGCACGACATTGGTCTAAATGTGAGGATATGATGTGCATTTTGTGGAACATCATGTCCTGTCATTAAATGATTCACCTTCATTTTTTACAGTGCACGCCCTTTAAAATGTGAATTCATAGTGTTTAGGATGGGAATCTCATTTAAATTGAGCTTTTAAGTTACATTTGGGTTTTCTTGACAAATAGATCATGTACCAGTGGGAATTAAATATTTGTAATGAGAGGCTTCCTGCATCACTGGCACAGGCGGCGGCTTGCAGATTATTTATTTACATTGACAGGAGTAACCGAGGCACTGGGTCGGGACTGGTCCTTTGTCATCAGCTTCCTGATCATATTGCTAAACTACATTATGCATTAGAGGGATCCAGTTTCACATCGTGTGACCCACATTTGAAAGAGCAGAAGAAATACTGCTAAAATAAAAAAAATAATAAAAAAAAAAAGTAAAATGTAATGAGATTATTTCATTGTGTTCAAAAAGAAATTTTCTGCAACTTAATGCAACACTTTTACTTTAAATGCAACATTGAAAACTGAACAATATAAAAGTAGCTGACTTTTATAAATAAAAGAGGAAAAAAATAAAAACACACAAAAACCCCAATCCATCACTCTGCCTTACCTGTCGTCCTGTCACGGTGCTGCAGTGATCCTCCGCTCCGCATCGCTCACCCACTTCACTTTTACCACCAACCCTACCCCCTCACTCCCACCCATTCACCCCATTGTGCAGTTTCTACTTCTTGTTGGCTGTTGCTAGGATACTGCCAAGCTGACTCTAGTTTCCTCTGTGTGCAAACTCTGAAACGTGTGCAGTCACTCTTGACATTCGTGTTGCTTTCAGAGCTGTGTACTTTGCGATTTACTCCGTCTAAAGTGTTTTAGCTGCACATTTGGAGTGATTAATGCCAACCTAATGCCAGCAGCCGTCTGGGTGTCGCCGACATGAAATAATGGATCAGTTTCCCTCTTCTTTTTTGTTTTTTTTTCCTACAACAGAAAATGATTCAATTTCCCTCTTTTTTTCCCCTTAGATATAGGAGTAAAGATTCACATTAGCAAATTACATTAGCATCAACATTGAGGTGTCTGAGACGTAACGTCTTGGTAAACATCTCGAGTCTGTGATCCTTCTGCGTGGACTGAATATGTCGGCGTGACTCTGGTCATAATGATTCCCATTTTACGATTGGTGCAAGTTTTCATAGTCAAGCTAGCAGCTAAAATCAGCAAAACAGTTCTGTGCAGAAGATTCAACTCCTCCTCGTTCCATTCAGAAAGACAAACTTACAACATTTTTATCCAATTAAAATAGGTCCTTATTCAAGTTATTATAGGAAAGCAACACTCGGTGTCTGTCATTTATTTAGCTCGTGTTTTGGTCGTTTTATTCTCAAACTCTACCCACTTTGAGAACTTTCCCACGTGCTTTGACCGCTGATGATTGAAATAAATTTGATATCATGTGCATACTTATTGTGAGGAACTGCATATACATTACTCCGGTGAATAATACCCAAGAGTGGAAAACTGGCTCTGACTTATTTTCGGCTCAGTCTGCCAGTATATGTACCTTTTTCATAAGAAAAAATATATATCTGCACTAGAACAAACGTAAACACGGTGCGCTATAAAATCCTGGGAAAAGTACAAAGAAATTTACTGTAATTTCTGTGAGATTTGAGCAGCGTTGTGTTTATTTATCACCTTAATTGATCAAACATTTAACTTAACCACCGAGACATTAAATCCGACACGGACAAGGAAATAGGTCGGGATAAAATGAGGGCGTGCATTAGTGGTTGGGAAAGAGACCCAGAGTCACAATTTTTATGCTTTTGAGTTTTATTGGTCAGAATGACTCATACCTTAGAGTTGGAAAAAACTAAAACCACTTTAAAAGATTGCAAGAAATCCATAGTAAGAAGCAAAATTTCTGGATATGAATTTCTTCTGAAATGTCTTTAGTAACCTCTTTCTAAAGGAGGTGGCTGTAAATTAGACACAGCACTTGTAGAATGGGTCAAATGCGGTTCTGTTTTTGAAAGCAGGTCAGTTCCTCAAGAAGTCTTTTTTTTAAAAATCTGATTCTGTGCATATCGTGGCAAAGGCTCTCAGAGGAAGACATTACGTATTTAAAGTCCTAAAAAGCTCCCACATATTTATGAGTTCCTGTCGAAGCAGAAGCTGGACAGTCTGAACCCATTTCCAGAACCTCCAGGTCCAGCCTGCTGCGATTGGTCAGATCCAACCGACTCTCGTTCTGCTGCAGTTGTGGCAAAAACAGCAATAAATCTGTGATGATTAATGTAAGATATACATGTTTGCATTAAAGAATAATTTATTTCAAAAGGCAACAAAAAAAATGACACCAAGACAAATGTGATATTGCTAAGCAATGAATTTATAAATTAATAAAACCTTCCCTTTGTAGTGTTCTTCTGACAGCTTTCCCACTATAATTTTTTTTTTGTCAAGTTTTTTTTTTTTTTTTTCCCATCCTAGCGATGTCAAAATGTAAAAAAATATTTACGACAACATTCATCGTTACATCGTTTGGAAACCGTTTCCATTCTGCCGGTTATTCCACACATCTCGCTTAGACCGACCGATCTGACTGATCTCGTCTTTTTAAAACAGTATTTACAAGTTAAAATCATTCCACATCTTCATTCAGCTCCAGAGCAGGGATACCAGAGTGTGTGTTGCATAGATTGCACAGGAGATGAAAAGATGGAGCGAGAGAGAAGAAAAAGATACAGAAAGAGCTTAAACATCAGATTATGGGAAAAAAAAAACACTGCATCATAACACACCATAAAACAAATGTGCTTCAGTTACATTTTTCATCCACGAGAAAAGAACAATTTAAAGGAAAGTGAAGCTAGAGAACAAAACTTGTGTTTGCAGAGAAGGCGAGACGCAAAACGTTCTGAATTTTGACAAAAATCCAAAAGCAAATGAAATTTTGGTGAATGTCGGATCAACTGTAGTGTATAAAATGTGCATAATGTGCTGATTGCCAGCTGTAGGCTCATCAATCATCACTATTTTTGCCAGTTAGTCAAAAGAGACCAAAAAAACAAAAAGCTTTTTTGTCTTAATCTTTGATGTCTAAATTTGATGAAAAAAAAAAAAAAAAGTCAACATAAATGAAAGAATCTGCAGACAATAATTGAGAAGTTCAGCCTGATCGGTGAAAGCTCCGCCCCCCGCTGCCAGGGACAATCTCCTTTATTGGTCTTTTCTATTTTTACACACTTTCACAATCACTGCTGTGATCGCTGGGAGTGCTTCCAATGAGAGGCGACTATCGCGAAGCCGAATAATAAACTTCAAGGACAAAGAAGCTTTGATTGAATTCGGCATATCTTGTTTCTTAATTTGTGTTTTTGTTATTGTCTTGCTTTATTTTGTCGTTTCTTATTCGACATACGCGCTGCGCTGAATAAAGGTGTGTTTACAGATCGGGAAGACATTAAAGCCCCTGGAAGGACACGTTCGCTCATCAAATACCTCCTATGTTCACGTCTTTTATAATGTGTTTAAATGGAAAAAAGTGGGAAATGACTCAGGGAGTGTATACAAAGTAACTGGAATTACAACTAAAGAAGAAGAAAAAAAATCATATGTGCCTCAAAACCAAAGTTGGCACTTTCTTAAAAAAAAAAAAACAAGGTTAAAGTATGGATGGATGATTACTGAGGGTAGATGTGGGAGCTGAGGGTGTCAGGCGATTGTCTTTGGTGTCCATGAATGCATCAAAGAGAAACAGGGTCAGTGACTGGAATCGCTCCACAAACTATGGCGAATCCACCGAGACTCTTTACAATCGTGTCTAAAATCAGATCCAAATGGTAAACAAAAGAAAATCTTGAGTTTAAGAGGAGGAACCTGACGAGGCCTCCGAGGAGTCAGGCGATGGATGGCAGTGGGTAAACTTTACATGTAAAGAGAAACATTCAGCGGAGAACCTGCTCGTCTCCACACACTCCTGCAGGTAAAAGGGGATGATGTCTGTGACAGAAGCTCATCGGCGCTGCAGGAAACACGATTGAACCTACATTTCGTTACACCTGGCCTGAACTGGCATGCAGAAACCCCTTTCATTAAAAAACTGTGGGCTGGTATGAAATGGATCTAGAAAGTCAGTAGAAAAGTGGCGTACAAATGTGATAAAAGATACGGCTTTAACAAGATGAAAAAGCCGGGTTTTTTTCTTTTCTTTCCTTCCTTAAAGGTAGAAGAGATGAAAATGTCAAAAAAAATTGTAGATTTCAGAGATAAAGAGGTTACAGGACGTCAGGCAGTTTCTGTCTGCTGCTCGGAGTTTGGAGAAAGAGAGAAAGCTGCTATGTGCAAAGAAACGCGTTCCACAGTGAAGCGACGAGAAGAAGTGATCGTTTCAATCTGTTCTCCGTCATTTAAAATAGAGATGCAGCGAGAATTTTCAGCTTGATAGTCCCCAAAAAGTTACCAGCCAATTAGACATTTTCAGTGTAAAGCTGGGAAGTAGAAAGATGTAAGAAGCTATTAGCTAGCTAATTAGGGCTGCAGCAGAGAGAGAGCAAGACTTAAAGCGAAAAACTTCAGAGCGAAAACGAGCTGTTATCCATTTGAGCCTTCAACCGCATCAAATGTAGAGTTTTAGAAATCTCGGAGTTTCTAAGAAGCTACATACATAATCAAATAAACACTGCAGACTGCAGCATTAGCACTGCTAGCATGCTAACTGCGATAATTGTTGATTAAAAAACAGATAGAAAAGACATTTTAAAGCACCTTTACAGCATCTGCTGATGAGGTGACATCACAGTGTCATCTGTGACATCTCCCCCTTATGCAGCTGATTGTATTAGAAGGACAGAGAAAATATTTCAAATCATTCTTGTCTTTTTTTTTACTGGTCTATCAAAACAGATCCACAGGAGACAAAATTGATACGACAGACTCCACAAAATTCAGAGATCAGAAATCAGCCCCAAAATTCAGATCGCTGCATCTCTATAGTAAAAGTGCAGAAAATAAACCCTCAAGTAAATGAAGGGAAAACTTGGCAAAAGCTTCTAACGCTGAACTGCAACTTAATTCAACCTTCGATGCGATAAGAAAAAAAAAAGAAAAACACTGATCATGACTGGCTTCCTCACACACACACGTTTAGATCTGGTACCTACCAACAAACTGAAGAAACAGTGGCTATGACACTAATTAAATCAATGTTAGTGTTTAAAACAAACAAACAAAAAAACAACATATATAGCAGCATGTTAATTTATAAGACAAAAACGTTCAGTCTGGCCTTTTATCAAGACACAAAGCGAAAAAGTAAAAAACTCAATAGATGGCTTAATTTGTATCTCACTTATTAAAAACAAAGAACTGAGAAGAGTGAATGCCTCAAGGGATTTTTGAAAACTAATTGCAAGTCAATTTAAAACTCTTAAAATGCTGGGAAAAAATAAAATAAAATCGACAGCGCCGTCTTTTTCTGTCCCCAGCTGATTTATGGCGACGGACTGATGAGTCAGTAATGGCCTGAAGAACTGGCGGCACCTTCGGAAAGGAGTCATTCATCAAAATAAATTTACACAATGGCACATGCCTGCACCCACATGCTGCTGATATGTCAAGTAAATGGTGCAAATTAAAAAAAAACAATAATTTTTTTAAATCATACATAAAAATTGCATTTAATTACCTAACACTTTCCAGGATGTTCTGCAATTCCTTTACATAAAAGAAAAAAGAAAAAGAAACGCTCCCCCTCTTTTTTTTCTCTCCAGTTTTTAGCTGTCGTTTCAAAACAATTAACTCTTGATAACGTTACCGAGTCTGACCTGGTCTTTCCTTTACCAGGTCCTACACAGAAGATTAAACGCTTTGATGAAAGCTAAGACGGGCTTGATGTACAAATATTGATTTTTTTAAAAAACTTATTTTTATACTTTCAATGTTTCCCCGCCAAGAAATATTTGGTGTTCTGTTTCCATCTTCTTGTCTGTGCTGCCTGAGAGCACGCTTCCTAACGAAAACATAAGGAGTATGAACTAGCACCAGTATGTGCGCCTACTTCCTTTACCATACCACAGCGTGGTGGGTTTATTTACAAGCTCCCAAATCTCAAGTGTTTAGCGACACTTAATGTGTACAGAATGTAAATATAATACATGATATGCACAAGCTCTTCTGTTAAAACAACAATTCCAGTCCTTTAGGTTTCCTATGCTAATTTTGGTAGAAAAATGCCACCGCTTTCCTCCTGGTTTTCTGTCTGCACCATTGCAGATTAATATTTCAGTGACAGAAAGTCTCACTGTGCGAGTCTGGCGAAGGGAGAAATACGTTTTACAGCTTCAAATGAATAAAAAAAATAAAGGGGAAAAAATAAAAAAATAAAGACAAGAAAATCCAAGGGTTTGTGTTTACCACTCTACTCCTCGGCCTTCTGGCTCCGAGGGAAAGGTAAAGTGACGGCGTGCTCTTGAGCCATGGCTGCCAGCTCTTTGAGGAACTCGCAGAAAATGACGGCGCAGTAGACGGCGTTTTTCACCCGCAAGGCCTCGGCTTGCTTCTCCAGCCCGGACGAGCCGCTGCCGCCGCGGAACAAGGCGCTGTGCAGCGATTGGCCGCCGTCCCGGACGTGAGCGAGCGCCAGCTGAGCGGCGTGCCGAGCGCGGGTGGGGCTGTTGGTGTGTCGGAGGATCAGGTCTCCGAGCGACGGCTTTCGGCTTTTTACTGGAAAGTAGAAATGTCACGAGAAAATGTCATTGCAAAGTTTCTAAATGTTTCTCCTAATAAAAGTTTGATTTATTTTCTGCAGTTTGAACAGCATTCTCATCATTTGAGAACAAAATTTTGACCTTGAGTTGCTTAAATAACAGATTTTATTTGCAAGTTCCACAAATCGCAAAACAGCACAGAACTGAAATTGCCGTTCATTTTTAAGAATGTGATTGAAAGTCATGTCCATATTTTGCATTAACATAATACAGCTGTTTTTAAAACCTGACAGACTTTGGTACCTTTATTTCGTTTGAGAAAAAAAATAAATAAAAAAGCTGCTTTAAATCGACATTTTGATGAGATACAGTTAATTCAAATTCAAACAGATTTTATTAACCTTAAAGGGAAATTAAATAACGGACCAGAGGTCCAGTTCCACACAAGGCTGGAATTGTCTAAAACCCACAGAGAAGTGAAATGTGTGTCCACTCACTCAGGAAGTCAAAAACAAAAATACAGGTTACAGTATAATGCTTTAGGCTATTTTCTGTTCATGGCATTTTTAAATTATTAAAACTTAAAGCAAGTCTGGCCCCTGTTTTTAAAAGTAAACACTACTAATTCAATTTTATAACCTTCAAAACACAGTGCAAAGTTTAGAAAGCAAATAAATCGCTTTTCTTGTTGGTTTTGTCACAACATGAGTGACTGGAACTGCACTAAAATCTATTAACTGAATTATCAACAAGTCATATCAAAACAAAGAACAAATAAGCTAGCATTAGCCAAACACTCTGCAGAAGAAGCAGATTATTGATAGGTGAGTGGACATGTCTCGTCAAATGTGTCTTTAAAAACATGGAAAAAAATATTTGTCACCATCAAGAAAAACGGATGCAAAGTACTGAATGTCCTTGGCGGGTGAATTAACAAAGGCAGAATTAGAAAATCTCTACTGAGTTGGTATTGGGAACAAAAACAACAAGACGACGCAACCTAAAAATGTTAAGTTTGAAAACAAAATGTTTCTAAGTCAATGAGAACACAAAGAACTTTAATCTGAAGTGTGATGATCCATTTAGCTCTGAGTGAATAGCTCAGTCCCAACACGTCTCCAGTTGGCTTTCTGTCCTCACCTAGTGAATCGGAGCGCCGCAGTGGGGGAACGGCAGCAGCCATGTCGGTCCAGTCCACTTTCCCTCGAGCCACCAGGTACTGCTGGGCTTTCCTCAGCATGGCAGGGAAGTCTTCGTGAGAAGCTGCAAATGCCTCAATGCGGTTCTTCACAGAACCTAAAACCTGAGGACAGAATCAGGACAGAGAGCTTGAGTTGAAATGGATTCTCAAAACCTGTTTTTTTATTATTATTTTTATTTTGGTTGGTATTGTTTCTAGATGTCACGATACGCCCAAACCGGTAGGCTACGATTGGAGTCTTGAATCCAATCAAAGTAAGATCAGAGAGAAACTTCTACAAATTTTAATTAGGTGAAAATATGAGGGTGTAGTTGGATAACAATCCCTAGAAGGAACCTTATCTGAAGAACAAACAGATCTTTATTCAGTCAGGACGGCACAGAGCTGGGGTTCGGTTGAAGCTAGTAGGAGTTGGCGTACCTGGATCAGCGACTTGACGCTGGGCTGGAAGACCATGTTGGTGTTGAGCAGGAAGGAGCGTAGGAGGGGCTGAGGATAACACGCCAACTGGGCTACGATGCCAGTGAGCAGGATGTTGACGTAGAGCGAGTTTTGGAGCATGTTCTCCAGCTTGGCAAACAGAACCACCATGAATGGGCCTGCAGAGGAGAATGAGGGAAAAAAAAAAAAAAAAAAAAAAAAAAGGTTTTGAGTTAGAATGTGCGTTAAATTGTTCTTCCACTTTTGGTTTCTGATTGTAAAGACAAACTAGAGCTTTTTAATTCAGGTGAACATCTTGGCGATTTGCTGACTATTGTGTGAACAGAAGCTTTTGCTGGAACTTTAAGGATTTTATGCAACATTAACTGTGTTTAATGCTTGCCTGAGGTGGTTTTGTTTTTTTGTGGGTTTTTTTAGAAAGAGTTAACGTGCCTATGTGTTGATGGAAACTGATTTGGCAAATCATTTCTCACATAGGGAACTTTGCCATCCACTGGTGAGCCTCTGTGCCTTACAAGAGGCACAGAATTTAGAAAAAATGTGTAAAAAGTCCAAACCTCGAGCTGCTCGGAAATGTGTGGTCAATGCTTCTACATCTCGCTTATTACAGCCATGTGCAGCGTCAACATCTGACCAAATTACACTTTGTGTGGCCTGGTTTCAAACCAGTAGACGGAAACACGCCTAGTTAGCTCTTTTTTTTCTTCTTTTTGCTACATTTTTAGAGCTCTCTCAAAAACTTTGCGTTACATTTGGATGGAAATTGGATGAAAACATATTAGCCACTGATGAATTTTGAATGGATAATTATTGGCTGAGATTCCAAAGAAAGAACAAACACTGACTGACGTATAATAAGAAAAACATGCTTTAGATTAAGCTTAATTTGGGGGGTTTTCTATTAATTTCACCCATAGACTGAAAAAAATGACTATGACGAGGTGCAGTTTGCCAACATGTGTAATAGAAACCAAGGAGAATAGCTCTTATTTAAGAATGCACTCTATCAGACTGATGAAGAGCACCACCTAATCGAAAGTTAAACCCATTGCGACACTGGTACTTATTCAGTTCTCATCAGATTGTTGAAATGAGAAAAAGCTTTTACCTGAAGGCGAGTCATGCTAGTGTTTGCAGCTCATAGATTTCATATGGAGGCTTGCAAAATAATTCACGTGCCTTTACTTTTTCTCTTTTTGTCACAGTAATACCTCAGACTTTACTGTCTTATTAGGATTTAATTCTTTAGACCAAAACAACAAAAGTTCACACATAAAAACGTGGCGTTTGTTTGTATCTGGTAATTCAGGTGTAGATCTGGGAAGAAAAGCAAAAAACAAACTCTCAATTTAACAGTATGTTCTAGCCTCTACCGACATTTATGAAATCTTGATCATTTTTGCAGTACTTTGAGTTCGAGTTGGTCAGTCTCATTAAATCTTAGTTATTGTTGTCATCCTGGGACAAAGGAGAATGGATATTTTGCAAGGAACTGTAGATGCCTCCTAAATGCTACTTTAGTTTGCTTCTATCTTTTTCTACTGTAAAATCAAGTTATATAAAGAATATAATTAAACATACTAGGTACAGAAAGTGGACACAGATGAAGAAAGATAAACAAGAGTGGGAAGCAATGTTACTAGAAGGGGAAAAACATATTTGGTAATAAAGACAGTTAAAGTGTTTTCTAGCCCAAAATCTGAAGTTATAGAAATACAACTAAGAGCCACAGAACAATTTACCAGTGTATGGCTGCGAGGCAGGCTGGTTAAGTGGTCTGGCAGGACTATAGACTCCCACCTCGAACCCCTCCCCTTTGACATCACCAGTCAGTTTCGCGTTCAGAGCGGTGGAAAGCTGTTCGTCCTCCTGCTGCTCGGCGGACAGCGATTCTGCGGCGGCGTCAGGCTGCAGAGAGGCGGCTTGGCTTCGCTCCTTCACCCGGTCCTCCAGCTCCCGCAGCTCCTGGGTGAAGGCCTCGATGGTGATGCCCTGACCGTTGGCGTCTCCGGGAAGCTGTTGGGGGTCGTCCGGCGCCTGTTCCAGCAGTTCTTCGATGAGTCGCTCCACGGATTGTTGTGACTGTTGGTTGGTTTCTGGAAGATCTGAGGATATGCTGTGTGGGCCTGAGTTGGTCAGGGGTTTGGTATCGGGGGCAGGAAACTGTAGAGATTTCACGTCGCTGCTGTTCCTGTTGCTGAAAATCGACTGGGGGATGGCGGCGTGACTGTGGGAGGAGTAAGAGATGGGAGATCCGTTCTGGTTGGCGTTCTCATCCAAGAACTGCTGCTCCCCCAAGTCTCTTTTGACTTTTTTCACTTCTAGTCCTCTATCCCGGCTGTCCGAACAACCGTCCGCCTGCGCGATTGTCCCGTTATACATCGGCTGGTAGCTCACAGTGATGGTGGACGTGGAAAGGTGCTGACTTGGGGAGGAGGTGGAATGTGAAGCCGACAGAGCGGACGCAGCAGATGAAGAGGGGACGAGCGGCGGCACCGGTTTGGGAAGCAGTTCCTCCGTTTGAAGGGTGCGCTTCTTGGAGCGGGGCGTGAGACTGATGCAGTTGTTTTTGCCTATTGTGACGTCCCACTCACCGCTGTCCCGGTCCGAACTGCTCCACTCTGACCGCGCCGCCGCCACAACGGCGGCCCTCTGCTGGCCCGGAGGAGTGCCACCGCTTCCTCCGTGCTGGAAGGAGAAATGCTCTGGGAACATGGCCATGGAGGCGTTGGCGGTGGGGGGAGGTGGAGGCGGAGGGGCTGCGCTCGGGGAAGGGTTTTCTCCATCGTAAGGCGCGGACCAATCACGGCAGGACCAGGCGCAATGCTCGATTCCCCGACGTGCGTCCTTGAGGTACTCCAGGTACCCCGCGTCCCACTCCAAACACTCGGTGTAGGTTTGTTGCTGGTGCATGGGACTGTCCGGGGACAGAGCGTGGGACCCGGGTGGACCCGGGTGCAGCGGATCCACGGCGGGAAGGTTAGATGAGCCCCCTCCTCCCGATCCGCCGCCACCGCTCTGCTGCCGCATGAAGAACGACAAGCGGGACGGGGTGCTGGGTCGAGGTGGAGCTGGAGCTGGAGCTTCAGTGCTTGGATTGTTCATGACTGTGGATGACACAGGAAACCCCAAAAACATTCACATCAATTGAAAAATATTAACTTTAAAAGAACATAGGTTGGAAACAGAATGAGTAAGTGCCAAAGACGAATGTCGTCAAGGCAACTGATGAAAAATTTACACTGCACCCATGATAGACACAAAACAACTAGCAAGATTCGCAGCTCGTTAGCGGTAGCCTAATCCTCCTTGCGTCACAGAATACAACGAAGACCCCTGAGTGTGACTCAAACTTTTGCCTGACAGAAAAATCCAGCAAAAAAAAAACAAAACTGTACAATATATTTAAAATACGAGTTTAAATATTCCTGTCACAATAAAATATAAGACCTGTGATTAATGTATTTAAGCCTTATATATTTGTTATGAATTCAAGAAAATTTAGTGCCTTAATTTTAGATGCACAAAATACTTCTTAAGTCCTTTTAAGGATGTGCAGACACCCTGTATTTGTATATGAGCAAATACAGAATCTTAACCCTTACAGACTACTTCACTCTGTCAAGGTAACAACCACTTTACTAAACTGCAATCAATCCAGGTAAAACAGATCCAAGTCCTTTCCCCCCACATGGTTGTCGCTCACCTTTGCCCCAGAATGGATTGTCGTCGTCGCGATCGGTGGAGCTCGATGCATTCAGTCGACAGCACTCCGGGATCAGTGACAGGAACTTGTTCGCCGACTTTCCATACATGTCCGTCTCCCTGATGGCACGACGCTGACTCAGCATCACATGGGTGCAGGGAAGGAGATACCTGGGAGAAAAACAGACACATGGAGTTTTGTTAAGTTTTTATTATTATTACTATTATTATTTGTTCTTAGTGTACACACTGAAAATACACAATACCCCCTGAAAGCTTTTGTTATATATTTATATTTATACACATATATACTTGACATATTTTTGTAAAGGTAGCTCCTAACTGTGAAGTAAAATAAATGGTTCTCTGGAGTTTTTATACGTAGAAATTTGAAAATGTGACATGCATTTGTAGTTTCTCAAGCTTTACTCTGACACAAATAAAAATCAAATTGAAATCAGTTCCTTTCCAAAGGCAACTAATTATTGAACAGTCCAAAAGTTGTTTTGTGAAGGCTTTAGAAGTTTGTTAGAGATTATGAAATAAACAGCACGATAAAACCAGAGGAACAAAGTACACAGGTCAGGAATAAAGTTGTAGAAAAGTTTCAAAGCACTTTGCTAAAGCATTCACAATAAAGTTGTGGAAACTTTATTCCGCAATAAAGTTTCCACAACTTTATTGTGAATGCTTTAGCAAAGTGCTGTATGTATACTTCAGCAACTCTATTTCTTGTTCTTATAAAAATCTGCATATATATATATATAGTTATAACCACACTTTCCAAGGCCCTATGATCCATTTTATTTATGGTAATAGACTGGTTACAGACAAGAGAAAGATGTTCTGTAAGCAATATGAGGAAAAATTTCTGTACTGAACTGAATAATCTCACACTGCTCATAAGACTGTCGCTGCGTATGATTTGTTAAATATTTATTTCGTTTTAAGCTGCAGACACTGCACTGAAGTTAGCATGTGATTCACACCTGCTGATTTGGTGGAAAACTAAAGGGCTAGTTCCCTATTTTTTCAAGGAATCTCAACTGCATTTTATCATCTAAAGTCCAAAATATATGTTACTGACAGCAGGTTTTAGTAAAACGTATTTCTTATGTATGGAGCTTTTCCTCTTTCATTAGAAAACACTAAAGAGTTCTCTGCTAGAAAAGCACAATACCTAGAGGAGTTTAGCCTGGACTGAAGTTTTGAGAAATTATTTCTTTCATCTTTCTTTCCATCTGTGATTTCTGAATTATAAAAAGTTTTCTCCTCGTATAAAAGAGAATTCACCCACAGTATCAACGCTCAGAAAAACTCGGGAAATACCTGAGAACAAGCTGCAACATGATGTCCTCACAATGCAGGGACAGGAGAGTCCTGAACAGACTCAATGAGACCATGCAGAGCTGCAACGATAAAGAAACTGATGAGCAGTCACACACAGGAGATCCATTTTATTTTTGTCTTGCTGTATTACAGCAGAGAAGTTTGAATATATTATGACTAAAAACCTTAAAATAAAGTTAATAATGTATCCAAATTTGGCCTCTGTAGACACCAGACGTGCTTTAGCTTCTAAATAGATAACTCTTGACGCTCATGCCGGATGATGAAATCACATCCCATTAATATTTTCCCAAACAGCCCATTGATCTAAATATTTCTTTTCTAGCCCAGAATCCGAGAGTCGGTGTGAGCATTTCAACTGAGATACATTTCTGAATATAAGCAACATCCAACACAAAAGTAGGTTCTTGCAGCAGACACAAAGAGATTTAGTTTTCTTTTTTTGTTGTTGATGTTCTCATAGCCCAGAAGCTTCGCTTGTCTGCTGTCAGATTTTGCCCTCAGCCCACTCAGCGCCCACACAATCATGCTCATTTTAAAGCCTTGAGGCTCTTTCATAAACAGATGCACATGTATACAGACCCTTGAATTGCTGCTTATGCGCGTGAGCAGCGTGTCCAGGATGGTGTCATTGTCATGGCGATGCAGCAGGATGAAGCGCAGGAAGGTTTTGAGGAGCGATGTTTCCGTTATGCTGCGCAAGAAAAGATCCAGGTAGGCGGTGCTGGCGATCATCTCGTCCACCGATGACTGCGGACATACACACACACGCGTAAAAACGCAGTTTAAAGACGAACAATGTGACAAATTTTCCGCTGAGGAGAATTTAGTAGAGGACAGTTTCATCTGTGCAAAGATGACTCATCGACACCAATCGAAGAAAATTAAGTTCTGAACCTCCACGTTTTTTGCCAGTTCTTGAGCAGAGAGTCGCTAAACAAATTGGAAAGAATGTGGATTTCATCTATCCTAAATAATCTGAAATCCAGCAGGCAGACTTGTAAAACATGACAAAACTATTTCTAACTGAACTCTACTTCTAAACAGAGTTCAGTTCCCAACCTTGTGCAGGGCGGGGCCCATGACGGGGACGAGGAAGCCATTGTGGAGGTAATCCAGGAGCTGAGAGCGGACCAGGGGGTGTGCCACCTGCACCACGGCGTTGCAGAACTCCAAGGAGTTCATGAAAAGCACGAGGGACGACACGCCCATCCAGTCCTCCCGCCGCAGCGAGTGCCAGTCGTCTCCGCGGACCTCGATCTTCCTGGGCAGAGAGGAGTAGAGGGCGCTGAGCCCCGTCGCCAACACCTGCAGGAGCGCAGAGAGACTCGGGTTGATAATCGATTATGAGTTAGCTTGAAAACTTCTGGATACTAAACTATTTATAAACCAAAATAATACAAACAATTACTCAAGAAAATTTGGAAATAATGCTTAATGTTACATAAAATTAATATATCACTTGTATGGATATCCAGGTGCATTTCGAAGTACTGAACCTGGTCACTCCATTTTTAGAGTTAATAAGAGTCACAGTCTCTCATTAACTCAATTTGTAATTACTGTCCTTTTATGTCTGCCAACAAAGGGGCTGCAATTTGCTCAAGCAATTTAAAAAAAAAAAAAAGATCAGCTACTTTGATCTGTACAGTTTGCCTTTTTGTTCACCCTTCCCACTGAAGTTAATGCACAAAAACAAAAAAAGAAAACTGTATTAGCTGTGGCAACTCCAGGTCAAATTGTCTGCAGACGCCTATAGCTAACTAGACGAATGTTGAAAAGTGTAGGGCTCATAATTAATTTGTGATTTAATTGGATTTTACTTAATTACTTCTTCCCACAGGGTCAAGTTGGTTTGGGTAACTTTCTGTTAACAGCATTTTTTTTTTTTTTTGTTGAAGCGTCAAAACAAAAGTAAAAACAGAAGAAATTTGCGAGCGGAAAAACCCTTTCTCAGCACTTAGGTTGAACCACAGTACTAATGGAGGACATGTGATTTCAGTGAACTGTAAAGAGATTGAATTTTAATCACATATCTCAATTTTAATGATTTATTGGACTGATACTTTCTGAAACTAAATCAGATCAAAATATGGGGGGAAATAATCATCTGTTTAGACAAAATAATTAAAGCTATTTGTATTAATATGTCCTAGGTGAGATCATAGGGTGTGTGTATATGTTTATTTTATTTTCTGAACACACACCAAGCAGTCTACATCAAGTCAATAACGGCATAGATGCATATTCGTGTCTTAAAGTAGGCCTTGAATGAGTAAAAGTGACATAAATTCTATATTGCATCATATATGTTGAGTGACAACTTGTAAAACATAAATGTTAAACCTGTGTATGAACACTTTATGCTTCTGGATCAGTTAATATTTTTAAACCAATTAAATTTTAAAACTCAAACTATGATGTCAGAGAAATACAAACAATAAGTATCTATGAACATTAGTTCATGTTGAGAAATCACAAAAAAAAAAAGATGTCTAGAAGAGGAGAAAAGGCCAGTTATGGGTGCAGAGGAAAAGTGCTGCAATGACATCTCCTTTGAAAATGTCATGCAAAGCTGAAAGTAATGGGTTAGCACGCAGAGACAGAAAAGAACAGCGAGAGTCAGGCGCTGGGTCCTCCATGTTTCCTCCACTGGACCTCTCCAGTGGAGGAAACATGAAGAAGACCCACTTATTTTCCAGAAGAAGTCATCTTGAAACTGCTGGAAGGACAGTGAGCAGAAAGAGCTGAGCCAGCTCACTGCCACCAAAGCGCACAGAAAGAGTCAAAAGATGGAAGTAATGACCAATCCTCTGAATCTCACATAAAAGCGCCACACTGTTTTGATTCATCTCACAATGGCTTACCACAATTTAGAATAACTGCCCAGAATTGGAAACATGCAAATTTTCACTGGAAGAAAAAAAAAAATCATTAAGACTTTAGCAACTCTTTATTCTCATCTGGTGGCAGCTAAAGGGAATTGCAAGAAGATCTGCAGATTTTTTGTTAGCTGATTTTTTAAAAATATTTTAATAATAAATCAACTGAATCTGCCATTTTTTTAATGGTAAACTCGAAATAGTGACATCTTCTAAAGTGATTTCTTATCCAAAAAGGCTGGAAAAACTGAAGAGTTCACTGAAAAAGATTGACAAAAATCAAACAAAAATACAATAAACCTACATGCACGTCATAAGAATCCCTTCTATGATATATTCCTCTTAACATGCAAACGTTTCTTTGAGTGTAGAGACTATTTTGTGAGATGGTCACAGGAAACTACGTGATAGGATATAGATAAGGGCGGCTGATCTGTCAGAGTGCATAGTCATCTTCTTCTGCAGCCATTATCAGGCACCATCACTAATGCATTAGAGTTCCAGAGCCCACATCCTCTTTCTGAAGAGCAAGAGTCAGACAGCAAGCCCGGGTCCCGCTTTTTGAGCTGCACTCCGCTGCTATATTAATAAAGAGGAGGTCAACTATACATCACTTTGACGCAAGAAGTCAAAATGGCATCCTTGGATCTATGTTCATCAGGATGATGCTGTGTTATTTAGCAAAACCAAATTACCAGTCAGTTTGAAATCATCCATAAAAACACAAACTTTCTCCATATAAGAATTTTGATAATAAGCTTTAATCTTTCTAAATATTTTGGTTTTTTTTTGAAACACTAAAACAAAAACAAACGTTGAGATTTACCGGGCAGAAATAGGAGTTTTCGGCGATGTATCGCGCCACTGCCTGGTGACTGGCCGAGGCCGCCATCACCAGCAGCAGCGCGTCTCGGGCCTGCTGGCCAATGGCTCCGTCCCGGTGGATGAACGGCACGAGGAGGGAGAAGATCAGCAGGTTGGTGGAGCCCTGTTGGACCGGCGCAGCCTGGAACAGCATCTCGAGGACCACCGGCTGCCGGGCCATGGACACGCAAACCTGTTGTGGATTCAAAACAGTAAAAAAATAAATAAACTAAAACAAAAACGAAGGTTTCAATGAAGTTCAAAGCAAGCATTTAACAAGAATAAAATATTATAGATGACCAATTATGCTTCCTTGAGGAGGTTAATATAAGTCTATGGGCTACTCAAACATGATTACAATTTTTTGCAAAAAAAAAAAATCATTCTTGGGTTGTGACATTTCAGTTTGTCTATCTCCTTTCAGAAGATGTCATTTTAAATCCAACAACGGTTACACTCGCAGATGTGAAATTATACAACTGAACATCTTTGAAAAGCATTAGTAGAGCCTACTGCAGCAAGTGGTTTCTGGACGGTAAATCAACAGCAAAACACTTGTCTTTTCCAGCAGCTATTGTACGGCACATACAGCTGTAAAACCAGCAGACTACACATGCTGGAGCTCTGCTTGCTGAGTTGGGCTTTGCTGGGGTTGCTGAGTGAGGGACAGTGCCAGCTGATTTGTGACATTACATTCAGGAGGGTTTTTGAAAAGGCTCATTTTCCAGACGCCAAAAAAAATCTTATTGCCAAAAAGCAGCTGTGTGTGTGTGTGTGTGTGTATTTTTTTAAGCACTAGATCTATTTTTAGAAGCTGTAGAAACCCAAACGAAAGTAAAAAAAAACACTTTAATTTGAACAACAACAAAAAACTCAAACACAGTTATGAAGACAAATCCCAAAGATTTATTTCTTTGTGTGTACCTGATTAAGCAGCAGTACTAGGCTGTTCTCCAAGGCCGGGGGACAGCCGAGTTCTGGGTCGGCGCATGCTCCCAGCAGCCTCAGCAGGGGGTGGAGAATGGCTGTGTGCTGCAGCAGAGGCTGCTGGGACTGGCCGATGAGCATCTCGAACAGTTTGAGCAGGGCCCCCTGGCTGTCCGGGTCCAGGCCGCGCCAGAGGTGCCATTGAACCAAGCGCTCCAGGATGTTCTCCGTGACGACCAGCTCCAGGATGGGGCCCATGGGCGCTACGCAAGAGACGCCCTCTGTGCTCTCGGCGGGACGCTCCTCCGCCAGCAGACACAACATCTGGTCGGTGTTGTTTCGCACCGCTGTCAGGTCGTCGCTGGAGGATGACGTTTCTCGCTGATCCAAAACCCAAGAGACCTGAAAAAAAAAAAAAAAATTTAAAAAAAAATTATGTTACAAGGATGATATCCTTATAAAGCTCCTTATAATCCTTTTTAAAGACATACAGCTCTTGGATTACTCCAAGTTCAAAAATCACATAAATACGCAACTACAAAACACCCAACATGAAAAAATGAGCAAAATGTGGAAGTCAGTATGTTTAGACTCAGTCCAGCACGCTTAAACTGAGTGGATAACTCTTTATTGCGGACAAAAAACAAGATAGAGAACAAGATTATTATTAAACTGAGAAGTTGACTGCCGAACAGTTAGACCTTTCAGTTCCTGAAGATAGAAGGAAATGGGACGGACACACCAACAAAACCCAAGGACAACTGCAGTCAAGGCCAACTGAACCACTGAATAATAAGGTGAATTGCTGCCTTCAACACATTTCCTCTGACTCAAAAGCAAGTCACATCCCATTAGAGCGGAATGTGGGTTCTTAATTCTGTTCCAAAGGACCCACGGTCTGCCATATTTTATATGAATCTCTGCTCCAGCACAAATGACTGCATTAACGCCTTAGGATGGTATCAGGTGCAACAAAAGTCTGTTAATCACCTATTAAAACATCCAGGACATGGGGTTAATAACCAGGATTGAGAATCACAGGATTGGAGAACACAGTCAGCACTTTAAAATTAAAGTCTTTTGATCAGGATTTTGATACTAAAGTTCTTCCAGTGAGCTAAAAAGAAACAGGCCATTAACTGGTTTCAACAGATACTAAGGTTTTAAAATGTTTTAGTTAATATCCTACAAGTTTTAGGCTACGTTTACTCGCGACTGCTGTCAGGAAGCTACTGGTATTTTTGGATGTTAATGGATTAAATTACTAATACCTATTATTAGAAGTACTTAACAGCAGTCTGACACAATTACTCTAAGATGGACAATAAAGCAGCATTTGAAGTGTTAAATGTAACAAAAGGCTTCACAACATTATCACAAACAAATGTGATGCGCAGTCACCGTGAGTCGACACAATGACCAGGGCTTGGTTAGCCAACACGATGAGTCGGAACAACTGCGTCAGTGGCGAAGCTGCACATGTGCAGAAACTGAGATGAGTTAACACACAGCTGGCAAACAAACATCCAAAACGGGGCAAATGTTCGCCCACACAACCAACGTCTACTTATTGTCTTCTCGTTACAACCACTGCTCACGCCGTCAAGTCGGAGGGAGAAGAGATTATGTTTAGAAATTTGCAACATCAGCACCACAGCTACTTCTTCTGAAAACAATTTATTTTTGAATAAAAAAAAAAAAAAAAAGCATCCTGTTGAGAGTCCAGTTGAAAGAGCAAACACCCAACAAAACAGTCTAATGCTGCCTCAAAGGCATTTAACCCATTAGGAAGAGGCAGCGCTGTGGAAGCCGTAACGCTTTTTATCCAGGGACTGGACATGAGCCAATTTGGCTCCTTACGTTAGCACTGGCACGGTCCATCTAAAGTGTTAAAATCTACACTTACTTATTGGTCAGAAAGCACTGACAGACTGTAAAATGAGCTATACAAATAGACCAACAGTGTCAGTAGCTACACACTGAGTGAACATGCAGTTTGATTAATTAAACAAATAATATACGCTTGTTATAGTTGTTGCTCTATAAATACAATAGCAGAGTGGCAACATTTAACCCTGAGCAACAGGGAATTGAAAACAAGAACTAAATTCAAAGTCTGTGTTGCCCTGGGATCAGTGTTTGTACTCAAGATTATCATACAGTGACAATATCACACTGGCCTATGCCTAAGCACAAACTAATGGTGGAACTTAGCTTGTGCTAACTAAGTTCCACCATTAATTAAATCTAGCTAATTGCAGCATCTGTAATTAATTGATCAAATTGAATCGGTCCTGCTCATTTAAATAAGAATTTATTGAATTTTATTTAAACAAGCAAATCCTTTAAAATGTACAATACGCTTTTGTAAATACGCTTTTGTAAACATTTTTTTTTTGGACTTTATTATTTTATTATCTATTTTCCAAACTACTACTTCAGATGTGACCCAGATCAATTGTAATAAAATGTTTTTTTCCCCAATTAGGAGAGTAGATTTAGTGCATAAATTAGCTTAGTAGCAACCACGACTGCAACCATCAATAACAGGAAGCCAGTCTTTTCTTTTCACAAAAAATTTTCACCTAAATTAGGATCAATCTGGGTTCACTTTTGACTTGTATCTCAAAAACGACTTCCAGCAAAGTAAATAAACAGAACTGTGAGCGTATGGCGTCACAATGCAAGCGGGGTCTTCAGCGCACCTGTCTCCAGTGGTTCTCAAACACCATTAGGCAGGTCTCCGGGTCGGCAGTGCACGGGCTGGAGGAGGCGGCGGAGGCGACGGCGCTGCGGCCGGACCGTGGGTTCAACCTGCTAAGCCAGCTCATTCCGAACCCGGCAGGAGGCAGGTGAAAGGTCTCACAGACTCAAACACCAGGGAGGAATGGGGGGGGAACAAAACAAAACAAAACAAAAAAAGCAAAAAGGGAACTTCTGAGTCCAGACACAAAAGCGCCCAGGACAGAAAGCTCAAGAGCTCACAAAGGGAAGTAAAGGAGAAGATATAAACAAAGATAAAAGAAAAAAGAAAGGGAAGAGGGACGGGGAGGGGAGGGGAGGCGAGCCCAATCAGAGAAAAAGGACGACGCTTGAACGAGCTGTCACTGCCGATCAGCCGACTCCAAAGGGAAGGGTGTTGCTGATTTAGAAACTTTGCTTTCTTGTCCTCCCTGTGGACGCTGTCATCCAGTCTGAAGCCAACACCACTCCATAGCCGGTCAGGATGGATACACCTCTCTGTGAAGACAAACAGATAAATGACTCCTTACTTTAAATCTACAGTTTGTCTGTACCACAAATTGATTATGAACAAAAAACCACCATAACTAGGGCAATGTAACAATTTGTACTTAACTAGAACTAAAATTTATTTTTATGCACACATTGCCGCATTACATAACTGCAAACACTGGAGCAAAGGATGTCAACAGCATGAGATTTAGTCCATTACAAATTAATTTCTCTGCAAAACCCTAAGAAAATAAACATCCTAATATCTATATTGTCAGATTTCTCGCAAGCCACCCATCAGAAGGAAAAGAAAAAAAAAAACAATTCAAGTATGTAGAAAAATCAATTGTGCCAAAGATCACCAGTTTTGTTTTTCTCCCAACAAATATAAGTAAGCCTCTGCAGTATGCTGTTACCAGGGAAACTGTTTCAGTCCTCTACTAGAGAGAAAACTCCTGTTTATTGTGGAAACTGGGAGGCTACTGGCAAGAGAAGCAAGCAAATAAACAAGAGTTCATGCTTTAAGTGTCAAACTCATTCATACTGTTGCATCCTTTCTTTTCACAAGCTTACAACTAAAAAGAAAATGTGATATATATTTCACATATTTAACAGCTTTACATTTAATAATCAATACATGCTAATGGTGTAAAAGGCAAATCTATAACGTTGGACACCAAATTTGTGTTGTATTTTCAAAGTTTAGTTGTTCAAAGAGTAACAAGTTTAAGTATAAAACAAAAGCAAGTAGAACTAAAAAAAAACAGCAATTTCCAGATATAAAAAAAGTCAGTATAGCTCATACACTGATAGGAAGCATCACTGATATTCATATCAGTGATGCGTTAACTGTAAACTTGCTCAACAACAGAAAATGTAGGGTCTAGCACTTCCAAGCCCCCTAATAAATAGTCAAAATCATGAAATGACAAAGTCCTTCCCACAAATTTTGCACTTTTCTGCAAAAAGATGACACTTTTACAAGAAGCTACTGATGTGACTTGGCGTAGATTTGTTATCACCGCCATTAACCTGTGAAGCATTTCCCTTTGCAACTATATATAAAAAGTGTTCATTTAAAAGTGAGCAGAAAAAACACAACAGGCTATATTTCTCGTCAAGCTGTCGTTTCTGTCCGTAACTCATCAGTCATGCACATACTGGCAGCTCAGACACCAGTGTGAACAAGAGAAAATGAAGCAAATTACATTCAAGAAAAGATGTTAAAAAAAAAGGAAGACAGAAGTGGAAGAAAAATGATGCAGGATTGTAATTTTTTTTTAAACAAAGATTGACCATTCTCCCTTCCAATTTGACAGCTCAGGCTCAGAGTATCTAAAAGACATTTAGATTTTCTTTTAAAAGTGCAAGAAAAATATTGAACTGGTTTTAGACTTTGATGATCGATGGATAGCTGCACATTAAGTTGTCAAATATTACACTGACCACAATGGTGCTTGTGGAACATCACAAACCAAACTTATTATGAACATTTGGTCACGGGTGAATTCAGCGCTGCCACCTGCTGCTCCTCCACCCCGATGCGCAGCAGGACACTCCGCTGACTCAGCAGCGGCTCTCTCTGCGGGATGAACCGACATGCAGACGGTCTCCCATCAGATCCTCACAATGAAGCTTGGACTTAATTTCCAGATGTTGTCAGACAGTGTTTTTATAAGAGCGTAAAGCTGCCAGGTTAGTAGCTTCAATACGTAGAGTGACGCTGATCAGTTGGATGGATAAAAAAGCCCAACATCATCATGCATTGTCACACATTAGTCCAAATAGACTTTTTTTAAAGAATGTTTTTGCCACTAGTTGCCTTTATTTGACAGCAATCTGACAGGAAGGGGGGGAGAGAGATAGCGAACCCAGGATGGCAGTCGGACTTCAGTCTACCACGGTCTACAGTCTTTACATACAGACATCTGGTAGCCTTTGCTGGTATTTTCTCTTTTCTCTTTGATAAATTATTTACATTTGAGCTGTTTGACGAACTCACCTGGTTCATCTTTCATTCTCTCAGAAAAATCAGAGAAGCGACAAGTCGGCTGGCCCCGTAAAAAGTCATTGCAGAGTAAAGAATCGACTAGTCCACCAGTTGGTGCGAGCCCTAATTTAGCTCCATCAGCACTGATTAGCTTCAATGTCCTTGTTAAAGAAAAACATAGGCACCATGTGGACGATGCGTTTTCTCAATATGCTTCCATTATGTCCAGAATAACACTTGGTTGCATTTGACTTAATGCTGGATCGTCATAGTAAAAGGGGCAGAACACAAACAAGTGTAACATTTTTCATTAGTTCAAAATTGTGAAAATCATGTGTCCTTTGACTTCAGTTACACATGATGCTGTGTCGGGCTATCACAAAAATACACTGAAGTTTGTGGCAACATTTTTAAAAAGTTGAAGAGGTCTGACTATACTAAAAAAAAACCATCCTTAATCCATCAAATTGTACATTTGGGAACCCATTTTACTTGTGTTTGAACAAAAGGATCCATTATAGAAAACCGCCCTAATGAGTCAGTAAGCTAATATGCTCTGTGTTACAATAAGAAATGTCATCATTACTAAGATTTGTAACATGCTCCTCATTTCCACATGACATGGATAAATGACTCATGATTTCCACTTGGGATCAGACACACAAAAAAAGAAAACCTCCATCCAGAGTTTTCTTTATTTTCTCTTAGCAGCGACACATAAGCAGTTCTGAAAGGAAGGCAGGTCACCGTTTACCCTGTTGTTTCTCCGTTTAACGATTAACCACTCCTTATTTTAATAAGGTGAGCATATGAGTTTGTGCAGAGACCTACGGATATGAATGGGGGAAAAACACACACAAAACACCTCGGGAATACTGTTTGACTAAGATTTGTCCTCAATATTTATGCAAATTCAGTCAGGAAACCTGAAGTACTTTTAACAAAAATACCCTGAGCTCAACATGCAGATTTCAGCGCTGCAGCACACACGGAAATTTAAAGTGTCTTTAACTTTCAGGTCACACACAGCATCATAACAGCGCTCATAAAACGAGTTCAAAGTGCAACTGCAGATACCACTGAATAGAGGCGGCATTCCTAAAGACCTGAGCCAAATATCAGTGATCAAGCTCACCATTCGTTAGGCTTGTAGTAGATCAAACTCTTAAGATAGGCCAAAAGTGGGGCAAGACGTTTTGTTTGTTTCTCCAGCGTTGCTGTGATTTCACGCAGTGGACAAACTGAGACAGACTCCAGTTTAACCAGTATCCTTAGGGTTTTTTCGCACCTGGTTGTCTGGTAGACTTGGTTCAATAGAGAAGCAAAACTTCAATATTTGTTATATGTTCAGCTGGTGCGGTTCGCGTTCACACTGCACTGTATCAGATGAGCCAAGCTAATTGAAAAACCCCCTCGCCTGTGGTGGCGCTGCACCAAGAACCACTGAAGGAAGCAACATGAAAACCTCTGAAAAAGAGACTGAGCACAACTTCCTTATTCACCAAATGTAAACAAAAACTTGAGTGGCATCAGATTTTAGCTGTTGTAGGATTTCTCTTTTGTCTTTGGTAAAAGACTACGAGCCACTTCTCCCGCTGGCGCCAGACTCGCGTTTGTTTTGGTAATACTGACCCAGAATGCCTTGCGCTGTAATCCGCTCGATTCCCGCTTTTTGACCGAACCGAGACAGTCAGTCTTCTCCTGTTGTACTAGGGATACGCGATATAATCGGCACCAACATCGGCATTGTCCGATATAATTTAACATAACGGTATTGATCCAATAATAAAACTGAGCCAACAAAAATATTTATTTTGATTTCTTTGTAATTGAAGAAGGTTGGTCATGTGTTGCAGTGCAGGATTGTGGGGAGAAGCGGTGATGAAGTCAGCGGTGTATTGCTTTCTGTCAAGATGTCGAAAGGGTATTGAAATGTAATGTGTATAATATCGATAAATATCGGTTATTGGCCGTGACAGATCTATTAGTATCGGATATCGACACTGGGCCAAATTTCCATCAGTGATTCCCTATTTTGTATCTCTAACCTCTACCAGTCTTCACAGATAACCTCAGAGACTGTTGTGACTGGAAAGATACCAACAGATGCCATTTCAATTGATTTAACCATTTAGGAGTAACATTTCATTTGTTAAAAAGTTGATCTAAATTGAGTTCAGCAGATATGGCAGCTGACTGCATCAACACACTTCCTGCAACATGATCCAAAAGCAAAATTTGACGGCCAGCTTCGAAAGCTGCTTTTAACGTTTTCTTATAAACAACAACCAGGGTGTGACCTTTGTTTATGTCGATATAAAATAGGTCAACGCAGTATTGGAGTGCGAAAGTGAAGCCTGGATGCCAACCGCTGCTGTAGAGAAAGACGGCAGACAGGAAAATGTTGGGTAAATGCAATCAATACCATCACTGTATCTAATCGGAGACAAAAGGCAGACGCGCATCATCGGCCTGCTATAGACATTCAACAGGAAAGTTGTGAGAAATACTTTCTACCCATTTGCAGTTCCTCAAAGGGTGACATGTGCAAACATTGTTATCTAAAACAATCAGATAAGAATAAAAAAAAGTGGCCAATTAAACCACTAGAGGTAAACCTACACATACATGCACAGATAAAATCTTCAACAGTGTTTGCAATTTTATGCACTATTTATCTGTCAAGAAACAGGTTAACAGATTATGCTAGTGACTGTGAATTATATGTCAGCTCGGACTACAACCATCACACTTTTATGAGCAAGGCATATTTGATGGAGATCAAAAGTATAAAAGGAGTAACACTAGGCAGACTTTTGGGTAGATTGAGAAGTCTCAGAAAATGAATTCTTTCCAACTACTCCTTTACTTTTCTTTCTTTTTTTTTTTTTTTTTTTTACAGTGGTTGTATATTTTTTATGTGACACATAAAAACCCAAGGAAAGTCCCCTTCACTTTGATTCACCGTGGGTTTTATTTATCAGGTGAGATGACAGACTATTGAACGGTTACTGTTAAGAGGAGCGTGTCCGAGTCAATTAAACTAAGGAGGTAGGAGTTCAAAGGTCGAATCTTTCCTAATGCCTTTACATCATATGTTCGTGTCAGGCACTGCCTTTGACAGAAACTTAACGCTTTCATTTTGGTATTTTGTTGGGGTTTTTTTTTTTTAGACTCGCCATTCTGCATTTCGGTTTAACCAGCAGCCCGCAGAGGCGCTTCACCGGGCGACGACGGAAAACAACAATCGATGCAATTTAATTTCCAAACGATGTCGCGACCTAGTTTACACTGTAAAATATTAACTTATTCCGTCTTAGAAAGCCGGGCTATTAAACATACCCGACCAACAAGCATAAATTAAGAAAGCAACACCAAGAATGCGCACCTTGTCTCAGCAGCTGTTGAAGAGGAGCAGGTTCCCTCGGTTAGCTAGCTGCCTGCTAGCTGCCTGCTAACGCCTAGCCGTTGATGAATTCCACAATGTCAGGGCAACCAACGGCCGACGGACACAAACGCAGAAGCAGAGACGACCGGCGAGCTGCTCCACACCGACCCGGCGACGCTAACACATTAACCACTCCTTCTCCGGGGCGGCTGTGCATCCTGTTAGCGGCAGATAAACATCCCATTTAATGATTTCTCAAACACTCTTCCCTCTCCCGCGGCCATCTTACTTTAACTCCTCCCACACGGCTTCACTGAGTCACAGCGACGCCGCTCACAGCTGCATGGTATGGAGGGCGTGGAGGGGCAAAACCCCGAAAATGTACAGCGTGTACTAACGTTTGTGACATTATGGAGGTGCAATGCTGCCACTCTAGGAAAAGAAAACTGGTCATTTTGTAGTGTGGACATATTTTTTTGTTGTTTCAACAGTCGACATAATAATATATTTCCATGTTGTATTTCATTGTTATAACTCGATAACAATGAAATAGCAACTGCCATGGGCTTGTTTGGACCTAAAGAAGCTCAAATTATTTTAACCGCCCCAGTCGTCTCTCAGTAAAAGTCAATTGATTCTATTTGTGAGCACTATGCTTGATTATCCTGCAGAACGCATGGATTCCAGCAAAACTTGAAAATATTTTAGAACCCAATTTCAAGATTTAACTGTGAAGATTTGCTTTCTCTCTATTTGAGCTAAATATATAGATTCTACTACACAAATTGTGACTTTTTAACTGAATGAAAAGATTTTTTACAAATCTTTTTTTTCTTTTATTCTCATTCCGAACTAAAAAGACGAACACTGAATGCGGACTATTTTGTGACAATATAAAAAAAAATTATTTTGGGTCACAATATTTCACAAATACAACTTGAAAATATGATCAATCCAAATTGATAAACTTGAATTATCCCAGTACTTTCGCTATTAACTGCCCAAAAACATGATATTGGTGTAACTTGAAAGTTTTTCTTGTATCTCCTTCTGACAAAATCAATAGTTTTGATATTGGACACCTTTTGGCATTTTGCTGATATTCCAAATATACTTTATGGAAACACGTGCTAATGCAGAGGAACCTGTAAACATGAGCACATCCGACTATAAGTAGTTATTATTTTCTTTTTATACAAACAGCTCTAAGTGTCATGAATTGGACTCTGATGCCACACTAGCTAGACCACGAGCAACCCCAGAAGGGACCGTAGTTTTATTCTACCAGTAAAACATTTACTTATTTGCATTCGGTCCATTACCAATGAGGATGTCGGTGGTAGAAATCAACATTGTTTTTCTAAAGCCATCAAAATGGTTTGTGCAATCCAGGGAAGAAAATTGCAGAGCTCCACCCAAACAAAGCCGACATCTCACCTGCATAATCCGTGTAGAAACAATGTTATGGCATCATGTTGAAGCAAAGGCAGAACTCAGTGTCTATGCAAATGGTTCTTTTGAATAGCAAGGCAGAAAACAGGATACAAGGGTCGCTACTTCCAAACAGCAATTTACGGTATCTCTGGTGTTGCTGCAGTTCAGCTTTAACAAAAACTTTATCTAAATTCAGTTAATTAACCATAAACTCAGTTCAGATGTCCAGTGTGAATTTGTTTTGGTTCATTAATCTTTTTTATTTTGTTGTCCAAAACTCACAAATTAGCTAACTCACACATTAGCATCCCTTTCATTCTCTCCTTTGATCCTTTTTTGCATAAATTGTATTTTATAATGGCTAGATTCCCAAAAACACTGAACTTATTTGTACACTTTAATTTCTTTTGTAGATCTGAAATTTTGAAGAAAAAAAATGCAAGTAAATAAAAATTCACAATATGAAATACATGTTATTAGTGTTCATAAAGTTTTCACACCTAAACATAAAAAAGTTATGTTTGTCTTTTGGTGTGGTGGCAGCATTTGCTTCCATATTTGTTTGGAAGCAAACAAATATGTTTCTTTTGTTGTTGTTGTTGTTGTTTGTTTTGTTTTTTAACAAAAGAAGCAAATGAGCAACATCTTAGGCACTAGTTTGCCAAATATATCCTCTCTCTGAAAAGCATTTTTCTCAATAGAACCTATTTGTAATTTTGGCACACCCTCTATTAAGCACATTTTACATACCTGTAATTTTTCATAAGCGGAGGCTTTACAACTCTGTCTGAAGCAGCTGGTATTTCCATCCATCCCAGACTTTCAGTTCATAGAGAACTCTGCCACACTGATTGGTAATTATATTCTTCTTTTTAGTTGTTAGCAGTTTTATTTGCATTCAGTTAACCTTGCTAAGATTACCGGTAGTCATGCAACACTAAAAAGAAGATAGTTTTGCATGACTGCATGGTATTTTTACTTTCCTTAAACATCTAAAATGAAAGCTGCGAGGCCACATGAAAGAAATTTTGAGCTATATTTTCTTCTTTTAAGATCAGCCAGGATTAGAGGCATAATTTATCTTTGCTAAATGCCAGAATAATCAGGGAGAGAGTTTTTCCAATTTAGTTTTTGTTTCCTTCACACATTCATATGCTCTTCCCTACAGTACTTTGTAGAATTGCCTTTAAAAGTGTCATTTGGGGCAAACATTTTAGGCGTCTTATCTCAAAGCAGCAATAATTTGCTGGAATGTTGACCCATGACACCTGCCAGACATGTTTTTGCTCAGACACCACTTTTCAACTCTAATAATTTTTTTTTTTTTTAATTAGACTAAAAAACACTGAGTTTGTTGATTTCTTATTGGAATTAGGACCATTATTAATTTGGCGGACCCATTTTCGACCAGACTCTATCATCATTGCTAATGTCTTGACATGTTGCTTCAGGATTTCTATGAGCCCTCACAGATTTCCTAGGTTGTGAAGTTCACCAATTCCCCCTGTGGCACAATACGTTGCTGACTCCCATTAATTCACAGTTCAGTTAGTGTTCTTTTGTTTTAAATTTTGTCCTTTTCCTCTGATGTCAGAACGTTTTTGTGGTCAAACTCTAGTATAATCCTGTAACCAGCTATGAAGGTCTTTTTTTTCTTGTATGCATTTGCAAAGTGTTATCTGTGTGTTTATGTTGCTTTTAGATTAATGGATTCTTAATAACTGAGTGGCATTTCAGCCCATGTAGATACAGGACAGGACTTGTTTTATTGATGCACCTTCAGCCAAGACCTCCACAAGCTTGGTTTTGTCTTTCTGTTCCTTTTTTTGATTAATTTTCACATTAGAGTGCAAGTAGACATCATAGTTGAAGCAAGTCATAAAAAATTACCTCGTTGCCTCGTTGATATTTTGTTGGACGTTTTGGCTTGACTTTAAGAACCCCTGGTATCTATATGATTTTTTACATCAGATGTCTATGAGTGATTGTTCAGATATTTTGAACTACTACTTACATAAAACCTCTTATAATTATCAAAAAGTCAAATTTTCTTCAGCAACAAGGCATCATAAAAACACAAAAACTATAAATAAATTACTGATTTTTGTTTGTGAAACTTTCCGACGGTGATTGAACCGCTTTCACCCCGATTGCCTCGTTTTGAATTTGTCTGATATGTGGATCAGGCATAATTATGACCAACTCCTCCAGCTCCTGTTAGAGTGTTTCTTACACACATACAAAATGTTTCTTGGTGAAGAAATTATCCGTTTTATGCCCTTTCACCTGCTAGTAGTAGCTCCTGCTCAGTATATTTTGGGACATGTAGGTTTACCTCTATGCCACACTCGGTGTCTGTGGTGGCTGAGATAGAGGAGACAAAGACCCTCCTGGTTTTCTATGGGGAGGAAAGAATTCCCTGAGTACCTGTGACATCTGTTGTTGTTTCCTGCCATAGAGACGGGCATCGCTAGGCGCTGCGCAGGCAGTTTGTTATCAGGTCAGCATTAAACATTTCTGCCCGATGCAAAGCGCCCACCTCTGAGCACCTGAGAAACACCTATTTTTGAAGCGAAAGTTGTAAAAAGCTAGTTCCGGTAATGGACAACTTGGGTAACGTTAGTGTCAGGACGAGCCGATGGCGTGCGCTGCTCAGGTGGCATCATGGACAAAAAATGAATGAGGAAGGCGAAGATGGAGGCAAGGATGGGGAGAAAACGAAGCCCTTTTGGGACATGAAATTTAACTTCAAGTGAGTAATTGGTAATATGACTTGACATAAAAAATATATATTTGGATCTTACTTCAAGTTTGTCATCATTTTAGTGTATTATATTCCGGTTTCATCTATTTTGAATGAGTAAAGACTACTGAAATGTTTCCACAATATCTTCTGTTCTGAAAGGCATTTTGATAATAAATCATGTTCTATAAATATCATTTTCCTGGGTACAGCATAAACTCCTGCAATTAGTCAAGTTAGAAATAAACTGTGTTAATACTCTTGAGTGGCTATGGCAGATTTTTTACATCAACAACACTGTAGAGGGATCATTATTTAAATTAGGCAGATGTTTTTCATATATGTTTATATGTTCAGATTTACATATCTCTCAGAAATCATTGACTTTGCTATATATTTTTACTTTTCAGTTTTCTTGAATGTTTGTATATTTTTGTCATCATTCTATTTCACTGGAACTGTATGCGGGCTGCACTGTGGCGCAGTTGGTGGCACTGTTGCCTTGCAGCAAGAAGGTTCTGGGTTTAATTCCCGGCCCAGGGTCTTTCTGCACGGAGTTTGCATGTTCTCCCTGTGCATGCGTGGGTTCTCTCTGGGTCCTCCGGCTTCCTCCCACAGTCCAAAAACATGACTGTTAGGTTAATTGGTCTCTCCAAATTCTCCCTCGGTGTGTGTGCATGTTTGTTTCTGTGCTACCCTGCGACAGACTGGTGACCTGTCCAGGGTGTACCCCACCTTTTGCCCAGAACGCAGCTGGAGATCGGCACCAGCAACTCCCAACCCCATTAGGGACAAGGGTGAAAGATAATGGATGGATGGATGGATGGAACTGTATGCAGGAAACCAAAACAAAGACGTACTTGCGTAAAGTAAGTAAGCCATGTGTGGGTAGTTTAACGGCTTTTCTGTTTTGGATTATGGATTGAAATGATCACAGATAATCTCTCACCCAAGTAGATTAGATGACTGTTTAAAGCCAATAGTTACATTCAATTTTAATTAGGAGCATTAGATCAAAAGGGGTCGAATATAAAATGCAAGCCACACTTTTTGAAACGTTGCCTCTAAAGTAGTTGAGCCCTTGTAATCCTTTCCTCCAACAACATCACTTTGTGTTGGTCCGTCTCATGCAATTCTGAAAGAATTCGTTCCACTTTGCAGTTGTGATGTGGAAAATATCAGAAGGTAGGATTCCTTTTGCAATTGTACACTTCGAGCCATCGATGTGGAGTCGTGTAAGTCTTTCTGCCTGTTTCTTTCTTCCACGTCACATTCCTCTCAGCTGGAGAGAGTGGGCCATTGATCCCGCAGAACACTTCTATTACGTCTGGTTGCAAGTGATGATCGTGCCGATTGTTTACAACTGGGTAATCATCATTTTAAGGTAAATGCCGGCAACATCATGTATTCACTACGGTATAACGTGCAATGAACAGACGTCCTATTAGACAAAGTACTGTTGTTTCTGTTTCATCAGGACCTGCTTCACAGCGATCGGTCTGAGCTATCTTCCTGTGTGGCTCACACTGGACTATGTGTCAGACCTCATGTACGCTGCTGATACGACTGTCACTCTGCATACTGGTAAATACAATTTTTTCTTATTTGATTTCAACTCTTGGTCTCTAAAGCCAAACATAAAAACAGACTTTAAGTGCAACAAGGCACCCAAAACAATCAAACACAAAGTAATTTAGTTTTACTTTTGTTGCCATAGACCAAACATGTCAGTATCTCTTTACCGTTATCAAAAGAGAAATGTTATCTTTTCATGAACATACAGGCTACTCTCAGTCTATTATTTTTCAGAGCTCCCTTTTGAGCGTCAAATTGATAGTAGTGGGAAGTGACTTTAATCCAAATACCTGATTCCTGATTGGATTCAGTGACAATATGACATTAAGAACTTATTATAAACCCAAATATTACCCATTCATTTTCAGAAAACACATCTAAAATGGAATAAGTGTTTGTTAAAATTGAACTTACTGTCTTGGGATTGTTAGCAATACATTTTGAAATATTTGATCAGCTGATGAACAGCCTATTTCATTGTAATGGTGGTTGCAATAAATTGTTTACTGATTTTCCTTCTTTTTGTTTTGTTTTTTGGTCTCACTCCCATTTCTTCTTTTTGCATTCAGAACCTTAAGAATCTTAAGGTCCATTTTTCAACTGGTTTTAAAATTTAGATCAGAAGTGTATTCCACAGCTAACAAAGTTCAGTTTTGGTGGTTCGGGCTTGCATGAAAAGCACTCAGATATTTGCAGCAGTGACGTCACCTGTACCCACACGCTCAAGGAAGACATCTTTCAAAAACTGAGCAAATGTGACGAGTTCATCCTTCCTTTTCCACTCAACTGCAGGCTTCCTGGATCAAGGAATCCTCATCAAAGACCTGACTCGCCTCAGGAAGCGCTACCTGTGCTCCAAACATTTCACGTGGGACTTAGTTTCCCTGCTGCCCACTGACTTCCTCTACTTTGCCTTTGGCTTTGAGACCCCCTTGGTGAGGATCAACCGGCTTGTCCGTATCCCGCGGCTCAACGAGGCCCTGGATCGGATGGAGACAAGAACCTCCTACCCCAACACTTTCCGCATCACAAAGCTCATGATCTACATCTTTGTGCTGATCCACTGGAATGCCTGTCTTTACTTCGCTCTGTCGAATTACATCGGCTTCGGAAGCGATCAGTGGGTCTACCCCAACATCACTGACCCGATGTTTGCCTCCATGCGGCGCCAGTACTTCTACTGCTTCTGGTTCTCAGCCCAGATTTTCACCACTGTCGGAGACACCCCCCTGCCACAAAGGGAGGAGGAGTATTTATTCATGATTGCAGACCTGCTCATCACCGTGCTGGTGTTCGCATCGATTGTCGGGAATGTCGGGAATGTCATCACGACCTTAAGGGACAGAGACAATGTCTTTTTCCCCAATCACGAGTTGGTGAGTTTCAGAGTTCCTATGTTTTTGTTTTGCTTTGTCAAATAGAGTTATTGACATCTGTCAATCTGTAAAATACTACTATTTTCTAAGCTTTTTAGCAAACTAGCCTTGTAAAATCCAGCCATTTGTATAAACAGAGGGTTTAGATATTTGACTATTGGGAAATGACTGCTTCCTAGAAATGTGAACTCTGTTGAAGTTTCAAATTTTACCCGATCACTAATGTTTAACAGTGATCTCTGTTTGACGATATGAAATCTTATCGATAATTGCCTGCACTGGAAACAACCATCCTCCACTGCAAAAAGAGGCGTGCCGATGCAAAAAGAGGCATGCCGATGGCTGTTAACAAGATGGCTGCAAATATTAATTGCAATACTTGGAGCCGCGGCCAACAAGGACTGAACGACTTTGTTCACTTTCTCCCCTGCCATTGCTAACACTGCAGGCAAACTGTTCTTGAAAAAGCATAGAAAGTCAACATCATCATTCACAACTTCTCCTTCTCCTTCCACTGGAGAAATCCACTTCAATGGAAGAAAGTCCAGATGGACCACTGAAAGATGAGAATTGAACAGAAATACATAAGAAGCCAATGGTCAGACTTTGTCAAACCGCAGTGAGAATCATTGTCCAAAAATGGAGAAAACAGGGAAAAGTGGTAAATCTTTCCAGGAGTGGTGGACCGAGCAAAAGTACTTGGGTTTTGCAGCAGGAGAATGATCCAAAGTAGAACAGTAAGTCCTCCTAGCAATGGCCTGAACAAAACAAAAAAACGGCATTGAAGTGGCATAGTCAAAGTCTGTACTTCAATCCAATTGATATGCAATGTTATGAAGGCTGTGAAGGCTTGGAACCCATTTGATGTGACTGAATTAAAAAAAGATCTACATAAAATCTATATAAATATAATAATTTAAAAACTATACTTCCCTTTTATTCTATTCAGGGTGTCTGATATTAAAATGTGTTTTTATAAAATATTTAGTAAGTCAAAAAAAAAAAAAAAAGCTCAATCAGAAGAAATCTAAAATGAGGCTGATACTTTTCACAGAACTGTCCTAATTCTCTCTGAAAACATTTCTTTTTGCCTCGTTGCGTGGAAGATAAACTTTTATTTCACCCCTTCAGGTGAAAGCATACCTGCGTAGCCACCACATCAGCAAGGAGCTTCGACAGCGCATCGACAGCTGGTACCAGCATCTTCACATCAACAAGAAGATTATGCGGGAGAAAGAAATCCTGCAGCAGCTGCCGTTGCACATGAGGACAGAGATCGCTGTCAGCGTCCACCTCCCGACCCTTTCTAAAGTTACCATCTTCCAGAGCTGTGAGAAAAGTCTGCTGGAGGAGCTGGTCCTGAAGCTCACCCCTCAGGTCAGGGGGGGCGGTGGCACACAGAGGTCCACCAGGGTTCAGACAGCAGCAGCAGCAACAGGAATTGAGTCTTTGCAGCATTTGTGCAACACCAATAACGATTAACTTGTCTCCCTTGCACACCTGCTGCATTAAATACTTGGTATCCCGGGCCTTTTGTCTTGCAGGTGTTCAGCCCAGGAGAGTATGTCTGCAGGAAGGGAGACGTGGGCCACGAAATGTACATCATCAAAGAGGGGAAGCTCGCAGTTGTAGCAGATGACGGCGTGACAGAGTTTGCGGTGCTGAGTGCAGGGAATTTCTTTGGAGAAATTAGCATCTTGAACATCAAAGGTAGGATAAAGGCGCTGCGTGCTTCCATAAATTGTTTTTTTAATTGAGTGGTCGGCAGGTGGTTTTACCCAAGACGACCAGTTGGTGGTACCATGGTGTCATGACAAGAAAGCCTATAAATTGTTCCCGAGACCAAATGTATGTACACTTTTGAATTCGAGCAAAGTTACAAAAAAAAAAAAAAAAAAAAAAACCCTTGCAAAGTTTCCTGGAATTTAGCAAACAGCAAACAGAAATAATTTGGTATTTCTTACTAACTTAAGACAAGTAAAGTATGGTCTGATTTAACTTCAGAGAGTGAGGTAAAAAAAAAATGTATTTGTGTATTTTTATTCAGTGTGAAATATCTGGTTTCAACTGTAGAAACAATACTGGAGGATACTGAATGAACAATATTAACATTTAAGATCTTGTTTACTTCAGGATTATATTAAATCCTTAAGAAATTACGACCTTCCCCCACCTCTCCACCCCCAAGGTAACAAGTCGGGTAACCGTCGCACTGCCAACATCAAGAGCATCGGCCACTCCGACCTGTTCAGCCTTTCCAAAGAGGACCTGACCGACGTGCTGTCTGAGTTTCCTGCAGCCAAGCGTCACCTGGAGGAGAAAGGCCGGCAGATCCTTATCAAGATGGGGATGTTGGAGGAAAGGGTGGAGGAGGTGGAGGCTGAGAAGGTTGAGACAAAAATACAGAGGCTGGAGAGCAGCCTGGAGCTCCTGCGGACCAAACTGGCCCGGCTCATGGTGGAGCTGGAGTCGAGCAACAGGAAGATGAGGGCCAGAGTGGAGCAGCTGGAGATGCAGGTCGCTGTGCTGGACATTCACCTGGCACCCGATGAGGAAGGAGGGGAGGGGGCGTCGGGAAGAGAGGACGGGGTCGGAGGAGAAGCTGACTGGGAGCGGGAGGAGGCAGAGGGAGAGGAGGGAAGTGCGGAGGAGAGTGGGGGAAAGCAGGGAGATGATGTCGATAACGATGTGGCCAAAGAAGGAGACGGTGAGAGCACAAAAAGTACAAAGGATGAGACTGAAAGAGTGGTGGTGGGGGATAAATTAGATCTGAAGGACTCAGACTGTCTGAAAGGCAAAGAAAGTGATGGAGAGAAAATCATAGAGAGAGGAGACGAAAGACCTGGGACAGGTGACGGAGCTGAGATTGAACCGAGGAATCAGAAACATGACCCAACTGAAGAGGGAGAATCGGTGGACAAGGAAAACCAAAGAAAATGAAAAAGACGCGCAGGGTTCAAATTAAAAGAAAATAAAACATGTAAACAAAGTTAAGCATTTTCAGTGTAAGTTAAGCATGTTTAGAATGGCACAGGATCAATGAGAGGAGGATTTTATGTGTGGAGTATATCAAGGAGATAATTCTGTTTTAAGTTTAAAAGTTCTGCTGTAATACATCCATCTTCCCCTAGATGGCAGCATTGCATTTTCCCCACAAGATGATTTTGGCCCAAACCAGAATTGTAGTTTATGTTAACCTTTCTACCCATTATGGAGATGTGTGGTTTTTCATGCGTTGATATGTGCTATATATGTTATATAAACTATTATTTGACAAGTTGTGGCACAACAATGTTCTTTTTATATAGTGTATTATGTATATATTTGTTTATTCTTTGTTATTATAATAATTGAACATTTATTTATTTTTATTTTATTACAAATCAAATTTACTTCTCTGTTTACCTTCACTGATGTTTAAAATATATCAGTGAAGAAAATTTACTGTATTGTTTTCTTCCCTCCGTCATGTGTACCGTAATCTGATATATTTTTCAAATCTAAAATATTGTGTGTTACTTTAGTCAATGTACTCTTGGTTTGTATTTCAAAAATATTTTTTATTGTTAAATTAAGTTGAGATCATTAAAATTTACTAAACAAAACCATAACACAATCGCCCTGAGTTTACTTTATTGATGTTTGCAAACTGGGCTGCACAGAGGCACAGTTGGTAGCACTTTTACCAGCAAGAAGGTCCTGGATGGTGTTTGCATGTTTCCCTCTTTTATTTTATTTTATTTTTTTAAGAAAAATGAAAGTAAAATAAAATTTTGTCTCCTCCTTGTTCTGGAGCTGTGATGTTATGTTCAATAGGTATCTCAAACCCCATTACTAAGAATTAATTTACATTTTATTTAATGAAACAAAATGGAATCGAACCAAAATAAGTCACCTATTTATCTTCTGAACCGTATTTTCTTTCATTTTAGACTTTTTTATGTGTAAAACAACAACTGTAGCTATGTCTGAAGAAGTCTTTTTATGAGTATGTGTTTTGATCAAAATAATTTCTTCACGTTTGCTTGTTGCCAACGTTTCCTTCACTAAGACAAAAATGACACACTGGCCCTTTAATGACGCAGGGCTTACGCACTTCCCGGAGGTGCAGTGGGGACGCAGGCCCCACCGATTCAACAGAGCTACACAGAGAGGGACTTCCTAATAATAAAGCCCTGTTTGGAGGTTATTTTCATGGAGTACCACCGTTAAAACATATGGAGAGTCAAGAGGAAAAGCCAGTCATCTATACCATGGAAAACAAGCCGATTGTAACATGTAAGTGATTGATAAAACGAGACGGTCAGCTCCACTTTTCCTTCTCTTGACAGCTAGCCTGCTCGCTATATCCATTAGCTCTTTTTAGCTGAGCTGGCTGTCATCCTCAGCTTGGAGATGCTGCTTGTCTATGTGGCCACTTCGCTTCTACCTGTCCTATTTCAATACGTGCACAATAAGCACTCGGCTGCTGTCCACAAATTGACCTCATAAAACACGGGACTTCTTCCAGCTAGCTATGTAGCTTCGCTGCTTTAACAGGCCGAGCCAAGGATAGAAACGTCACGTCTATTTGCTGCAGTTTTGGGAAGGAGACCGTCCTGTTCTCTGCTATCCTGCGACTGCTTTCTCTGTTAGCACCTGGGACACTGTCGCCCCACTTGATGTTTGAGGCCGGGTTACCATTCATAAATCCCTGAGTGTCTACTGGAAGCTTGTTAGAGGGGTTATTTTAGGAGGGAATGCCAGCTGCATCTCTCACCGCAGACTGCTCCATTTTTAGCGCCTCTCGCTGGACCAGGAGGACACAGAAATACTGGAAAATCAGAGTAAGAAATGTAAAAGTGACCGGAGGCTATTGGGACAGATTTGGAATTGTGAAGCACACGGTGCCTGTGGGTAATCAAGTAAACACTGAGTTACAGTTCTTTCCCTTTTTCAGTCTCAGTTTTGGTGACTGTGTTGATAAATGAACTGTTTTATTTAAGCTGTGGATTTACTGAAAAATTGAACCACACAGGCACCAATGATTCAACCAGAGATCAGAATCTGCCCAGTTTCCTAGCCAAGAACTCATGCTAGTTTTTCATAATGTAAACACAGTCAACACCATTTACTTTGTTGTTCTTTTTGTGGTTTGACTTGTAGGTTCTTGTGATTCTCTCATCTTGAGCTAGTTTGAATACCAGAGTCTCAAACCATGCTCACATGGGGTTCTAAAGACCAAAATGCTTCATATTTCAGAGTGATGGACAGATGAGAAAGAGAGGAAATAAGAAAATAGGTTTTTATATCAATATTCTAGGGTTAAAAAATGCAATGTCCTTTTTCCCCCCTGAGATAATGCAGCCCTGAAACAAAAACAATTTTCTGAAAATGCCAATTTCATTAGAGTACTCCAGCATACAATTTTTATGTGAGGTATATGCCGTCATTCGTTAAAATAAACTGTGCTGCTGCGATTAGGCAAAACTAAATCTACTTAAGTAACCAGAGCCACAATAGTCTAAACATTTTTTATTACTTCAAATGTTTAGATTGTTTTCTTCTGAAAAAAGGGGCAATAAAACTGTTTCTTTTTATTGTAACTGTTATAAACTTTGTCTACACACACACACAAAATACACCAAAGAAATAATACGTTAAGGCATTTTAGGCAATAAAATGTTTAGTTTCTTGTTTTAAAAAAGATTTATTGAATTATTTGCTGATTTTTAAAATATATATATATGTTTTTTTAAAATAAAACAAGCATAAGTGGTTAAATAAAAAATATACATTTTTTTGTTTTTTTGTTTGTTTTTTTATCAGATTAAACGTCAGAGAAATTGATTCCTGAAATAATTGCTCGCTGCAGCCCTGCATCACTTTGTACTTCTGTTTTGTAAATTAGGCTCTTCCTAAATTAGCATGTAGAAAATTTAGCCGTATCATAGCGAGGTTAGGGTCACAGTTGTCAGACGCCGATCCAGCCGGTTCGTGCGGGTCATGCTCAGGCTTAGAGGTTCACTTGGACTTGGATCTCAAACATGTGTTTGCCATGTAAGTTTTGAATTTGAACATTGACTATTGAAGCCTCTGGTTTTGGTTTGGGTCTACAGAAACAGGACCTTTCTAAAAGAACTGAGGAACGACAAATCATTGTCGTCGGTCACCAGTGTTTACAGTCGGACAGTTTTCTGATTTAGAGTATCAGATTTTACAGACTCATACTAAACTGACCAAATAGTCTGTTCTCTGCCAAGTATACGTTCCTGACTGTCAGCATGTGTTGTGATTCATTTGTTGCTGTGTGGATAACGATCCGTACAGGTTTTAGTATTTTATTTCTTAAAAATAAGATACAAATATCTACTTTGTCTACATGTGAAATCATAACTTTGAAAATGCTCCTAGACGCTATTTGGGACTCCTGTTTGTTTTCATAATGACAAAACTATATTCCTGGGTAATATGAGTGCATGAGTATCTCAATGCAGCTTTAGTAGCCTCAAGTGTTTTCATTGACTTTTATTCAAATACTTCCTCATCAGAATACAATGTTCCATCAGTATTAAATTCTCTCCATAAAGACTGTGATTCCCCCCCCCCCCCCCACTTAACTGTTTGTGCTCACAGACATACTTTGACCCAGAGTCCAGTAATGTTTGAACTCAGTTAAAAAAGCTACTATAGTGTTCTGAAAACACTTGACCAGAAATGCTCGTAGCTTCGCCACTTGTTTCTAAACTTGTATCTGACTCTAGCGCTATAATCGTTGAAGTGGCACGCTGAAGTTAGCATGCTTTCAAGTGGGGACATATTTCATTGCCGTTGCTGTTTGTTGCACAAAACTGTCCGCAAAATGTATTCATAAACTTGTTGATTAGCTTTAAAAGTCATAAAGTCAAATGACAAAACCTTTAATTTTTGTTTAGCCAGGACAGCTGGGGACGTTTGAGCTGAGGTGAAATCATTTGTTGTAAGAGAAAATTCAGATTCATTAGATCATACGGTTTTTTTTTTTTTTTTAAAGAATTGGTTGTTTTAAAATGGCAACTACAGGGTGTTTTGCTAAAGACCCTGATGCAAATCTGGGGCATCCTTGTTATTACTGCTGAGCTCGGTTTGTAAAATGAATTTTTCATGTGACAAGGTCAACTCTGGGAGTGTGAAGCGTCCACATTGAAACTGTTGCAGGACTTTGGTATCTTTGTTTTAAGCAATATAACGATTAAATTTTTTATCTTTTTTTTAGACATGAACTGGAGCAAATGTAGCTGTCCTGTTGGAAATGTATGGCGCTGTTGAAAGTCTGCGTCAGGTGCTCCACACATGGTTTTTACAACCTCAGGGCTTTTTATGTCTACATTGTTCCAGACCTGTTTGGTTTGATGACTGTTTTAATGAGGAGGGAGCACATTTAAACGGAAGGTGTGTGAAATCTTTGTGCTTTTAAGGCTGGATTGTGTTCATTACTACCTCAGGTTTTTGTAGCAGCTACTTCATGAGTGGGCGGATTTATCTTACGTAGCTCTTTGTGAGTAAGTAATTCTCATAGGCTTTTAAAGGGATTTTAAGGCCAACACAAAGTAGCAAGTCATTCTGAAATAAAAGCAAAAATTACATGTATGGTTATTATTGTGGCAACACTGTCTGTCTGGACCGCAATAAGAATAAGCTAATTATTAAGGTATTGTACATCCCAGGTCTTGTTGTCTGTAAAATAGCTGGTGATGCGTCTTGTTGTTTAATGCAGCATAAAAAGATTAAAAAGCTGAAGACTAAGGTGGTCAAGCCATAAGCTCCTTTCACAAAACACTTCAAGGAGGGATTAAGTCGCCTTTTGCAGTCTGGTAATAGATTGGGAATAGAGTTAAGCCCACCTCGGTTACATAGGTGGGCTTAACACCAACATAGTCGCCATATTAGTGTCTGTAATCACAGGCTGTTGCTGGCTAACCTCGATAGCTAACTAGCTTTGTAAGTCAAGGGAGTGATTTTGTTCACCCTTATTGTTGTTAGGAAAAAAATGCAGAGATTTTATGCGTAGTACTGACGTCGATGTTGTCCTGTATTGCTGGTTATATTTTTTGCAGGGCTGCAACTGATGATTTTTTTGATAGTTTGGATAAAACATTGGCACGTTCGGCAAGTTTGTCACAGGGAAATAACTAAGCAATTAAAATAAAGGGACTTTTTTTTTTTTAATAATTGCAAATGCCTGTTTTTTTAAATGTTGTATGAATTCAAAATATTATACTCTTTACTACATTTGATGAAGCTGATTGTCACCCATGTTTGTCGACTTCTTCTTGCCTCTTAAAGTTTTAATGGTGGTTTGCAAACAACAAATCGGTGCATTACTGCCATCTACTGGTATGTTTTCCCATTATACAGTTGTCTCTGCCCGTTTGTGTGAGACTTTGATACGTTCAGGTGTCTTTTTGATTGGTTTCTTTAATCATGTGTAATCAAGAGTTGTTTTTAAATCTGTAAAGGCTGTCAGTGTCTCCAAATGCAGTTTTTGCTTGTTTAGCATGTTTGGATGCTCTTCTCACTCCCTGTGTTAGCTTTATCTTTAGGAAAATTCTCTTTTGCAATTGAAAAGAAATGATTTAAAGAAATGATTCTTTAAGTCTAAAAAGTGGGAGGAAAAAAACATATTTCTTCAAACACTTTTCTCAGTTTTTTTTTCTGTGTTCTTGTCTCTTGTCCGTCCAGGTGCTGGAGACCAGAGCTTGTTCACGTCTCTCTACACCTCATTGGCGCAGCAGCTTCCCAGGGAGCCAATGGAGTGGAGGAGGTGAGTTTTGGTTAAATCCATGAGCAAAACATCAGGAAAAAACATAAAGAGCGTCTTTCTTTGTCTTTTGTCAAAGGTAAGAGAATAAGAAAGTCCAGTGATTAAAGATTTAGCCAAACAGCTGGTGAACAGAAAGACAGTGTTTTTTTAGTTTTGTTTTTTTTAGTTTTGCTCATGTGGAAAAACCTGATGCAAGTCAGGTCGGAAATCCTTTCCGCTCCCGTGTTACTTTCTGACAGGTTTATTGTTGATGCTGTAGGAGGGTCAGTTATGTTAGAGGACTTTTCCTGAGACAAAGCTACAGGTTTTTGCCACAAAACGTTCCCTACTGCAAACTCAGTGGTCTTAAAGGAGGATAGAGTAGACAAAAGAAGGTTGTTCGGGAAGCTCGGTTGCTTTCCTTACAACTCCATAAAATAGACACTGCTCTCTGCAGATATATGCTGTTTGAATCTCCTTCTGTTTCATTTTCTGGAGTCACTTAGCATATTTATAACCTGTGAGCAACGTTTAAGCTTCAGAACAGTACACGTTACATGCTCAGTTGATTTTATCTGGCAGTAGAGTCTCAGTAGCTGTAGAAGTTCAATTAGGTGCAGGTTAAGCGTAGCAGGGTGTTGGAAGAGTTGCTCACCGAGGAAATCTTTTCTGGATTGGAAAGGATAATTGCTCATTCTGCCTTCAATGAACCACAAATGATGCAGTGAGCATAGAAATAGTAATTTGAACCTTCTTAGCATTTTTTTTTTTGAAAATTGTTAAAAAATATTAAAAACGTATTGAGTTTAGGTACAATAGTGACAGTTCTGTTGCAGAATTATATCATGCACATAATTTTTTTTAATATATATTTTTTAATGTTTTGACTTGAGAACGAAGCCCATTGTCACAGTAGAATAACCAATGGGAATAAACAACAACCGGATGGTATTAGTGCTTTCAATAAGAGAACTCAAACGTATCGCAAGTTAGATTTGTGCAAAAATTCAGTTTTCAGTGTTGAAAGTACCAACAAGTAGTTCAACATGGTATATGAAGCTGCTTCATCCTCTGTCTGCCAACCAACACTGATGTTGCACCCAATATTGAGATTATATCTCGTGTTTTTATAGGTCGCGGTTAACAAAGAAAACAGCTCTCTGCTATCTGGTGTCACAACAAATTACAGTTTCCAGCATTCAGACTTAAAAGACATAGGAAACTGTTTGGGTAATGCTATATTGAGGAAGTTGTCTTTCAGTTTATTTGCTATAGGGAAAAAAAAAGCCTATTATTTTTACTAGTTTTTGTACGTATTGTTGTTGTAAGGATTGCACTGCAGATCTGGTAGCCTTTTGGACTTCCCTTGAAGAGAAGTGGCCTCAAGTTTACTGGCTCGGATCAAGAAATGTTTCCTATGGTAAAGGCTTGAGACCTGATTACAAATGGCCAATTCAGTAACATCACACTGGAATAAAAGTGGTAAAACCTGTTTTTAGTTTTCAGCCTGATCAGGGTTCAGATTTGAAAGCTGTATTAAGAAATGAGGCATGGATTTCTTTTAGATCAGCAAATATGGGAGCCGGTGTTCTCTCACCATGAGTTTTATAAACCCGACTTGTTGCATTGGCATGGTCGAAACTAGCGTTACCCCACTTCTGGTCAAAGTGGTAAGAACGAAACCATTTGTTACTGGTAACAACAGCACATTGGTTTGTTCTTTTTATTGTCTTTTTATTAGTACGTCATTCATGCTGACATTAATTGGAAAGGACAATAAGGAATGAAGGAATGCTAGCAGTCACGTCATTTATGAATAGAGATTCAGTCATACTGAGGCCCGATCTAATATTTTAAGTATTAATCTGTTTGAATAAATGCCATGTTTGTAGTTAAAAGAACTTTAAAAGACATCTTTAATAAACATAACCTTCTCCTGCTGCTTTTGGATGGATCAGTCTGTAAAACGATATTGTTAGTGCTAATGCTAGCTTGTTTACTTTCTGTTTTCATATGAATCATTGCGCATACAGCACATGACATATTTCAGTGTGGTTCCAGGTAATAATGTGGGCACAGACTCCTTCATAAACTGACTTTGGTTTGAACGTTGTAAAATTGAAGGATTAGTGTTTCAGCTGCTCTTTACAGAGATTGCTCTGAAACCAAAGCACAGTCCGGGAGCTGCAGCTGCAGCAGCCATTATAGTCTCTGTTTTCCAATTATTGTCACTGTAAACGGTGAAAAACAACGAGAACTCATGTTAGACAAACACAATGATGTAAAGTTCACAAAAAAATGGGCTGCGGATCTGGATCGGACTGAGAAATCCTCAATATTTTCAAATTGTGATTGGTTTTTATTTATTTGAGAAGCTAACAAGTAGCAAATCAAACCTTTAAGCATTTGTAGAGTAATATTTTAAAGACAAGGCTGACAGAGTGACGATTCCGATGGTCTGTCATCATCGTCAGATGTTGTCATTTAACGAACGTCTTGCTTTTTTTGTTGCCACAGAAGTGAAATGAGGCCATGAAACTCTGCTTTGTCTGCTGTGCAGGACTTATGGCCGCGCACCAAAAATGATCCACCTTGAAGCTAATTTTGTCCAGTTTAAGGAGGAGCTGCTCCCCAAGGAGGGCAACAAGGCTCTTCTCACGTTCCCCTTCCTCCACATCTACTGGACCGACTGCTGTGTGAGTAGACTCAAACACACACACACACACACACCTACACACACACACAATAACTCTGCTCTGTTTATTTCGAGGAACGGTTGCTATAATTCCTTCCAAATTCCTCTCTTGCTTAAAGATTTTGAACTTTGTAACTGAATAAAAAAACAAGTAAAAACTTGATCCCTGTTTTTTTTATTTATTTTATTTATTATTGGTTAATAAAGTTAGTATTTGACACCAACCGAGAGCATGGCACACCCATGGGAGGGCTTGTGGTTAGTTATGCTCTAAACTTTTTACTTTGCAGTCTTACAATAAAAAGCCTATTTTTAGCAGTTCTCAGCTGCTGGGTCTCGATAAAATCCTTAGCACTTTGTGAAATGGGAGGAACGACGTGGTTGTTTACGCTCCAGCTTAGAACAACTATCTGTATAAAATAGGGCTGTTGTAAACAAATATTTTAGTAATTGAGTAATCTATCAATTATTCTTACAATTAATCGAATAATCAGATAAATTTGCAACACAAATAATGTTCCGGCTGGAACACGGTGCGGTAAATAATAAGACATAAATTAACGAAGCTTCGAGGCAGATCCATTTTAATAATCGAGGCACTCGAATCATTTGAGGAATCGTTTCAGCCCTAGTATAAAATGTGACGTAGACCGGTCTGTATGCAAAACATGCAGAGACAGAATTTAGAGTCCATCTTTCAGGAAATCTTCCTGACTGTGTCAGTGTTTGTGAGGAGCGTGAAATGTGTCAATCTAAGCAGTTGTGATGTGAACAATACAGAAAAAGTCAAGTTTTCAACTCTGCCGCTAGTTGATCCGCTTGTCAGCCTGCGTTCATGTCCCTTCGTAAAGGGACCACAGAGTGGAGAACAACACAGAGGGAGGCAGGAACCTGCTGCTGCTGACTGAGCGCTCGGTTCAGTTAAGGAAGTTCTGTCAGCAGCTTGTGACTCATGACGTTTCACAACAGCTACGCCTGTAATGTTGGACTAAAAAACCTAAGCTGTGATTTACTTTAAAGCTTATAAGAATTAGATGTTCACCTCCCAAAATTAGTCAACAAAGAGGCCAAAGGTGTCTGAGCAGCTCATTTTGGTTTGATAAAACACTGGCAGACTTGTAGTTTTGCTAAGATTAGATTTAACATACAGTTTCTTTTATTTATTTATTTTTTTGCTTTCAAATTGGTTTGCTTTACTGAACCTATAAAGGTATTCATACTCCCTCATAATTCTGTGATGCCGCAATTGATTTTTTTGTTGTTGTTGTACTGTCCAGTGGTACCGCCAGAAAATTTTCATAGCTTTCATAGCTGCTGTGAGTTGATGGGAAGATGAATGGAGATTATAAGTACTGGTAGAAAACAGGGTAGAGGGGGCAAAGGCCTTTAAACAGGAGCTGCTTCTTCCAGCAAACTGCCACCATTAAGCAGAGCGACAGTGGAGTAATTTAGCTTAAGCATATTAATTAATTAATGGAAACATGTCAATTGTTTAAAAAAAAAAAATCACAATTTTCAGTAAAAAGTTTTTGCCGTAGGAGCAGAGGTTTTTTTCAAGTGTATCAGAATTACTGTATTTCGTAAAACTACGATGGAAACACGAGTCATGTGATCAACAACCAGATGTTACTACTTTTTTAAAATAATTTATCACAGGTGATTTATTTGCATTTTTTATTTAATGGGAACACTGTTAATGTTAATGTTTTCCTTTCACGTTAGCAGAATACCGACAAAGGTTTTATAATGGACCTGCAGCTACTGACCCTCTTGTCATCCAATCTAACAGAACCTCTGCTAAATTTCTAAAGAACGGACAAAAATGTCAAATCTAGATGTGCAAAGCAGGTGGAGAAAAACATGCCAAGAAGTCTTGCAGATACAACCACAGAGCACACTTTGGGAGGGATTTATTAATAAAAATATTGAAGCTCATGAATAAATTTCCTTCCACTGCATAAATATGCAAAGTTTTGTGTTGGTTGATCACTTGTAATCCCAGTAAAATACATAGAATGTGATGAAATGTGTTTGCAACGGGACAAATCAGTGAAAAAGCTTAAGGTGTGTGAATACTTTTTTGAATGATGCTGCAAAGATCTTTTTTGTGCCCTTGCATTCAGGCTGACCAGTCAGGTTTTTGCGGTTCCAACCCACTCAGGGTGTTTTGCTTTTTCGTGTTTCTGTATGACATTTCACATCTCTTAAATCATCTTCATGTCACAACTTAATGTCACAGCTGTAAATGTCTACATTGCTTTTTATAATGTCATCCGTTAGAGGAGATAAAAAGCTGAAAATTTGACTTTTTGCACCATTCTAGCTTTCAGCGCTTTGGAACGTCTGCCGCTGCCATTTGTTTTTCTCCGAGATGAAGCACATTTCCGCCTCACTCCATACCAGGGCTGATAGGAAAAGGTGTGTTTGTTTCCCTAACTGAGCTGCGAACAGCGCAGGCTTCAAAACTACACCAATTAACTTGATAAGCAGCCTCTTTATCTGTGTGACACGAGCACCTACGTCTGCTAAAACCAAACACTAATTCAGCTTCCAATCCGACCGGGGAGCAGCACAAACACGAGACCCAGTCGCTAGAAAGTCATGCGGATTTAATCACATCTTGTTAATTAAAAGCACCTGCAGGTTGCCTTGCCTACAGTCTCAAAGAAGCAAACACATTTTTTTATGCATCGTGTTGCAAAATGAACTTTGTGCTTCACAACATCTTATTGTGATCATCACTAACTGGTCACAGACATTTAGCAGCCCTCTGCAGACTGCAGCTTGCTTGTTTCAGTTTCAAAACACAATCTCCAAGGCTCCCGTTTCTCCTCCTCCCCGTCGACGGTTACATAACAAGTGACTCATGTCATCATATTCATCCCCTCCAACTCTTCCAAGCAAATTGGAGCAAACGCCGCCCCGAGGCATCGGCCGAGTCACGGTACTCGATGCAGGAAGTCCCCGTCACAACATTCACAATAGTCGTTTACAGAGAAGTAGGTTTAGTTCAGAGAGGCTGTCTGAACTTGCTGAGCAGCATTTTTTGTGGCTTCCGCTGTCCAATTAGCTTGACTTTTCTAATGTACAATCCCTAATGTAAGCCCACGTTTGTTTTTCCAGATAGTTCGTGCTAACGTAATTATTGTGACACTGCTTTAGAAGACGGGCAACACTTCTCAAAACATATTTTTCACAATCCTTTAAATGTAGTACTCCAACTCATTTGCTCTTTTTGTTAAAACTATAACCATGGATCTCTGCCATCTCTGCTGATAGCTGCTTCCTCCTGAAGGAGATCCAGTTGTTGTTCTGACGGTTCTCCTCATCGTTCATCATCATGTCAGCCATGTTCCTCGTCTTCTGTTCCCCGGAAAAGTAATCAGATGTTATAGCTTACAGCACATAAATGTAGATAAATAACAGTTACTAATGTGGACGTTGCATACACAGAAGGAATTATTTAAAACAAACATGCTACTTTATAGATATACAAACAATTTTTTTTTACCATCCAGACATACAGAATTATAAATAACTGGAATAGTTGGGAAAATTAAAGACAAAACGTAATTACTTGTAAGTTTTAGACCTCTGAAGACATACAACCATGGATAAAATGCCACACTTGTTTTCTTCAGGCTTATTGTTCATTCTACAATTAATAGAGCATAAGCTCTAATTAGAGAACTGATATCTAGCCATTTTTCAATAATAGAATAGCATATAATGTGTTTTATTATCTCACAATCGGGGAACCTCGATGCAACAACAGCAAAATGAGAAACAATCGAAGCACGTAGATTCGCGCAAAGCTCTGAAGCAGAGCCCGAAAGAGAGGGGGCCAGCTCCGAAAGCGAGCCGAGCCGGTGGAAAAGGGCCGTAACAGGCAGCAGAAACGAGCATCTTCTTGACATGTCGCGTAAAATCAAATTCATATACTGGAAAATACATTTTAAACCCTCTGTAGATAAATCCTCATTGCACATCTACTCAATCCCTCAAGAACAAAATATGTCCTATTCGGTGCCAGTTATTACTGCAAATCGCTCCGTGTTTTTCCTACCACTTTTTATTGGTCGTAACGATACGGCCGGTTAGCGCAAGTGAACGTCCACTGACTAACAAAAAGACTAACAAAATCTGTGCCTCTCTTACAGGACACGGAGACATACAAGAGCTCAGTGAAGGAGGACATGATGCGCTGGCAGAACACGCTGCGGAGTCACAGCTCGGCGGACTGGGTCATCATTGTCGTGGAGACCAACGACACCAAGAAGAAGAACAAGCCCAACATCCTGCCTCGCTCTTCCATTGTGGACAAGATCCGCAGCGACTTCTGCAACAAGCAGAACGACAGGTTGGAAAGCTTCTCCATTTCAAACGGGTCGGTCCAGATAAAAAGAGTCCGAAAACGAGGAACGGTAGCGCATCGACTTCCCATCGTTGTCGAGTCGCACTTCCTTGTTTTGTTGCGCTCACATTTTGAGCTTCCGCCTCTGTTTCTGTCCTGTCAACACCGACTATGTTTGGTGTTTTTTTGTTTCATCCTTTAAATTGTTGGCGCAAAGACAGAGCAGAAGCGCTCGCTTGTTTCTCCTTCTTGACAATTCTAAAGTCGTAGAATCAGAATAAGTCCAGCCGGCCTGCAAATGTGTCAAATTCTCTGTGTTCAAACAGGTGCGTGGTTCTGTCGGACCCGCTCAAGGACTCGTCCCGGTCCATGGAGTCCTGGAATTCCCTCCTGTTGAAGCTGCGCACTCTCCTCCTCATGTCGTTCACCAAAAACCTCGGGCGGTTTGAAGACGACATGCGTACGCTCCGAGAGAAACGCACTCAGCCCGGCTGGAGCTTCTGTGAATATTTCATGGTTCAGGTATCCCAGCGGATTGAACTATCTCCATCCTGTTTTGTTTTTTCTTCTGTCATGCTTGTGCATGTTCAGCAACGCCTCTTTAATGCCTGTGATTGTCTAGGAGGAGCTGGCCTTTGTTTTTGAGATGCTGCAGCAGTTTGAAGACGCCTTGGTCCAGTATGATGAACTCGACGCTCTTTTCACTCAGTACGTCCTGAACTTCGGCGCAGGAGGTGAGTTGTCTCCACCAGTCCGTGTATTTTTTTTTCCCCTCACTTTTACAATCAGAAGTGGGGCGTAGCTTTATTTTCGACCGGCTTGTTTGTCCGCAGACACGGCCAACTGGCTGGGGTCGTTCTGCGCCCCGGTGCGCAACTGGAACGGCCTGCTGCTGCGGCGGCCCATCGACATGGAGAAGAGGGACAGCATCCAGCGCAGCGAGGCCAGCCTGTTGGACCTGAGGAGCTACCTGTTCTCTCGGCAATGCACTTTACTGATCTTCCTGCAGAGACCCTGGGAGGTCACGCAGAGAGCCTTAGAGCTGCTCCACAACTGCGTGCAGGAGCTGCGCCTGCTGGAGGTAAACTGAGCCCGGTTTCCTCTTTACGGTTTTGCCGCACAGCTCCTCCTAAAACGCTTTTGTTCTCGACCTCATGCAGGTGTCTGTGATAGACGGGGCGCTGGACTGCTGGGTGTTTCTCAGCTGCTTGGAGGTACTGCACCGGATCGAGGGCTGCTGTGATCAGGCACAGCTAGCTGCTAACTGCTCCCATACTGTCGGACTCTGGGCCTACGCTACAGACAAGGTGAAGCATAACATTAGATACTTGCATATTTGTATAAATGATTTAGTCTTTTGTTCTCTGTAAGAGTGGGGAATTTATCAGACTGAGTTTGGCAAAGATATGTAATAGTTGGAGTGGAAGAGGAAATACATGCAGTAGGAACAGACTGAAAGATGGGGAGAGACAGATTAAAAGAAAATATTTATATAATTTAAGAGAGATGTAAAATTATGCAAAATATGTTCAAGTTCTTTTTTACCTCTGACGTTTTCTTGCTGTTAGGCTAGCAACATCAAAATAAAAGCACTTCCTGTTTCCTTCTTTCAAACACTCCTTTATTTACTTACTACACATTGCATCTTTTATTCTGTTTATTTTATTAATTTTTAACATCTTTACTATTTAGAATTAAGGACAGATTTAAAATATGTATTTACAAAATTGTTTTCCAATATTATCAGAAATTCTCCAAACCATATTTAGTGCTACATATGTTGACAATATGAAGGCAGGGATAAACAGGCCTATGCTTAGTTATTACAAAGCCTGACCCAGTCAGAAAATCACTATTAACATAATAGGTTTTCATATAATCTTATTCACTTAAAGCATAAATGTTATGTAGATATTACATTTGAAATGTTTCCAAATATAAATCAGCCTTTTGCAGGTTTTTGTATGATAAATTGAACACAATATGATTAAAAGACACCTTAATAAATATTAAAATACTGAAAGGTAATTATCAAATTTTATGTAACAATTTCGGTCTGAAGACAAACTATAGATTTGAAATCCTAACCTGCAGAGATCTCATGTTAGAGCTGCACTGCATGTGGATTTGATGAAAAAGTGTTTATTTCGGCCATTAGAAACATTAAGCTCGACTCAGAATTGGGTGATACACTTGACACCTGACCTTGAAAAAGGACTTGTGAACATCTTTCACCTCTACAAACAACATGTAACAATTGAGGATATTTTTTCTGTATAGTCATTAAAGCCCATTTGTTCCTCTTTTCTCTACTAACAGAAACAGAACGAAATTCTTATTGACCAAAGAAGCATTTTTGTTGCTATTTAATTAAAATGTAAAGAGGGGAAGAAATAAACCGCCACCCAAACAATAAAAGTATCCCCCTTTTTGTTGTTGTTGTAGCTGAAGAGTTTGGGTGAACTCTGCGGCCTGGTGTCAAAAAACGGGCCGACGTCCGAGGACCTGAACCGGACCGTGGATCTGCTGGCAGGACTCGGGGATGAGAGGCCAGAAACTGGTGAGCTTTGACCTACAGATGTAGCACTGAGATTTAAAAAAAAAACATATATTATTTAGGTTTCTGGGTTAAGCTTATTTGCTGTTTCTAACTGGGACATTATTATTATTATTATTATTTTTTACATCATTTTGCAGCAGCGGCCCAGTGAGCCTCTGTTAGATCCAGTCTAGCCGATTCGGGACAAGAGTTTGACTGCTTCTATTTATCTCTCCAGCTCATTGTTATTTTAACTATCAATTTAAAAAAAAGAAACAAGCTGCAGGAAAGCTTAATACCTGGTTAAAGAAACGAAATTAAAACCAGCTTTAGTTTAAAAATAACACAGTTTCTCTCAAACGTCTTTATTCACAGTCAACAGCTTGCAGAGTCCTTACAAGAAGCTGAAAGAAGCCTTGTCATCCGTGGAGGCTTTCGAAAGGCACTATCTCGTAAGTCCGTCTCACTCTAACCTCTTGGCGTATTTCAATATTGCTCCAGTTGTCCCATCGATGCATTTTCTGATGTAACGTCCTTGAAACATTGGATCTAATTTTTTTCTCTCTCTCCATTCCAACACCTCCTTGTTGGCTCTCTGTTGCATCAGGAACTTTCTCATGCTGCTATGGAAATGTACCAGGCCATCGGGCGGCTGCGGTCCGCCAGGCTGGTGGGGAAGAGCCTGGCTGAGTTCTACATGTAAGGAAGTTTGGGAGTAATGTAGCGTACTCTTAATTATGTAGACTGGGGTGCGGTTACACCAGAAACATTAATTTAAAGTAAATAAATGACTTTTTTTTAACCTAAATTTGTAGATTTGGTATTAATTATTGACTTGGTTAATGAATTTGAAGCATTTTAGAGTATGGAAAAGTTTTTTTCAGCCTGTTAATGATGTATTCTTTTCTACAATACAAAAAAGGCGACATGTTTTGCTTGCTTACCCGTCTGCGTGGGTCTTTGACAGGAGGAAGGGAGACCCTGAGCGGGCGGAAACGTTCCTGCAGGAAGCTTTGAAGTCGTACGTATCGGAGGGGTGGAGCCTTCCTGTGACGCACACCAGGAAGCAGATCGCTGAGTGTCAGAAGCTGCTGGGCAGAACCGAAGAGTATCCTTGGCCAGTGACTACCGTCAGCTAAAACACACCACTTATATCTGCATATTTGGTATTTGTATCAATTAGCATTAACAAACACCGTTCGCTATTGACCTGTGGAAGAAAAGCTTCCTCCACTGTGTTTCATGATTAAATGTCTATTTGCAAGAGTAAAGAATTATGCACATCTAATTAATGGGAAATCAATTAGGAAGGTTTTGGTAGGGTCAATAGGCGTGGAAAGATGACCTTTAAAAGCAGGCGTTTTTTTATTATGTGGTTTCCTTGACGACAACTGCAGCTACTTGCAAACCAGTGCCTTGTTGGCCGGTGACGTGAATCTCTCCACGGAGGAGAGGAAGCACTTTTGTCAGGAAATTCTCACTTTTGCTGGCAGGTCCGGAAACCAATGTAAGTAATCAGTCATGATTTCGTCAGATATGAAAAATATTAAAGTGCATCGGTGTGTTTTGAATCAGTTTGAAACAGGTCAGGTGCCTTTATTTAAACATCTGTTTCTGCTTTGTTTTAACTTGGAATCTAATGAAATTAGTTTGTTAAACACTCAGCTAAGATTTCATTAATGTGGCATTTAGCGAACATATTGGCATGTGTAAGCAGAAAGCAGAAAGGCAAAGATAAACAGTGAAGAAACAAATGAGTGACATTTATAGTAGAGTTACTGCTAGAGGTGCAACAATAAATCAGTTTTGGCCAACTACAATCAGTGAACCCCTGGTTTCTGCAAAAGGAAACCAGGAACTTCTCCTGCATGAATATCCTGAATTGATTTCAGTGGCGTAAAAAGGTGTCCCTAATACCAAGGTGTTAAAAAGTGCAAAAGTTTCTCCTTCTCCTCACTTGTATTGTCTTTCCCATCTTCCGCAGCTCACAAAGTGACTCTCAGCATGAATGTCTTTGCTCAGCTGACGCGGCTCCAGTTTCACCCGGCAGCCGCTTCGGTGCACTCCGGAGCCGTGCTGCAGGTGGAGCTCACTCTGAGGTGCCTGATGCCCGTTTCAGTGCGCATCCAGCAGCTGGCTGCTAGCATTCACTTTGACATTGATCACGGAGGGACTCACGGGAGGTCCAAGGGGACGCCGAGGAGCACAAACCAAGGGACAATAGAGTTTAAACAGGGCAACTCGTCAGCGGGCCCGCCCTCCTCCGCGGCTGCTGGTCCCACGCTAGAAATGGACGAGATTCAGGACAGGAGTCCCTCGGACAATTCTCTCAACTCCGTAGGAGTGGTGTGCAAAAACACCCACCTGATCATTCGCCGCCGCGAAAACGGCTCGCCGCCGGAGACGTCCAACTGTGTCAGCCCGCCTGCTGTCGCCATGAAGGAAGGAGGACAGATGCTGAAGGTGCAGAATGTCACATTAGAGCCCGGAAACAACAGCATCACCTTCACAGCACCCGTAAGGAGGCTTTGACATTACTTTTTAACATTTACTTCTTTAAATCATGTTAAAAATATATTCATATGAGAGACAAAAATAAATAAGTCCAATATGAGAATGCAGTCATTTCATGTCAATTCATACGACAGAATATTGGGGCCAAGCTAAGAAAAATTATAAAAAGAAAAGTAATATTCTGAGAAAAAAGTTGCACAAGAATTAAGTCATAATGTTAATAGAAGTAATAATACGAAAATAAAAGTTGCAACCTTACGATAAAAATGCTGTAGTAACACAACAAGAAAGAAGTCATAGTGATACGAGACTAAAGTCTTAATTCGAGAGTAAAGTTGTAATATTATTAGAAAAAGTCATCATATTATGCAAAAAAAAAGTTGTAATAATAATAATGGGGAATGCAGAGCATCCTAGTATTGATTTCACTTCAGCTTCAAATTATTAGTTGCAGGATTATTGGAAACAAATGTGCAAACTACGTCTTTTTTGAAGAAAGAATCACGGACGGCCCAGGCTGGTCAGGACTTCAAGAACTATCAAAATGTGTAATATCAATAAACCCCCCCCCCCCCCCCCCCCAAGTAATTTAATGACTTATAATATTATATTTTCATAAGAAAAAAAAAAAATCTTGATCAAAATGGAAGATGTTCATCATTTTCTCGGCCCATTTATTCTCTGCTTTCCTTTGATTTTGCTCCACAGAGTGGACAGCCGGGCACGTACATGTTACGGCAGCTGTGCGCCACGGTGGGCGAAGTGCAGTTTGTGCTGTCTCATATCTACCCATCGGTCCGATATGAAGTATATTCTCAGGAGCCCCAGCTCACCGTGGAGCCACTTTCAGGTCTGAATTTATGTTGTATGAGTAAAATCCAATCCCTGCTGTATGACAACAAAATACATGTTAACAAATGAGTAGTTATTTTCATAAAACTAAAAACCAGACAGGTTGTAAAAAAGGTTAAAACATCATCCCAAGTCAGTCTCAAACCGTGGTCCCCGGACCGCTGGTGGTCCGCGAGGTACTGCGTGTAAACGACCGTTTATTTTGCCGTGACGTCGGCTCAAAGTGCAACGCTGCAGCTAGCTTACCAAAGGAGTGTGTTACAATGGAGAACTGACGTAAAACCGGGATACTCAGAAGAAAAGCTGCAGATACCAGCGGAAAGAAAACAACTCCAGAAAAATTATATGATAAGTTGTAGCTGCTGGGTGTCGATGTGTCGTTCACTAGCGATTGGATTCCTTTGAACAGTTCTATCCGGCAGGAGTCGACTCAGAACTGCTCCTCGTTTAAGACTTTACTTGGTAATGAATGATGCTCTGCTTACACGTCGACAGCTGTTGTTATTTTTATTTAATCAGGTAATTAAATACAACTAATAAATGTAATTGATTGAAATGGGTGGATTATTTTTATATTTAAAGGTGCAGAAAATAATTTTTTGTTCCTGCTAAAGTGACTCAAGTCTCAGATACACCGTCCTGAGTGAACAGGCTGCTTTTAAAATGAAATGAACTCCAACTCAGTAAAACGAGGCGTTTTGGTTTCACCGAGGCCAAAAGCGTTCTGTCGTGTCGTTCTCTTGCTCACTGCGCTTCTGCTTGGTTTCTCCAGAGCCCCTGTTGGCGGGGATGCCTCAGTTGGTGAAATTCACCCTGCTGACGGGTCACTACACTGTGAAGAAAGGAGACGCTCTGCAGCTCAGCAACACGGAAACCATGCCCATCCTGCCCTCCTCCAGCTGCACGGCTCGCATCAGCAGCCCAGAGGCGGGTCAGTAACAACAGCCGCTCATCACCGATGCAGTTTAACATGTTCTTAGATTTGATTCAGTCTTTTCCAGCATCATACAAGATACATACAGGTGCTCGATCTTGATATTCAGATCTGTGAAGTCGAAATAAATATTTTGCATGTTAAACTTATTCAAATCAAAGGATTTTTTTTATTTTTATTGTTTTATTCCTCGACCACTCAGGTGTATAGCATGTGTGTGAAAGACACTTCAAAACATACAGTTTTGGTTTATTTTAGTTTACGTTGTGCCTGCTATGTAGAATACTACAAGACGACATTATTTTTAATGGTGGTAAATGATATCTGTTAATCATGACTTGAGACTGGAAAAATGTGAAAACTCACCCCGAAAATGCTTGAAAAGTGCTTGAATTTTACTTTGGGAAAACTGCGTCAACCCCAGATAGATTTAATTTTTTCTCTCTCTTTTCGATGTTTTTCAAAATCAGGTTTTGCATTTACCGTGATAAAATTAGACGACCTTTTTTTTCCAGAAAAGTCTCGTTAACATTTTTTTTTTTTTTTTCTTCCCTGAAGCTGTAGATTTTTAAAAATGTTGTCGAAGTCCCTTCACACCGTCACTCCTTCTCTTGTTTATTTATTTCTGTTTAACCAGAGTTGGTGGGTGAAAGCGTCCTGTCCATCCAGTCATCTGAAAAGGTGACGAGCATCAGCCTACCTCCCACCCCGCCCTACCACGTTCTGGAGTTCCAGCTCGAGGTTTTGTGCATCATCCCGTCCGGGTCCGAGCGGCCGGCCAACGAGAGGCTGACCAACGGGGAGGTGCGCCATCGACCTCGCAGCTACAGCCATCCCGACACACCCATGATCGCCATTGACCAAAGGGTAAGGAACGCAACAGTTCATGTTCTTGTGTTTTTCTGGCGCTCTGCTGCAGGAGTGGGATTTTCCTTTAAGGACGTAAAGTCACTGCTTTGGCCTCCTAGTTGTTTCAGATTGAGAAACAGAATGCAGTATGCTCAAATTAACACGCCAGAGTCACGCCGAAAACAGAGTTTCTTGTTTTAACTCAATCTAGACGTGTGCAGCGGGGCGTCAGTAGCAGAGATTAAGAGTCCTCTTTCTGATATCGCTTTAGCATTTAAATCAGAAAATGTCTGCGACTCTGAGAAACTGAGACGATGAAATGATGTAGTTGTTGGTCGTTTTTTTTGTTGTTGTTTTTTTTAAACGGTGCAGTTTCTGTCCACAGATGTCTATCGACTGTCCCTGGTCGATCTACTCCACCCTGCTCACCCTTACCTTCTACATCCCCTTCAAGACCAAACACTCACTGCTTTCCGCTGGCAACAGGTGACGCAGCACGATCGTAGAATAATCTGTCATCCAGATATAAATGTTTATGGGATTAGGTTTGGGCTGCAGCTAATGATTGCTTTAATATTTGATTATTCTATCTATTATTTGACGATGAATCAGGTAAAGAGTCTGCAGATTTCTCATTTAATCTTTTTTTAATACATTATTAGAACATTAATACATCCAAACAAATAATTCAATAATTCTTTTAAAATAAGAACATAGACATCGTATTGCCTTATACAAGAACATCATTATTTAGTGTACGCTTGGCAAAGGAGGCATCTGCTGCTAAATAAATGCTTGTTAAAAGCTCTGGCTTAACATCAATACAGTGTATGGCTGATCTGGTGATTCAGTTTTTGGATTAAACTATTAATAATTGGATGCAAAAGGTGCTTTATTTATTTATTTTTTAAAGAGTCTGAAGCAGATGAAGCTAAAACTGACATGAGGAGTTCTGGGTAAAACAAATATACATTTCATATGCAAAACATAAATATTTTTGTACAGTTTAACATCATTTCTGCTCTGATTATGTTTTTCTTTTAGCAAATGGCCTGCTCTAGAGTTTTTAATACTCCAGTTAGCAATTGATTACTAATTTTTTAAACAACCAATTAATCCGATTAATCGTTTCAGCCCTTGATTATATTTTGGTAAAAATAGCAGATACGTCAAATTCTGCATTTTTCTGAACTCACCTTTACCTCTGTCCTTGTGACTCCACAGAAAGTACATCCAGGTGTGTGTGCAGAACGTGTCAGACATGAACTTCACCCTGGCAGACATGAAACTGACAGAGAAGCAGCACTCATCATTGGAACTACAATCCTTTAACACTAAAACAAATCAGGTGAGAAGGAAAGGAGATTTTTTTTCTTAATTGTAAACGGAGAGAAGAACAGTTCAACTTTCCATATAAAGGCTGTAACACATGAGCCAAATTATCCTGTTAAGCCAAAAGCTTCATTCAGACTTTTGAAGTGACCAGAAAGTCCGTTTTGTGAAGGCATTCCCAGAAGTGTCCGAGGATCAGGTCCTGGACACGATTGACGCCTTACATCCGTTGATGGTGCTTTCTTTTTCCCCCCCCTCCCCATCTAGCTTCTGTGCAGGAAGCACAGCGTGTTCTGCTTGTGGGAGGTGAGGTGGAAGGACGACCTGCCCTCGTGTCTGCAGTGTGTTTTCTCTGCCAACTTCAGTCCGCTTAACCAAGACGGCTCTGCCTTCAAACCGTTCCACTACCAGTTCCAGCTGGAGAGAGTCACTGTGAGTCACTGAGATGTTTCTTCTTCTTCTTCTTCCTCCTGTGGCCTGAACGCTCGAGTAGTCCCGTCACTATTGTAAATAAAGACTGCAGAAAGAGAAAATGACCAGCAAGCCTCTTGTTTCCTGCTGCCAGACATTGTACAGCGTGAGAGCGGAGATCCTGCCCCCCGCGGGAGAGCAGCACTGCCGCTCCGGTTTGGTCTGCGAGCTGGAGGTGTGTATAACACGACTGACTGAGCCCTCGGAGGGAGAGGTGGCCGAGGACAGCAAGACTGACACGGATGGACTCAAAACCACCAGGCTAATGTATGAAGGTGAGTGGGCAGCAGGGTTTTCCTCAAGGAGAACACAACCTTGTCATCATAGTAAAAGCGGCATGAATCGGATGATGGCGGATTAGTTGGGATTTTGCTTTTCTTTAACACTGAGCTGGAGCTAAATGCTAAATTTCTATTCACACAGGACATTGCAAACTGAATATTGTTTTCACTTCATGATGGTAAAATCCCCCCCAAAAATATGCTGAAGTTTGAAGTGATTAGGGATGAAACTACTAGTCAGATTAATGGTGATTAATCAGATTAATCGTGGTTAATTGAGTTTTGAAATAACCGTCAGCTAATTTAACAATCGATTAATCGTTATCTTTGTTATACAGACTCAGACTCATAAATAAGTCATCAGAAAAGTAAGTAAGCCAAAACTTTACAAAAAATATATAGATTTTGCATTTAAGATAAAAATTTTAAAAAAAAGTATTTTTTTAAAAATATGTTTTATCCCAAACCCTTTAAGTGGCATCATTTTAGCTTCACATGGTTCAAATCCTGCTAAAAAAAAATAATAATAATTTAAAAAAATGATTAAGCACTTTTTGCTACCCAACTTTTAACCAGTAAATGCAAAAATTAATCAAATAATTTACAAACGATCAGTCGTACTCAATAACAGGAACGCTGCTATTGAATTTTAGGCATTAAAATATTTATTTTTCTTTATTTAAAATGGAGTTGATTTGTTTATTTGGACCTTGTAATGTATTTCTAATATCTCATATTGTGTAAAACCGACTTAAGAGAAGTTCTGTGGAATTTCAATGTTTCTGTCCAATTAATCATCCGATTGCTAAAATAATCATTAGTTGCAGCCCTAGAGGGGATGATGACACATGAAAAATGTTTGCAAGTGACTAGATTTTGAGAATTGATCATTTTATCATTTTACAAATGATCTGATTAAATAAATCTCAAATTCTACATCCATACATAATAAGACTGATAAACCCACCACTGCATGGGGGAACATTTAAAATGCTGTAAACGTCACTGAAAGGAGCAGGGACTGACTGTGTTTGTGTCCGCAGTGGCCGACAGCAGCAGCAACTGGGCCGTGTGTGGGAAGAGTTCAGGGATGGTGCTGATGCCTCTCAGGGTCAACGCCACCCACAAGGTGCAGATCGAGGTCATGCCCCTGTTCGCCGGTCACCTGCCCTTCCCCAAAATCAAAGTCCTCAAGTACCTCCCTCACAACGCCGCGGCGGCCATCCAGCCGGACCCCGGTGAGACCCCACAGGAAGTAAAGCCTCTCTAACGCCAGAACTATCTAATCCATGTTATCGATTAATCACATTTTTGGGCTTGTCAAGAGTTAAGTTTTAGAAAAGATTAGATTTTTTTTTTTTTTTCCTCACCAATTCATTTCCTATACTTTGTATAGTTCAGAGTGATATCAGAACATTTAAGACTATCATTTTGTCTTAAGATGATAAGTTTAAAATATTTGTACTTTGAATTCAGGTCATTTCTACGATAAAGTGGCCAAGAGTTTGTTTAATCACCGGAATTAAAATCATACTATTACCAGAGTAAAGTTGTAATATTAGACTTTATAGAAGTTCAAGTAGTAGTTTTACTACTTTATTTGGTTTATTTTTCTGCAAAATAAAAAATGAAGCAGAGGATTGTTGAGCATCTTGTGGAGTTATACGTCGGGATCAGTTTCACAGTGAAGGAAATACTTATTCTACTCACACATCAGCTTCACAGAACTAGTATCAGGACTTTGAAGCGACTGTGCAAACAACTTTTAAGATGGTTTCTGGTAAAATTGCATCTGTTTTCAGCTAACACCATCTTGTAATTGAACAAAAATTCCCACAGCTCGATCCCTAACACTCCTTCATTCAAATCAAAGAAGCATTTGTAATTTCTTTATAGAAATAAAGGCAAACATAAAAAACAGAGTCAATTAAAATCCAAACTCAGATGTGTTATCGTCCAGCTCTAGTTAAAATTTTGGGTTTTTTTCTTACCGATTCAGCAGGAAGGATGTTGTTCATCCTCCGACTCGTGCTGACCCTTTTTTTTTAATCTTCCCCCCGCCGCCCGCAGACAGCTGCGTGGAGAACGACAGCCTGTCCCTGCTGGACAAGGCGCTGGACGACCAGGGGGACACGGCGAGCATCCGCAGCCGCGGCAGCGTCCACTCGGTGGGCAGCAGCGACCAGCAGCAGAGGGGTGTGGCCATGCCGCGCCTGGAGCCCTTCAGCCCGGGACAGGTGTTCAACAACAGCCACTCGCAGCAGGTCCTGGTGCTGCCCACCGCCGACGACCACATCATGGAGGTCAACGCCACATGACCCGGGGGGTAAAGACTCGCCCCAGCCCCACCTGTCATCTGTGGACAAACTCCTCCGAGCCTCCGGAGCTCGTCCGGGGCCGGGGTCCGCGTCCAACGCCGCCGCGGACCCTCTCCCCGCCTGCCTCCTTTCCGTCTACGCATGAAAACATTCACTTCACTGGAAACACGACGGACCGCACAGTGAAGAGCCAACGCCGCCCGACGACGAGTTGAAATAAAATTGTGCTCCTTGCCATACTTTGTACATATCTCATTGAATGGATTTATAGATATAAATATATATATGAACTGGAGAATCAAATCTGCGCCTGTCGTGCTATTTTGAACTGAAGGAAAACACTCCTGATTGTCTCATGCCGCACCAAAGCTCTCGATGTTTGTACGCCATGATCTGCTACTGATGTGCCGTCACGCTGAGTGGGCGTGGCCTGCCGGAAGTGACGTTCTGGACCTCTTTCTGGCTTTATGTGTGTTTGAGATATGTGCCTCCATCGCTACGATTAAGTTAAAACATTTCTTTTCTCATCCTCGCTGACTCTTCTGCTCCACGACTCTCAAGTGTTTTCCTCATCACGTACCTGAAAGAGGGAGAATCAGATTTAGGATTACGCCCCTGAGCGATTATTTTGAGTAATAACGGTAAAGAGACGGCGCCTCATACTGAAGATTAAAAAAAAACAAGTTGTGGAGGTTAAGCAGTTAAATTTAGGTCCATTTTGTGGAAATACTGCTCTATTTCTAGCTGATGTTACATTAAAATAAGTCATTTTCATTTAACTAACAACAATAAATGAGAGGAAAAAAAATGCTCAATTTTAACTTTTAAAAATAAAACAAATATTTCAAGTTCAATTTGTAGTGTTCAAAAGTCAGTCTATATAGGCTACCCCTGAGAATTCAGTGATGTTTTTTTTCTACTAAATTAAGCTAAAAAAAATCAACTCAAAAGTCTCTTATTTAAACCCTGTGAGAAAATAAGAAGCTTAGACTGATGAGGCGGTGTGTGTTTTTCCTGCGGCTCTGTGTCTCTACGTGTGTGTGTGTGTGAGATCAGACCTCTACAGCGGGATCAGCCAGCGGGCGGTACAGTCGGTCTTCGTGTGCATATTTATTTGCTGTGTGCACACGCGTGTCGCTGAACCCGCCCTATGCACACATGCTGCTGATCCGCGACGATCTAATGAGAGAAACGAGGAACTCTACGATTTGTTTTCTTCTTTCTTTCTTGGTTTTGTTTTTGGAAAGAATGAATGTCAGCGACTTCTGCCCCTCGACCCTCTGCTGTATTCTGACCTCTGTAAATACTGATCTGTACATAATGATTGAAATTAAAAAGGATCTTTGATGCCAACTGTACTTGACGAAAACAACAAAAAAAACAAACATTGAATCGGTTTTGGTTGGTTGGATGTATCGGAGTTAAAACGTGATCGATTTACTGATCGTGGCTTTTAGAAAATCACTTTTACATATTTTGGAAAATGTAAAAGTAAAATTTTATTGCAGATCAGCCAAACAGTTACTCTTTGAATCAAGTTCAGAAGCATAAAAAAACTGTTTTACTGGGATCAAAAAGTTATTACTAGACAAAAGACTAGATGCAGAGGTAAGGTATTTTATTAATTGAAATTAAAAAGCAAAACAACGATTATGTAGATTAAATACGCTGATTTCTAGTGTTCACTTCTGTTAATTTATGGCTAAAATATCGTGTCTCAAATTAGAATATTATATAAACTAAACTGAAACGTTACGACTATCGTAATTACGCAGCCCAGATGTGTGAGTCGTCCATTGGACCACAGTCAACCTCTCTACATGCAGGGTAAGTCTCAAAAGGTCATTGCTGGGTGTACAGAGTGATGTGCTGTAGGAAAGTTGAGTGGAAGGAAAAGCTGAGGTAGATATGTTAGATAAAAAAAAAAAATCAGAAATGACCTGACAAACTTCCCCCTTAAGAAGAACCAGACTGTTTCTCAGTGGTCCAAAGTCCTCTTCAAATAAAAGGAAACTTCGCCTCTCATTTGGAAACTAGGATCCCACAGTGTGAGGGAAGAGCAGAGAGATTACAGAATCCCAAGTTGCTTCAGTTTCCACTTCCGGTGACGAGTTCAGGAGTCACCGGGTCGTCTGAGTCCAAAGTCAGAGCAGCTAATTCATGCTAATGATGCCCAAAATTATATCCTGATTAATCCTTTATGTTTTCACTAAATATTCTAAACATTTGAGAGCACAAATCATGTGGCTTAAGGGGTCAATTGATTCTATTAAGCTGAGTTAGGGTCATTTATAGCAAATTTAGACAAAATAGCTTAGGAAAATGGAACATCCTGATGCATCAGTCTCGCTTTGGGGAACGTGTCAAAAGATATGAAACAGCAATCAGTGATTCCAAAAAAAGAAAAGAAGGCTTTTTTTTCTCTCTGCATTGAATGATTTAAATAATCAATAATCCAAAATTAATAATCCAGTTTTGAACATAGCATTTGTTTCAAAACAAACAGAAAGAGCACACAACATGAGCACAATGTTAAACTAAGCAGTTTCTACAAAGATTGGGAACATTTTGGGTTAAACAAGTACGCAAAAAGAAAACTGCAAATTCTGCACTGCACCACTAAGTAGAGCAGCACATGTCAATAATATAAACTGTCAGAAGGTTAAAACAACATATTTTATTTATTTTCTTTGGGGATGTGTAGGGTAGTACCCTCACTGCACACCAGGTGGTGCTATAAACACCACGGGAGCACAATGAAGTTTGGTGACAGAAACTCAGGCAGGTCAAAGGTCTGAGCAGAACTTCTTGTTGGTTTCATTTACATCCAACCCAAACAAACCAGCTGGAGGTAGAAGGGAGTCCCGGAACAGGATTTCACTTTGCAGCCTGGAACTTCAGAGTAACTTGGAGAGTCTTATGCCAAGTTTCACATTTACTGCACAAACAATGACATGAAAAATGTGCACGAAATGCGGCTCCAACTGAAACAATTTAATAAACATTAAAACATGCCTCGGTTAAGCTTACTTTCAGACTATTAAGGTATGCTACAACTTGTCTGCTGAACATGCTTTAAGCATTTATTTTTAGCACAAAGTGCATAAAAACAGTTTTGATTAGACGGGATTAAACTCAATGTAATTAAATGGAACAAAACCAGAATTTAATCTGAATCAGTGCTGCCTTTCACTATAAAGAAAGCCCTCGCTGTTTTTATGTTTGATACATTTTATTTATTGTATTTAATACTTTCCTGTAGTGTAAATAAACCGGGAACACATTCTGAATGAATAAGTAGTTTTGCAGACGGTACCAGAACCTTCTTGTTGTTTCTGGGGCCCTCAGCTCAGTCCTCCCCCACCTTTATCACAGGGCCTTATCTGTGGCCCTTCCGCCCGCTCCTCATTAACACAATGAGCGGGAGGCTCTCTGATCCGCAGGTGAAGAACTGCAGAGCTCCACTCCAGACCCAACATGGCTGCCCTGCTGAAGCTAGCTGTGTGGCTCCTCGGCCTGTGGGCTCTCTCGGACGCGGAGGACAGAGACGCCCGAGAGCGGCTTTTCCTCCAGTCCCTCGGTCTTCCTGAGCGGCCGCAGCCCGGGGGAGGAGGCCGCCACACCCGACGCCCCGTCCCCTCCGAGCTGTGGAGGATGTTCCGGAGGTCGGAGAGCGGTGAGACCCGCGGCAGCGACCCCTGTACGGTGTCCGAGTACGGAGTGCGGGGCAACGTCATCCGCTACGTACAGGACCAAGGTGGGTCAACCGTTGGTACCGAAACCCAGTACCAACGGCTCAGTTAGTTAAAGCCTAGCTTTAAGGTAACACTTTTATTGTTTGACCATTTTAAAAACGTTCATGTATTTCGTTTTTTGTTGTCGTTTTTGGTAAAACATTTACACAAAGTCGTGTGGTCAAACTGTTAGCTTGTCACTGTGCACTGTTTAACTGGTTTAACTGGGCTCCATATCAGTCAATATAATTCTTTATTTCATTGGTTTGTTTTAGATAACTGAAACTGATGATGTGACCTTTCCTGTTTTATTCCCCACACTTTCCTCTCATTTCCTCCTTAAACTCCACATCTTTTTTTTTTTTTTTTTTTAACTTTTAAATATTTAATGTGACAAAACCTGAAACCGCTGCTGCGCACCTTAAGTCAACAAATTATGGTGTATTTCCCTTAAAAAATTCTGAAAACTGAGTAATTCTTCTATCCTTCGCAGCAATGTACTGTGATGCATTGAGTCAATACTTAAAACTTTATTTAGTACGTTAAGGCTTGAGGCTGTAATATGAATAATCCAGAAAGCCAATTTTTTAATATTTTTGCAATGGACTTGAAATGACATTCTATAGCTTAACTTATAGACTGCTTTTTTTTTTTTAAATCAAGTTACTGCATCTGACAAGCGCAACTTTAAAATGTGCTGCTAGGTTACAATGAAAAACTCTTTACTTGTGTCTGGTAAGTTTGGTGTGTCTTTGTTCGTAGGAGATCAGCCTCAGAGGGCAGAGTAACGACCAGGGTTTGCATTCGGACCCCTTAAGAGACGCAGAGTCAGTTATTGATCGCAGCGTTGTCTGGCAACAGGGCCGGGTAAACCAAAAACATATCCGATTAAATTTAGGAAGCGTCTCAGGTAAAGGCTTTTCTTCTGGGGCCTGTAAATCACCCCAGACTGCTGCTTCAGCAAAAGCCCAGCAATGCGGCTGCTAAAAATCACACAGAGTCCAGGCGCTCTGGGTGTTCCATGGAGAAATAAAGGGCCGTGAAATTTCATCTTCACTGTTATTTATGTCGTTGTGCGCTTGGTGTCTCTTCAAGCACCCCCCCCCAACAAGACCTTGTTAAAGCACAGCTCTCCCTGCTGGTGTCTTGCAGGCGGGCTGGTGTCGGGTTGGAGCAGCAGCTGTCAGGCCTGTCTGGTGAAGCAGCTTTTCTTCAACGTGTCAGTCCTGCAGCCTGCGGAGCTGCTGACTCTGGCTCAGCTGGAGATCAGGCTCCACTGGAAGCCTCTGAGGCCCGCCGGGCTCCTGCGGGGGCCCCGAGCCATCAGCGTGTCGCTTTCCAAAGTGATCCGAGCCACGCTGCGGGGAGCCGATCCTTGGGCCAGTCGCAGGCTCCTGCTGTCGCAGTCGCTCCAGCCGCAGCTGGGACCCGCCGCCATCGTCATGGACCTGACGGCGTTGGCGGAGCGCTGGCGCAAACCGGGTCACAACTACGGCCTGGTTGTGGAACTGAGTCAGCTGCCCGGCGCGGATCCGGAGGAGCTCGCGCCTTTCCTGCCGGGCAACGCCTTCTTCCCATTGGACGAAGCCTGGACTCTCCCTCTGATGGAGGCCTCTCTGGTGGTCGTGTCCCTGGACCCGCACCCGTGTCGCTCCCGGCAAAGGAGGAGCGTCATTCACTTCCCCGTGACGCCCAGTAACATCTGCAAGGCCCGCCGCCTCTACATCGACTTCAAAGACGTGGGCTGGCAGGACTGGATCATCGCCCCGCCGGGCTACATGGCCAACTACTGCCACGGCGAGTGTCCGTTCCCGCTGAGCGAGAGCCTGAACGGTACAACCACGCCATCCTGCAGACGCTGGTCCACTCCCTGGACCCCCAGGGCACGCCCCAGCCCTGCTGCGTCCCCATCCGCCTCTCCCCGATCTCCATGCTCTACTACGACAACGACGATAACGTGGTGCTCCGACACTACCAGGACATGGTGGTGGACGAGTGTGGCTGTCGATGAGACCGCTTACCAACAGCAACCGGTCCGCTTTTAAGTTCTGTTTCTTAAGTTGTTTTTTTATTTTGACTGATGAATGCGATTCCCTTATTCTCACCACTGTTAGCTTAGCTGTGAATAGTGCTTTCCAGGGCTTTATTTCTTTTTTTTTTAGTATAGGAGTTCGTGATTGTAAATAGATTAATATTTGTATTTGTCCACAAAGATGACATTTTTAATAAAGGCTAATGTTAAAAATCGGTCAAGTTTTTTGTAATTAATTAGAACATTAGCTCAAAGTGTTCATATGAAAATACTGTTGAAGTCTGATTTATGCACGGTACAAAAAAAAAAAATAAAGTTCACTAGACCAGTTAATATAAAATAATTACATGCAGTCCGTGACTGAAGATATCTATGGCACAATTTTGATCCTCCGGCAAGTGGAACTGATTCAAATGAAATGATTCAAATTTTGTTTTGTTTTTATGAGCTCTTAAATTAGAAATGTTCACTGTAACACAGGTTTGTTTGTATTTGTTTTTTTCTTTTGAAGTCAGGCTCGGCAAACTAAAGACGGCGAGAATTTCAGGAAAAAGGTTCTTGGCTTTAGTCGCGGAGATTACACTAAATTACCAACAAAAAGTTGACAAAACGAGTAGAAGTAGTCAAATAAAACTAAGTACGTCTTATCTGTAATCTTTTTGGGGAACTTTTGCGTGTCCCAGCAACTGGGCTTAATCATATTTTTATATTTGTTGATGGTCTCATGGAACCAACAGTGAAGAAAATGGTAAAAACAACTCTTACCACCGAGCAGCTCTTAAACCAAGAGTTAAACTCCCTTATCTCACCTTCCTACGTGATAACACCTCCAACTCCCCCTTCGTCGCCGAGCAAGACAAACCACTGGGGGTTGCCATGGCGACCGCCAGCCTCTCCAGCAGCCGGGGGAGGCTTGGCGTGTCGCCGCATCGCAGAGAGACTCTGTGGTGTGAAAGAGAGCAGGTGAGGAGAGCGAAGCTCCCACAGTGTTTGCTGCAAGGCTCGGCTGCAGAATAGAAGCATTTGCTCCTTTTCTGTCGGAAGGAAATTCTTCAGATCGTTCCATAAATTTAAGCCAAAAAAAACAAAAAAAAACAAAACAAATGAAGCTATCTAACCCAACCTGATTTTAAGGGAAATAAGTCGTCCTCCAAGTTTCAGAATGAGCCGTTTACGTCCCTGTGAGGGCCAAGTGGGCCCACTCTGCTCTGCAGACATGTTTTCCTTCTGTGAAACTGGAGAGTTTGCACAAGATTTCAATGAAAAGTAAGCCAGGTCTTTGACTAGGCCACTACAAATGCCTTCATCAGAGGTGTACCAGTTGTGGAGGTTCAGATTATGATCTCTCCCAAGGGGTCAAGGTCGCAAGCTGATGGGGGGACGTTGTCCTTCAGAATCAGTGACTTATAATCATCCAGGTCCAGAAGAACCAGAGCATCCCTCGACCGTCTCACTGCCTACGTCATAGTCTTGTTCAAGATTACAACACTAACCTCTAAACTTGCTCCATATCATACTCGACTATTACTAAAAACACTGTAGGCAGTTTCCACTGGGTAAGAATTGGTTCTAATTCGTAGATCTCAGCTCAGGAAGTGTTTGTTTTCCCCCTCCGTCTGCGCTTGTGTGGCCGTCTCTATCTTGTGCGGCAGGGCGAGAGGAAAGACACATCTGGTCTTATTTTTAGAGTCCGCCAAACAGCCAATCTCATGTCTCCTTGTGTTAAGAGCAGCTTGATGAAACCTTCGTCGAAGAGAAGTCATTATGAATGTATTTTATGGCGGTTTCATAAAAAGGATGCAAGCCAACGAGTGGAGGTAAGGTCAGGGAGACGCTGACATTTAGAGTTATGGAACCTCAGGTAAGTACCCCGTATTGGACTTTTATCGGTGTGATAAAATCGCAGCCCTTTGACATTTACTATTTTAAAGACAGCGGTCATTTGTAGGCTGTTGTGCCATTAATGTGTTTGGACGTTTTTATGGAAAAGACCTTACATCTGCTCTTGACGATAAGCTGCTCGGATTCAGGAGGACGGATCAGAGACAGTGGAAGCCTTCAGATTTGAAATGACAAGATCTTTTTTTTTCTTTTAGCCAACTAGAATGTAACATGCTTTTGGCTGAATATGAAAACTTGCATGTTGAGTTATATTAATATCTCAGTTCTGCAGACACAAATTGGCTCTTTCGGAGTCAGAACTTGGGTGATCGTTACAAACCATTTTACGCGTGTTAAAATGCAAAGCGGTGAAGGAATATATGGTGCAATGTGACCGGCGACAGGATAAATTTGACCGTAAATACAGAAGAAAAAGGCTTGACACAAAGTTTATGGTCTCTGCGTTTTATTACTGCACGTTTTTAAACTACCAGAAGCCCAAAAGTGAAAAGTAAAATACATACATACTTTTATGTATTTTAACATTGAACAGCCAGTTTGGTTCGCATTAAACGATGCCACGTTTGCAACGAAAAGGCACTCGTGGGTTTTGCGGTAGAATTTAGTAAGGACATGACATGGTCGTTAAATATGCAGCGGATGCCACGGCGGCGCGACCGAAATGACAGACGGACGTGCAGGGAGTTCATCGAAATGTTTGAGAAAACAAACATCTTGGTGCTCAAAATGGGCAAAACGAAGAGGGCGATCACAATCGAGAAGTCTTTGAGCTTCACCGACCGTCAAGAAGAGGAAGTGGAATTCGTCTTGGAGTCTGGGTCTCTGATTGGCTCACCTGGCTGAAGAAGTCCAGCAGAGAGAGTATGCTTCCCTGAGAAATCCTGCAGAGGACAGTGAGGGGAACTGAGAAGGTCATACAGATTGAAACATCGTCTTGCTTTATTAATTTTATTAGATACAACGAGAAACTGATTTCAATGATTCTTCGAATCACACAGAAGCTTTCATCAGGATGGAAATTAGCAATAATCATGTCTTCGAAGACTCAACTTTTTCTTTTCTTTTTACCCCTTCTAGTCTACATTTTCAAATTGAATTTTAATTGTTCTGTATTTAATCTGACAAAGTCATTTGCTTTCAATCACGCTGTAGCAATATTTTACCACAGATTAACTTTGCCGAACAGACAGAGAAGATGGATGAAAGCGAGCAGTGGAGGAGAGTGTGTGTGTGTGTGTGTATGTGTATGTGGAGGGAGTGGGTGTGGGTTCAGGAAAAAGGAAGGAGCCTCGAGCACTTCGACAGCTCTTTCTCTGTCAAAGACAAAGTCATTTCCACTTCGCCCTCTGGGAGCAGCACTGCACACTCTATCTCTAATAGTCAGACTCACAGCAGTGTTTTGCTTCCCGTCTCCAAAAGCGAAGCCCTGCCTCTCTCCTTCGCTCCCAAACGAAGCCTCGCTTGGTGATGGATGAGCAACAGAGCCAATTCGTCTCTGTGTTTGTTTTTACATCGGTGGCTTTCTCGCAGAGCTATAAGCAGAGCAGTGGAAGTTTAGCAGAACTTTAAACAGTTAAACAGCCATTAAATAGACTTGTATTGAGTGCCCCCTTCGAGCCTTAAAATATGAACGAGGTGATGCTGGCGTTCTGAATAATGATACCAACAACCTGGTTGCACTCAGACTAACTTCAACAAGCTAAAGCGGACGCGTTTTATGGTAAATAAGCTCATATTGTTGTGATTATCAAAGACAAACACAATTTTGTTGATTGAAATTTTAATGTATTGCCATGCTACTTATTAGAAATACCTGTAGCACTTTCTAATGAGATGAAGTAACAATCTTTTTTTATAGTAAAATACCACAGATTGAAACATACTAATTACGTTAGTATGTTTTTGTGATTACAGGAAGCTGTAGATCATTCCCGTAATTGATCCAGACTGTAAACCTTTTATTATTTTATCTCCATCTTCAAATGTATTAATATAGATTATGTACATTTCTTTTGCTCTTTTCTGGGTCATTTTATGCTTTAATTCACCACAAACACACATATGACATTTAAAAATGACAATATTGAGAAATAACAGCAAGTTAACTTATGCATTTCTTGTGCCACACCCACTTCACACGCACTTGCCAACTCGGATCTGTGACTGCTCCTTTTTGGCTGCAGCTATTTCTTGCAATGCACCGCCGCCTACAATTAGTTTAGTTGATTGCGTTTAGAGGGAAGGTACTCGCTAAACTGAACACTATTTAAAACGATACAAATATGAAGGGTTGCAGTAAAGTGAAAATTATTTGTCGTCGTTGCTTCAATTTGCTCAATTTATGAAGGTTTCTGTTCAAGGTCCTGTGAGGATCGCATGCTAAAACCCTGACACATATTAGGTCCATCTTTTGCTGTGCTCACATGTGACATGTGTGTAACATCTAACACACATATGTCTTTGCCTCCCGGAGAACGTAGTGATTTTCCTGTGGGTGTTTAACTCTTGTGACGTCACGAACTTTTAACATTTTAAAAACAAAGTATGAACCAATATGTTTATTGGATAGTCTGCCATATTTTCAGTTCGTGTACATCTGGTGTTAAGAAACACACCACTGAATTTCTCTTTAATAATGTCCCCTTTTTGACACATCTCGCTGTGTAGAAATATTCCTTTCAGCGTGGTTGCCTGATTCTCCATGTCTGCTCACATGGTGGCGCTGCAGGGTCACGCTTCTCCATGTGCTCAGCAGCACATGCAATCCCTCCCCCCGCCTCTCCCTCCATCTCCCGGCCAACTGCCGGTGTGCCATCTCGCAGATACGTGGAGTTTATCAAGGCAATTCTTTTTATAATCCTCCTGATGCTCGTTGCAGGTGTTTTATCTGTTTAATAGCATTTTACTGCTACATGCCGTAAAAAACACCCTTTTTATGGTGGCACCAAACACATTGTTTGGGGAATTGACCCTGCCTCTGTAATGACCAGCAGTAAATTTGTAGTCAGTTATAAAAGACGAAAAAGGAGGGGGGGGGGGGGGGGGAGTAAGAAGAAGAAGAAGAAAAAAAAAACATGGAGTAAGAGGAGGATGGAGGGGGTGCAGGAGACAATTTTAGTCTGAGAAGGAGAGGCTGGCTGTGTTGGAGGAAGCTCTCGGATTAAAGCTTTTTAACACTTTGGATTTTTTTCTCCTGCTCAACAATATCTTCGTTTTAATGGCTGTATTTGTAAAAGCTATGATATAACGTTAAAACATAATCTCTCATGTCTTGAAACAAGGCTGAAATCAGACATTAAGGCATGCAAAAAAAAAAAAAAAATCAGAAATTCTTACCGTCTCACGTTATCAGATTAAACTTCTCCTGTTTTGGGTCCGTGTAAGACAACAAGAGGTATCTCTGGTTGCTAAATAACTCAGATTTTATAAGAAAGGATTTTCAAAGATAAATTGCTTCATATCCCTGCAAAGACTTGGTAGAATTGCCTTTTAAACTCTTATGTCTTGGACGATTTCCACACAGTTGGCTGGGATTTTGACCTATTCCTCCTACACAACCAGCGTACTTTACAGTTTGAACAGAAGAATGCGGCACCAGGGATCAACCAAACATGTGATATCTGGGCGGATTTCTCCATGATGTAATTCAGAGTAGCAGTACGCTTGAAGTGTTGACTTACAAAATACATCCACCGGTCTGCCTCCACTAACTCAAGTATTGTGAATGAACCTTTCACACATCCATCATCTGGTCACCCTTGTCCCTAATGGGGGTCGCCTGGACAGGTCGCCAGTCTGTCGCAGGGCAACACAGAAACAAACAGGACAAACAACCATGCACACTCACCTAGGGAGAATTTGGAAAGACCAGTTAACTGACAGTCACTATGGGAGGAAGCCAGAGAACCCGGAGAGAACCCACACATGCACAGGGAGAACATGCAAACTCTGTGCAGAAAGACCCCGGGCCGGGAATCGAACCCAGAACCTTCTTGCTGCAAGGCAACAGTGCTACCAACTGCACCACTGTGCAGCCCACTTTCATACATCTAAAGCCATCAAGTTACTTGATATTGTTTTTGGGACTTATAGGGGAAAGGGAAAAAAGAAATGTTCTGCAGCACTTTATACATATTACAATACAATGATCCAATGGTAAAATAACAACCAAAAAAGCCGGTCTGTTTCAAGTGTGTCAGTGTCTGACTGGCCTGTAAAAACTATTTTGATTTTATGTTAGAAAGTTAAATCTTTGGTCACGTCTAAGTCCGCTGCATCTTGTTGAGCTATGTCTTGTTGCCAACTTTAACACGAGATCGTCATTGGCAGCTTTACCACCGTCAGCGTATCCTGATCCAAGCCGCCATGCCTGTGGACTTCCCAAAGTTGAACATGGCTGCGCATGGCCTGCTGTTGCGTCCTGTAGCTCCGGGTCCTTCGTCTGCCCTCTGCGCAGCACGCCCTGCAGTTAGTGATTAATGAAGCCAAATGAGCTGGAGTCCAAGCTCCCACTTCCCCTCTTTTAGCCTGCAGAGGAACTACGACCCGGGAGGCTTCACAGATAGAACCACGTCTTTCTGCAGGACATGCGAGACGACACCGGACGCGTTTTTCATTTTTCCACGTTTCGCCAAAGCATGCAGACGTCATTGGAAGCGAAAGGAAAGTCAGTCGCAGCTTTTGCATTTTTTCCAGGTTAGACAAGGACAGCCTTACTCTGAAAAGCAGCCGAGAGGCCCATGGCAGCTTTGGAGGAGCTGCAGAGAGCCACGGCTCATGTGGGAAAATATGTTACCAGGGCAACTGTTACCCCCTCCGTCCACACAGGAACCCCAACTCACCCCATCTCAGTTGTTGGATGAACGACTGTTGTAGTGTAAAGTGCTTTGGAGTCCTCTGGATTAGATAACGTGCTGCATAAGTACACAGCAAAAACATTTGGCTGGAAGGTCCCGAAAAGAAAGAAAGCCACAAAACAAACAAAAACTTTCATTAGAAGTTTGGCACAAACCTTGTAGGGAACATGTGCGAGAAGGCATTCAGGTCAGACTGAGATTAAAAACTGAAGCGAGTGAGAAATGAGTGAGGTTTTTTCAGAGGGAGGGGGATGAAACATCCAGCCTGATACTTACGTCATGTCGGCGTTTGACATTTTCTGGGAGCGGTCTCTGTTTTGGTTTGTTTTGTGCCATGCTTCAATATTCGCTCCTTTTGAAGCCCCAGCTGCTGCTCGGTTTCAGCAACACAGGAGGTGTGGTGACACGTTCACAGGAAACAGGACAAGCAGCGGCTTTACCTGTCTGGACAGATTTTCTATGTGCTTGAATCATTTTCTGTTCAGAATAAAAGTGTTCCACCAGTCAGTAACTAATTTTGCAAAAGAAAAAAAAAAAGCAAGATGAAATGATGGAGGAATACTTATGTGACATTGTTTGAAGGTGACACACGTTACTAGTGTAAGACACAGTAATAGAACCTAAATGTCCATTGAACAGATATTAAATGGAGTAAACATCTATGATGTTTTACCACCAAGTACAACAACACTTAAACATAGCGGCGTTCTGGACTTTATACCGTTTCAGATAGAAATGAGAAATGACACAAGAAGTTCTCTGCTGATTAACCTGAACGTTGTCGTTCAGAATATAAATTTAAACGACTAAGACAAAAAGACGCAAGATTTTTTTTTATTTGTCATTGTGTTTCTGGAACATAACAAAGTTGGACAAACACAACGAAACTGAAATATGGACAGCTGTCATATAGATATAAAAATATCGTTGCTACTCTTGCAGCTAAGGCTGGTAGCAACTCACTGCAGTGACGATACGGATAACATTTGGCATATTTTCGATTAATACCATTAAGATTGCGATAATATTGATAACCGCGATAAATTTGCACAGCATATTTGGGATGCCGAATTATTTATAGCTCCAACGTGGAGCTCAATGTGGACTTTAAGGTAAGCAAGGAAAAGTGTTCTTCATGTAGAGGCGATAAGAACTGATTTCTCTCACACACACACACACACACACACGCACACAGATGCAGAGAGACACAGGAAGAGAACGAATCAATAGAGGCATTTGGGCTATTATCATAAACACACTTCATATGTGTGTGTGTGTGTATGGGAGGAATGTTTTTTTTTATCTCCAGATGGTTGACTGAGACTTGGCTGCTTGGTACACAGAGTCAGAGAGAAAAAGGCAGGCAGAAGGCGTCTTTTCTACTTGAGCTCCACTGTATGTGTGTGTGTGTGTGTGTGTACTGGTGTGTACCATGTCTGCCAGAACTGCTTGCCTCTGTGCATGTGTGTGTGTGTCTGACCTTGAAGAAGGAGGCTCAGTTGGGGGAGAGAGGGATGAGGAGCCCATCTCCCCCCTCCATCCCCCGCTGTGCCTCTCCCTGGGTAAAGAACGACTGGTTTCTCATCCTCCTCCTGTCCTCTCTCTTTTCTTCTTCTTCTTCTCCTCTCCCCCCTCCGCTCGCCACCCTATTCTGGTCTGGTATACACTCTTCTCACTTTTCACAGGCATGTTTCTGCTTTTTTTTTTTTTTCCTCCTCCCCTTTTATGTTCTCCTCCCTTGAACTCATCTTCTTCGTCTCCCCGTTATCCCATCACCTTGTTTCCTCAGATCTCTCAGTTCGTTTTTCCACGTTCTCTTACTTGTCTATTTAACGTCCTTTTGTCCTCTGGTCCTGTTGTTTTATTTATTTATTTAGTCTGTGCGTTTTTATTTCATCATGTTTCTTCTTCTCTTTCTCTCTTTTCTTTTTCTCTCACCTCCTTCTTCCTCCTCTCATCTCCACCGTTTCCCCTCTCTCCCCTGCTTCTTTCATCTTCTCTTTTTGTCCCTTTCCATCTTCTGCCTCTTACCTTTTGCTTTCCCCGTCTCCTCATGTCTGCTCGTTTCATTTTCATCGCATGTCCTCTCTTCTCCGTGTCATCCGCCTTCACATTCAATAACCGCGGACGCCTCCAACACTCCCTTTCAGTGGCCAAGGTGCTCTGCATGAAAGAGAAGAAAAGAAGGGGAAAAAAAGAGAGAAACAAACAGCCTGACACATTTGGGGGGGGAGAAAAAAGGAGAGCAGAGAATCAAATGCCAAACTAAAAGCTTTTTGAAAAGCTTTAGAGACAGCAGGGAAGTCAGGGGGGGGATGGAGGGGTGAGGTGGAGGGAGGGAGGGATAGTTAAAGAAAAGAAAAAGTCATAAAAAAAACCAGCCGCGCAGAGCGACTGCGATATGCTTCATATTCAAAAAGCAGCGCTTTGATTCCCCTGCAACGCTTGTGTCGGCACGTTTCAGCTAATTTCGTCTCACGCAGTTTGATTTTGTTCTGTCATCCTTTCAAATAACACCATATGTCCATTCCTCACGCTCTCCCTGCTTTGTGCTGTCTGTTTTGGTTTTTTTTGTTAAAAAGAGACTAGAGACTAAAGCGTGCACATTTCATTTCAGTTCTGACCAGCCGGTTTATTCAGGAAAAAAAAAACAACAAATGATGTGTGCACACCGATTTGCAGATAAATGATGCATAATCATTTATGCATGTGTGACCTGAACACATCGGCACCGAGGAACCTGAGGCCATCGGGTTTTACGTCTCGGGTCCCCAACCACTGGAGCGTGGGCCGAAAATGGTACAGGAGTCACAGAGCAACGGGCTGCAGAGAAACAAACGCAGACGGAGTTTATCGTCGTTCAATCGTACATTTAAAAAAGGTACGAATTGAAAGAAATGTCGTTGCGTGGCTCCAATAATAACAAATAAATTTTAAAAAATTAAAAAAAATCAATGTAAATATTAATAAAAGATTAAACTAATGGTAGTTTAGCATCCATGAGGAATGCAGTTGTTGTGGAATCTGGTTTTTCTGCACTTGAAGCTGCTTAGCCTTGTTGTTAATGATAAGATTATTTTAAAAACAACAAAATAGATTTGTATCTTAATAACAATCTAACAATATTTACACAAAATACGACATGCAAAACGAGCCAATGACCTGAATATGAGGCACAATGTTTGTAGAACATAAACATTACATATAAAGACAATATTTTTTGAGTCACCCCCATAATTCAGGGCCCTGGGCTACTGCCCCTTTAAGACCATTTTAAAGTCTGGCCCAGGTCTTTTACTGTCACCTTTACAGTCCAGGTTTTGAATATTTTTGCTCAAAAATGCAGGCTATATGTTTACATACTAAATTAATCGGTTAAAAAAAAAAAAAAAAAAAAAACTTCTGTTCAATAAATGCAACTTTATGTAACTCCAGCAACTGAAATCACGTCTCCCGTCCGCCATCATTCCCGCGTTCGTGTTACGATTTGGGATGTCGGCGCTGCTTCGCATCTGCAGGGTCGGTCTCATTCCGCTGCCTGTGTCCTCGTTTGTGCGTTTTAGCGTCTTAAAGGAGAGCTCCTCGCTTCTCCCCCGAGCCGAGCCTGAGTGCACGCAGAGGAGGAGTGGGAGGCTGGAGGAAGCGAGAACAAGAGGCCTTCGCAGGGCTATTTTTGTGAGACGCGGCTATAAAGACATGGAGATGAAGCATCCATATGCTACCTGAGGACCTCCCCTCCTCTCCTCTCCCGGCCTGGCCCCGGCAGAACCCGTCTGCCTCGTCTCTGCTCGCCGGTTCCTGTGAAGGATAGAGAAGGGGAGCAGGCTGAGATGAATGAGACTAATAATCCCACTGTCAGGAGAAAAAGCAGTGGGGAGGGTCATGATGGTGTAAACACCAGAGTGAAAGCTTGCAGGTCTACGGTTCTATTTTTACGACGGCACAGGAGGAGGAGGAGGAGGAGGAGAAAACGGGATGCGAAGTGGCATGAAAATGGGAGTTCTGCATTATTCATGGACCTGGTGGAGGAGGATGGACGGCGACTGGGACACGCTTCTCCGCCTCCAATATGCGTGTTTGTGCTTTATATGGAGAAGCCCATTGTACTAATCAGATACAGGAATTTTTACTTTGAAGAAAATCCTTCTACAGGGCATTTATCAAGTTGTTTATCATTTATTGTGATAGATGTTTTGTCATAAGAACGTTGATTTATCGTCGTCGCAATAAATTCCCCATTGATGATGTTTTAAAAACTCTCCGTATTGCTGGGATTGTTAGTTTGTGCTGTTTTCTCCACTCTTTGTTCAACGACATTATCAATAAATGTTAAAACATTTTGAATGTGTGATGAAAAGCAGTTAGTGATACAAATCACACTCTTTCTTTTCCATAAAGTTAAAAAAACATGAAGTAAATAAGTTTTATCACAATATCGCCACAAAATGTGGAAAAAGTTGAAGTCCGTATCGTCTATCTCCGATTTGTAAATGCACATATTTGATAAGCAACAAGAGAGTGTTTCTGCATCTGGATCAATGGGAATAAAAGTAAATGAAAGCTGACACACACAAAAAAAGTGGGTTTGTTTTTGTAAAATGCTCCGTCAGAGCAGCGACTTTGAGCAGATTCCAACATGCAACAAAAGCCGTTTCCGTCCAGAAAGACGGATGTTTTCCCGGGGAACGCTGTGCAGTCGGAGTGTCCCGGCTGCATGCGGCTCAGCCTTATATGTCTGAGTCGCAGCACGACTCAGACAATCCACAGGTCATGATGGATGCCAAGTCGGGACGCCGGCGTAACGATGAAGTAACGCCACGGCGATCGTTTCCGGGATTTAAACCAGTGTGAACGCATCTATATGACCGTTTTAAGAGTTTTGTCGGACTGTTTTCGGTGCGTTTCCCCTCTAGCAAACGTCGTAGTCTGTGACGGTTGCCTTGGTTACCTGCATGATGGCTACCTTTGCCATCATGCAGGCGACACATGCGCCCGCCGTTATATGTTCAACAAGCTACAATGTGGAATTAAATGTGTGGCTTAAGCATAAACTGGATGTCAAAGTTTTAATTATAAACACACCTTTAAATTGTGTCAATGGGACAAGCAGCAAATTGTGTCTTTTATTTTATTTTGGAAAATAAAAGAAATCTTAATGTGAGAATGTGAGATCAAAGGCATACTTTTACTGCAATAAACAATTTATGTTGAGATTTTTACGTTTCTTCACCGGAGGCGCCAAATATTTCTTTGGCTTTTAAGATTCCCTCGCTTTAGGATGAACTTTGAGGATCTGAGTAATGATGTCTGATGTTCTGACATTGTAATTGTAGCCATTATTATTAGTATTATTATTATTATTATTAGTTGTTGAAAAATAACTCACACATTTCTGTATTAGCTCATCAATGAAGTGCACTAAAGTGAAATCCAGCGATCCAGTACCAGAGATTGAACCACAAATTTCAGAAACAAAGGTGTACTGTACGCGAGTTTGCACAGCTCCTATCTGTTCCCTCTGCAATACATTAGCAGCAGCCGTCAGATCAGCATCAGGCCGCGCCTGTCAGATTAGGGTTGTCCAAGCAGCAGCAGGCCGTCCAGCAGCCGCAGATAGATTACACACTACCTCTGTTTATCTCCCCTCTGTCTCCTCTTCAGTCTCAACCTCTTCGTCTCTCCCGCTCTACCGATTTATGTCCGGGGCGCCAACGCGGGCGAGCGGAGAGTGAAGATGTCGTAGGACTCAGTGACACAATTCCACAGTTTCGTGTAAATAAATAAAAACAATAAAAAATAAATAAATCACCTCCAGAAACTGTAACTAGGCAAGATGCATAGACAACGAAAGACTGTCAGGATAAATTTGACTGAGTGCATGAGAAGAAACAACAGTATATATGCATATTTTCCTGGTTTATCACCACTTATAAAAATTAAGGAACTGCCTCATTAAGTCGGAGATTAATTACGCACTTACCCTCTGCCAGGTGCACTGACGGCGTCCTGTTCCACATACAACAGTCCAAACCCACAGGACAGAAGATAAGACCATAAATCATTGAAGGCGATGAGGGCCAGCTCCCATCCAGTACAGCTGTACTTATTCAAGTACAACAATGTACTGTGTTTCCCTTTTGCATTCCCCCACACCCCCTTTGTTTTTCCACGAGAAGATTTTGGCTGTTGAGTCGAAGTGTCGTTCGGCGGTACCACTTGAACTGGATTCTTCTGGAGAAGCGGTGAGATAATGAGCTGCGGAGCAAATGGAGGATGAGGGGCTGACGGTGGATGTGGACCATCTGATCACATAAAGCCGGTGAAATGGAAACAGACCGGACTCACTTCTCGCTCAAGTGGTTCTGCACCACACAGAAAAACACAACAACAACAAACAAAACAGCCAGTTAGAGTCCCGTTTTAGCAACACCCAGAGTACATTCATGCATAGATTGACGAAGGAAGTTTAGGTGTTTATCCACTCGAACAAACCCGATTTAGCACTTTGAAAGTCTTTCTGGTGTTTTTTTCATTGCCAGCTCCACTACAGCTCCTTGTCTCTGACTTTTGAGATAATGTTCCTGGACATCATCTCAAAGTGTACTCATGAAAAGAGGAGACTTTGGTTTTATCACACCGTCTTGTAGCAGATGACGTGACTCTGTTAGCACCTTCAAGCAACAGCCTTCAGAGTGTAAACCAGAGTAACATTCAACTTCTCCAAATTCAGTCCAATCGGGTTCACTGATAACAGCAATGTGATTTACAAGAGAGACAATTTGTACAGTATAGTCAAAGGCCTTATCTCGTCACCATGCGCCTGCTTGCAACGTTTCTTGTGTTTCAGCCAAAAAAGAAAGTGTTGATTCTGGGGACCGGTTGTGGAAAAAAACAGAACAAAAATAGGTCTTGGATCTAGAAATAACCAAAAACCAAACCGAGGTTGCAGACAGAGGGCAGCATAGCGAGTTGAAGACAATGCAGCTGTAGACATGGCAGCATAAGATCTTTATGTGATAAAATAGGAGACAGATGTAATGGTAAATGTATGAACCACAAACTAGGAGCATCAAGCTGACCGAGCAGCCGACACCTGGGCTGCTCTTTAACATGTTGTGTCATTTGGGCTTGTCACAATAAATCAATCAATCAATCGAATAATAAAGTAAAAGAAACTCAATCATTTTCATTTGCTTGATTTATCATATTTTTTCTCTCTTTTTTACCAAAAACTGAATGATAAAAGTCTTCAACCTGGTGTTTTGGTCTCAACTATCCCTTTGGATTTTTTCTTTTAACAGAGGCTTCATAATTTATTTTATTTGTTGTTTTCTTCATTTATTTTGGATATTTAAAATGTCTTCCAGCTCTAGTGTTTAAATGTTCATGTTCTTGCATTTCTATGCCCTTATTACTATTTTATTACTTGAAAAAGGTCTAAAAACAACGTTATCGTTTTATCGCAATACGTGTCCAGCAAAGTTTGCTATTGTGTCATTTGTTGAAATTTTAGCTCTTATATGAGACATGATAAGCAGACACATTAATTTTATGCATTTTTATGCTTTGATACTTCAGCTTTATTTTAATTGATCATTTTTAATGATGCCCGCTAAAGTAAACAAACAGCATGGAGCCTCTCGGAGACGTTTACGACACGCCGCTGAACTCTTGGCTACAAATGAGCCAAGAACGACTGCTGACTGTAATCGTTTATCATAGCAGGACTGAATGAAGTGACCGGAAACAAATCGACTGGAAAGGTTTTTTTCCTGCTGCTGCCCCTTTGTCCATTCCTACTTAGTGTTCGGTCAGAGGACAACAGGATAGATTGTTTGTGCCTGAAATGAATTTGTGAACACACTCTGGTGGCAGAGGAGAGGAGAAGGCTGTTCCTGCGTCAGGAGACGTGACGGACGCTCAAACTGTTCTTTAATGCTTACTCACGCAAGCAAACAAAGAAACAAGACTCAGGTGACTAATAAGTAGCCAAAAAAAATTTAAAAAATCACGATTTAAAAAAATAATTCCATTTAAACGTTGCAGTTGTGAAAGTTTGCAGCTTAACTGAAGTGAGTAAACAGATTCAAGCAGACAGGCACATTCTCAGACGCCCCTGGGACTACTTCCTGTTTTGGGGGAGGAGCATTTGTTTGTAGTAAGGATGAAAATTTGATGAAAAAAAAAAAAAAAGTCACAAAAGAGGTTTTTTTTTTATTTTTATACTTTAAAGGCACCTTCAGCTCTCCAACCTTTGAGGCTCCACTGGGAGCCGTATGTAATGTGAATAACGACAACAGTTTGATGTCAAGGTGACACGTACAGTTGAGCGTCTAACAGCTGTTTTGCAGCTGCTCGTCTGTGACGGTGATACCGGTCTAGGAAGACGCAGTGGAGTCGATCGTCCAATACTGAAGTTCTCTGTGTGTTTTTTTTTTTTTTTTTTAATTTCGCTGACATTAACGACACAAAGCCTGACATTGACCTGGCTTACTAAGTGCATACGAATGCAGACTGTGAAACTGAGTTTTATTAGTTGTTTTCACACACTGATAAAATGTGGCGAGAGAGACTAGATGAAATGTTTTGGTTTTAAAATAATCAACAGCGATATACCTTTTCATTTTGGTTTCAAAGTTTCCCACAGAAGAAGAAAACCACAATCATGTGCAACATCATTTAACTTTCACTGGTAAGAGGTCCACAAACCAAAACCTTTAAAAAATGACATATAATCAGTAGTGACAGTCTCACAACCCCTCTGATCGTAGCTCTGGCCTGGGTATGTGTGTGTGTGTGTGTGTGTGTGTGTGCATCTGTGTGTGTGTAACAGAAATAGCAGGTGACTTGTTTTGGTGCTGAGCCCCATATGTGCCACGTAGAAGGGTCCGCATATGTGTGTGTGAGTGTGTGTTTGTCTAGCTAATCATGTGTGGCTGAATGCACTCAAAAACAACAACACCCCTTCACCAGACAGACAGGCTGGCCGGCAGGGACCCCTGTCCACCATCTGCGTGTGTGTGTGTGTGACTCAGGCAAACACACAGAGACTGGTGGTAGCGGTGGTCTGGTCTCCACCTGTCCCCCCGTCATTACCCAGGAGGCGATGAAGGGGGGGGGGGGAACGAATCCGAGAGAAAGATGATGAAGACGGATGAAGAGTGAGGAGGGAGCGGGAAGGAAGGAAGACAGGGTTAAAAACAGAAAGAAAAGAAACATTAAAAATGAGGTGCTAAGAGACTGCGAAGCTCTCGTGACGTAGCTGCGACGTGGAGACGAGTTGCAGACGTTCGATCAGAGACAGAGATCAAGACAGAGACGAGGACGGCGAAGACGCACGCCGTACGTGGCAACAAATTTCTCTAAACTTAAAAACCGAAACCTAAAAAAGTCCAACATTTAGACACGGGAAATCGTATGAGTCTACTGGCTTTACACATCTTCATGCAGAATCTTCACAGCTCAAGCCCTGGAGGATTGGATGATTGTCGTTCTACTGGAAAGGTGAAACTTCAGCCCAGCGTTAAATGTTTTTTTTTTTTGCAGCAGTTATTAGTTCAAATAATAGAACTAAAAATCTAAATACAAACACCAAGAGACGACATTTGGATCTCTCCTCTGTAAGATGACGGCATCCAGCCCCAAACAGCAACGCCATTATATTAATATGACTAATAATTAGTTTTAAGTGTTTTACTGGAAATTAGTGCTGTCACGCTCAGAACTCCCAACATCTTTGCAGGAAGGAAAACATTGCAGCAGTAAATATGGTTCTTACATATTAGTGTGATGAAGCAGTTCATTGTCCATCTGTCTTCTGTTTAACTCCATCTGTTGTAGCTGTGTGCTTACAGAACAGCTAATTCGCCGTTCCACTTTACTTAATGTAGCCTCGCTCCTTGATATTTACACAGATTTGAAACACGCAATCATTTTCGCCACGTCTCTTTATGCTTAGCTTGAGGGTTTTGATTTATCACCCCGGTGATGTGATGTCGTCCCGATACATCTGGGAACATCTGGACAGATTTTCACGTCGTCCCGCTTTGGCATCTGATCATATTTTAGGCTTGAGAATACGCAGACGCACACGCACACGTACACACACTCGGAGAGACTATAATTTTCCAGGAATCCTCCCATTCCTCCGGCTTACCCCTCCACCCCCAATGAAATCAGATGTAGCATGTGTGTTCTCCCTGGATCAAAGGGAGGTCATGTTAATTAGCCAATTTCACAGTCGTCTTCCAGCACGTGCACCTAACACACAAACACGCACTGTCACGCAGATATGTTAATTAAAGACTTTGTGCCCCTGGTACGCCGAGGCGACGTCAAGAACGAGCGGTGACAACCGGCCTCGCTGCTGCGGAGCGTCACATCTGCCATGTCTGGAGAAATGCGAAGAAATCGACAGCCAAATGTCAGTTTGGGCTACAGCGGCACAACCGGATGTGACTGTCGAGAGAAAGATTTGGCAGTAATACGTCAATTAAACATGATTAAACAAAAAAATTTTTTTTTTACTGTGTAGAGTTGGTGCCCTTTGAATGTCTTTAATAGATCGATTGGATTTCTGGAGTTCTGCAGCTGCGTTTCCATTGACCACGTAATTGAGTAACTCGACTTTTCGGAAAATAAATTAGCTTTTAGGAAACACTGCAATTTCTTAAAAAGAAAAACCTCTGAAATCATGATGAAACGTTTTAGGGCCAGGATGACGTGGTTTTTCGGCCATATCGAAAATTTTTTTATAAAAAAAAAAAAAATTGCAGCGAAAACAATTTTTAGACTTGTGCAAACGTAAAAAAGACATGAAGTAGTATATTTTTTAATGACTTACTGAGTGAATAAAACCTATTCACGTCTAATTTTAATTGTGTTTCTTATTCAATGGAAACAAAATTGTGTTTTTTCAAAAGTTCTCAGCACATTTGAAATGGAAACAAAGCAATTCACTTCTTCCAACCAAGGCTGCTGGTTTCGAACAATGAAACAAATCAATAATTATTTTCCTTTTGGGTTTATTTTGTTTGGTCTCTGCTATTTTGGTTATCCAGGTGTTAAGTTATAAAAACTATGTTGCTGTTCTTCATCTTATGCTTTTTTTATGCACTTAAATAAGGACACCCATGCTGACTGTCACCATGCTCTTACTTTCAGCATTTTTAAGAGGGCAAAGTTATCAGGAAACGTGGCCACTAGAGGGCAGATCTGAGCTAGCATACAAATTTAGAGAAATACAAACATGAAGAGAACTCAGGAAATTTCCACGATGTGCATTCATAGGACATGACATAAGAAGACACACCGCAAGAGCCAAATGCATCACAATACATGGGCATAAAACTCCAATCGCGTCGTCCTTCTTTCATTTCGCTGTTTGTAAGAAAACAAAACTGCCACACTCTACGCACAAGATTGTCTGTGGTGTTGCTCTGTTTGCTGTATTTGGCTCCATATTTGCAGTCCCTCTGTAACAGCAGTACACATGAAGTTAAGAGAATATTTATTGGCTGCATTGTTGTTTCTTTAGAAGTCAATCTGGCTGATAGATCGACCCAATCCAGATTCCTCACGTTGAAATGCCTGAGATTTTTTATCGGCTTTTCCGACGGTGTACCAAAAACTAAGGAAAAAGGAAAGACTTTTGACTTCCTAAGGCATTCCTAAGGGCTGATTGTCAGACTGAACTGGAAGGAATCTCAATGATCAAAGCAGTGAAAGGACGTCTTATCCATGCATGGGGCCCTGTCTCTTTTTCTCCGGTGGTATTTTGGGAATTAGGCGGGATACACCCCGGACCACTTGTCAGTCCATCACGGGGCAACCTGGTGACACATAAGCTAGGCAACCGCACATGCAAACACTCACACATAAGAACAATTTACAGTTTCTAAATATCGTAATGTGGACAACAAAGAAGTACTGGAGAACATGCCAACACATTCAGAGGGGAAAATATACAGCGTTCAGGACAGTGTATATCACATCTCTTTTAAATACTTCCTCCAGTCTCCTTATTTTGACAGTAGAAGTTTGAATTTATAGATATATTTTACATCATTTTGTTTGAAGGAAGAGTCTTGGTGTTTCATGAGTGAGTTAAAGAAGGTTTACCTCAGAAGAAATACAAGGTTTATAGCAAAATCTCGCTACGAAAGTTGTCACAAGCTGGTAAAGAAACCAATTAATTATCACAAAACATTAAACATCGCTTTCCATACCTAGTATTTTTTCATTTCTTCGTCTTTCTTTCTAAGAATACTGACAACTAGTAGGGGGGAAAAATGAAACAAAAAAAGAATTTGAGGGTTTTTTAATGTGATTGTAGTCCCAAAATCTTTCTTCCTACTACTTTGAGACGATCTCAAGAATCTTTTTTAATACAAAACATGTCAAAAGTAAACTATAGATGTGCCTTCACAAGTCAGTATAGCAGAGCAATGATTCACCAAGTGGCAGTAAAAGGACCAATGGAGCTTTTCATACATTTTTAGAAAAACAAACTAGAAATTTGTTTAGCTCTCTTAGCTCTAACTCTAGTTCATAAAAGCTACGGTCATGTAACCTTTAGATGCATTTTAGTTCCAACGCACCTGATTGACAATGTTTAATTACATCCTCGACATGTTACCAGTTCATTCAGGTGCGTTGGAGCAAACCTTCAGCCATGGACTTACCTTCTGTTTGAACCCTTACTTTAACCGTAACAAATTACTTTCTAGGGCGTTCAGATGTAATACATGGTTTTTGACCGTTGCCATTTCCAGGGGATTCAGAATAAAATATGTTACATTATCTTTAACTTCTCTGTGTGGGCCAGAGAAGTTAAAGTGTTCATTGATTTCTAGTATTTTCCACTGCGGTGTTTCTTCTGCGTGTGACTGTTTATGCATGTGCATGTGAAAGACTCTGGAGATTTTTAGCCATCTGTTTTTTTCCCTTATCTTTCATGATCCACACCTGGTAACCATCCACCCACTAACACTCGACCCCACACGGACACACACACATGCAAACACACACAAACGCAGAGTGCTAGTGGACATGAGAAAATGAACCTGTGCATGCAGATGCAGTCATTTGCATACAGGAGGAGGAAAAAATAAACACGACTTACGAGCAGATGCTTATTTAAATTGCGGTATTAATTTGAGTTATTTCGTGTTTTACATCCCAGATCTAATATTTTTGCGTCCCAGTGAAGTTTCTGTTACCTCATCCTAAACCAATACCTGCACACCTTCTACCAGTCCTATTTGGGTTCATGGTCCAATGCTGACATCTCTGCTGGTACATTCAAGACACACTCTTCGGTAATCTCCCTGTGCTTTTCTATTGATATTTGAGTGGCAAATTGACAATGAAGAAATAGAAAGAAAGAAAGAAATAAATACGAGAAGTCAAACTCAGGCCTGACAATAGAGACCCCAGGGACATTTCCACTTCAGGAATCTTCTGCAGATCTCAGGGTACAAATTAGGGAGGAAATACATTTTATATTATCCTGAATCTTTGAGGTGGAGCTTTGTGCAGAGAGGATGTCAAACGTCTCGAATTGGTTGAATTTTCTCAGCTTCGCGTCTCAGATTCATCTCTTCTCTGCAGCAAATGTTGCAAAAGGACGAAGGCGAAATACAGAGGAGCGGCATGAGCTTAACTCGTTGAATAACGGAGAGCTTCTTTAAAAATGCTTATGACTGTATTCTTTAATAGCTCAAACACCAACTATATCTTAATATGTATTAAGAAGTGCAGTGCAACCCATCATAGCGCATTGTCGTCCTTATTTCCACTCTTGGGGGGGAACTGCTTAATTTACTGCGTTGCTAGCAAATTTAGCAGTGGCATTGCACCGAGCTATTTCAGGTTCTATAGCTGTGGAGGAATCATCAACTTTATTTCTGACAAACAGTTTTGTTTTGTTGTGTTTGTTCCCAACATTACACCAAGCAGTAGGCTACCGAGGAGGAGCGTTACAACTTTTTAATATGTTCACCATTTGGCTGACATGATGCATAAATCTGGAACATTTAACGTGTGTGGGCATAAACACAATAAAAAATTTAAAAAAAGACGATTTTGTTTCAAATGCATCACCGTTTCAGAAGATCAACTTACAGCAGGGCTGTCAAACTCATTGTCAATTTGAGCCATATATAAAATCTGAATGTTCTTAAAGGGCCGGTCGTTGCTGAATATATTGATAAAATCTATTAAATTGTTAAATGAGCAATAAATAGCTGTTTAAGCATTCATTGTGTGTTTCTTAAATAATATTGAACATACTTTCAAACTGATCAGTCCATCCAAAATTTTGTGATTTTTTTTTTTTTGTCTTTTTTTTTTTTGCAATCAAAATCACAGATCTTGTGGTGCTAATTTAGAAATATTTGTAAGGACTTTTTACGATATTTGCAGTAATGCATGATGTTAAATGTTATTTCTCATAAATCGCCGTATCGGTCATGGACTATAACTTGACATCAAGTAAGGCTGAGGCAGCAGTCAGTTAAATTCAATGTTTTTGGCTAATTTTGAGGAAAAATTTGCAGTAAAATCTGAAAAAGATGTAGGGATCTGTTGATTTTGTGTGAATTTTGCAGATCTGTGAAAAACTGGAGGGACTTATTGATGTAATCTGTAAGGCCACATAAAGGGCCACATAAAAAGCTACAGCGGGCCAGATTTGGCCCCCGGGCCTTCAGTTTGACACATGTGCCTTACAGGTGTGTCAGTCTATTTTGAGGTGGGAAAATGAGTGAAGTGGTGAAGGCGTACTTATGCTACCCTGTAACTGTGGGGCGAAAAAGAAAAACCCATCATTAAATATATAAATAAACAAATAAATGTGGAAATGACTTAATGACGCAAACTTGGCATCTCAATGTGGGGGTGAAGAACTTTTAAAAGTCTTTTTACTAAAATTCTCCTGAAACATCGCACAGCCTGGTGAACTGGAATGGAAACCGTTGCGTAAGAACTGCAAAATCTTTTATAAAAACGTGGTGGGCTTTTCATTGATCATCACCCACACTAATTGAATTTCTAGCTTCCCAAACAAACAGCAGGAAGAGAGAGGAGAAAAGACGCCGGTAATACGTCAGCGGTTTACCTTCAACCGCGCAAACACAAAACCGTGACCTTGTGCGCGCAACAACACGGATCCTTTTAAAGCATTCTTATCTCTCTTGTTTTGAACCTTCAGCTGAAAGATTTCACGCTCGTCCTTTCAAAAAAAAAAAAGTGCTCGTCACGTTGATTACCTGGAGAATGCGAGAATGCTGGCAATGCCTTTCGACGTAGCCTGGGCAATGCGTTTCAGAATCCCTCTTTGAAATCATAGAAAAGAATTCATTGTCGAAGGCAAAGCTGTCAGAGTGGGAAGGTAAGAGCAGAACAGACAAAGGGGAGGGGAAGTTGCGTTCCCTTAAAAGCAATTGCTGTTGAATAATAATTTTTAAAAATCCTCAACAGTCTGTAATAAACTATCAGGATTTCTGTCCGCATAAGAAGCACAATGTATCTACAGGCTCTTTTGACAAAAGAACATTTTAATCTCAGAGGTTCAGTTCAGAAACTTTTTATTTTATTATGACTGAGAGATGATGAAAACCCAAAATCGATGGATTTCGTAGAAAATTACAATCAATATTAAGTAACACCAACAAACTAACGTGATTTTGATTGAAAAATAGTTTCAAAAAGTTGTTATGGATTTGGGCACCCGGGACTGGATTTACCTTCCAGTGGTCCAATGTCCTCTTTTCAGCTGGAAGTAAATTTTGCATGTATTTTTCGAATCAAATTTCAAGAGTGTGAAGATGAAGAGGAGACACCCAGGATGGACGTTACTTGAGATCCAAGTGAAGTTTAGGAGCCATGCAATATGACTGTGTTGGTCCAGAGTGTTCAAAGTCCAAAATCGTAGCAGAAAAAAAAGTTCTCTCCAGCAATGATTTAAGTTCTCAATCAATTTACCTGGTTAAATAAATAAAAAACATATCTTAAGCCCCTCCGTACTAGGGCCACCTTCTGGCTTAGGTTTCTACCCTAATAATTACTTTAACCCTACAAGACAATGTGGAAATGGAGAGAGGTAAATAATGGTCCCCAAAGAATTATGGGTAACACTTTCTTCGAAGAGGTCTGCATAAGACAGGCATGACACTGTTATAAACATGACATAACACTTGTTATGAACATGAAGGAGTCTTCATGAATGTTGTCATGAAGTGTCATTCATGCAACTTTTAAAGCAACTTTGCATTAAGTGTCTTTATTTACCAAATGACACCAATCATAAAGACTACTTTGTGGTCATAACAAGTGTTATGTCATGTTTATAACAGTGTCATGTCAGTCTTATGAACACCTTCGAATAAAATGTCACCAAAATTGCTGGAATTTGCTGTAAAATATTTACTCTTCTTTGTTTACCTTGTTTCACACTTTCCATGCGTTCGTTGAAGAAAGTTGCACTCCTGGACTTTATTTTTCCAAGTCAATTACCTGGAGAGCATTGTTTCGTCACCCTTGTAGTTTTAAACTTAACCAAGCAGCTTCGGCGCCACGGTGAAAGAAGGCGATTGCGATGCCTGCAACCAATTAGTGATGACAAAAACAAACCAAACAGCGGCAGGAAAGGCATAAACATTCTCAAATGTCAATCCGACACCCCTGCCATCCCCACTTTCCTCTATAATGTATCAAAGTGATCAGGGAGCTGCACGGCTCCGTTTACCCTTTAAACAGCAGAACTCGCCGTCATCGTAATGGTAGAGAGTCAGAATACACCACAAGGTTACCGAGACGCAGTCAGTATCGGTGCGGTAATAACGCAAACACACGGGCACGCCCGCACACACACACACACACACACACGCAAGTGTACACACTCAGACATCTGCAGGCAACTGGTGCCATGGCAGCTAGCAGCTAATTGGATCACTGTCTGTAAAGGAGGGAGGAGAAACGAGGGATGAGGGAGGGAAAAAAATGGAGAGGAAAGCAGGCAGGAGGGAGAAAATTAGATTAATGAGACCAAAAGCTCTCAGAAGAGCGCCGGACAAGGTGAAACTCAGCGGGGAGAAGTGCTGTAGATTCATCGGTATTCAAAACAACAGTCATGCAGCATTGATTTATATATGTGTAACGCGAGCAAAACCCGTTTCTGTTTGGATTCCAGAAAAGTCGTTTAGCACCTTAGATGCTGTTAATGCAAATTAAAAAAAAGTGCGCTCTTGACTGATTGGGATACGTACAGCCAGCTTTTCTCTGGAACGTGTCAATGATCTTTAAATGAAACGAACATAATAGTGTTGCATTAAATATTTTAAGTTTGTTGGCCCACCTCATTCATATCATAAGACCTGACAGAACTCCCTCAGAAACCTTGTGAATGCCTCATACAGTGACCTGGCAAGGTATAACACTCCAATTTACATATTTAGTCATTTTTTAACTTGTTCAACCTCTAAAATGATTCTTTTAAGTCTGTTTTTAAGTGGCAAACCAACACAAAGTGACACACAATTTGGAAATACAAAGAAATGGAAAAGTGTTTTTTTTTTAAAAAGATTATCGTGGCATAACATTTTTTGTAATATTTCACACATTTATGACAATTAATGGATTAAAAATCACCTTTTTCTAGAAGTACAGCTATCTTTTGGTCACATTTTCACTGTTTTTTACCAGCTTTACACTTTTATAGACTGATTTTTTTTTTCTATATTCACTAAACAGCTCTAGCTCTTTTGTGAAAATCTTGTAAGCCATGTATGATTTTGCTTCCATTCCAACATTATGTGCTCCTATTTTATTGGTCTGATACATAAAGTTGGCGTAAAACACAATATTTGCATACTGTACTGTGATTTTATTTGCAGTTAATCCTGCATTGTTTAAGCAATCATTTGCTGCAGGACTTTGGTACAAAAACAATTTCCATATTCAACTTCTATAATCGTATTTTGTCAAAACTTGGCAAAATCATACGTTAAAAACAAACATAATTGGAGGCAGTTCGCCCCGCTGAATGACAATCTGCAACACAAGTTAATTTATTAATCTTTTTCTGCAGAAGTCACGCACGACTGACTTGGTCTTGGCTCTCAGCTTTATCTTCGGGGTACTCAGGAGGCTGACCAATCAGTGTGCTGCAGTGCGACCTAGTCATACGCGGCATTATGTACAGATGTGAGAAATAAGAAACCACAATGTAAGGGAACGGGGCCAGCCAACCGCACGACAAATTAAGGAAAGTCTTAATCCAAAAATGAATAAGGTCACACTAGAGTGAATTAAAGGCTATGGCAGATTTTTTTTCATTGTTTATCGGTGGCCCCAAAATAATCCCTGAAACTGTCGGCAGGTTACAAAGGTTTTTTTTGTTGTTTTTTATGAAAATCCTCAATTTCCTGTTAGCGATGTCCTTTCCATTACTAGTGATGTAAAACAATCGCTGTTTAATTTGATTGGATTTCTCCACGGATTTAAAGGGTAACTGAAGCTATAGGTGCCGTGTCATGATCCAAAGCTGTTTTCATGTGTGTTTGCGTTGGATCACTTTAGTGTTATTAGTGTCTCTGTCGTCAAGTCTCGAGGATGGTGATAACTCAAACAAGGAACAGGTGAGTATAATTACACTGGTATGTGACAGCTGTGAGGGGGGCAGGAAGGGCTAACATGAGGCAATACTGCAGGGAAACAGGGATAAATGAAACTATGACAAAATATTTATATGAGAGAGAGAGAGAGAGAGATCTTCCGATTACTCAATTAATTGTAAAAATAATCGATTGGGGACTCGAGTACTAAAATATTCTTTTACAACAGCATAGTTTCATTGCTTACTCAGTGCTGCGAGGAAGCGTTTGTCTGCTTTTTAGTCAAACAAGAATTTTTTTAAGGTAATCAAACAGATTTCAGTATCAGTCAAAGATAAATTGGCAACATTAAAGTATTTGCAATGACTGCCAAAGGGTCTTTCACACTGCTTTGCAACATCCTCGGCCCACTCTTCTTTGCTGAATTGCTGCGCGCAAGTATGGATGAAACCTTGAAGAACATCCAGTTTAAGAACTGCTGGTGAGTAAAATCAATGGTTTCCATCAATTACAGCAAATTGTCCTGAATCAGCGAATCAGACCGACGCCATCATAGTAAAGCTACCATGTTTGACTCTTGTAATGTTGTTTGGCCGCCTGCCTAGGAATGTTCACCTCTGCCCCGTTTTCTCCATTAGAGGGCAATGGCTCCTTCTATGGTTCCCTGGAGTCCCAAAACCTTAAAAATGGATTTGCAGGCTTTGCAGACTGATAAGAGGTCAATGAGTTTGTTAGATTGGGGCATGATGTGTCGCTTCCTGAGATCTTTTAGCCTACTTCATGTTGTCAAGTCCTGTTTAGGTGACGTCTTGATTCTACACATAAAACCGTTTTAAGACTTGGTTGTGGATCGTGAACAAAAACAATAAAATATGGTGAATTACAGTTAAGTCAAAATTTATGAAGATGGGGCGGGGGGTTCTATTTTTCACACAGGGTCATGTTGGGTTGGATAACTTTTCTCTCTTTACTCACTTAAAACTTGTGAAGTTGGGACATCCATTCCAGAGGACAGGCTGGAAAAGTTTCAATTGCTGCAACAAATGAGGTGTAACTGTTCAGATTAGGGGGAAACACTTTGTCTTTAAATGAATGAATCCATTTACAACCGTGGAGCTCAGGGCATAAAGAAAAGAAATTAGAGCAGAGTGTAGGAAGTATTCTCAAAAGTTCACAGCAGCAAAACTCGTTCAGTACAAAGTGAATGAAGGCAAAAACAAATATATATATAAAAAGTCTTTATTTGACCCATAGCTGGAAAGAAAAGGCTGCATTAGGTTGTCTGTGTTTGTTTTACTGTAGGGAAGGAACGACTCATATGGAGAGTCTAGTGAGACAATGAGGGCCGCTGGAGGATACTGGTCTGTGTGTGTGTGCGGAGAGAGCATGTCTGTGTTATCGAGAGCTGACTGAGGGAATGTAACAGAGCGGCGAGGAGGAACCAGGCCAACTGCCACCAGAGTGCTGGCGGTAAATTTGGATGGACTGTCACAGCAGCTAGACTCATGTCCGTGTCGCCTCCTCCTTCCCCCTGTTGCTCTCCAAGCACAAACAGTCTGGATGATCAGTGTGTAAGCGTCTGTATGTGCGTGCACGCGCTTTGTGTGTGTTCGGTGGCCTGTCTGTGACATCGGTGTCGCCTTATAGCCAGATGGTAATAATGCCCCAATGCCCTCCATGTGGAACAGGAACACTGACATGTTGTGAGCGCTGTGGATGTGGCGCAGCGGTGAGCAGTGACACGACCGGAGCTTTCTGCCGTCACCGCTGGACAACGGCGCAGACAGGCCGACGCCCTCCACCTCGGACCTCTTCCGCACTTCTCCGAGTCTCTTATTCCGATTGCTGACACCATGTTAGGCAGATATCTTGAGACGATGGATGAATTAACTCCCTTGCTTGTGATTCGTCTGCTACCGAGGCTTTTCCATTCAACTCAAGTCACGTTTCAAACGTTCATCACTCGGTCTCGAGTCTTTCAAGTCGCTGGATCCTGACCTTTAAGATGAAATGTTATACAACTGTTTTCCCCTTTTAAAGCTTAGCCACTGGCATTCTTTCTTCTATCAGGTCAAAAGCATAAATGTTTCTTCTTTTGAGTCAGATTCTTGATGCTAACTTGATGTGCTCCTGTTAAAGGCATGGCTCCACTCACGACAATCTTCGCTTTAGTAAAGTATAGCCTACAGATTCAATGTGCCACTTCAGCATCTTAACCCTCGCCCTGCGACCTAAGTCTATTAACACTAAATATGATCACATACAGTGCTGTGAAAGGTATTTCCCTCTTTATGTAGTTCTACGGTTTTCTTTCTTCAGTCGTTTCAAGGTTTTAGATCACAAAAACCCTATTTCAGAAGAAAACATAAATGTACCCCCCCAAAAAAAATTGTTTTCAAAAGACGATTTAAAGTATCACAGGGAAAATGTCATCCAAACCAATCTGCTGCCACAATATGTGAAAATATAAACGCCTCCCAATCGCATGAAGTGGTTGTGCATTTTCTTTCCAATATTTTAGATATGCTTTAAAACCAATATCTGTGAACTATGAATTTTCTGCAAATAATTTGCAATAATCCACAAACAGGTGGGGATCCACTATGACACAAACTATATGAAAAATAATAAACAAGACTACCAGGAGAAGTACAATGGCATGCAAAAGTTGAGACAAGTAGGCAAAGTGGAGAATTTACCCTCAATCACATACAACATAAATGCTACGAAAGTTTCTGATTTGTTTCATAGAAACTGATGATGACGTAACTTTTTCTTTAGAAGAATTTGACCAGATGTTCCTATGGCTTGTAGAATGTGAGACACAAACATGGCCAACATATTTAGACCACTCTGCTTGTTGAAAAGTTTATATTCATATTTTACCCTTGATGTGCCTTTAAGGGCACTGGCATTAGAAAGCAATTGTGTACGTTCTTGCAATGCTCATTCCTCTTTGGTAGTGACTGCCAAAACAAATGGCTGTACATCTGTATTGTATAGAGTCTTATGTTACTTCTTGTTTCAGGTCCACCAAAGCAAAAGCTGCAGCAACAACACGAGACCTTGACTTGAAAGAAAAGGTTTGAGTCAGTGTGTGAACTGAAAGTTGTGTGTGTTAATTTTAGGTGAGCATGCGAACTTCAGGATTTTGTAGTGACTTAAATGTGGTTCTGCTGAATAAAGCTAATGCCCTCGTGCAGCAATTTATTTTTTGTTGGCCACAAAGTCTCTGCGAGAATGCAGCGAGAAAGGAGGACAGACTTTGCTCTGGTTAACACTGACGTGCAGCGAGACAGAAGTAGAGAAAATAGAGGTTGCTTTCTGAGACAATATATCTCCCCTCCCTTGGTCCTGTTTTTCTCTAAATCTGAGCAGGCTCTAAATAATTTAAGGTGTTGTACAGTACAGCCGGTGATAAAGTCGACCAAACAGCAGAAGCTCCGACGGAGACAGGAGGCGAGGATGGAGATACCCTCATTCAATATTTGACTCTCAGTGATAAGAGGGACACACTGTGCTCATATTCTGCCAAAGTGGGAGATTTTCACAAGATTTGTTTGCCAGAAAAGGCAATTTTCCTGCACAACATGTACTATCATCTTAGAGAGGATGTTGATGTGAATGCCCCCCTAGTTTCTCATGGACAATTATGCTATAATTCTTCCTAGACCATTCTGAACATCATTTGCATTTTGATGTATGGGTTTAAATAGTTGTTGCAATTTCTTGTCAACTGTTTGTCGTAATTTGAAGGTTCGTACACTAATCCTAATCTGAGAAGAAACATAAATTGTTTTTTTGTTTTTTTTTGTGTTAAGAATAATAATTTAGCATAAAAACAAAAAAAAAGTCTGAGAATGTTTGCAAAGTAAAGAAAACGACAGCCTGGCTGGGCAATCCCAAGGGATTACTATTATTAATTATTATTAATACTAAGGGCCCACTGTAACAATTTACAGTGGGCCCCTGGTATCCACGGGATTTAATGACAACAACCATCCGCTAATAGTTAATAGTTAATACCATAAACCCTCCTCTAAAAACGAGCATAGTCACCTACCTTAACAGTTCAAACACCAAACATACCTGAATATCAATTAATATGCAAAGTGGACACTGTATCAACTCTACTGACAAAGCAGACATCTAAGGTCTTCCATATTTCAGCTCTTGGGGATACAACCAATCAGTGCTCCTACATTGGCTGCTTTGTAAATGCTAGCCAATAGCATGTCAAATACAATCGCAACTAGGCAAAATGGAAATGTAATAGTCATTCACCCATTCCCATACTGACGATGATTAGCTACATGGTAGCCAGACCTGCCTTACAGCAGGTTGACAGAAGTGAGGATCCCATTAATCGGCTTGATTGTAGATCTCCTCTACAAAAGAATCCGTGAATTATTTAAGGGTAAGATACCCTTAAATAATTTGGAGTCACAGTCCTCCAAAATATCTGCAAATAGGTGAAATACCAAACATCCGAACAGGCAAAAATATGCACACCTTTGCAATAATACTCTGGTAATCACCTTTTCATTCTGTTTAGTTTCATAAGTTTTTGAGTGAGTATGACGATGAGTCTGAAATATAGTTCAGCTGTCTGAATTTTCTCCGCATTTGCTCATTTGAATCATTCAGCTAAGCTCAAGTTTGCAGGAAGGTTGCAAAACATTGGAAGAATTACCACTGTGCAATGATATTAGTCAGGAAAAGGGTCCAAAGAGAACAGCCACGACATGTGTGTGTGTGTCGTGACAGTCATCAGTACCTTGAGGAAACACAGGGACATTACATAAACTCCAAAATAAATGTCTGAAATTGGTCTGAAATTTCAGACACAGCAACACAAAAAAGGGTTTAGATAATTGATAGATGGATAGACAGACAGACACCCAAAAGTTAACTAGTTTTAATTTTTCCAAAAAAAAAACAACCTATACGCTTTCTGTGCAGGTACGAGCCAAAACTGCTCAGATGAGGTGTGTGAGGTAAGAGAGGCTGACAGGGAAACAGAGATTAACTCTGATAGCAGACTAACATGTGTTTGACCTCCTCAGTGGCTGTAAGCAGCAGATAAGCTAAAGACTTGATTGTCTGCTGCCCTCTGCAGACTCTCGCTGTAATTAGTTCATTTATCAGAACATGTAAAGATAGACTTTACACAAACCACTTCTCTCTGCTGCGGTGACCCCCCGCCCCATCGGAGTGCGAACTCTTGACCAGTAATCTCCGCGCAATTATCGGGGCCAGCTTTTAAATTTCTCTCCACTCGTACTGTACTACGCGGCTGCTGAGAAGACTTTTGAATGAATAAAGTCAGGAGACAAGCAGTTAAACGCCAAGACAGAGCGTCAATACTGACACAGCGGTGAAGCTTGCGTTTTAAACTCAGGAAGACAGAGTCACAGCTAATCAGGGTTCCCACCTTCAGCAGCTGGCAGGAGCTGTATTGAGTTTGGCAGCCTGAAACGAAGCAAAGCACCAGGAAGCCGGTGGTAGAGAAACACGGCTGCCCAAGAGCAACTCGGCGGGAGCTCCTGCTTCATTTATATCCTGCAAACACATCAAAAAAAATATGGGCCTCACACTCCTCTGTAGGCTTCAAAGCGGCTCTGATTTTTCACTGTAATAATGAGAATAAAAAAGAACACAAAGACGAGCTTCTTTCCACGGATTAAAAACGGTATGTAATAACACATTCAGACTGTCCTCATTGATCTCTGGGTTGTCTGTTCACTCTGAGCTTATTAAGGGGGGATCTTGAGTGTTGCGGCTGCAGTTGACAATGTGTTCTTTGTGGTTTATTGCATTTTCACCTGGAGTGTAACCGCTAAAGCATGCTTGAGGTGCTCCATGAGATTTCGAAACCTGAAGATGCCACTATTTTCTCCTCAAAGAGAAGCTTGTCTCGAGAGACAGAGAGAGGGGTTCTAATTTATGTATAAGCAATTACGAGCCCCCTTTAGGGTTGACACCTCATAAGTAGTGTTGTAGCATCCTTGGCTGAATAATGCCAGGTGCTGAGGAGTCGAGACTCTTAGAAGACTCACAATGGAAAGTTTTTCTCTAAAACGGGTTGTCGCTTTCAAAAATAAATGCATTGAGAAATGTTGTTATCCACATGGAAGCACTGAGAACAGCCTAAAACACGAGTTTTTACACCTCCAGACCTGCAACTGGTGCTAAACATGAAGCCTGGTTCATGTTTAGCAGTAAACATAAAAACAGGAATGCCAAACAACAAAGCACAACCGGAGTGTTTTGAGGGGAGTAACGACAAAGTCGAGCTTCTGCTCACTGGGCTAAAACGTCACGAATACGCAAGGACAAGGTTTACATAAAAAATTGTTTTAAAACGTTTAGGGTCCCCTAAAACGCCACTTTCAATCATTCCCATTTAAAAAATCTTAATGAACTGGGCCTTATTTTGAAGTAAGACAGGAAGTAACACTTGAGTTTCTGTCTTGGGTTATGATGGATTCACATAATAAAAGCCTGTTTTGTATAATTCTTTAAATCAAGTTTTTTTGTACCCTAACTCTAACCCTTCTTTGTGACACATCATAAAGGAAAACCTTTTTCTTGCGTTTGTTTTTTTAACAACCGTCGTTAACTAGTTAGAAATCTCAACACCGTTAAAATTTAAAAGTGGGGGAGCGATGCTTAATATTTCTTCACTCCAAAATATCTGATTATGCTATCTATAGTCTTCATTGATTTGTATTGCGTTTCATACTTTATGCCCCTGTTTAACACCATTTCTCACTTTATTGCACCACCATAATCTCGACTGTAAAAAGGTTTGTTTTTCCCAAAAGGTTTTGAGTTTCTTTAAAACTTGATTTTAGGGTTTGGGTTAGACTTATCCTGAGTCAAGGAAATCAAAATGAGTTTGACTTCACACCATCTCATGAAGATTACATTCCACAATTACAGCTGCTTTTCTTTGATAACAAATGGTAAAACAGTCCATTGATTTCCAGTGAGAGAAAAAAATAGGCTCCTGAAAATTAATCTCCTGAAATGGCAGATTAAAACCGATAAGATGCATCTTACCTCCCACCATACCCACCCACACGCCCGCTCTGTTAAATTTCACGCTCGGCCTATTCTTGCTGTGATCGGATATGTAAGACAAAGAAGATATGAAGTTCACAGCTAAAGCGATATTTAGGAAGACAAGCAGGTAATGAGCAATAGAAACATGACCGCTGCCTCCTGGGACATGCTTGTTGCTGCAGTACATCCGGGCAGAAGAAAGCGAAAGGAAGACAGTTGGAGGTTTGTTATTTTTAGATCAGTGCGGTAGGTAAAAATCCCAGAGGATAGCTCGGCGTATTTACAGAACTCAAACCGATGAGGAACTTCGCAAAAGTCCTACATGTGACATTAAGGACCGACTTAATGTCTACTTTAGATCATAGCAACCCCATGTAGCAACAAAAACAGGCAATCAGTAGTCACTTTAATCCCCTTTACTAGCAATTTGAACAAACCATTTTGGAAACGTTATTTCATAGAATTTATTCCAAGATGAACCTGTATTTATGTGATTATCTTGAAATAACCCGCTTTTCTTACGATATTTGCTTTGTTTTGGTTTTTTGAAAAACTTGCTATCTCATGTTAATTCTAAAATATTTTGAAATTACAATACAGCAAAAAAGGTGTCTGCTTTTAATAGAGATCTGGACAATCGCACAAAAGATTAAACTATCAAATTAAACTGACAGCCTCATTTTGTCACCTTATGCCACAAACTACAGTGGTATGTGAAAAGATGTGATTGGGCAGCGGAAAGAATAAACTAAAGTATTTTTTGTCTAACTTAATTAACATTTTTGTTTCACCTGACCAGAGCACATACTTCCTTCCATGTGGCAACTGCAAATAAGATTTTTTTATGCTTTTTTTTACATGTTCAACAATAGTTTTTCTTAAATTGTCAATCTTCCATGAAGACTGGCAATATTATCTGGCTGCGTTTTCTGATTAACGTTCTCCTTTCTTGGCCCGTCATTTTCGGTCGACAGCCACGTCTTTGTAGGTTTGCGACTTTACAAAAGAAAAGATTTCTCCAGGAAATTACATGAAACTATACTAAACGTCTGGGGATCACTTGGAAGTTGACAACTTAAGGCTTTCTCGTTTTCTGCTTCCATAGATGGGAGAAATTACTTTTCAAAGCCTAACAAAAAAAAAAAAGACATTTTGATCTGGATACTTCAACTCAGCAAACCATGGCTGCAAACATGAGCTTGGTATACAAAAAGACCGCGGCCGTGCTGTTTGAGGCTAAAAACAGCCCAAGCATCATCAGCTTCTAATTTACAGTAAATTAGCTGGTTTGTGATGATTTCTTCTCCTTCCCCCCCCCCTCTGCTACCAGGAACAACTTTCGAGCTGCATCTGCTTTTTGGCCAGATGTCGTTGGGATAGTTTTTGCTTTCGCGCCACAATGTGATTATGCAGACCACATCTCACAAACGAGCTCGGAGATAAGCGTCGGTGGGGGCCGCCTTTTCTGTTCTTGTCGTACTGTTAAAAGAAAGCTGACCACTTCCCCGTAAACACTCGCCAACAACTCCACGCACTAATGCTTGCCGAATAAGATTATAAAGAGCTCACCCGCCTGCCTTTCTGCCGCGGAATAAGTGTGGAAAGATTCCGCGAGGCTGCACTGACCAGCTTTGCTAGCTCCCGTCGTCGCCGAGCCAACACAACCCGCTGCCGAGGAAAAGATAATAATCCTCTGTGCTGGCTTTGCTGAGACGTCTTCATCTTAAAATGCCTGGTAAGCAAAGAAAACATAAGCAAATGTAAAATAAATAATAATAATACAAATTTAAAAAAAGCTAAGTTAGAATTTACAGACAGGCTTCACATAGGCCTACTAAATCAGGCCAACGGCTATCGGTTCTGTCCTTTCAGCTAAAAACAGTTCTGCCTCTTTAAATTAATTAATTAGCTTCTTCCCCCCCCCCCATACGAGAACAAATGTACAGGCCATAAACTATATATGAGCTCCCATCATCTGCTTAATTGATCCCCAATTAGCCATCAGCTATTTGATTGTCTCATCTCGTCTGCACGACACCGGTCTGTGTGTCAACTCGCTGAATGACAAGTAAGCGCTAATTAAAGACTGCAAAGCCATTTTCTAGGGATGGGGGGGAGCCATATATATTCATGAGGCTGGATTAATTTGTAATAAAGACATAATTTACCAGCAGTGTGGAGGATATGACCTGTTGTCGCGTGAAGCTGCGTCTCCCCGCAGTACGCGGCTGCGCTCTTCGCCTTCTGGCGGACAGGACTGGTCCATCTGCCGTAAACGGCCGGAACGAAGGAGCAATCAGAACCACGTCCAACTCATAATTACCTCTGGATGACCACACAGCGGTGATTTCAGTCCTGATCCAGAAGATTTTTTATTTTTGAACTCAGATGGCCTCTGAGTATCTGAACCAGAAGCTGATTTCTCTTACAAGGACGTGAACTTTGTTTTGTTTGTTTTTTGTTTTTTTTTCTTTTAAAAGATGGAAATCTAAAACTGTGCAGAGAAAGACATATTTTAAAGTGGAGGTAAATTATCCAAAACGTACACTCAAAAAAAAAAAAAAAAGTCTAATTGGATTTTTAGGAACGTAATGGGTTTTCCTTCCTTGTTTAAATCCAATTTGGAGTCGTTAAGACTGTGACTGTTTAGAAAGCACAAAGAGGAATCCCATCCCCGAGGATATTGTGCATGTCTGATTTATTTAGAGACTTTAATTGCCGCTTGTTCAACTACTGCAGCAGCATGATGTTCAGGTAAATTTATAGGAAAGTGTGATGAACGAGAAGGTTATTTTGTGGACTACTGAGTCGTCACTTCCTTACAATGTTGTGTTTTTTTCCCCCCTACATTTAACCAAACACTGATTAATGATGAAAGTAAAGATGTCTCAAACCAAATGCAAATGTGAATAAAAGCAAAAGTTGTAAAAAGAAAGAAAAGTCCCAATGCGATGCTGGATTGAGGCTAATAAAACCAATTCCATATCCAGAGCTGCGAAAATGTTTTTGCCTCCTAATAGATTTCTTTTTCACACTCGGGTGTCTCAGACCATAAAGCAAATTTAAATAGAGAAAGATAAAGTAAGTAAACACAAAGTGCAGTGTTCCAATTATATTTTCATTTTCTAAAGGGAGAGAAAGATATCCAAAACAAACTTGACCCTGTGAGAGAAGTGAAAACTGCCAATTGCACATTTTGCCTCTGGTGTGCAGGAGTTACAACCCTAGTTTCTTTGGGGAATTGATTGAACTTTGCCACATTGGAGGATTTTTGAGCCTGCACACCATGCTTAAGCCCAAACTGTGACAAGAAAACTACAAAATATGTTTATTATTATTATTATTATTCAGAGGTGAATTTGTTAATTTGATGTGGATTGTCCTGCCCCTGTATAGTTAAAGTAACATTCAGCTCAGGGTCAAACGATGATGGCTGGACTTTCTTCTTTAGGACTTTCTTACAGACAACATAATTCATGGTTCCATTCAGAGTTCACATCCTCGTGAAGCAAAATTACCCAAATTCTTCAAACTAGTTAGATTGGGCCTAAAAATACCAACCCGACCCCACATGCATTGTGTTTGACCTCGATCCGACCCGGCTGATTTACTTTAGAGGCTTGATCCCAAAGTAACATAACTTTACTGCTTTTGTTCTCAAACCATTACGTAAGTAAGCAAGAGTAACTTCTTCCATTTTTAGCTTTTGTTTATCGTCTTTCAGCGCCATCTTGTCGTTTGTTGTAACCACAGGGTGAGTCGAGCGCAAACCATCTGGGATGTATGATTGAAAGGATCCTAAATGACTATTTTTCTTAAAGCATGTGGTTATTTAGTTGAATTAAGTTTATTTGATAGGGACAGACACACATCGGCATTGAAAAACCGAACAGAACGGCAGTCCCATGTTTGCGTCATAGTGTAATGGCAACAGCTAATTCGCAGCACTTTGTCCCTAAAGGTGCTTTCTAAGCAGTATGTCTTAAAACTAATAAAAACTGAAGTAATAGTCATTTAAAATAGCACAACATACTGTTGACAACATATACACAAACAGTGAAAAAAAAAACATTAAGTGTGAATACAGTTCAGTTTTTGACAGTTTTGTCAAAAACTGAAAACTGATATGTATGTGTGTAGTATGTGTCTTTTTATACACTGGTAAGAACTGTTTTGTTAAAGACAACTTGTTTGTCACAGTCCCACACTACACGTGCATTATATATTGGAAGTCAAATGCGGGAACATCCCCTGATTTTAACTGTGTTTGGTTGCAGAGCAGAGTCACTGACTGTTGTGCTGTGGGATCAATGATAGAAGCTTTTAACAAAGTGCTCATCTGCGTTTCATTCAGTGCCAAAATAACTAAGTTCAAAACATCACTTTCTCTGTGACTGATTAAACTAAATACAACTTTCATATGTGGCAGCCATATTGAATTAAAACTTAGCTCAGGAATCTCAGCTGTTCCAAACTGGGATTAAGATTCTCTGGGAGTAATCGTCCCAATCCAGAGTTCAGAGGTTCCAGCTCAAACTATAAAGATTGATATGTTTTGGGGTTTTTTTTTTTATCTGAGCGCCTTGTAATTAAAACAAACACACCACTAGGAGCCATAACCAGAGTCTACCATTTATTACACATATTACATTCTTAAATAAAAATGCTCCACTTAACAGTTCTTGCATAGATATCTTACAATACCAATTTAGAAAAGAATTATGAAACAGACCGGTAACAAAAATAAATTTTCTTCTTCCTTAATAAAGAACATTACCATACTAACATCATATAATACAAATAATATTTTAAACACTTTGTACAGCAAAAAATTGCAAGTAAAACAAAAGAATTAGAAATAAGAGAAACTGAACAGAGGTGGTGGTGACGGGAGTGGGATGTAGGGTGAAGGTTTATGATTATGATGTTGATATGAACCATATGAGTCAAGGAGCCCCTGTTGGTCAGCCTAACGGATACGCTTGTATTTTTTATTTTTATTTTTTTTACCTTAATTTATGATGAAGATGTAATTGTGATCACTTAATAGATAAAAAAAAAACACTTTGAAAAATGACAACATTGAACTAGTGGTAACACATGGTGGAAGCCATGATTGGCTCATTATTCTTTTAGAGTTTTGTTCTGCTGCTGTACCAGAAGGAACATTTGAATTATTCTGAGACGATTAGCAACGTCTTGTTGTCACCCAGCAGCTTTTTAACCTTACATGCTACAGATTATAGTTGAACATAACAAGATCTCTCCATTTGTTTGTGACCTTTTCAGTAATTTTAAGAGTTAATAACTTGCGCCAGTCAGTATTTCAAGGACATTTAGTAGAAATAAATAAATAAAAACATAGCTGACTTTGAGGATGTTTTAAAATGTATGTCCTCAATCAGCATTAGCACTGGGATCAAAAGTGTGTTTGGATATTCTTTGATTTTTTTGACAATGTTGCTTTTTTTACACAGCTGACTTTCACATTACAATATTATATGCAGAAGAAACATCCTTATACACCTTTCAATTGCAGTACAAGTTGCCTTTTGTACTCTGTCGTAAAGAAGTATTTGTCTCTCTCCAGATAGCTTCAGGCTCCCATTAGTTATCAAGAAACTACTTTTATTAATAGACAAATATATCCAGAGGGAATACAGAAAGCAGTTTTCAAAAGACGGGCTCAATTATTATTCAAAAACGAAGCTGTGCAAAGAAACGTTTACCTTTTTTTAAACAGATGATTAAACACACTGGTCATGACCCAAAACCTTAAAATGTGGCTGAATTAAAACAGTTCTCTAAAAAAAGAGGCTAGAATTCCTCCACTGCCATGTAAGACTCTTTCTGAGTTATTACTGAAATTTAAGGGCTGTTGTAGACACAAACAGTGGCAAAAACCACTCTTTTGGGGCAATTACTTTTTGTCATATTGACATGTTTTGGGTTTTTTACCCTGTCAAAGGAAATAATGATATGAAAACTCTTTTTGATATTAAAATTTGTCAAAAAAAAAAAAAAAAAGAAAGAAATCTGCTAAGGGACAAATACTCTTCACAGGAAATAACTGTAGTATAGAAGAAGCTGACCAAGACATGTTTCGTTTCAACACTTCTGAAGCAAGTTCATGAAAGCGGTCAGGTCTGAAAGACTTTTAGCCCGACTACAATAAAGAGCTCGATCTGATCGGTGAACAAAAATGTTCCAATAGTGTATTGCTTGATAAAATACCAAACAGTTTTGGTACCAAACCTATTTGGAAGCAGAACATAAGAGGAAGTTTTCTAGGTGAGAAAAAGGAGAGAAGTAAAAACTAGAGAGCGAGCACCTACGGGGATCAGGAGAGTGGATAAAAGACTGATAGATTGCACTGTAAAGGTCTGCTGTCGATGCAGAAAACCTTTCGCGGTCTAACCAAAGAGCCCAGCTCAAGAGAAAACTCCTCCAGAGCATGCTGGGCCACAGAGAGCTCCGATTGTTGAGGTTTGGGTCAGGGAAGGTTCAGGGTGGGTAAGGTGAAACGTACAAACAAAGAAAACTAAAAAAAATAAAATAAAAAGTGAGTGGGTTAAAATGCGTGAATCTCTTATATACCAACACGTCAAGCATGAACAAACACAATAGTTAGAGAAGGAGTCACTTGGATGGCACTGATACCAAGAAAATCAACCAAGTCACAGCAGGACTGAAAGTTAGCGTGGTACATCAGACTCCCTCAGGTTGATGGCGAAAAAAAGGGGCCTTTTACTAAACATCAGTCCGATCTGCTGAGACTAAACCGGCAGAAAACGTTCCTTGGTGGCAAAGTGCATCCTGGCTGTGTGTTAAATGTTAAGTGGATATTGGACAGAGTGCTCAAACAGACTAGGCTAGCAGTGTGCGCACATGTAGAGTGCAAGAGCTAAGTATGATCACGTAGTGCAATGGTTGCAAAAACTAAAGCGGATCTAGAGAAATGTCTCGGACGGTGTAGCGCCACGACGTCGACAATTTCACACAGAGAAAGAAGTCTGCGTGAGAGATCTTAGGCTATTTACAAAAAGCTGCCAGAAGTAACAATATCTCTCCGGGACAAGGTGGAGGGAAGCTGTGGAAACAAAAGTTTGGTTTCTCGGGGGAGTCTTCTACCTGGGTCCAGAAGGGATCATCAGTTTTACGAACTTTGTTTGTCAGTACATCGTAAACACGGATTAGAAAAGTGTTCGAACAAATGATGAAACAGTTCTGTTATGTAACAGCTAAATCTGTGTTTTTATGAATGCATTTTTTTTCTTCTTTTTTTAAGCATTTCACTACCAAAATGAGCGGCTTACTTCTCTGCAAGAAACAAATGAAGAGGAAACTGTTTCTGCTTCACGGAAATTATTTTAACAAATTGTGATCCTTCATCAATTTCCATCCAAGCTAAATAAATACTTATATAACCCATTAATTACACCTTACCTTGATCATGAAATAAAGATTTGCTTCTTATACACATGCCAGTGATACTGCATAGATTTGCAGTATTTATGATTGATGTAACATGGTACATATTGGTTGTAAAAAAAAAAAAAAGACTAATAACCAGACAAGCTAGACAAAGGATGACAAGCTAACTATTTGTGGTTAGCAAGATTGATAACAAGATGGTTGTTTGCTTAGCTTGATTTTTAGTGGGTTGAAGACATTCTTCTGTGCCCATAAGCATTTTAAAAACCCAGCTTGTCATGATAATACGTCCATCATTAATTACGTCTGGTAATCTGAGATTGCGGCAGACTGACTGAATCTGAATCCTCAAAGACACAAATTGACTTACTCTCAATTGGTTACTTTCCATCATGTAGTAATGGGTAGGCTCAAGTTACATGTGCTGGTTTGGGTGTTTTTATCCTAAAAGCCCAGTGTATGATGAAACATGAGCTAAAAACATTTGTTTAATGATTCTCAAACGAAACGAAAAGGCAGCAAATGTGAAACATAATGCGAAGGTTTTGTCTTCTGTGTGTGTGGAAATGAGTTGAAAAGTACAACAGAACTGCTTCAAGAATGCCCAACACACCACATTAGATGTTAGTTCAACTTCCCAAAAGGTGTGCCCTGTAAAGTGTGGGGCATGCATAAAGATAACCTTTTAAAATTCAGATTAATAAAGTTCACTTGTAACCAAACTGAAATGATCAGAAAATACCTGTCTTCAGATATTGCTAGCTCTGAAATAATCACATTATCAAGTGTTTGAGTGGGATAATCCCACAATCAGATTAACTTCCGAGTAAATGTCAACTTCCCTTGACCTTTATCGACCCATGAGAATAGTGAACTTTGACCTGTGATGATTATACAACATTGAGGCCGACACTTTCGACTCGAAGCCCACGTTTAATTTGGATCGACTCGGCCAAGCAGCCTGCGGTGTCCTAAGCGGTTATGTTGAACTACAGCCACCTCCCTCCCGCCGAAGCCGCCGGCGCCTCCATAACGCCACGAACACCTTATTTTACATTCATGAGCAATGAGTTCGGCTCCGGGTTCCAGCAGACTGGGAACGTTGCGGAGCATGGAGAGTCGGTAATTAAGATCTACCGGGACGGTCGCGTAAGAAAAAAAAAAAACAAAAACAATCCCTCTCCTTCCACCTATCTCTCGTTTTCTGCATCCCTGCCTCGTGGATCTATCCACTACATCTACTACATTCACAGCAGTTCACTTGCAAATATGCAAATCTTTGGGCAAAAACGTGTAAAGTGTGCATTCAGCATTCCTGCAGCTGACAGCGCAGAGGACCACTGCTGCGGACGGGAAGGGAGAGGTGCGGCGAGGATGGAGGGATGGATGGAAACAAACTGGAATGGCACTTTAATTGTTGAGGCAGGTGGAGGGTTTGGTAGAGGGGCGCGAGGATCCACTAGCTGGTGGGAATTTGCAGAGAAAAAGTCATTTATTGAAACGTTATCAGCAAGATAAGGCAGATTATTAAGTGGTGTTAAGATTAATATGCAAAACCAGTTTTTCTTTTTCCATTTAAGCTTAGATCTTTTTTCTTTTTTTTTTTACAAGTCTCACTACTATGTTCTGGTTCTCTGCAACGGTTCCAGATCAGATCTGTCCTCTGGCTGTGGACAGCTGGCATCCGTGTGGCTCAGGGTCCCCCCCTCGTATTTTCTTTTTTTATTATTATTATCATTCTACTCGTACTACTCCGTTTCCTTGTGACCCAGAGCTATCTCATTAGCTCAGCCGCAAGAAGAGCCGGGATGCTAATCAGAGCAGCGCGCGGTGGCAGCTAGCCGGCCCGGATGAGCCTCCGAGACGACAGGGGACCCGGAGCTGCACAGTGACAGGAAACCCGCTCTGACAGGCTGAGAGACAGGAAGGGGGGCCAAATGCGAAGCTGCATCTGAAGTGACTCTAAAATCTGTCAAATGTCGGAGGGGGGAGAAATTTGTTTCAGGGAGAGAGTTTATTTGCTTACGGTTCGACAGAGCTGCAGCTTTAACTGGAGCATTAGGGATAAACGCCGGTGTAACCTGAAAGATAACGAAATGTGAAATTGATTTCGGCTAAATCGAAAATGGGATTTTTACCGCATTTCAAATCGGAAAGTCCCGCGAGGTGCATGACGTGTCCTTGGATTTTTCTATTATTCCTCTGATTCAATAAGCATCGTGGACGCCAACCAAAACCCTGTGAAACATTTATTTTGGGAATTAAAAATAATAATAATTCAACGCCGACTGTATCATATTGTCTCCCCCAACATGGTTGCACAGGCGGAAAGCAGTTGATAAATGGCCGATGTGCTCACAGTATGCATAACGGGGTTAAAACGAAACAAAAACACTCAACATTCAAGCCATCAAAAGTGCAACAATCCCCATTCGTCGTGATTGTTTTTCCCCATATGGGATAGTTTCCATCCGCATCTCCGTGCAAAATGAAAAAGAAAGGAAACATCAACATAGATTTTGTGTTGAAATCAAAAACATGAGCTGCTTTTTCAGGCGGCCATGATAAAATATTTGCATCCTCTTTCCGATCCAATCTATTTCAGTTCGTGGCCTGGGCCCCGTTTTGTTACTTTCGAATTCAATGGATTTGGTAACATATAACACCTTTTGTACAAACTGTTTTTGCATTTTTGCAGTGCTAACACACAAAATCTTGCTAACCAAGTATTTTTGTTCATATTTCCAGTGAAAATATCTTCGAACACTTGAAAGAAGACAAAATGAACTTACGAATAACTCTTTAGCAAGATATAAAAGATATAAGAGCTTGCTTAAGATGAATAATTTCTAAATATCGATGATGAAGTACTCGTTCCTATGGCAGATTATTTCACCCTTCCACTAGTCCATTTTTTTTCATCAATATTAAGGATGAAAGAAACAAGCTGCTACATCTTGCTGAAAAGTTACGTGCAAAGTGAGTTTTGTTTTATTTCACGTGTTTTAAGATATAGGAACGAGACCAAAGATACTTGGTAAGATTTTGTGTTTTTACAGTGTGTTAAGGATCCGGCACTGTGCAGTGTGGTTTTATGACGTTGTTCCTTTCGGTCTTGAACCAGAGAGTCTAAAGAACTGAAAAAGGGTGCACTTACTTTATACCCCGACTGCATTACATAGACAGGAGGAGTTAGTAGAGAAAGCTGCCGTTAGATACACAGGACTCGTACGGAGGCGGCGCCCCGCTGGTCTCCTCTGACCGGAGACTCTGCCCGTAGCTGAAGGGCAGTTCCACACTGGAGATTTTTGGTATCGATTGTTCAAAGCTGCACCGTATATGTACTCCCCCCACTCTACCCTGCCTACCTGCCCTCCACCCTTCAGGGTTTTTCTTTTTTTCTTTATTTTTTTTCTCCACCATTTCACCTAATGAATGCTGGCAAGGCCAACTGGCACAATGACTGGGCATGCTGGGAGTCGAATTCCTCCCCCCCGACCAGCTTCAGGAACCTGCGCCCTCAGCCAGCTGCATCAGCGAGCGTTGGACTGTGTGCTACAGGGCATGTGGGTGTTGGTGGGCGGATGGAGCAGCCGTGAGAGCGTTGGCGTCGAAAGCCCCCGGATGGCGAGGCTCGTGTTGTTTTTTTCTTTTTTTTTCTTCCCCCCCCCCCCCTGCAACCACTGAGCAAAGAAAGTCGGCATTCAGAGATGCACGATCCTGATATTTTATGTAGGTTTTTAACGCCTTTCGCATTCGGGCCGCGTAAACGAAAGAAGGAAGCGCGGCTCTGAAAACCCAGCAGCGCGATCCGACATACGGAGAAGAGTTTTCCCGGTGAAGCAACAAATTTCTAGGTATTTCTGTGAACGTTGGTTAAAAATTCACAGACAAACGATGGCCAGTGATTCTGCATAATTTAGGAAGCGACGTCAAAGGGATCTGCTCGGATTTTTTTGCTGACAAGTTGAATTTTGTTGTTTGGAATAATTCTCCCAAATTCTGATCATTGACACACACACAAAAAAAAGGCATAATTTTCAAGGCATTGAAAACTCAAAGGAGAGAGTTCAGGGGTTCTGTTAATAGATTGTAAGCAGTTAATATCTTACCTGAAAATATAAACCTTTCATTTAGTGTAAACCTAAACTAGGTGGTGACCAAAGTGGACTTTTATCATCTCAAAACCAAATCTGGACTGAGAAATGGCATATCAGTCTATGCAAATGTTATTCTAGAAATATTTAAATCGTCTTTCTAACCACACAGAATGTGATGATTATTGACAGGAAATGGAAGAGGTGGTGTTGCACCACCTTGGCAATTGGATTAGTTTTAAAACAGAAAAGGTTCAATTTGATCTTGTTCCCTCTGGGACTGGCTTACAGCGTCCAGCCCCAAGACCAACTAATCTGGATTTACTCTAAAATAAGCCTGTATACTGCAGGAAACTCTTTATAATCTTTTAACAAAAGCTCGCTTTAAAAACTACACACATCCCCTTTTAAAAGCTTTGTTTTGGAGTATTTTAAACATTCATCATAGTTGTTGAACTAGCCAAATGCACTCCAGGTGGGGAGCGCTGTCAGGTTTGGGCTCAGTTTCTAAATGAACGCTGCTCAACTTCCTTTGTCGAATCAAACCTGCATTTGGGAATTCAGACGCCAATTTCCAACTTACAATCGACGTTTCCGGAGACTTTCCCAAGAAACCACGTTTTATAGAAGCAGCTAGCCGAAAATTTTTATTTTTTTTTTAGCGGTTCTACGATTTTATCTGCTTCGCTTGTTTTACCGTTTAGCCGCCAATTACAAACACCGACTGTCGCCAACGACGACACCACCCGCGTCCTGCGGCACGGGACCCGATTAAACACGAGGCGCAGACTGCAGCGAGGGTTTCTGTGGGTGACTGTTGGAGCTGAGAACAAGCCGATTTCTCACTTCCAAAGGATTTGGGATTGTTACTTCCAGCCGAGAGCTAAGATACTCTTCCACCAAACAACAGTTGCTAAATTCCTACTGTGAAAAAAGATTTGGGAACAGAACATGTAATTCCAAGAAGAGTATGTGTCTGTGTGTGTTCATGAGCTGCGGTGGGTGTGTGTGTTTGCAATGAAGCCTGCCATGCTGCGTTTTGTTTTCCAGCTCTCTTCATTAGCTTAATAATTATTTTTCTATTTCTTATTAGTCTTATCTTGAGAGGTGCCAGGAGCGTAGGAACTGCAAAATGTGTGTGTGTGTGTGTGTGTGTGTGTGTTGACGGAGTGCGTGTGCTTGTTCTGTATGCAAAGTGTACAGAGAAAGAGCTGTTTTTTTGTGTTTTGTATTTTTAACAGTCTTTTATAGTTTTTTTGTTTTTTTTCCATTGTGTTTCATTTTTTTCTTTCTTATTTTAAGCTGTAGAAAAAAAAAACCCACAGATAATTTAAAAAAAAATTTTTTTTAAAAGGAAGTAAGTGCAGTAAATGATACAAAACAGGCGAAGTCACCGGGGTCCGTGTGACCAGTTCTGTCCAAAACCAACATGCGAACGTCAAAGCTGGCATCTTCAGTCCCATGTGTGGGCAAAAAAAAAGAAGCAAAAAGCAGCTCTCTGAGCCCCAGTTCTCGCCCTGCAGCGCTGCCAGGAAGATGGCTCCTCTGAGTCGATGGAAACGCACATGGATGACTTACAGAATAAAAGAGACTAATGAATAAAAAGAATAAAACAATAATAATAAAAAAAAAGTTTGCCAGTTTGTAAGTCGGTCCTCCCTCTTAAGACCGCGGGGGGTCATCCTGTGGTTTGTTGTTTTGTTTCTGAGCTGCATTGGGTTTCGGGGCGGAAAGAAAAACGAAGACCTCTTCTGCTTTTTGCTTTTATTTCAGTCCAAATAAAACACCAATCCTTTTACTCTGAGCTGATTCAGTTTTTTTCTTTCACCCCATCCATCGGCTGCTCACACAGTCTGCAGAGTCAGTGCGAACGGGAATAAAAAAAGAAACAGACTAACAACGCTCTCCTTCGCTTCCCACACATTCTGTTGAAGTCACCTTAGACATCCAGTCTTTCCTCTAACATTTCAGTGAGCTCTAAGAAGTGTTCTCCAAGAGAGAAAAGCGCAAAAGTGTCTCACTTTTTTTTTTTTTTTTTTCCTTTTTCCAAAATTATGTATAACAATAAGAAGGATTATTGTTCTTTAAAGTAGAAAAAACGGGAAGAAAGTGTCGCTGCGCATTTCTGTCAGATGGCCAGCGGAGGCGGCAGGCATCTCGGCGAAGGTCGAGAGATGTAAACTCCCTTTTTTTTTCTTTTTTTTTTTTTTAGAGGAGAGCCTGAGAGCTGCAGCAGCGTCTGCTGACCGATTTCCCACGAACGCCCCAAAACGCCCCGTCGGGCGAGAGGGGTGGGGGTGGATGGAGAGGGGCGTCGATTGTCAGTCTCAATCCGCATGGCCTCTCTCCCCGCAGACGTCGCGTCGTTGTTGTTTTTTTCCCACGTAGATTACAGAAGCTGAGTGCGGCGGATGATATTTCCTCATGTGTTTCATGTAGGAAAAAAAAACACTAAAAAAAAAGAAACGGCAAGTAAAAAACGTTGAGTATTCGAAAGCACTGACTAAGTGAATATTAAAGAGTTTGCCCCCCCCCCCCAAGCTGGACTGCTTCCTCACCAAAATGACTCACTAATGTAAACGGGTTGAATACACAGAAAGAAAGTAAGGCGGCGGAGTGTTTCGTCGAGCGACTCAAGCACGGTTTGGCAGTGTCCAAGGCCCGCGCGCTGCACGAGAGCAGCCAGGGTTCACCGGGGTGATGCACTAGAAGACGGATGTGCGAAATGTGTACTACTGCAAAGTGTGAATGTGTAATATTAAAGAAAAACAACAATCTAGCTACTCCTCGTCTCCTCCTTTTCTCCTCTTCTTCGATGGAGATCCTCGAAGCGACCGTTGAGGGTTTTTTGCTCTTTAACGGTTCGTAGCTTCTCCGGCCATCCCTCTCTCCTGCCTCCACTCCTCCTCGCCCTCCACCAGTCGTCTTCCTCGTCCACTCCTCTCCTTTGCGGCCCTCAGATGTGCCTCTTCATGTGCAGGGCCAGGTGGTCCGATCGAGAGAAGCACCTGCGGAGCGAAGCGGAGAAACGGCGTGAGTGGGCAAATCTGGGAAGTTAGGGGGCAGCAGAAAAAAAAATTAAAAATGCAGCAACAATTACAACATTGATTTGAATCAACAACCAGTATATTAGGTCTGGAAGTCTGCTGATCAATGCCAAAATCTGGATTTGTTGGCTCTAACTGCGCCACACGCCAGACCCCTTGAATGCCCACCGGCTCTGCGTACTTTCAGAGACATTTCCATAATCCAAGGTTTCGTCAACTTCCCACAGGAAGTTTGTAATATGCTGGAAGCAGCTCACACTTCCAGCCCGCACAACACCCATATCTTATCCCTGGATTTATGAAAAATGCTGCTATTGAGATGGTTGACTTCTCCTGGCCTGATCACAGATCCTTTTCTTGCTCCCTTTTTAGTCACCAGAATCCAGCCAGTACAGAAACTGTGCAAGCCGTCTGCAACTTCTTTGACAATGTTGTCTTCAAATAATTTGGACTAAGAAAGTTGTATCATTATAATAAATCCCCAACATGACATGTTTGTTTTCTGTCACACAATAAGATACACCTGTATTTGCGGGGGTCAGGAGCTGATCCCGTGTATCGCTAAAGCCAGTGAATACTTGCGACCCCATCTAGACGAATGTACAACTGCATATTTTAGTAGCCTAAACATGTTAATATGCATCGACAGATCTGTCGCAATAACAAAATTTTACTGGACGATAAACTGTCCCATAGGTTATCGCGATAAACGATATTATTGTTGCTGTGATCCCAATCAATTCTAAATGAACATTTTAACACTGGAACTGGAAGGCTGTTTGTTTGTTTTGTTTATTTATTTTTGATATTTAAAATGTCTTCAATAAAATGACTATGAAGGACAACTTTGACAGCTTTTGGTAGAAAGAGGGAGAAAAAAAAGAGAAAAACACTAAATCATGCAAATGGATATTATTGAGCCTGTTTTAATTTGATTTATTGCTCATAGCGACGGGCCTATGCAGCGATATGCACTGTGGAAACCATTTTGTTTATATCTACCGACACAGAGCTGATTTTAAATCCAACTCTGCCAACGGTATGAATAATTTTGAGCTCAACTGTATTTAGTCATGAGACGAAGTCGTCCTTTACTCAAGCAAAACATTTATTCTGCTGATGCATCCGTTATATATGTGAAAGACAGATGATTTTGTTCAATGGTATCTGTGCTGTTGATTGATTAGTTAATACATTTAAAAAAGAAACAGCACATTGCTCCCTCATGATGTGCCAGAGAGGCTTTGGAGTAAAAACAACCATCAAACAGACGAATTAGCTTTCATCAAGACTTTCAGAAGGCCTGCCGATGTCAATAAAACTGATCAAACGGTATAAAAATAAAAGCGCTGCACTTCCAGGCAGCATGACTGATGGTCAAAAAACAAAAAAAATGCTCCACTCCATTCTGACTCAAGAGCCAGTTGAGGATGATTCTTATTGAAACGAAGACGACAAAAGCATCTGGAGCTAAAACCGGGCCGGCAGCCAGAGTGGAAACAGCCGAATCTGCGACACAAACAAGCGCACAGACGATGGTCCTGTCATTTCAAACCGGACGTATTAAAGCCGACCCGCTTCGTCGTCGTGCGTGAGCTGCGCCGGGCTCTAACGACGAGTGAAAGTCCAATTCGGCTTCACCGGTTTCCCTGAACATGCCTCCGTCATGGCCGCCAGTCACAGCCAGACCCTCCAGCTCAGAGGGAAACACAACTGGAGGGATTAAGTAGACATGCAGAGGGAACACAGAGGCATGGCGGGCCTGGACCTTTTAACACGCTGCAGCTGATGACATAAAACCAGGTGCTGGTGATTTTATCTGAAAAAAATATATAAATAAAATAAATCCACAAGCAGTTCGGTTTTACGACGCAGCGCTTTATGGGTTGTGAGAATATTAAAAGCTGAACGCCGTCTATAATATTTAAGGCGAGCGATTTCACTGAGGGAGAAGGGGAACGGGTGAGAAATTACTAATTCAATTTGCCAGAGGCTGAATTCATTATTAATTAGTCGATCCTACGCTTTTTTGTCTTTTTTCGCACACTTTGCTTGTTGTTCCATCCAGATATGAGGAGACACACAGATAAATACTCAAAAAGAAAATTAATAGCTCAGAGGCCGAGGCATTTTAGCCTTCGGATTCTGGGAGCAACCTCGATTAAAACCCCAGAACCACCGGGTGTCGGTTCTCACCCCATGGGCAAGCTGGGACCTTTAACGAGAGCAAAACCTGTGTTTTGGTGCGACTAAAGGTTTGCTTACAGTGGAGTCGCAATCAGAAACACCTATTATATACATTTAATTAAAAACAAAAATAAACCCAAGACCCAGTCGACTGCTAAATATAAAACGGAACAAAAGTTTGTCTTGTTCAGTCAGTGTCAAGTTGCCGAACTTGAACTAAAGCTGATGTCAGCAAATAATCTGTCAGAGACGTGGCTTTTTATGTAATTTAGCTTAAGTGTGAAGATATATTACATTTCTGAAAGATGCTATCATCTAACATGTTAACCATCCTTCATCCGGTCGATATAATGTGATGTTAGCCTATCTACTGCAACCATAGCAGCTTCAACTCTTCAGCAAAGACTTTCCACAAGGTTTCGATGCGAAGCGTTCTCCCAGAAGTGCAGGTGAGAGGTTTTTCTTAAAGGGACAAGGCACATTGCAAACTGTGCTAGCATTAGCCACAAAGACTAGTCCTCATCTGTGGTCGGACCAAGGGATCTCCATCGCAGTCTCTCCTCTTGATTCATCGCTAAAGTGTTTTGTCAGGTTGAGATCCACACCAAACGTGCTCGTTCGTGTTTTTCTGCACCTGGTGCAGTCAGTCGTGTTGGATCGACATGACTGTGCACATCCAAGCTGTTCCCCCAAAAGTTACGAGGATAAGTCATCCAAAATCTCTTGGGACGTTGCAGAACTCTGTCTTAAACAATAGTCAAAGCCTTATGCTTGAAATGTGCCGTTCTAACTGCCAAACCCAGATTCATCCACTGAATTGGCAGACGAAGATGCATAATTCTTTGCTCCAGAGATCCACATGGAGTCCAGAGGTGACATGCTTTACACACCACGTCCAACACGTTGCACTGCACTCAGAGATGTACAATTGGACGCCTCGATTTTCCCAAAGGTAAGTCCAGGAAACTCTCAGCAAGCTGTTATAAATTCAAACTTATGGTCACATAAAGTCGGTACATACTGCTGTTAATGTATCTGCAGTAAGTTCACAACATCTGCTTATTATACGGCTCAGCATCTGCTGATCCTGCTCTGTGATTTAGCTTAGACCAATAGAAAACCAGGGATGTTATGAGGTACAGATAAGTCAGATTCCACTGTGAATATTAATGAATATTAAGGTGACGTGGCTATTAATGTCGGCAGCTATAAGCACTTTAGATGGGATCTCAGATTGGCTGTGTTCCCTAACCCAGGGTTTCCCCCAGAGTATTTTAAGCCTGGTGGGTTACCAGGCTTTACTTGAGCCCCCACCAGGCTAAACACTGCTTATTTATTTAAGTCTTTTTAAAATGTTTGCATTTTAGATTTTATAGTTGGTGTTCAGGTATTAATCTTCCAGTTTTTCAATAACACATAACTATCAAATGATATTTTGAAATTTCCTGTCAACTTTAAACATTTTTAACTCAAAACCACGACGGGCCGCTGGACGAGTGACTGTCAACCAACCACCGGACTTAGCAGGTTTTCTGGGGGAAACTAGGGGCTCATTGTAGATGTAATCCATGCATGCTTTTTCTTCCTGTTCTTATCCTTCTGGATGACCACTTGGCACTGTCACAAACATCGAAACAATTAAAACAAGGCACCAGTATGCCCAATCCTTTTAGGCAACCAAAACAACAATAAGAGCCTTCGAATGTGTGAGGCGACGGCGTACATTTCCAGATTCGCAAGAACCTGAGATTGTGCCAGAGCGCCGATTAGTCGCCACTGACTGGATCGCAGCTACAATGCAAGTTTGAAGATGCCAAAAACGAAAAAGTAGAAATCTTTTTTGCCAAGCGAGTATACCAGCACAACAAGGGCAAGCATCTTTTGTTCTCTCTGGTCTTTTTCTTTTATTATTATTATTATTTATTTATTGTTTTTGTTGTTTTAGCAATGGCAGCAGGTTCTAGGGTTCAGCTGAAACCACATGGTGTAGACAGATCGCGGTTGAACGCGTTGAGTCCTTACAGTAAACAATGAGCAGCTGAACTCTGCTCTCTGTTGTCTCAGGGTCTACTGTTTCCTTTTAGCTCCCAGCCAGCCATGTGGTACCTACTGTAACACCTTCACTGATCTCTCTGCATGTGTGTGTGTGTGTGTGTGCGCGGCTGGACAGATGGTCATGCCAGTTACTGTGTCACTGTTGGAAAGGGGGGGCGTTGAGGGCGTAGCGGCTACTCCAGCTGGTAACCTCCCACTCTCAATCTCCTGAAACACACACACAGACTTCCTTCTTAGCTTCCTTTCTTCATCTTGACTCTTTTTTTCTTCTTTTTTGTTTTTCTGTTCTCCCCCATCACTCCTCCTTGCTGCTCCACAGAAACATCGGGGGGTCTTTGCTTGATTAGTCAGAATTAGTAACATACTTGTGTGTGGGTGTGTGTGTGTGTGTGTGTCCTCTGGGGAAATACTGTCAGACTGAACATTTTATCAAATATTAACTTCTCTGGCTGCCACTTTTTGCTATTCTCATGGTAATATTTGCTGGACTCCTCCCACCGCAGATGTACTTTAGCATTTGTGTGGATTATGCAAAACTCTCGACTCCATTAAACATTTTTTTTTTTTTTTTTTTTTTTTATGCATGTTTGGAATTTAACCACAAGAAAAAAAAAAGAAAAAAAAAACTTATGAGGAAGCCTATGTGATATTATTATGAGAACACGAGACAATTACACCAGAAAGCGTCACAAGTAGACTTTGATAGTATGTAAAATAGACAAAAATGTTACCATTTGATTTCAGAAAGACAACGAGCATCCACAGCAAAAGACTCCCTGGAGTACCTAAGGTGGTAAATTTACGTCGCAAAGAAAAACAAGAAAACTTCTCTGAATTTTGAGGGGGAAAAAGTCGGCCGTAATCTGTGCTAATCCGTCTCTTCTCGTCCACATCGAAAGGAATCAGCCGAGGTGGTTGGAGAATTTGACAAAGATCCCTCCTGAGTGCATTTCTCTGCAGACAGTCGCTGGGAAGAGGGACGTTCGGGCCTCCAGAGGAACCAAATGACCCCGTGACCTGATCTGGCTTCCTCTGCATGCAGGTGAATTCATCTCCGAGTGGAAATGCTGGGATGTTTTAGTTCAGAGAATAGAGGAAGCACGACATTTTTAGAACGTTTGCATTTTTGAAGTCGAACGACTTAAAGAAGTATTGATTAAAGCCTAAATCTATGGCATCAAATAAGCTGTTTTTGCCATAGCTGTAAAACTGCGTGTATATATTAATTCATGCAACGCAAAAGGACTTTGCATTTCTTTTATTTTCATTTTCTCCTTTTTCTTCTTTCCAAATAGGATCTAATGCGGAGCCCCAGCTCCCAGCCTGGATTAGACACTTCCAGCAGGTTTCTTTGGGGGTTTACGTGTTAAAACCAAAACTAGAGGGAACCCACAACAGCCAATTACACTCTCTCTCTCGGGTGAAAGTTGGTGTGTGTGAAATAAATTGGAAGGTAGCGCAGGCACACACACGCATGCACATGCACGGAGTGGGAGTGCATGTTCAAGTGGAGCTGGCATCTGGTGCCACTCAATTAGCTGCGACCTGCTTGCCAATAGCCTGAATCCATTTAACAAGGGCATGAGTAACCACACATGGATACAAACACACGCACACACACACACACCTCCAACCTTGAGGAGCAAAAACTAAAACAGTGACAATGTGACTCACAAATACAGCTCCGGCTTCTTTGGTTCAAAAGAAAAGGAAAAGAAAACACACGCCCTCTCGTCGGCTTCGGCTTTTGTTTTCCTTTAAATTGGACCGGACACGAGTCAGTGCAACAAACAAATTGATTCAGGATCGATTGGGAAAGCACAGTCCTGAAAGTCAATACATCCGTAGTCAATTTCCGTGCGCAAACCCGCCTCACGCCCACGTCTTTCTTCCTCTCCGTTTCGCAATATAAATCCGCTAAGAACTAACTTAATTTAGAGTAATAGCATTCCTTATCATTAAATTGACTACACCATGAGCCGTAGTGTTGAATATTTATCACTCTTCACGATAAAAATCTCCCCTCTGAGCTGCTAAAGGCGCGTGGCCTCTCTTAAGAAAACATTCACAATTCAAAACGACTAATTTGCAATATTTTGTTTATTATTTAAAGGAAAAAAAAAAAAAAAACAGAGTAGAAATTTGTTATGGATCATTACAATCCCCAAGCGCCACATGTGATGCCTGTAGATTGAGGCTGGATGAAAAATGTTGTTTTATTTATCATTTGTCAAAGAAGCTGCCTGGCTCCCTGCTGCTTTGAATGCATTAAAAACCAATGTTCAGAGGCAGCTTCTGCAGAGAGAAAGGCTGCTGTACAGCGATATGACAGCAAACTGTTCCCATCGTTCTTCCGCTATAACAAACAGAAACGAAATAAAATGAGAAACTTAATTTGGAGGCTTCTTTGAGCTACTGCAAATGTCAGCTTGAACATGTTTTGTCGCGAGTTAAGTGATGTGGCTTCTTAATTGTTGCTGCAAAACGGGAGAAGACGCATGCAGGGAGTCATTTCCCCCGACACAAACCAAGCATAGGTTTGTTTGGCAGAAAGCAGAACTTAGAAATGGTTTAAAAGTTGATTTTGAGTCAAAATAAAATCTTGATAATTAAGTAAACACTGGAATTTGATGATATTTTTTGGTCAGATTGGTTGGAGAGCCTTGGTGAAAAAAATAAGGAGTTGAGTTTAGGTCTGCACCATTCTAACACAGAAATTAGTTTTCAGTGTAGCTCAAGCTACATCTTTAAGGTCATTGTCATCCCCACAGCATGATGCGGCAACCGCCATGTCCCACAATGGGAGTTGTGTGCTAAGGGTAATGTACAGTGTTAGTTCTCTGAAAAATATAGACTTTAGACCAGCAAGTTAGGTTGTCCAGATTTGTGGAGTCTAATATTTGTCCTTTTGGAAGCGTTCTCCCACCTGCGCTGTGCAGCTTTCCATCTTATCCCCGTGGCTGCTTCTCTGAGTCACGATTTCTTTGCTCAGTCTGTCAGCTGAGGTAGATAGCTTAAGGGATCTCTTGGTAGTTTTATAATCGGGGAATTTGCTTTTTAATTTATGATGACCAGTTTAACTCTTATAATTCATTGTGATTAGGGGTGCAGCGATTCCAGTTTTCTGGCCGATCACCTGTTACTGATCTATTAAAAATCCTGACCTGCCGATTCCGATTTTGGCTGATACCAATTATTGTTATTATTTTTTGGTCTAAAACTAAATGCAGCAAGAAAGTTGATGAGTCGCCAACAGTGAGATGACTATTGTTAACTGCCAACATATAAACCTGACCTGGTGGGGCAGCCTGCTAGTCAAACCTCTTTCACAGCAGAGCAGAAGAAGCCACTTCTCCCGCTAGTGTTAGAATCTCACCTTCGTTTTGGTTGCATTTACCCAGAATGCTCTGCGCTACAGCTTATGTCCTGCTTGGCATTCACATATGCAGTCGAACCGCACGAGATCCAGAGTTCGATTAGGCATTCACACCCTCCCAAACAAACTGGACTTTCTAGGCAAACAAATTGGAGTTCAATTAAAGCAGAGGAGAAAGGGCTCCTTCCACTTCCCAATCAAATTCTACTTATGTTGTCCTTCACAAAAAATCCCACTGAAACACATTAAAGAGGCAGTTTCTACAGTGACAAAATGTGAAACGAGCACCGTCAGGAGGAAGGAGAACGGTCTCAAATTGACCCACTGTGCCTCCAGTAGTAGGACAAACATTGATCCTTGTTACCTTAAGACGTCCTACAAATGCAAGCGGTGCTGTGCCGCTCGGTAGTAATCTGTGCGAACGAAAGGAAGCGAGTGTTTACCTGTCGCAGTGGTTGCACTTGAATGGCTTCGCTCCGGTGTGTTTGCGGTAGTGTCGCGTCAGCTCGTCGCTGCGGGCAAAGCGCCACTCGCAGCCCTCCCATGAGCACTTATAGGGCTTCTCACCTGCCAGCGAGGAAAGGGAGAAAAAGAGCAGAAGGTGTCACATTTTATTACAATTTCTACATCTAATTTCACACGTCTAAACTACAGCTGTTCACTAATATGCAGGTTACCACCCCTAGGTTTTTCTCCAAAACACACACACACACGCGCGTACACACACACACTGCTACCCAGCCCAGGGGCGGCCAAGCAGAGCAGTTTTACACAACAGCCATTTTAATGAGCCAACACACTCAATTAGCTGTAAATGAAGTCTTTCAGCACTGCAGCATGTTAATTCATAATCCCAAATTCACCCTGAAATGAATCTCGTTTTGTTCCCTTTATTACCACACCTCCGCCCATCCATGCACAAGAACACACACACACGCAGAGGAGTGAGCTGGTAGTGGAGGGAGTGTGTGTGTGTGTGAGGGGGGCTGAAATGTAAATGAAGTTTCATCCTCCGGTTCACCAGATGGGAGAAGAGATGGTCTATTGTTCTCAGCCTGTAGTTATCTCACCATGATAGAAAGCCTTCCAGCTGTGTGTGTGTGTGTGTGTGTGTGTGTGTGTGTGTGTGTGTGTGGCATGAAGGAGCAGGCTGTCTTCAGATGGGACCTGATGATGCATCTCTGTGTGAAGCATTTTCTCCTACGTATGCAAAGTGTTGGGTCAGATGAGGTAGCAGTTAATCTGGACTCCAGCTCAGAAACCAATAACGCAAACAAAAAGTGAGGAGAAGAAATGTAATTCAGTTTTACTCCTGTAATTTAAAAAACAAACAAGTTTGATATCAAGTATAATAATTCTAAACAAAACAGAATTAATAGCTTTCAAGAGGGTCAAAATATTGGTGCAATTTCTTTTGGCTTCAACTGACTGGACAGTGATTTGTCAAAAAGGATATTGAAACACATTTGGACAAAATTAAATCATTTTAAATTGACAAAAGTCATAACAGATAAAAATCTACTGAAGGGGAAATTGTTTTTGAAATGTGTCTCCACACAATTATTAAAATAATGAAAAAAACATAATAATAAAACGGGCTGGACGAAAGGGATAATGCTGCCACTGCTAAACGTCACTTTTGACTGCAGTCTCATTAAGATTTCAGAGTAACACTTATTTGTTTCCCAGTCTAATGCAATAGGATGTATTTATTTTAAAATTTCGAGGCCATCAGTTGTGTAAAAGTGCGAATATTTTGAGGTTAATTCACCCCTTTAATGGATCAGACTCCATTTCATATGCAGTAATTTGCCCCTTGCTCACTTGTGTTTCTGTCCTGTAAACAAACTATTTTTCATACAATTACTTAAACCATGTGTATGCATTCATCATTTCACTGTATCTATGCAAATGCCCAAAAAATGGCTTAAAACTTGCACATAATTAAATTCAAACTATTTCATTTTCCAAAATATTATTATTCAAAAAAATCTTGTATAACACTGTTTGTCTGTTGATTTAGACTTTTAACTCCTTTCCTGGCCATTTAAACTCTCACAAAACCAAAATGAATCTAAATGAGTCGAAAAGCCTTATTTTCTAACGGGAGGCAATTAGTAGCAGAGTGTCGAAAATTACTTTTAATAGTCGGCTGTTAAAGCGGGAACAAAATGTCCTTCGGAGCCATGAATTGATGCATGGTCAGGACAAAACGGTCAGCAACAGAAAATGTTGAAAAAAATCAAAACTGTGAGAGAACAAAAAGGCAAAATGGAAAATGTCCAAGCTTGTATATATAGATAGATAGATAGATAAATAAATAAATAGCTATCTGTACTTCCTCAGCAATATAAATGCAACAAAGTGTTTGTTTGACTTGTGAATGTTGAATCGATCTGAGCAAACAAGATGCAAAGATATATTCAAAGATTGCATTTTTAAGTCATGCAGAAGGCAGATAGGTTTTCCACTTTTCCACCCATTGCTGAACTAAATGACAAACAAAAAAATACTTCCCTCAAATACAATACGTAAACTCGGATCACAAAATAATATTTTTAAGTCCAACAATCATCAACTTCCTTGAAATTCAATTGCACAGAGTCACAAAACCTGACTTGCGAGAGCTGAATACTCTCGGCTCAAATGTATTTCCATACAAAGACGCTACATTATTGTCAAACAACAACAAAATGACCATTTAAATTAACTACATTTGAAATATTGACCAAGAAAAAGCCATAACCTGGCAGACCCTTTATTTTCCTGGCTGCGGTTACTGTAATCGGGGCCTTAATGATTCCTAATGGGCAGTGATATGGCAGCTTACAGTCAGTTAGCCAGATGTCCCACCAGCCCCTATTCTCCTTTCACAGCGCACATCAATCCTCTTAAGAAGACAAACATGCACACATTCACAGCTGAGTGGAGCTAATGTGGTCTGAAGCATTAGGAAACATGTTGAAAAGCCAAACATTCGCAATAAAAAAGCTTTTTGCCCACAAGTGATCCAGTTGTTAAATGGAAATGTGGGGTGTTTTTTTTTCTCCCCCCGCATTAAAGGCAGAATGGAAATAAAAACTGTCAGCTCACGCTAAAGGACTCTGTTCCCTGCAGAACATTAGCTTCATCTGCAATACGAGGTGGTGCGGTGTCTGATGTTATTATCAGAGATTAGAGATCAGTGACCAGGTTTTAACCTCTGATTTTATTAGTCTTTTATCTGCTGATACCGACTTTAGCATTCCAACCTTCCTACTGAGCACTTATTTATTCACATAAAGAGCAAACGCAACATCCCACAGTGTATAAGAGAACTGTCACTGATAACAGGATTATTATATTGATATAAACCAAAGATAAAATGATTCAGTGGTTTTGAACAGTTTATCATGTTATGCTAGCAGTTAGCTTGTTTAGGGCAGCTAGCATTCCTAAAACTGTAGCCTGTGTTATTATATTAATATTATTATATTAATATAAACCAAAGATAAAATGATTCAGTGGTTGATATTTTGAACCACCACAATCAAGCTAGCAGCTAGCTTGATTGGGGCATGTGGCATCCCTAAAACTGTAGCACGTGAGGATTCTGTAGCCTTAATTTTGCTCAGATTTACAAAAAGCTGCCAACATTTCCAAACTCAATCTAAACTGAAATGATAAATTAGCTTTGTTGTACTGCAATCAGCCTTCCTGTTACCATTTGAAAGTCTAGCTCTCTGCTGAACTGAACTGCAGAAGTATCCTATTATGTCTTAAAGTACAGTTTCTTTTAAAGTGGATTCTTCCCTGTAAACGTTTCTCTACTGCAAGCGATGCCATTTTAAATCCCACACAGGGATTGAAACACACAAACACACAAACTGAAAATCACTAACTTTTAGTACGCCTCACTGAGTAATTGTCTCCACACTTAAGGGTGTTGTTGGTTTAACCTTGCTTAAATATTTTTCATTCAACAATCAGGAAAAAGTATATTTTCGATTTGTTGACCAGCTGAAAACCTGAAAATGGCTTCAGTCGCCACCCAAATTTAGTTTCCTCTCTTAGTTACCATTACAGAAATCAATCAGAAACGTTGTTGTTGCCAGGATTATCAGTTAAAAGCCTAATATATATATATATATATATATATATATATATATATATATATATATATATATATATATATATATATATATATATATATATATAAAGAAACACAAAGTAATACTCTGAACAATCAACTCCTATTGTTTTGACGCAGTGGAACAAGATGTCAGAGAAACAAAGAGTGGAAAAAGAAAAAAAAAGTACCAGACCATAACCTCTTCATTTCACTGTAACAGGAAAAGGAAACTACCTGTCAACTCTGAGCTGCTTTAGTAAACTGTAACGCCACTGATTCCACATTCAAACCATCAGGATAGACGACCGAAAAAACTCCACCTGCCCACTCTTCAGCTTCGACAGCAAGGTGATGCAACGAAGCGTAAAAGATGATGTTGAACAGGAACACCGCGCTGTGAATGATTGCCCCTTTTCTTCCCTTTATTTCCCCACAGTTTGCCTGCTTCTTTGATCGGAGACGACTTTTATCCGCAGACACAACACGACTGCGGTTGCTCTCGGACTAAATTATCTACGCATCACGAGCTGCACTCTCCCGGATTTCCATATTCAAATTCTCATGCAGTCTGCAGCCGACTTCAACAGCCGGGATCTGGGTTTTTATTGCCGCCTTGCTGCGCTCTTCAGGTGACAGGTGATTCCTGTGACACCGCTTTCATTTTGGCTGGTGTTGTGTGAATATGGATTTTGAATAAAATATTCTGTATTATTGGGTCGCGTGGAAAGGAACATCTAATTAGTCCCAGGTACGGCGGCACCATCCCGCTGCTGTCCGTATTTCATGATGACATGCCTCGAATATCTCAGGTTAAATCTCTTTTACAGAGACACAAAGTCGTGAATTGATAAAGGGGAACTCAGTTTATGCATCTTATGTGTGGTTTATGCTGCAAAGATATATATATTTAAAAGCGTTTGGAGTAGGCTTGGATTGGTTTCTAGTTAATCATCCATCTTTATGTTAATAGGTTCATTTGGATTGCTTGTAAAACTATTCCTGCTGTTTAAAGTTCCTTTAAAGAGAAACCAGAGCCATAATCCCTGGTTAATAAAAGGCTGAGCAGCATTCCTGCTTTCCTACCTTGTATGGCCAAAAGAAGAGAAAATTCCTCAAACTTTGTGCCTTGTAAAACAACAAGAAACACACTGAGTCACCCAAGAAGTACGAAAAAAGATGGTAATAAAAAGAAAAGGTGGATGTTGCAAGAGTTATCGTGCCTCTTGGTAAAATAAACAGCCTAAGGCAGGGTGCTACCAAAGCCAACATCAACGCCAATTAGCTAGCCAACATGAACTTACTGCACCCCCAACATTGTTTTGCAAAGAAAGGAGAGGGAAAAAAAAATACAGTTTTAATTTTAGATTTTTGTCTCATCTCAAGTTAATTTACCTTGAAATATCTACAGATCAATAAAAAAAAAAACACTCCCATGAAACTGATGTAACTGTGGACACAAAGATATTTTTATACCAATAAATATAGAGATCAAAGGTATCTATTTACATACCTGATCAAACAGATATTCCTGGTTCTTGATCACATGGAGCCAACTTATTTTTGCTTTAATGCCTCGATTGATATTTTAAAAGCAACACAGATCTTGCTACCTGAGCAAGATCTTTAAATCCTTAAGATTAACTCAAAATGCCAAAGTCACTACCACCGCCGACATTAACTGGACGAATTTAAAAGCTTTTTTCGTATGGATGATTATTTAGTCTTTTATAGAATGAGACAAACTCTATAAACAGACAACCCATCCAGTGGCAGCACCTTACGTCTCTGGATCTGACGCTTGGTGATGTAGCACTTCAAGTTCTTTGTGTGTCAACGCGCTGTTCTTGACTGAACTGCAAGGTCTACCAGTTTAGAGGCCTGTAGCGATTAGCTATTAGCTTTGCAGGAAGCTAGCGACTACTTGGAGCTCAGAATCCCAGCATCCAGTTCTTGTCATTCTCTTTTGCTTCCATTTTGTTAGAATATCTCTAGTAGTTTTACTATGCAGGATTTCACAGAGGCACAGACAGCATCCTGTTGTAGTGCTATGCTGAAATTCATTGATCTCCTGCGAGTGACTCATTCATCTCCAGTAGTTTGTGTGTTTGGAGTGCCTTTCAATGACTTGTGCGACCTGGCGTATATTAACTGATTAAATCTGAACTGAATTCAAGAGACAACTTCAATTTACGCGCTTTGCTGTGAAAACACGTAAAATGGAAAAAAATATCCAGTGTTTCTGTTAGGACCACACTGGACCTGCAAAAAGTCCAAAAAAACAAAATTATGCAAGACTCATCAACAAACCTAATCTGGCCATTTGAAACAACGCGTGTGTGTTTCTGAAAAGTTCACACCACTTATCCAAACAAAAGAGGAGACGCCGGAAACCTAAACATCTTTTAAATCCCTCGTCCCACGATGCACGGTCCTGTCCCAGGAGCTGAACATGCTGTTAGATCTCAAATCAGTCGAGCCACTATTCGCTTTAAATGCTGAAACATTATAATACCGTTACATAAACAATGTTGCTCCTCTCTGTGGTTGAAAAAGGTCATTTCTAGCTTCCTGTAAAGACACAGAAATCTGTACTGCCCTACGTTTTGTTTCGAGGGGAGAGTAATCCTTTGCCACGTCTGTGAAAAACGCTATAATCTGTGATTCTACAACAGATTACTTCAAGCCCCGTGAGGAACTGCAGCAAAATCCTCCATGTTCAGCACTTACATCTGTAAGTGTGAGTCCTCCTACTCACTCCACAAAGTCCTCTCCTCTCTAAGAACTGATATATTCAACCTACAATACCGAACCACTTGGCAGCTTATCCTTTCCGAGAAATACTCCACCATTAACCTACATGTGTGCGTGTGATAAAGGGAATGTGAGTTGGGGGGTGGCGAGGGGCGCAGGTGCCAGACAGGCGGACGTTTCACACCCGTCTTCAGTAATTGGCCAGAGAACCTCATCTTCCTTCAATAGGAGCCCTCTCAAACACACACCGCGAAGACACGCCGACACACACACACATACACACACACACACACTGTTAGAGGAATGAAGCAAGGCCAGCCTGGGCCTAACGCCACAGCAACCATGACGGCAGCCAATTATAGCACGGCAAGGCAGGGATGCATGATAAAGTCACCTAGCAACTGAGAGAAAGAGGGGAGAGGAGGGAGAGGAGGGGATGGGGGAGGCTGAGAGACAGAGAGACAGATTAACAGGCACGGACAATCCACCAGCCACCAACCAATTATGGAGGAGTGTGATGCAGTTGCTTGGCAACCTAAACTAAATAAGCAATTGGAAGAGAGATGGAAGTTAAAGGGGGAGTGCAGGAGGGGGGGTGAAGGAGGGTTCAGGTGTTGGGGGAGGTCAGCAAGGTGTTACCCCGACTCCACATGGGGTTGGAAGGGTCCCTGCTGCAGGTGGGAGAAGGGGAAGGGGGTTAAGCGGAGTTATCACAACAGTGTTTCAACCTGTGAGCCACATGCCTGAGGATCAGGATTTACGTCATGAGCAGCTAAATACATTAAAATGTTTTTAGGGTTAGAGCTAAAAAAAAAAACCCCATTGAAGTCTAAAATCATATAAAATCTCCCTTTTTATGACAACATGTACATTTTTGTGTAGATCTGATTTAAATTTCTAAAACACTTGGCTGTTTAACATGAGCACTGTTTCCGTCAAAATAAAGAAACGAATAGCAACTATCTCTTTAGTAAGTGTGATTTACTTTTTCATGGAAAGTCATTCAGTTTCCATGCTTGGAAGATCAAGACCTCTTTGCCGCGAAAGAAGATAATTGCATGAAGCTCCAGCATCTACAGCTCCGAAACATTGATTTCTGAACTCTTCCTGAGTTAAAACGTTAGTATTGTTGTTTCTTTGCTTTATTTGAGGTCTGAAAGCACTGCATGTTTTTCATGATTCTGTCCATTTCTCATTTGCTGCTAATAAATACTGCGTTTTTGCTTTGAATTTCAGCGACGTGTTGTCAGTAGTTCATAGAATAAAAGAACAATGTTCATTTTGCTCAAATACATATGTATAAAAAGTAAAAATCAGAGAAACTGATAATTGGTCTCTTAATTTTTTCCAGAGTTGAATTTTGAAACATAAAAGTGACAGCATTCAGAGAACTCAGAGTCCAGTTTAGATACAAAAAAAAAAAAAAGAGGTAAAATGACAGATTCATCCACTGAAAACACTGCACCAGTTGTTAAGCACGGCAGTGGCAGCATCGTGACGTAATGCCGTTCTGCTGGCCGTGGAAACGGCACCAAGCAGAAAGATGTAGTAAGAGGAGAACCACAACAAACATTAGCTCAAATAATAATACAGACAGCTGGAAACTAACTGGATGCTCCAGAAGTTATGCATTTTATCACCACAACCACAAATTTATTTGGGTTTTAAATGGCACAAATTAGCACATAACTGCAAAGTGGGAGGGAAAGCATTCGAGTAGATGGATATTAGAGTTCATGTCAGAGTTAATGTGAAGAGGGATGAACCTAAATACAGGTCAGTGCTGCTTGGACAGAAAGAAAGAAAAAAATTTCCCCAATATGTTTTTGTTTCCCGCCAATGTGCTGCCTTATGTTGGTCTATCTCGTTTTTCAACAAAACACACAGAAACGTGCGGTTGCGACGTGATAAAATGCGGAAAGAAAATTGAGAGATGTGACTATTCACCTAAAAGCGTGAGCCAGCCGAAGTCCTGGTGAGAATCTTCTTGATCACAATCAAATTAATTCGATCAAACCTCAACTAGCAGGAGAGCATTTAAAGCCGGACGACATCAAACCGCCACCGAATCTATAATACACCGGCAATCCGTTCTGCTGATAAACATGATTCTCTCTGGGCTGCTGCACATTTGTGTCAGAGGTGGTGCCAGCTCACATCTACGACTTCTGACAGACGGGCACTCTTTCCAACGCAGCCCCTCACGTCTGCAACCTCGGATGCCAAGTATTTAGTTAAGTGTACCTCTTTTTTTTTTGGACTGCTCCTCGAATAACAAGGATATGATTAATAGGCTTCCACCGCTTTTAGAGATCCAACCTTATCCAAGAGAGCAGAGGGAGAGAGAGAGAGAGAGAGAGAAAACACCCAAAACTTGGCTTTGGCTCAGAGCATCACTAATTGGATACTTTAGAGATTTACCGAATTAATTTCTACCTCTATTAAAGTTGCATTAATGTTACAACTCGGCCGTAATGAAGATCCACGTGTAGGAAAAACGTTTGCATCACTGCTGCGTCTCAGGGAAAAGACGTGATGCGACGCTCAGTCACTGACAGGGCGGGAACATAATGACGCCTCCAGTGGCCTCTGGTGGGTTACAGTAAGAGCAGTGAGGCTGCGCAGGCTTTCTGCAGCTGCTCCTCCCTGTAGGCTCTGCAACGCTAATCCCTGTCTACATGTATGTTCAATGATTTATGGTCATAATAACCCAAAAAGAGGATTAAGCTAATTAAACCGCAGCTCTGTGCTTGTAATGAACACATCGGGAGGGAATACAACACCCTGCATTTATACCACACACACACACACACACACACTGAGAGGAAGCGAGAGCTGCAGTGTCTTCAGGGTGTCTGCTTTTTATTTTCCCCAGCAAATGACTGTGCTTTTAAAAGCTAATCGTCGGTTAGCACGACTCGACAGCTGAATCATCTGATTACAGATACTGCAGGCGGCAGTCATGCTTCCAGATGACTAGTAGCTCCATTCTGGATTAATATAATAGAGGCTACAGAGGCCCCCCACCCCACCCCAGGTCCTCCAGGTGCAACCATGGAAGTGGAAAACCAGACCTGAAGCCATGCCGTGGTTTTAGGGGTCGCATAAGCATGTAACACGCTGGATTAATGATGCCAAGGTTGCTAGTATTAATCCAGCGCATGTCTGCAGGCTGTGTGCTGTGAACCTGGGGAGACTGCTAACACTGGATGATGACAACTGGAGGACATGAAATGCATTAGACGCCATAAATTGATGGTGCAGTTGAATAATGCTGACTTTGGGCTGTGTGGGTGTGTGTGGGCGCCTGGGTCCCATGCGGCTGATCTGTGATGGGCTCAGGCTAAAAGATCAGAGTGGAAAACAGACCACTCTGCTTAAGTGGGTAGCTCAGAACCAGCATGTTACTGGTTAACAGTGGAGTAAACAAACAAACAAACAAAAAGGCAGAAGTGTGGATACACTCATTTTCAGCAAGAGTGTCATAAATGTTTGGTTTTTCAAGGATGCTTTGTTTTTTTCAATGCCGAATGACTTGAATTTGTTGTGGATTTTCTCAAACGGAAAAAAAAAAAAAAGGCTTCAATACATTTACTTACATCGATATTTGGATAAATAAACTCACAGCAAGTTGCAGTAAATCTTTTCCTGCTGCCCACACTGGTGTTGGAGCCATTTCAGAATCTTAAATAGCAGCTTTACCCAGTCCACAACCAGTTCAGATGTGTGTTTGGATCCACTGTCCAAAACTCACATCAAAGATGGTTGAGAAGTGGATGAAACAGCACCAGCAAAGACATGTGGCAACAATTTCAGCAAGATTTGTGCGAGGAATTTGACAGTAGCAACACAAATATCTGGTCCAATTGCAACCTGCTAAGAGGATTATGTCTATTATCATTCCACACCAAACAAGAACAGTTCAAATGTGTTAATATAAGACACTGACATTCCAAGGGTGCCTATTACCAACACCATATAAGGGAAAGCAATTTTAAAAAGCCTCCATTTAGGTCTCAGACATGGACTTTTACCAAAACAATCCACATACGGGGTGCTTTTTTTCTTTTTTTTGAAATGGCGCACAATGAAATCTTCATTTCTCTAGAAGCTCCTGAACTTCGAAATGAATGAACTGCCTGAAAACACAAAACATTTTGGAACGGTCCCGAATCTGACGGAGAACCTGTGGAGAGAGTTGAGGTTTGGACTCCTTCAACCCGCAGAGACATGAGGAGTATGATTACCATAACGCCAATAAGGACTATTTCTCTGATTATTGAAACACTTTTCATTATCAAAACTTTAAAGGATGCAGGTTTTCTTTCAAAAATTGATTTCTTTTTTCCACATTCCTCCTTCTATGGGACGCCCGTCTCATTTCCTGTCAGAAACAAATTTAGTGGCTGAATGGAGACAACTTGAACCTGACACTACAAAATATGTTAATTTTTCTAGCAATTAATGACTAGGAGAGGTAATTCGACCTTTACTCCTATTCTTTTACTTTGAGTTATCCCCCTCTGTCACCTCTCTCGTGTGTCTTTCTTGTACCAGAGCTCCTCTCCTCTCCTAGGAGCCGGTGGCTTCCTGCCCTGCACACATTAGCCCAGTCTGTGCTCTGTCTGAGGGTCACCGAGGGGGCAGCAGCAGCAGCAGCAGCAGCAGCAGCAGCAGCAGGAGCTAGAGCTGCACGTCAAAGTTGCTCCAACACGGCTGATTTGGTACAGTCGTTTAGTGCCAGTATATCAATCATCAGGTAATTACTGACGCGTCACCTTTTGACCCGGTAGCTGCCGTATTAAAATGGAGATAAATACTCCTGGAGGATCATGTGAGAAGAAGCGTGATCTAAATCTCTGTAAGAGGCTCAAACATCTGGTGTTTTTTGGGGTTCCCCCCCCCCACTTCTTCCATGGATTTATCCGGCGGTTCCAACACTGGGATGGATTTACGTTTGCGTACAGTACATCTGCCGGGCCACAGAGCGGAAAGCATGTTAACAAAGCGACTACTGGGTCTGATGAAGCCATCGTCTCTGTGTGTTTTTAAAGTTTTCACCTCTGAGGAAAATGAGAACAAGGCCGAACGACAGATGTTTGGCGTGTGCGCCACGGGAACAACAATCACCAGTCGCTTTATTAGTTTTATTAGATTGTTTACAAGTTGGACTCCCTGTTAATTCCTCCGGGGACAGGTTCACCAAGGTGTGGGTAACCGTTTCCCAGAGATTTTGACCAATTTTGACTTGGGCTCTCGCTGTTGCTGCAGATCCGGTGACTGTGGAGAAGAGTGAACTCATTCAAAAAAAAGTTTGAGATGCTTTGAGTTTTGTGAAATAGTGCAGCAGAAAGTAGCCGTGAGAGGACGGGTAATCTGTGGTCATAGAGGCAGGATCCACGAACACTGACAACGCTCTGGTGTTTAAATGATGCTCAATGATTACGAAAGGGCCCAAGAAACAACCCCCACCACATCACTACACCAACACCACCAAGTCATATCCATCAGCTCTAAATGCTTTGAGCTGCTGACATGTGACGGACAAACTCTCTATTTGAGAGTCTGACGCGCAATCAAGCAGAACAAATAGAAATTTAGAAACATTTACCAAAATCCTTTCAAGACTTTTAAGTAAAACTGGCTAAAATAAGTCTCTAACGATCAATAGGAACAAATGTAGGCATAGAAAATAAGTGTTAATAAAAACGTATGTGGTTTAAGCAGAATAATTATCAGCTTCATTAGGACGTGTTACTTTTAAGAAAGCATGCAGCCTTCTACCTGTGTGGGTCCTCTGATGTGCCTTCAGATGGGAGCTCTTGGTGTAAACCTTCCTGCAGCCATTGAACTGGCACCTGTGGACTCTCTTCTTGTTCTCAGGAATATCTCCTCCCTGACTTCCACCGCCTCCCTGCTCGCCGTCACTCAGCGCTCCTCCTCGACTCGGCGGGGAAGGCAAAGCGCGCGCCGCCACCACCTTGGGCGCCCCTGGTCCCACCTTCTTCGCCACCAGCTTGAGCGTTAACGTGCCATCCGCCGTGGCGGTGAGCGTCTGTGTGGGCTTAAAGAGGTGCCGGCCGAGCTCCGGCGACGACGGCGGCGTCAGGGACGTGACGGCGGCGCTGAGCTGCGCGGCACTGACTCCTCCGAGGACTTGGTCCTTTGCGTCGGTTCCGGCTGCCGCCTGAGCCTTGTTCGGACTGGCCACCTGAAGGATTTTGGCCTGAACCTTGGGGAGGGTTACGAGTAACGGCGGTGGGCTCGGCTGGTCGGGGAGGCTGGGCAGGAGTGGGTCCATCAGGTCTTCATCGCTGTCGCCGCCTTGCATGAAGGCCGGTGTTAGGAGACAGTCCAACTCCTCGTCGAAGAGCTCCGAGAGTCTCTTGGGCTCCGTCTGCAGATACCGCTCCAACTCCAGACATGTCTGCAAGGAAAAGGGGGACACCAAAGTCAAAACCACATTTTTCTTAACCTCTTATCCCATTTTCATTCAACTTCATTCAGACTCAACAGGGTTTCACACAAATCCCCATAACTGGTCAGGCAGCTGAACGTTGGGTGAAAGGCCCAGAGACTCTCCAGCCAAACGTCCACCTAAACCTTTATCCACACGACCTTTTACATTACGATAACAAGTTTCCAAAAGTCAAGGAAGCCTCGCCTCACACAATCTCTCCGCACATCTGTATACTCACTGGTCTCCCAGTCTAATTTAACTTGGATATGTGCTGTAGGCGTTCTATTTCTCTGCAGCTGCTGACCATGTCACCTGGCACACGGCAGTCCTGCGAGAGGAGGGATTTATTCTGTGATTGATTGCCGCTGCCTGGACAAGCTCTCTGGAGCCCTGAACTGTGGAGGCCTTGCCTGTTTCCCTCTGCTCAGCCAAATCAACCAGCCGTGGAAGTTATATGGAGAGATAGAGGAAGTGAGGTGACAGGTGAAGTCAAAGAACAATAAGAAGAAAAGAAAAGCAAAGAAAGAGAAGGAGATAATGAGAAAAAAAATAAATATGAGAGGTTTTTTTTGTTGTATTTATTCATCTGCAAGAACTTTGTTTTTTGTTTTTTTTTTCTGCTACATTTGTTGTATCAGAATCATCACAACTGTTGGTCTGCTGGCCCTCCAGCGCCTCTCGTCAAGGGCACCTGAGTCATTACCTCAAGGAATTGGAGCCAAGAAACCTTCCAGTGACTTACTCAATTTTACAACCCCAAGCCTGCGTTTGCCTCTCAAGACTTAAAATGTTGGGGGTTTTTTGTGCGTTTTGTATTTTGTGCCGTCAGTCAACAGCACTCCTGAGTTGTACAAGGAACCGTTTGTTTCAGGATTGTTTCTGCTGTGATTTTTATTGTGTTTTATTGTCGACATCCACAACCAATCCCAGTGTTTGATTCTGGCAAAACAGCTTTTCTGCCTTCGAGCACAGAGCCCAGGCGATGCCACAAGGCAAAAAAAAAAAAGAAAAAAAAAAAGAAACAAAACAAAACAAAAAATAGTTATTGGGCAGTAGCAACTGTATTGGACTTTCCATTGCTAAGACACTATATTTGTGGCATCCAGCGTAATTACTGAAAGAAAAAAAATTATGTCAATATTTAAATTAATTCATACCACGGTGATGTCTGATTCAATCTGATTACTCCACACTGAGATGAGAGAAATCTACATATTCAACCAATATGTGATCAATGGTATTTTAATTCTCAGTGTTTCTGATAAGATGCATCATTGTTTTGTTTCCAAAATTGGCTAGAAACATATTTCTGTCTGTCAGGAGACAGTTATTTAGTATACCAAGTTTAAGAGATGGAGGTAAAGTTTCACACACAGCTAACCTGATTCTTATGTTATGGTGTAATAATAATAATAATAATAATAGATGCGATCCTAATTGCATGCAATGGCAGCTGGAAAATGAGTTCATTTTTAAGGAACAGACAGACGAGCATAAGGAATGAGTATGTCTATACCTTTCAGTATTTTTACTTGCATCACCTCCACAACATCAGTCCATCAACAATTTTATATTATATTACGCTTAATACAGATAAAAATGTGCTGCATTTAACTGAAAACTATCAAGAATAGTTCCTGATAGCTATTCCTAATAGCTCGCAGCTATCAGGAATAGCTGTGAGCTAGATGACCAGAATCCATGCGACGCTATAAACCACTCATGAGGCTTTCAGCAAATCCCACCGTAAATGTATCCGTAAGGTCGACGTTCTTTTCGATTCAATTCTTTTCATCCCTGTCCTAAAACATGTTCTCCTCCTCGGTTCATGTTAATAAATCCTAAATCAGGCGAAGTATCTTAAACTTTCTACCGCTAACGTTCCTCCAACAAAAAGCATGATGGATTATGTGCAGCTGAAGGAGCAGACAGACGCGCAAACCCACAAGTCAGAGTCTGCTGTACTTTTGTTTTTGACCAGCACACTCTGAGTGATATTTGTATGTTTTTTCGTGACATTTCTATAAATAGCCAGACGTTCCTGCAGGTCTGCAGCTAACATTCAGCCATCCAGTTCATAGAGTTAGCTTGGTGCCAAACTTTGCTCAAATGCTTTACTGTAAATTATTATTTTTCATTGAACACACTGAAGGGAAATTCTGATCACAGAGCTGCAGAGTTACTTTCTGAAAGACTTCCCTATCCATTGTATTCAGTGGAATCACCGGTTAACTCTTTTGTTTTCTTACCCCTGCAGAACAATTACTTTCATTTTGTTATTAGCTCATATTAGTCTTAACGTTTCTCAGTTGTTTCTCTATTTGCTTAGTCCGCATCGCCGTCAACTCAGCACTTTCCTAAAGCCTCGAGTCTCTGCTTGTGTCCAGCCGCTCACCACTTTCTCCTTTGTGCCCTCTTGGAAAGTGAACCTCGTCTTTGGCCGAAGGCCATTGGCAGCCGAGGGTTTTTACCCCGATGCCCCGGCCCTTTCTGCACGGCTCGCTCAAACAGCTGCCGCACCAACATTTCTCTTCTTCGGCTGCAGCCGCGCGGCTCCGTCTATTCAGCTTTGCAGTTTTGCTTTGCTGGGCCGTATTGATGAGACAAACCAACATATTTCATGTTCCCATCTGTCGACTGACGATAAGCCGAGTTTCTTTTTTCCCCTCTCCTTTCTCCTCATTTCTTAAGGATGCTCATTTGCATATGAATGTAAATCAAAAGATATTTCTTAGCAGTGGACACTGGCTCATGAGGATATGTAAGCGATGATAAGCGTGCATGTAACAATGTCGTTTGGAAAATGGATACTAAGGGGCGCAAAGCGAGCCTGCTTGGCCTTTTTTGTCCAGATAGTTGCTTTGCTTTGTGAGCATTTGTGTTTCTTTCATTAATCTCTGGCCGTTGTACAATATCTAGTCGAGTATACAATATGAAGCTATTGTGCTCGTCTTCATATGAGATTGTTTGCCAAGAAAAAGAAAAAGTCCAACAGGAGATGATTAATTAGCTGTCAGATTATCTGGAGACAAAGTTAACCAAGACAAGGCGGGAGTCAGAGCGGCATCGTCACATGTCAGTGGGGATTTACAACAAACGACCAAGCCAAATCAGATTGTTGGAGATTTAAGCAGCAATCGGAAAGTGGTCAAACTGTAATTTCCTTGTATTTAGTTCTTTTACATGTCAATGAAAAACAGTCCCACTTATTTGTTTACTAACCAATTTTCAACAGCGAGTGTCTCCAGTTATGCTCTATTGGTACACAGCTTCCCCAAAGCAAATTGCATCATTTCTTCACTCCTCAATAAAGTAATAAATAAATAAATAAATAAATCGTGCATTCTTCTTAGTGTTCACCTAAATACAAACGTATGAAAAACGTGCAAAATCACGTCTTAAAATCGGAGGCCCTCGCTGAATCTTGTGCTCTATTGTGTCCTTTCAACAACGAACTTAACATTCGGCTTCATCGTTTAGTCGCTAAAAACATAAACTTCACAATGCCACATGAACTGCAGTATTTACCAGGGCTTGACGATATCGAGAGAATGTGCAATTTTGACGTCACTGTGGAAGACTGCGTTTAAGACATTGGCGCGTTCTTCTAGTAGCTTTTCAGAATCATAAAAAGAGAAACAGAAAACCCCAAACCCTACTTTTCTTCATGTATGATTCTGAATATGTATCAGACGTGGGCATCAAGGGCAGGAAAATGCCAACAAACTGGCCAAATATATATTTTATTATTATTATATTATTTTGTTATATTTGTATGCAGGGCATGAATGCATGGAGCTTGTAACATTGCACTAAAGCGCGCTGGTGGGATTGTGATTTTGAGCACATTGATATCAAGACGATCATGAGTTGGTATATTGTGAATATACTATGACGTGGAACCCAAATTAACCAAATTAACCTAAGAAAAAACAAACAAACAAAAACAAACAAAAAAAACATTTGCATGATTTAGGCGGCTGCTTCTTACTGATCATGTGCAAAACATTTCCAGACAACTGAGGGTCTTCTTTTCAGGGTGTGGGGAAAGTATCAAAAATTGCTGCAGATCTCCTTTATAAGTCCTGAACCCTTTGAGTTCAGAACATCTTTAATCACCCTCACACACGAGAGCCACAGCCGGTGCACAGTGACTTCTCAAAGAATATCGAACCGCCGTTTTAACTCCGAATTGAAAGTAAAAACAGAAACACCTTTGTGTGTCCTGGCAGGGGCCCGAACGAAGCTTGGGATTTTGGGGGGAGGGTGAGGGGGAGGGTGAGAGGATAGAAGGAGCCTGAGGAGGCATTGAGATAGAGAGAGAGAGAGAGATCAAATCAAACCCATAGACGGCGGTGAACGGATCGACTCTGACATCACGCGTATGACCTTCTCCTTCGTCTGTTTCTCCTACACACTGTGAATATCAGGTAGCAATGACATGCAGAGCTTGTGTGTGTGTGTGTGTGTGTGTGTCTCTGTGTGTGTTTTAGAGGTTTTGTTGAGATTACGTCCCTTAAAATAGTTCTGTAAAGGTTAAGGTGAAGATTAAGGTAAGAGTTGACATTGTTTTTGAGAAGTAAGCATTCAAATATTATATATCCCCATATGGATGAGATTACACCGACGTGTGCACGCGCGTGTGTGTGTGTGTGTGTGTGTGTGTGTGTGTGTGTGTGTGTAGCTGCTGGCCAACAGCTTAGACTGATAGCATGTATAGTGCTCACCTCCTGTTCTGTCCCATAACATATGGAGAAAGGTCAAGTCAAAACACACACGCACACACGCCCCCTCAGTCACATATGGGCAGAAAGTGGATTTCAACAGTTTGGATGAAAACACTGAAAACTGATTTACTGACTATAAAAACTGAACAAAACCCCTTTAGAACAAAACCATAAACCTTCCAGACTGCCTCAGTGGCAAAGGCCGCTCAAACTGGAAGCCAAATTTACAAAAAAAAAAAAAAAACAAGAAAAAAGAAAAGAAAAAGGGAAACACTGTGTACAAATGATTTAAGCAGGTTTTGCTGCGACTCGCTCTGTTCATCTGGTTTTTGTTCGACGTAGTGAAACAAATACTGGACTGGAAGGTTGGAGCTCCGGTATCGCCGGTATGCATGTGACATGCTTTCAAAAGTAGAAGGTACAAAGGCGTTACAGGCCACACAATGTAAAAGTGCTCAAATTGATAGTCAAGTGTATAATTTGAACAGCTTGACTTTAAGGAATATCAATTTATTACATGCTTAACTACCATAGAAAATGTATTTTACACTATAATAAATGTGTATCTTATACAACTCATGCATAGAGTTGAACATTATATCCTACAATCTTGAACCTGTTTTCAGTTTGTGACTACGTTGCTACTTTTTCATATTTCAACATTTCTAGGACACGAATTAAAAAATAGATGTAATATTCAGTAAAAGACGGCTTAAAAGTACAAAGCAGCAAACCTTTACATGTTGCTTTCAAGCAACATTTCAAAGCTTTAAAAGCAAGCTGTGTAATGAAACGATATATTTCATTATAGATCGATTCCACAGCTGGTTTTTTTCCGCCCCAACACTTGAAAAGATTCGGTGTTCTTCCTATATGGAGTTTGTGTGGGTTCTCTCTGGGTACTCCGGCTTCCTCCCTCAATCCAACAACATTAATTGGTCGAGTGTGTGTGATGCATGGACGTCCTATGTGTCTCTGTGTTGCCCGGTGATGCGGCGGTCCAGTGTGTACCCCACCTCTTGCCTAATGACTGCTGGAGGTAAACACCAAGCCCCCATGTGACCCCGCATACACAATCTGCAGGTAATGGCCTCCACTGTTCTGGGTCAGTGTTGAAGTCAGCTGCGTGTATTTCCAAGTCACGCATTCTGCGGGACATTTAGATATAAATCAAAGTAAATTGATGCGTTCAGAAACAGGACGCATCATATTTAACCTGATAAAGAGCAGCAGTATTTGAAAATAGAGGTATTCTATCATCTCTTGCTGCATCTCTTTCCGTTCTCTACATGTGCGTGTTTGATTTAATATTTCTTCTAAAATAGCTGCCAGTGACGTGGACGCTCAGTGTGTGCGTGTGTGTGTCTTTGGCCTGCTGAGGTCTATTAATAATGAATGCAGAGAGCACAGGGTTCTGGATGGAAGCGCTAAGAGCTTTTGACAGACAAAGGATGATCGAGAACAGAGCTCCACAAACAGACTGAAGTGGATCCAGCAGGAAGACGGGGGCCGTAGGGGGGCGCCGTCTGTGTTTACATGCAGTCTGTTATGTGACTATTACCGACATTGCCATTAGGACAATGATGAAATTAAGCCATTTACATGATTCTGCAAAGTGACACTTCCTGTTAAGTGTCGACTTCACATGTGGTTATCGCCACATAAATGCTGCTTGAGCAACACAACATTAAACAGCTTGAAAATGGATTCAGCCAGTCTATAAAAAACACCCCAGTTATTCACATGAGCAGTATCGTATTAAACTCAATTAGTGGTGTTTATTTATTTATGTATTTATTTATTTATTTACGAAGTCTTTGTTTGGGGAAGGATTCATTTGTTTGCAAGAACAAATTTTACGAGGAGTTGCTTTGTAAATGCATAAAAGCAAATGTTTTGAGTTAAACACAGACCTGGTGCATGATGGGGGTCTACGGTCGCACAGAACCAGTATGAACGGCATGTCCTCACACCTACCCAGTTTAGTCTCTTGTTGAGAATAAATAATTCTTCCGTCTCTTTTAGCTAGTTGCTAAGCTAAATGAAACGGCATGTCAGGAAACGCAGACGAGAGCAGGAAGTTACAAAGGAAGTTACCAAGTGTTGCTTGTTGCCATTTTGTCCTGCTAGCTCCTAAAGGTAGCATGAGAAACGGACCGGCTAATACTAAGAAATGGAGTTCATGAATTCAACTCGCCGACTTTTCTTCAGCCTCGTACATCAACACCTCGGCACGGAGAGCGGATTAATTCTCCACACTCTCCAGAAATATAGCGCAACGTTTAAATTTATATACGTCTCACTTTTTTAGCAAAACACTATTGAGGAAACTGTTTGACACGCTCTCATTCATAACGGCGTGCGCTTTCTTAATCATCCTCACAGTAACTTGCACGGAGAGAAACAAAGAACAACACGACGCTGAACCGTTCATAATCCACTAACTGCCTGTGTCATGAGTTGGTGGTGAGGCAAGAGCTGGAGACTCAGGTATAAGTGAAAAGAAGATGTTTAATGATGAATTATCCAAAACACAGTCCGACACACAATCCAACAATAGTCCAACAGCCAGGCGGCGGCATGGCTGAGTATCAACAGATAAGACACAACTGATAGACACTAGGACCCCACGAGGAACAAAGAACACAGGTGGGGTTAAATACACAGACGGTAGTCATGGAAACGAGACACACCTGGGAATAATCAAGGGGAGACAGGACACAACGCGGAGACTCAGAGACACAGAAAACTCAAATCCTGACAGCCTGGCAGTGACAGCTGTCATGGTATATTTTATTCAAGCGCAAGAAAGTTTGCAAGCTCTGAAAAGTGAAAGCACCAAGAAAAGTTGCTCAAAAAATGCGAATGGTACGCAACAGAAACCGGCAGTCCTTCATTTATGGATATGCTATAATAAAAATATATATATATGGATATACAGCATATAGTAAGACAGAATACTCAAAGAGTTAAAATCCCCATTTTCTTAAAATACAGAGCATTAGACTATTGGACTATTGCACCGCTGAGTAATGTTGCATTGCAGCTCACCTAAAGTTAGCAGAAAGATGGATCGAGTCACTTTTTTGGATCAAATCAACCAAATGAAACATAACCAGGCAAGAAAAGAAAACCCATGACATGAGACGCAATGTAAGGTTCACAAGGAACAGACAAGATGTTAGAATTTAAAAAAAAAAATTTTAATTAAAAAGATTTTTTTTTAAATATCTTTTTCTTTCTGCGTGGGCACAGAAAGAAAACCCCTCACAAACCCCAAACTGTGATTTAAAGAATTTGCAGAACACTGAAGTGCTGATTAAACGAGCGCTTCACTTCAGCGTCAATACGCAGCTTTAGAGCCGACGCTCACGTTAGCATAAACGCCGGCAATTGTGACCGTCACAGTTTCCTCAAGTGTTTTTATTTCATTTCTAAATCTCTGTTGCCATTTATTTTGCCTTCAGAGGAAACAATATTTTGTCAAACATAAAAGCGGAGGCGGCTGGAAAGGAGATACTTCCTTTCCAACTTCAAAATAAGAGCTTCAAACATAGATACAAGAGAGTTTCGAGCAATAAATAACTCAGATTCTTGTCCAGAGCTCATCGCAATAGCTTACATCAAAATCAAATTGGATAGTGCTATGGGAGACATAAGCGAGATTAGAAAATTTGTGATTTTTTTTGGCTTTTTGGCAGGAATCAAACCCGGGACAGCTGCTGTAAGGACTGAAATTCACCATATATGGTGTCCTGGTCTACCGCCATGCCGTGCGTCGTCATTGTTAGAGAGAACTCCGGCGACATAATCTAAAAGATTAAATTCACCACGTGACTCCACAGAGAAACCAAAGTAAGCCTAAAGTGTCGAAGGAACCCACGATAACCTACGAAGGTTAAACGTGCATCTAAATGTACAAAGCTGGTAACTTCTTTTCAATTCATTAGTTTGTGAATGATAAGCACAATAAAAGCTAAACTCATTTTAATCAAAGCTTAGAACCGAACGGCATCATAAGATCAGGGGGGGCCAACAACTTTTCCTTAAACCTCTTCTGGATGTTTCGAATAGCGTACACAAACTCTTACTAGTGAAGAAAGCCTCCTTCTACGCTTCTCATCTCATTCACTCCAGTCCTTTACTTTGCCTCTCTCTTTTTATCTTTCTGCATTAGAATTTGTTTATGCAGCCCCCTCAACTCCATCCATGCAGCTTTTAGCTTCAAATTATGTTTTTATCTTTGCCTTTTTTGTTCAAATAGGTCGTAATTAAAGCGCTTTGGCTCCCATAATCTGCTCTTTGAAGCCGTACCTCTTGATGGATCTCGCTCTCTCCATACAGAGGGGCTCTGATGGCTAATTAGCCACTCAAAAGAAAAAGCAGAAAAAGAGTCTCTTTATTCAGTTAATTTGCTGATGCGGTTGTGTACACAGAGGGTGTGTATGTTTGTAAGAGCGAGGAGAGCATAATGACTTTCAACCGATGTGTGTGAATAAGCGATGCCTCATGTTCGAGAGCGTGTACAAAAAAAAAAAAAAAAAAAGAGGAAACCAAACAGAAGCCATTGGCAGCATCGAGCAGCTGGCTGGTGTGGAGCTTCTTGGAGAAGCTGCTTGTGAAGACGCTGGAGCTCAGCGCGATGACGGCAACTTAAACCTAAAGCCTCAGCGCGCTTCTGCAAATATTTTTGCTCTTGGTGACTATAGAGGTAAAAGGTGGAAAATATGCACTTATTTTGTTCATTCATTTTCCTTTTTGTTGCCAAATTTTGCGCCTTTGCCAATTCGTATTTCCGTTTTGCACGTCTAATTGAGTTTTAGCCCTTGCTACTTCCATCTACTATTTATCCATATGCCATTTTCTTAATCGACGGTGCATTGTAAATGGTCATGAAAATGCTCAAAGTGCATGTTATTATCAGAACATTTCGTATTTGACTCTGTTCTCATTTATTTTTGTTCGTTGACTGAACTCGCTAACTCCTATAGGTCAACCGATCAAGTAAGGATAAAAAAAAGCAATACAGCGGATAGATGCTGACCAAAGTATAGATTATAGGATATTAGTTGAGTCATTGGTTGTTATATTGGGTGTGAAACAGTTGCCCGTTGTGACATTTTGTTGGTTCATTTCATATTCAAAAACATTGGGAACAAAATTCACAAAACTGAACTCCACAAAATGGTATTCAGGATCAAAACAAACAGTGAAATAACTTCTTTATTAATCATTTTAAAAAAAGCCTTTCTGCAGTCATTTATGATATACATGTGTTGCATGGTAGATTTTTTTCATTTTCATTTTTTCTGGGATTATAATACAAGTACTCTAATTCATTCGCGAAGCGCATTACCATTCTGTTGCTTCACCCGAACCGATTGTGTTGCAATCGAATCTTATTCTACTGAATCATAGCGGCGACCAGGAGGGAAATGGGTATAAAAACAAAATGAATCACATGAAATATATGGTTGCTTCTAATTTATGTGTAAAATACTGGATCGCTGCCGGTGTGTTGAGATGTGCATCGTTTTCCAATCCTAATCCGTTTCACTTTTGTCCTCATCCTACCATTCGATGGATTTCTGTTAACAGTAACTGTTGATGACAACGGACAGATTTCCAACACTAAACAATCGTAATATAAATTCATGTGCTCGTCATTTTTACCTCTTCAGGTTTCCACTAACAGGCATTCAGGACCTGACGAGCCTGAATCAAGTCAGGCGTATGGACAGTACTGGGTTCTAACAGTGGTACCGGGAGATAAGCCCAGGATTATCACCGATGCTGAGGTCCACCACAAAGGTTTTCTATTGGGTTTTACATCTGTGAAGCTCACCGTTGACCGCCTGCCTCTGTTTCATACACGTCTCATTGTGTCCCACATCATGGAAATGAGACGCAGACCAAAAGGGAGGAGGGCGGTAAAATGCCTTTTGCCGTGTTGTGGAAATAAAACGGCATGGATGATGAGCCCGAACCTCTGCAGGCTCATGGACGGCTGCCATTCTGGACGCCTCCGGCCTCATGCCTGCACTCCAGCTGACCCAAGGCTTTCCGGACCGGATTATTCCTGCTGGACAGCGACCATCTCAAGCTGCCTCTGCTGACCGGCTGGTCTCTGCTTCCAAAACCAGTGAGACACAATAAAACTGAAGCCCTGCAGTATACAACGTCACCTTTTTCATCTCTGCTTAAGTGCTTTAAACTGTTGGCTCTTCTTTACTGTTCACCAACAAACCCTATGAAATCCTGGCAGACTTGTGCTCTTTTGATAAGGGAGAAGGTCTTTGATATGAGGAATCAGTTTCAGTCTTATCACTAGGACCATGTGAAATAATAATAATAATAATAAAAGTCGTACAAAATTCCAATCAGTTCTGGCCACCAAACTGAAGAACACTCTCGATTATGTCACAATGTTTAGGACATATTGTAGCTGGGAACACGCGACTAATTAAACAGTGATGATTTTTGATGATTTCAATTAAACCCAGGAATAAACAAAGACGGCTAAATGCCTACTAACTTCTTTTGCAAGTTAGTAGAAAGCAGAGCATTCTACGACCGTCCCCAAGTCGGATTTCGCCAAATATATATTGTGTTTTACACAAAACTTTATAAAAATTGAGTCAGTCCTCTCATTATCTGCTTAAACTGTTGATGAAACAGAAAAAAAAAAATCTAAGCTAAGAAATTTGAGCTCATAACTTATAACATCAAAGCAATTAAAGCTGTTTTAACAGTTCAGTCTTGATAAAACGTCAGTAAATTGATTCACATAAGAGTTCTGAACATAAACATTGTTTGGTCTTGATTGATTTGTAGTAAAGTGGACAAAGCAAAGACCTCAGAATAAGTTTTATAAATATCACATGAAGCCGTTTGATCGAGCTGTCTGGACTGATGAAGATTCACTCACTTCTGCACTGCAAATGCTCGAAGTGGCTCCAATGGAAGGTCAGCTTGACCTATTGTTTTGATGAATTCACCTAGGTACTGTCATTTTTAACATTTTACCGTGATATTAGTGCAAAATGTAACACAGTACAGTGGCAGTGGCACAGGGTGCATTTTACACCCTTCACTTTACTACAAAAAATATTGCAACAATATTTGAGGTTTCACAAAATTTGGGAAACAAACAAAAAGCCATACTTGCTGTTTCAAACAACATCAGACTCCCTTTTTCCAAATGATTAAAATACAGTCCCTCAAGTATTTTCTTCTCATTTATACTGATTGGTCAAAATTGCAGACATTTCTGTGACAGTGTAAGGCAGGAGAATCTCACTGTAGATCTTGTCAGGGAAAAAAAGGTCTTGTTTTTGGTCAACAATAAGGCTACAACCACACAAGCTAAAAACCACTAAAAATATCACTTTATTAACCTAAGAGAGATAAATAAGTGCCATCATAACACCCAGCCGAGTCCAAAAGAGGCTCCACGTTCCTCTGACAGAAGCAGCGCATATATCATTTTGTTATAAGCGACAGCAACACAGAAGAAGACAAAGTACAGTGATGTGACAGTGACAGAGGTGACTGTTGTTTTGAACACCTGCGTGTCTCCGTGTGTGTGTGTGTGTATGCGTGCTCCCAGTGCGTTCAGCACTCTGCGCTGATTGAAAACACAGCGTGATAAAACGGAGAGTCCTGGGAGGCCTGATTTGAAAAGCAGGAGGAGGCTTCAATAAAAAAAAAAATTTTTAAAAAGAGGTTAATGGAGACGAGACCTGACGGAAGAATGTAGCGACACAAAAACATCCGCTCAGACTTTTATCTGGGAGATGAGTCTGGACGCGCCCCGGCGTGAGGGCGACAGCGGACGCACACAGGCTTTATGTCCATCGCCTGCCGGACTCAGTCACACACGACTTTGTGAATGTTGACAATGACATGAAGGGAAGTCATTGGGAGACGTTTGAGGAACGTAATTCCTGGTCGACTGCATTAAGTCAGCTTGACGTCGCTTTCTGTTTGCAAATGTGAAATAAAAGTTTTAAGGCTTTAGCTGAAACTATGAGCATCCAAGTGCATTTTTTGGTTTATAAATGAATCGATCCTGAAACACAAAATGCCAGTGGTGCCTCATTTGTATTTTCTTCGTATAAGAAAATACTTTACGTTTGAATTTTTCAGACGCACATTTAGCCAGAGCGTCTCTGGTGACATCATTCCTCCCTGAGATGAAAGTTGTGTTGCTGTTCCACAAATTTAGCATCTGTGTCTTTTTAAATGTTCTCAAAGCACAGTTCATTTCTCTGCATCCAACTTGCTGAACTGAAAACCTGCTGAAACTGGACCTGTTTCCCACATGCCACCTGCAGGAGGGACAGCGAGCGAATCAACACTTCATCTAAAATTAGGACGTCTAATTGGAAAGAACCCAGAGAGCCAATTAAAAGCGGCGGCCTCCACATGAAAAAGGAGGAAAGAATGATTAGCCAATGAGAGAGACTGCGGAGGAGTGACTGAAGACAGAACGATTTGGGCTTTTATTGCTCACACACACGCAGACAGAGCTTCACCTTTGACCTCTCGCCTCAGCCAATTAAATTTTAATAAACAGTCTCTGATGGAGGAGAGCGCTCAGACCCTCCTGCTGGGTAACTGCTTTCGCTCTCTGCCTTTCTTTCTGTCGTCTCTCAATTCTCTCCATCTTTTCCTGCCTTTGAGCCTCGTCACCTCCATAAACCTTCACACACACACACGCACACGCACGCATGCATCACTCCTTCCTTCCTTGTTCAAAAATTAAAGGTCACTAATACTTCTTCCCCGCCTCCTCGTCTTTCACCTCGCCCGCCCGGCTCTTTTTCTTCTTTCTTGCGTTCTTGTCCCCGGCCCAGAGACATCTGCTCAAGTTATCAAATAAGAAGAAAAAAACACTCTTCCCAGGTTAAATCGTGACATTTGGACCAACATCACATGTCTGAGGTCAGCCCATGACTCGACAAAACAAATCACTTTTAACTTTATGTCACTGAACACTCCGGAGAGCCGAACCGCTTTTTAAAAAAAAAAATTTCAGATGGCAACGCTGAAACGAATTCAACAATAAAAATCTAAATATTTACAGGTGTTCGGTAAAAAAAAAAAAAAAAAAAAAAAGGAAGAAAGACGGCTATAACCGGAGACTTTATGGTAAACGGTAAAATCCAGTAGCAAAAGCTGGTCGTGCTGCTGCCTCCCAGCAAGGATGGATGGATGGATCTATTGTTTCCCAGGATATAATGGTTATAGAAAAGCACAGCTACACACTAAAGCCTAATTCATACTTCTTAGTCCACTCTGCTGTCCACCTAAGTTTCTTCAACTCAACCTGCCCAGCTAGGACTGCTAATGTGTGTCTAATGAAGAGATCTTCATTACTGGGACCGTTTCACTCAAGTCACTGCATAGCACTTTAAAAGCACTTTTTGCATTTTATTTAGCACTGCACCTGAAGCATAGATTTACACCTGGATAACAATTTGCACACAAGAGGTTTTAATTGTATCTATTGAGTATTTTTAGCGGTTAGCATGTAGCCTTTTGTTCTGGGCTCTGCACAGCTGCTCCTCATTGAGGAGTGAGGTTTGTTTCCTGTGACGGGAGGATAATTGTTACTCAGAGCGATGAGCTGCCGGTGGGTAAAACTGAGCAAATGTTTGTGCATAATCTGTTAAGTGTGGAATGCTAGCATGAAGTGACTCACCTGTCTTTTCTGTGCCCTCTCTAATAAAAACAAAGCTTTCATAAGACCAATAAAAACCTAATTTATAAGGCAGAGGTTATTTTTAAACGGTGCTTCAAATTTGCCAAAGGCGCCTCATCAGATTGAATATTCTAAATTATTGAATATACCTGCATATCTGAGGAGTGCAACTGTTTAACTAAGCCAAAAATAGTATTAGAGGAGCGCTTGCTAGTTGGTGGCTAGTGTTCATAGTCAACACCTCAGCCAATCAATCAATCAATCAATCAATCAATCAATCAATCAATCAATCAATCAATCAATCAATCAATCAATCAATCAATCAATCGCTCATTACCAGGACTTTTGCAAAACTCAGATTGACATTATATCCTGGTTTCTTCATTTATAAAGTCAATATTAACAAGTGTTTGACTATGTTCTTTGCTCTACTAATGTGTTTTTACATGTACAATGAAGTATTTACTTAGTAATATTCAAAAATAATTAATAGCAGTTCAAAACAGTAGCAACATGGTCTGTGCTTTTACGATCTGAATCGCCACGTGTTAAATTAGGTGAAATTTGTCAGATGAATTCAGAAGCTAAAGTTATTCAGAGGATGCGGGAAGCCTATGTGTGTCTTTTACTTTTTGAATGATTCTTGGGTCAGACGACAGCGAATGTTAACCACAACTCCTCTGGAGAACCAGCGGGTTGTGAATTTTAAAACGAGCCGAGAAGCAGCCAGAGCAAAACGAAAACACGGAAGATCTTCAGAAAACTTTTTATAGCACCGTAAATCCGAGAGCGAGCCGACAGAGGGCCGGGCCAAAGAGAGGAGCCTTGCTGCAGAGCCATCTGCCTCTTCAGCACCAAGGACAGCGCCGCAGATTTATCTATAGGCTGCATAGTCTGGTGCCGCTGATACTTCAGGGTCATTGGCAGGAGCTGGATTATAACATGCACAAACACCAGTCAGATGGAGGTCAGGCAGACCAAACAAGCCCCTCTGCCCTGGAAATATCTCTGCTGAGAGGCGACAGAATAGAGGAGGAGGGGAGGCAGTTTTTTGGCATTTAGTTTCTTCCATAAATGCTCATACATTTTGTTGATGTATTGTATTTTGTAACTGACTAAAGTAGCATGTGACTATGAGGTGAAAACAATACATTTTGAGCAAAACTTTAAAAAAAAAAAAAAAAAAACAGATCTAAAATTATACATTAAAACTAAAAAAAACAAAAAACATTTTGCTTCCATTACAGCAAAGGGCAGACATTTATGGCCATTTAAGTTAAAAAAACAAAAGAAAGAAGCTCAATCCCTGTTGGCTTGCATGGTGAGGAGATGTAAAAATAAATTTCAAAAGCTGCCATAGATGGGCGTACAGTAGGTCTGGACTTTGACTGGGCCATCCAAATGCGTCATGTCTGATCTCTGATCAATACCACCAGCTTCTATGTTGGTGCTCAACAAAATCAGTCACAGAACATGATGCTGCCACTACCGTATTTCACCCAGGAGGGCTTTTCAAGGTGATGTGCTGTGCCTGGTTTTTTTTCCACACATATTTTGCATGAAGGCGACGGCGTTGAGCTCCAGTCGGTTCTACCGCGATAAAATTTACTTCCAGACGTTTTTGTGTATGTTATTGGAGGGGGCGGAGAGTGAGAAAAGAAAGGCGGCACGAACTGAGATGTGATTGGAGACAGAAACAAACGCACAGAGGACGAGAAGCAGGAATGTGTGCTGTGTAAATAACGAGCTCTTCGGAGTGATTTAGTCGGCTATTCGGGCAGAAACGGAGCTCAGAGGTTGAAAAATGTCCCCGGCGAAAACCAGGACACACACTGGATACGGCAAAACGTAAAGCAAACCCTTTCTCTCTGCGAAACAAATTATGTCTCTGACGTTGCAGAGCTCACACGGCGTGTCGATTTAAATTGTTATGCTTTGCAACAGGCACTAAACAGGAAAATCCATCTTTCTCTCCCTCTGTCAACCAAGCACACACACACACACGCACGCACCATTTTTACTGTCCGTGATAATTAAATACGAGGACATAAAATTAATTACCAGCTTAATCACACAGACCTACACACCCAAACACACACAGCGCTCGAACACGGCAGGTACAGCCTTTTAATTCGAGGAATAATTTAATACCGCTTAACCGGGCTTTTGGCCTTTCCCCGTCTCCCTCCGTCTGGGTGACTGTGTGTGTGTGTGTCCTCGTCATTTCATTAATTGGCTGGAATGGAGAGACTGAAATCTGCGGCAGAATCATCTGCTGCTCTGTCTGTTGTGCTTTCTGTTAATGAGGCGACTCTCCCTCTGTCTGTCTGCAGGTCATCCGTCATGTCGGACGGCCCGTCCTTCCTCCACCATGAGGCTAATGCCCGGGCTGGAAAAAAAAATGATGGGCTTATTGTCCACATATCACACACACACACACACACACACAAACACACACACACATGTTTACGCAGCTATCTTTGTGGGGACTTTCCATTGACTTCCATTCATTTCTACAACCTAAACCTTACCCTTACCCTTATCCTAACCCTATCCATTACATACCTAACCCTAACCAAAACTCAATTCACACCTTAGTCCTAAATCTGACCCCTGACCCAAAAATAGCGTTTCCCCTTGTGGGGACCAGGCGTAGGTCCCCACAAGGAGCAGTTGGTCCCCACAAGGTATAAGAAACAAACGCACACACACACAGTGTCGGCGGCTGAACACAAACTGTCATGATCTGTTGGAGTGCCGCTCAAGCTTAGTAATTTTCTGCTTTGTTTTTACATTTGCATGACTAGTTTTACATCACTTCCTGTTTATTTAGCGTGTTGCCTGGTTTACTGGGTACTTTCCTTCACTTTCTCTGTGTCATGCTCTCCCACAGCTAAATACTCGCTGCTTGTTGGTCTGGTTTGCTCTTGTTTTCTGTTGTCTTAATACTTTACTTTCCTTGCCAAAAACAAATGGGGATAAACTAACTTTTACTAAAATATCAAATAAAAGCATACAATCAGAATAAAATACTTCCAAGGCTACTTAGTGTTTCTTTAAAAAGTAAAAATAAAATCTTGTAAAGAAATTTTTTTTAATTCAAATTAGCTTTTGGTAATTAATAAGCCGTCTTCGGTTCTTTTTTTTTCTTCTTCTTGCTCTATACTTCCCCTTAAAAAATGTTTAAATGTTACAATAAAATCCTCCATTAACTTCCGTCTCACTTTTCCTCTGTTGTCTTTGCTAATTTAAATTTCTGCCATCCCTGCTGGGATCATTAAAGTCAGCTCCCGTTTAATTTGAGGGTAAATCACCGGATAAGTCCCTCCCTCCTCCCTTTTCTCTTCCTCCTGGTTTCATCAGCCAGTTCGCAGCACCGAACGGCCCATGTAAATATCTCTCTTTCTCTCTCTGAGGGGCTTTCGCTCACTTCCATTAACGCCACAGTTCGAGAGTCACGGACTAAAACCAAACATTTACCACTCGAGCGCCTAAAAGTCGTTGACTCCCGGTGCTCTGACGGAAGCAAATGTGAAGAGGTAAAGAGACGCTTGTGCCGAGTGGCTTGACAAAAAGCTCCGCGCAGATCCGTGATGGAAGACAGAGACGAGGTGAACGTAAACGACGACGACGTCAGTCGGGTTGGGTGGAGCAGCATGGAGCCGGCGGCTGATTCACAGATTCACTCGCTGACATTTAAAAGGCTGCTGGGGAGAGAGCGCTTTGGGTAATCAAAAGGAAAAACAACCAAAAGAGGGTTTGAGAATGACAGGAGTCCTACTGTTCTCATCACAAAACCCATTACATTAGTTTTTCTTGGCTGCTCACTTATTACTTTATAAAAACTCGCCCGCTCCGACTGCGACTTCATTTAAAACCGTCGCAACCTGCTGAGCGTTATGGAGTTTTTGACAATTACTTAATCACGTCTCCTCAATCGGCGAAGCACAAGAAATGATAAAAATAATAAATAAACCCTCAATGCCCCGGCTGGTTGATTCAAATCTAAAACAGCCTACAGATTTCTTCTTCTTCTTTATTTTGTCTTTTGTCACACTTAGATGTTTCATATTATGAATTAAAATCAGAATAAATACAGAAACCTCTATACAAACAATTAATTTATTTTGGGGGTGGAAATGCTATCCAACCTTGCATTGTGTGAAAATTACTCCAGTTGGTAAATCAAAATTTTATAAAAAATTTTTTTCCTGGTCTGTTAGGCGTCCCACCTGCAGAACCAAAAACTCGAACAGAACCTGTATGGCAACAGGAAGGACAGCAGGTGCGGATTCACACCGGCCTTGTTTAGTCTGCTTTGCTCAAACTCTGGTTTGCTTTTCTAGAAAAAGCCCGGTTACACAGGTCTCCTTAGAAAACCTACTTCTAATTTTGGCCACAGTGAACTCTGGCATGGTTTGAATGATAAGCAGAACAAAGACCGCTCTACATACGATAGCGCAGAGCATTCTGGGTAAATACAACCAGAACAAACCGTCTCGCGCCCGCCAGTGATTTTCACCACTCCGTTTTTCTTTACATTTCGTCAGGAAGGAAGTTGAACGCTCAGAGGGTTTTTGTGCCGTTTCCCTCAGCGGGTTTTGGTGCAGCGCCACCACAGGCAAGGAGGTGAACGACAGAACCCGAAAACGTAACAAATGTTGTAATTTTGGTCTCCAACTGAAGCGAAACTACAGAACAATCAGGTGCAAAAACACCCTGAAGGATTTCAACAAGCAATTTATTATTTCGCGGTCCGAATAACTAAAGAACATTTCATTTGTAACGTAAAAACCTAACAAAGCCATTCCAAAGGCAGTGGGACTCTACAGAACCACAACAACAGCCAATAATCACATATGGGTAAAAAAAAAAAAAACAAAAAAAACCACATGGAGCAGTGAAGAACCAGGGGTTTCTATCAAAGAAAATCATTTGAGGTGGATTTTTTTGTGTGCCAACTTATGGTTCGTTCACACCAAACACACCTTTACATTCCAAGTTGCGGCGAGTTTCGGAGACGCTCCACATAGACTTTGAATGTAAACCAGACGCGCCTGACCCTCGAAACGGGTTTGGCTTCCAAGGCGCCATTGTGCCTCCGAAAACTTCCTGCAACATCATCTTTGTGCATCTTAAGGCAACTCTTTCTCAAACAAATGTTACCAGAGGTCTGTAAAATAAATGACCCACCACAGGCTGGTGGACACAGATTTTCCCACTTCACTCCATTTGGCTGAATATTTTTTAACAGTGCATTGCAATAACAATGATAGTTGCACTTTAAATTTAAGTCACAAGTTTTAAATATAGTTCAAAGCAACCCATCCCCAACCCCATGCTTGTTTTTGTTCTGATTCATCCCAGCTAGTTTCACTGACTCAGTGAAACTGGTTTTACTGAGCACTGAGCTGCTTTACTCTGTGAATCCGCATCGTCGGAAGCAAAAGAAGAGAAAACTATACCACATCACCTGATACGGGGTTTTTTCTCCCCCACCCCCTCCCTCACCACCAAAAATTCCTCCGCTGACTGCCGCAACAACTCCCCGAGGGAAACAGCAGTACTGCAACATAGACGGTGCAGAGGTTGAGTGTGTCTGAGTGTGTGAAACAGGGAGAAGCATATGTTCCACTCAGAAGCTGTTTGTGTTAGAAAGGTGCAGCGTTTTATGCTGAACAGAGAGGCCTGTGGGAGATTTAGGACTTGTTTTTTTTTTTACACCAACAGAGACGGAGGTTTGATCGCGATTGGCCTCCTGCGTGAAATGAATTTACTTCAAGTAGGAATTTAGTGAATAGTTGTCTGTTTAAATGTCGACGTTATCACGTAAAGCTATAAAATTAGTCTCGCATCAAGCGAGCGAACTCTGTAAAAATGGCTGATCGTTTTTTGGTTTTTTTTTTTTTGCTTTTTTTTTCAGGGTTTATCAGTTTGGACGTTAGCGTGAGTCAAATCCAAAACATCAGGCCTCAGACGGAGAACACAGGTTCATATTCGCAAAGGAAACCGAGCTGCGTTGGAGAAGCAGAAAAATGATGCTCAACGTTGGCTGCACTTTACTTTAAAGCTCACGGAGGCCGAGTGGGAAACAGCAGAACGCTTAGCTTTTGAGATAGTAGGTATTTTTAGAAAGCCATGACTGAGCACAGGTTTTTTTCCAGGAGGATATGCGTTTATGTGTGTGTGTGTGCGTGTGATCAATTACTGACAGTCTGCCAGAGCATTTAATAGCTCCACCACGAGTTCATGACCACCTTGTAATGAGAACAGTATGTGCTGTGAATCTCACGTGTAATTGCACACAGAACGTGAGGGTTTCCTGGATCAAACTGATTTTTTCAGAGTGATCAGTGGCTGTTAAACAGATTTCATCTTCTATGGCATGTCATTACGGAGCTATCAAAAAAAAAAAGAAGAAAGAAAGAAAGAAAGGAATCAAGAACTGCATTTAAAAGGAGGGAAATCTGGCACTCCAAAGCATAATGCTTTTAAAGTTCATGTTTCTAAACGATGGATTTTGCATTTTAACATGGGTTGCTCTCTTACTAAAGCAGAGGTCATCGTGTTGATTTGGACCATAATAAGTGTGTGATAAAGTCAGGTTTAACTTGAAGTTCTGCTGTGTGATGTTTGGCGTGGTTAAATTGAGGGTTGGATGCGTTAAGACAGAGGTGTCAAACCCATTTTCATCAAAAATCTGGATGTTCTTAAAGGGCCGGTTGTGCCAGAATGTATTGATAATACCAATTAAACTGCTAAAATATCAATAAGTAGCTGTTCCTCCGAGATTCTGTGATTGTTTAGTGGTTTTTGCAATTGAAATTACAGCTCTAGAAATATTTGTAAGGTATTTCTATCATTTGCGCCAATATATGATGTTAAACTTTTTATTAATCGCTGTATCAACTGCAGACTATAACTTGACATTAAGTAAGGCTGAGGCAGCAGTCACTTGGATTCAGTGTCTTTGACCGATTTTGAGAAAATTTGCAGTAAAATCAGAAAAAATCTGGAGATTTTGTGTGAATTTTGCAGGTTTGTGAAAAACTGGAAGGATTCATTGATGCAATTTGGAGTCTAGACTCATCAGATGACTGAAATAGGATCATCCACTGGTGATTTCAGTCCATCCAATACATTAGCATCATCTATAAGTTGCACGTCATCCGTCATTTGATTCTGAAATAATTCACTCCTTGTCTTGTGGCCCTCTGTAAATGGTCTGTGTGCAAAGAACCAAATGTGGCTCAAAGAGAGGATTTAGTTCCAGGAACCACAGCAGCAAGGCACCTGCTACTGTTGTTAGCAATCAAATTAACGACACACACCGTGGTCTGTGAAGTAGACCAGCTCTGAAAATATCCCACATTCCCCTTTGGATGCTCATGGTTAGAAATGATGTACATGCAAACGAGTTAAATCACAGTTTCAGCTGTTCTGTCTCATCATTGGTGCTGAATGGTGGCGCAGGTGGACCCCCTGCTGCCCTGCTGCTTCAGGAAGGTCCTGGGTTCAAATCCCAGGACAACAGGCCCAAAGTATTTGGGCTCCGGATCATTTTAAACTTTATTATGTCCGACTGTAGATACAGACAGCTTCAGATGGATTGCATTTAATTGTAGCCACACACACACACATTCACACAGCGTCAGTTTGTGGATGGATGAAGTTTTGGAGTCCTCTGGACGAGATGAGACATTTTAAGCTTTACTGACTAATGCAGATAAACAAACATCTGCTTTACTTAAATGGAGTGTTCTATTGTCTTTCCTATTATGAGAGGCCTCAGTGTCACTGCCTCGTAGTTTAAGCGTTTTAACATACTGGTGAGATTTTGCAAATTAAAATAAAGGTGGTAAAAAAAAACCTTGCTGACATTTAAAAAAAAAAAACAATTTTAATTGCTTTTACCACAACAGAAGCACTTAAATTTAAAGCTCTTTTTTAAATCTTAAACTAAGAGATCATGTCGTTTGAACATCGAACCGAATCGCAACGAAAACGATGTTTTTCTGTCAAAAACCCCAAAAAAAAAAAAAAATCATCACTTCTGAAATGTCACACGTTTTATTTATTTATTTCTGTTTTTCACTGAGATCAATAACTATTTAGTTTTGTGCGCGTTGAGACTCATCTTTCGCCGGCCTGATGTCTGTCGCTTGATTTAAGAGCCCCGGCGGCGGCGGGGGGCTCCCAGAGTCATCTGGAGGGTTTTTTTTTTAAAGATGAAAGGACACTCGGTCACACCTGCAGCCAGCTGTGTAAAAGGCAATAAAGAAGGTGAAGGGATGGATCCACGGGGAGCTCATTTTTCATAAAAATACCGTCAAGCTTTGTTATTCAGCCTGAATTACTGAGGTGTGGAGGATTCCCAGGCGATCGTTTGAACTGATGTGTGTCACTCGATCGCAGTGTCCAGTTAGTCTCATGTCTCCGTGCAATAAGGCACGGCTAATGGCGTTTGACTGGCGGCAGCTTTATTGCCCTTGTTTCCAATCCATCTACATGCTGATTGTACTGACGCGATCATAACCGCTGCAGCTCAGGACAATACGGTTGAAAGCTGGCGCAACACTGACTAAAACTAATATGCTCACATTACACACACACACACACACACGTCCAGCCTCCCCTATCAGACCTCTCTCCTCTCTCTCCCACCCTAATTGACCATGAAAGTACCCCTATAAATCGAGTTACTGCATTGTGCCTGTCTACTCATATAAAAAGTGCTTTAATGGTTTTGCTAGGAGCTCTGCTGGGAACATTAGGCAGAACTCTCCACCTTCATTAGCCCATTAGTCTATTTCAATATTGACACTGTCTCATTTGTCCCCTCCTCCCACAGTCTGTCGGGGCCGAGACTCCGCGGGACCGGGTCTGAAACGCGCCCCGCGGCTCCGCTTTGGACCCGGATCAATCGGGCCGCGGAGCCGACAGATTTGACGTCGTCGCTTCGGGAAACACCTAAAGGAACACGATTGTAAGTCGTCCCTTTTATTTGAGGACGGACGGTTTTAACCTTATTTATATACAAGCAGAAAATGCTGCTGGAAGTGGAGCGCTTATATATAAGGGAATGTCAAAGATAAAACGCTTGAGAGAGAAAAATGCCCTAAATTTTAACGATCTACTTTAAGGACATACTTTAATGTGAGGGTATTCCTTATCAGCTCCTGCCTTTTTCAGCAGAGAGCCACTATCACCTGGTTAGTATTCAAGGATTGTCCCATTAATGGGTTTTTCTGTGGAACAAAATAATTCGCCTATTTGGATGTTTTTCCCGAAAACCGTATGTAACATATTTGAAAGCAAATGCAAATGGTAAGTAAAAAAAAAAAAAAAAAACAGTAAGCCACACGCTTTTTGATTTTTAATAATTAAGTTGCCACCTCCCACACATTAAAGCTGCCTTACAATAATACTTTAATAGGGAAACACTCAACTCTCGGGTGTTGAAATGTTACTTTTTTTTTTTCTCCACAAAATGACATATTTAACCAATAGTTACCTGTATATTTTGTTGAAATGTATATGAAGACACTAGTAGTTGTTGGGATAGATCTCAAACATTCCCCAGACATTCCAGTCTGCATGCAAACTGTGTTGATGTCTCGATAAATTTCGAGGCGCTCTTCTGACAAAAATGGCATCAAAATATAGAAAATATGAGAATAAAACACAAACATGAATAACAAAAAATGTATAGTTTTGAACTAATAAGAATATTTCAGATTTGAAGGAGATAAGACACTCATATGATTTTCTGCAGGAGCCATTTTGGGACCAATTGTGAAGTTTTTCTGGAGGATTATTTGTGCTAAAACGAGAAATTATCAGTTTGATTTATCATCAGGCAACGGAGAAGAAGGCCGATTTGTCTTTCTCTACGGTCCACGTAAATATCTGGCTTCAGCTGAACATTTACACGATGCATAAATCTAAATCTGCAGCCATGTTGCGCTGCATCGTGTGACTCAACCTGCAAAAAACCGCAAGGAGCCAAATCGATGCCTCGGAGGAATGAATCGATATGGCGTTAAATAATAGATCTGCGTCCAATAAAGATTTCAAAAACGCAGCCAGAGAGAACGCAGAGGCCACAGATACACACAGTCTGTCCGCCCACCGTGCTCAGAACTGGTGCACTGAACTCCACGAACCCAGAGAGGCGGAACATTATGATAGCGCTGACATATAAACCGGCGTTCCTGCCAAGCAGCAGAGATGAGACAGCAAGATTCTATATGTCCAAAGAAAAGAAAAGAAACTCTCGTCGCTCCTCCGTCCACATTCACAAGTCGGTGGGGGTGATAGGGAGCAGTTGTCTGGGTGTAACTAAGTCACACCGCAGTGTGTCCGCAGCACCTGCTCCAATCATGATTAACATGCTAATTTGCAGCGGATGTCTGTTCTGCTCCGGCTTTGCTTTGCCTCGCAGTCCGAGGTATCGGCTGCAGTCAGCAGGTAGAGCTGCATTTTAGTCCTGCTTTTGGAAAAGATGCTGATAGCACTGCTGCATTTTCTTCAGCGTGCAACAATATGTCAACCCATCTATTACCAAGTCCACGTGTGTGTGTGTGTGCGTGTGTGTGGATGTGCGTGAGTAAAGAAGAAGCCACTTTAAGTTCAGTCAAGCTGTGCCAAGCCTGGCCTTTACCTTCCCGTCCCACTGCGAGGGGCGCCGAAGGGGGGAGGGCGCTCCTCATTGCGTGACCGGGTTCATAGGTATTTTTTTATATTTTTCAATCCTGTGGTGGTGTCATGGAAAAGAAGAGAAAGCATCAGGCTGTGCCACCTACATCCTGCGGATGCTGTCAGAGGGCAGGGCGAGCGTTTCGCATAGATTTAGCACCAACTTTCACGCTGTAATCCTAATTCTGTGACCGCTGCTCCCCGAGTGGCAGACTTTGAAGATGCCAAGCTCTGGTACATAAGCCATTTACACCACGGCTACCCAATTTGGTAGCCTTTCTTCTGACTGAGCGAGCAGGGACACGCGAGCTTCGGAGGTTAGAGGTTGCGGCGCTCATCGGGGGGTCCCCTCTGTGCTTCTCCCAGGCCCAGCGGGGAGAAGCGACAGAGAACATGGAAGGTTCATGATACCAAACCGTCACAGTTCGGCTCTCGCTTTGGCAGACCCCTAAAGTATTCTGAAAAAGGTCAAATCAAATGGCAAAACTCTCGACATGGACTTTAAAAATCCACCAGGTCACAAAATTAACAAAAAAGAAAATACTCACACAGAGCTGGCTAAAGATTTTTGCCCTTTTTTTTCTTGCGGTTTTTGCTCCTGTCACACATAAATATATTACAGAAGACCCATTTAATACCAAAGAGACATCGCTAATGTAAATACAATTTAAAGTCCACTTAAACAGAACCCATCTGACAACATGAAGTAGGCTGAAAGATGTCAAAAGCAAGACATCCAGACCGAATATTATATTATATAACTTCGAGGAACATATTGCCGTTTTATAGCACAATGAAGTAATTATGTCACCTTCAGTTGTTATATAAATGCTACATCAAGCATAAAAGGATCTAGACAGAGTTGCAAAGATATTTCTAAGGCTTTGGGAAGGCAGTGAACCACAGTGAGAGCCATTTTCCCTGATTGGAGAAAAGACGGCACGCTGGTGAACCTTTACAATCGTGGACGGGTCGCCACCTGTTTCAGTAAGAAGAAAGATAAAGTGTCATCCATATTAAAAATCATATTGTATCATATTTTGTTAATTTTCTTCTGGGATTATTTAAGTTCATTCACTCTGAAAAATGTAAACTTTTGGGAAAATATAGACTGACGAAGCTGAAAGTTTTGGTAACACCTTATTTGACGGGTTGTGAATAAGACTGTCATGACACTGTTGGAAACATGTAATAACACCTGTCATAAACATGTAATGACACATGTCATAAACATGTAATGACACTGTCATAACATGTAATAACACCGTCATGAACATGTAATGACACCGTAATAAACATGTAATAACACCTGTTATAAACATGTAATAACACCTGTCATAAACATCAGTAAGTCTTCATGAATATTTACGACTGTTGTCATACAGTGACATTCGGTAAATCATGACACTTTTAATGCAAAGTTGACGTTATTCAAAATGTTTTTGTTATGACAGCTTGACATTAACCAAGAAATTATGATCTGACATAAATTTGTTCTAACAGTGTTACTGATTAAACTTTAGCTGTACTAACATAAAGTTGTATAATTTTTAAAGTTTATGACACCAGCCATTAATATTCATGAAGACCTATTCATGCTCATGACAGGTGTTATGTCATGTTTATGACGGTGTCATGAATAAAGTTTTCCCAACTTTTCCAACGACGCTCGTCTCCATCAGAACCTTCACCTTTACGTAAACACAAACCAAACCATCCGTTACTGGAGCGAATCAGGTCAAAACCGACCAACAAATAAAACAGAAGGTGACGAATCCCAGTTTCTTTTTACTTACTTTTTTACTATTCCTCCGGCTTTAACTCCAAAAGCGCTCCGCTGTGCCACGGCGGCGGAGAGAGCTCATTAGCTCAGCCGGCAGTTATTTGTTGAACTGTCGCTCGTCGGCCATTTCTCACTCGGTTAAATGAGCTTATTGTTAGTGACAATCATTTAGTTTAAATGGCTGCTGCTCTGAACGACGAGGCCGATTTTATCACCCACGCGTCGTTCGCAGACACCACAAGCTGTTAAATGATGTTCTGCATGATGATGGTGTTTATATATGATGTCAGCGATGTGGTGCTCAGGGTCTGCGTGCGCGCGCGCGTGTGTGTGCTATGAGGACACACAGCTAACTAGAGCACACATGCTGACTCTTACCCCTGATGTATTCTTGGTGTATTTGCTGACAGCCTGCAATCTGAGGAATACATTTATTTAATGGCTGCTGGGCAAACACGAGTGTCGACAACAGTGTTTCCTACTGTTCACTTAACGCACACCATCATTCGTGCAGAGTGAAAAATTTTGTTTGTTTTTTTTTTCTTATTCAGGACAGAGCAGATGACACTAATGAACACATACATGATTATAATAGAGTTATGTTTTCACTGATATTGAGCCATCTTGTATATTTATGTTGCAAAGGTAAACAAGCAAGATTCCCAGCAGGAAATGAGTAGAAAAACGACGACAACGCAGCAGATCGAACAGGTTTTATCTGCTGCAGCAGGGTCGTTTCATTGTTTGCAGAGTTAAATTACAAAGTAAGCCTTTATTTCCCAGCGTCCCCTGCTGTGTGATCCACTAAAAAGCCATGAAACATTAATCTTTTTTTTTTGGGGGGGGGGGGGGTTTGCTGGAGTTACATTACCCCGTCCAGGTTCTTGGGGGTGTTTGTGGCCAAACCGATGCATTTATCTGCTGAAAGTGACTGCCGGCTTATTAAAAGGTTTCCCCCCCCTACACCTGAAAGCAGAAGCAGGAAAAAGCGACCCGGTGGCGGTCGCCCGGCTCGTGGCGTTCTGGGTAATGACCGAGCCGCCTGGCCACATTGTTTGGTCTGTAAACATATCGATTCAGCCGAACGCATTCAGGTGACCGGACTGGGGAGGAAAGGGAACGTTAAGATGCAAGAATTGAGGTTTTTTTTTATTTTTCTTTCTTTTATTTGTAATTTCAGCAACTGCTCAACCATCTTTTTTAGAGGTGAAAAAAAGATGGTTTTAGTACAAAGTACAAACGTCTCAACAGCTCAGAACAAACATTTTAGAGAAGTTTGCTCTGATTTTGCTTCCACTGGAAGCCTGAATCTTCAGGAAAAGAAGAGATTCATCTACTGGAGGTCAGACTTTCTTTAACAGCCTCACTTCAAAAATACACTTTTTTTCCTTCATGTTAACTTTATTTAAAGGCGCCGCTGGCCTCTTTTGAACTTTTTTCGATGGCAGTAGAAAACAAATAGATTTTAGAGCAACTAATGAAGATTTCCTTCTTCCTTCCCCGACTGATGCATTTGCACAGTGAGATCAGTTTGATCCACAGCAGCTTCTCTCAACTCTACGGCTTTAGCTGAAGGGCGCAAGTGAACAAATGTCAGAAATTCTTACTTTTTTTTTTTTTTTTTTGAAGCCTTAAAGCATTTACTCTAAGCTGACATCAAGATGTTTTCTTATTGAAACTTATTTATTCCTAAAATATACAGACATATTCTTTTCTTTCCGGTGCCAAAATCTGAATGAAAAACACAAAAATACTACCAGAAGAAACTGAATTAATATTTATTGAATGCAAAAGAGAAAAGAAATTAAGATAAAACCGACGGGATGACAGAGGAGGTGTATCGAATCGGGTTTTTATGCTTTTTGTTTTTGCCCGTTTCCATTCTGTCCCGAGTTTTTCCTGACACGAAAGAGAAGAAACCGTTTCTGAAGTTCCTGTTTGTTAGATCGTCGGCGCCGAGCCGCTGCTAAAAATAAAGCAGAATTAATCAGATCCAGAAAGTCACCGGTTGCCCTCCTCCTGACTGCAGCCGCCTCAGACTCTCAACGCCGCCTGTCACTTTGCAACGTCGCTTATTAAAACACATGAAAGCGAGGCGGCTATAAAAAGACAACCATTACGTTTTGGTTAAGAGAGGAAAAAAAAAACACACACACAAAAAAACTAAAAAGTAAAGACGTGTGAAGTTGTGACAAAAAACAAAGTGCATCTGGAACTCTGAATGACCCAGAAAGTAACTTAACAACAACAACAACAACAAAAAAAAACAGAGCGGGTGTTTATTTTTCTTTAGCTTTGGTTCTCCTCAAGCCAGCTGGAAGGGCTGCAGACAACATGTGGGAGCGTCAGCACGCGCTTCTGTGTAATCTATTTAGGATATGGAGATTACCATTAAATCGTCCGGCAGGGATTACACTCCCTTTCACCGAACTGATTTACAGGCCACACTTATAAATGGGGGGTTAACAGCTTGTTAAGAGACGCCGGATTGTGTGTGTGTGTGTGTGTGTGTGTGCGCGCGCTTGTCCCACGTGTCGGCCTAATCTCCATTGCTCAGGGCGATGAGAGGGACGAAGAAAGGCAGCCGACGACACTGAGACAAAGACGTGATGAGGGGATGGGAGGAGTGAGACGGAGAGCGGAACAAAAGAAAACAGAGAAAATGGTCGGCGCAGTCATCCGGCGAACACGCCGGAGATGGAGAGGGGGCCGTCTTCTAACCTCTGCGCGAACCCGCGTCAGCGGCGGCACTACAGAGCGCGCCTCCGAGCTCCGAGCGCGCGCTGAAGGAGACATCGACAGTGACGAGGCTCCATGGTGGAGGGGCTGAGGTAACAGCTGGATCTACAAAACATCCAGTTGCGATGAAGAGGGGTTGCTCTTCCTGTCAGGGGCTTCTGCAAATAAAGCATTTCATTGACTGATGTTCTCTTTTCAAATGTTTTCTATTAAACAGCTTTCTGTCTGTAATGTGGTCACATTAAAAAAAAAAAAGCTTTTACTTGTAATGAAGTTAGATTGTCTTACACCGACAATTAATTTTGCAAATCAGCGACATTAGGCGCAATATGAAAAAAAAAAAAAAAATGCATTGGTTGTTGTGTCCAGATTATTTTATTTACACTGGTTTTGTTCAAACCGGATCTGAAGTGAGTCACATATTTTTAAACAAATATTTGCGCAGTCTCATGGAGTTTTAGAAAACTTTTTACTTATTCGTGACTTATTGTTAAGTAAAAATGTCATTAAATGCTGAAAATTGAAACATATGGAGAGGATTCACAAATTACTTTCCATCACTGCCTGACGTTGTGAAAATGCGACAGACTGAAGGTTGCAATTTATATAGGAGAGACAAATAAAAGTTGAAAAAAAAGGGAATAACGGGGGAATGAAATCATCCAAAAATAATCAGAAAACACAAAAAACATTGTATTTATGAAGTTCCTTTATGCTTCTTTGTCTTATTTTCTGTACTGTTGCTTCATTGTTTTTTTTTTTTATTACTATTATTTTCATACTGGCAGAAAAAAAAGTTAATAATTTGGTTTTGTTCACCAAACAAAACCATAATTTTGTAAATCGATGTCACTTCGGCGTCAATCTCAACAAAATCACATTCTCCCAGCATTTTGGAGAAATGCTGAATCGGAGCATCATGTCTGAAGCATCACATTGACCGGTCCCAAAATGTTTGCATCTTTTTTTCATTTTGTCGTGTATACTTAACAGCATGCCCAAAGAATAAGAGAATAAAAGCCCTTCCTTTTGAGATGACAGAGAGCTCCCGCTGCAGCCTGTCGCTCTGGAAAAAGGAGCCGATAACAGAGGAAGCGTGCGGGAGACGCGCCGATGCGTATCAGAGACAGAAAGTCAACAACACTGTTGACCTGCTGACGATGCGGCTTGGCGTCGTGTTTGCAGATCAAAGACGAGCGGAGAGCGAAGCTCTGAATCAACACTCCGACCGAGTGGGGAAGTCTTCGATCGCCGCCGAGCTGGAACTCCGAAGGAATGCGTCTTCGGCTCGGCGGAAACCAGGGTCATTACTGGGAACCACATCCGGGGCCACATCTGCGACATCCGGGGCCTCGCTGGCTGCTGGCGGAGGAAAACCGCGCAAACCGAAAAGCAAAACAACGGACGGCAAGAGACGACTTTGGTGAAACAGAACGATACAAAAGCGGAGGATTTTTTTAAAAAAATTTTTAAAAGCTTTTACGAAAAAGCAGCTGGGAAGGTGATCTTAGGTTTGTTTTTATCCACAAAACACCCGTCCTCACCAACGCACACATTTCCTTAAAATGTTTTTGAAACAAGGTGAGCTGCCTGATTAATTTGTGTTTACAACAGTCACTGAGTGTAGCATTTAGCAGTTGGCTGATAAAGGACGTCTCACCATATTAAGGTTGACGTTGCGCAGGTGGCGTTTCTGTTAGCAACGCAGGGGGCTGTAAATTAACGGCTAATGAATGAAGCTTTGTGCTGGAGAGACTCTGGATGTTTTCTCAAATTTAATCTGCGGGGATCGATTTACACTGCAACATACAGTGTGGAAAACATGGGAAGATTTGTAAAAGCTCTAGTTTTTCTCTTTAACATCGTAAACACTCACTCTGTGTTTACTGATCAGTTTATTGACCAGTTTTGTCTGATCAGAATTAGTTGTGATCGGTCATCAGTGGGTCAAATATGGAAAAGATATGGGTTTTTCTACTTATTAATTGTTAGATTGTTGTACTTAATGAACATGTTTTTAGTGTTGCAAAGTTCAGATAAATAACTATAAGGGGCATCTTCAAATATCTATGTAGTGTTCGATTCAAAACTATTTTCTCTTATGTGTCACAATCCATATAAAAAATGTTTGCGCACTGTAAAAGATTAGTTGTTTTTTTATACACTTATTGAGAATAGTGTCTGCATTTCATTTGTGTTGAACAAAACAAAAAAAAAAGGTTGTTGGCAAATTCATTGGTGCATCACTTATTCATTTTTATCTTTACACAAACTGGCTTTTGTCTGGAATAAAAAGCTTTTCTCCTGTTAGTTTTCCCCGTTCATAGATGGTTAACACACACGCACACACACACGCACATACACAACTGAAGGGACAAGTCAAGGCATAAATTAATACATAACGAATGAAGTCATCACTTATACATCCACCACCCTTTATTTCACACACCCAAAGAGAGTCACGCATGCTCACACAACACAATGACCTCATCCCCCACTTTATCCCCCACCACCCCATCTCTCTCTCACACACACGCACACACACACACCTCATGCACAGAAAGGGTCAATCCATTAAAAAGCAACAGCAGCTGATCCCTGGCTGTATGTTGAACTTCATTGTCTCCAATAGACTAATGTAAATATATCAGAGGGCCATTAGATGATCAGGATCAGTAATCGAGTTATCGCCGTGCGCACTACAACATCTAGTCGCTGACAAAACGTCAAAGGATGTTTCAGAAGCTGCGTGTTTCTGTTCTCTACTGGCTCTTCGCTTCATAAAGAGCAGACGCTGATAGAAATATGAATAAAAAAATGCTTCCTGAACAGGTCTGATTAAAAATTCGTTTGTAGAGGTTGGTCTTAATTTCTGTGCTTCAGTGACCGAAGGCAAACATTTTTTGTTTTGCTTCCTGGACACAGTATAAACCAAACCTCCAACGATTCAACGTGTGAACTTTTTTTTTCTAAAAACGATGAAAAATGAGAACAAAACACAGCAGTTTGTTGTTTTTTTTATAGAGGGTTTATATTAGTAATAGGAGCTTTAAAATCCATAATCGCTATCTGAAGTTGACATTAAAACGTGTGAAAGGACATATTGTTGTTGGTTGATGCGTTTACAGAAAGAAACTTTTCGGAGTTGTTGTTGTTTTTGTTTGTTTTTTTGGTGTTTTCACACCAGAGGAGTTTGGTTCTCTTAAACCGGTCAAGAGTCTAATTCTGCCTTGTTTGATTCATTTAGACAGGGGTCCACTGTATGTTAGACCTGATGGGGAGCTGAAACTAAATGTTCAGAAGAAGAAACGTTTAAGTGAGCTCCTTCATCTAAAGGACGGAGAGCAAGTCTGATAAAAACAGACGATTCGATGCTTAAAACACCGGATCTAAACAAGAAGCGCTGCTTGTGCTTCTTGTTTAGACTGTATGCATTCCTCAGTCATTCACAGGGAGCATGCCCCTCTCTTTTTACATCCATGCAAAAAGGTCACAAATAACAGGACGCTTCATTCAGCATTCAGCGCAGTTTGTATGTTTCATGTCATTCTAAATCGGACGATTCGCTACATTTTCAAACCTTGAATGGGAGCACCTGGATTTGTTTGGTTTGTATGAAGAGGATTAGGATTTGCAAACAGCAGACATTCTTTGATAAAAAGGAATTTGGTTAGGTAGATAATCTTCTCTACTTTGCAGCCCATAATTATTATTATTATTATTATTTTGCCATAAGAAATTTTAAAAGCTTCATCGTTTAGCTGCTGATTCGACACATTACTGAGGGTTTGTGTGACAGGCATTTAATTTAACTACAAGAAAATCCTAAAAAGGAAACATGTACCAGATTTTGTGTGTGTGTGTGTGTGTGAGAGACTCCTGGGAGGCAGCCATCGTCATCACACCTTCTCTCCTTTCTTTTCATACACACCAGGTTGCTTTCTGTCTTCTGTACCTCCAGAGGTTTTGGTATTTTGAGGAAGCCACTGATCTCATCGGCCTTGCTGGAAAGCAAAGCAGGTGGCTGCATGAGTCATGCAACCTCCATGTGTAAGCGAGCGCGTGCGCGCGTCTGTTTGCGCATTTGCAGACGAAACCGTCTCTGCATGAAAGTCTTGGGGGTAAAAAAGAAACGCTCTCCTCCACTCTGGCAGTTCACGCTTTAATAATTCAGACGGCTCCCTTCTCCCATGGGCATGCACTCGCACAAAAAAGAGAAAACAACAAAAGTAACAAAATAACGTTGTGTTTACAATTGGCATCAAAGGGACATTTGCTTATCATCCAGAAGGAAAGCGAGACCATGTCCAGTCTAATGCGCGTAATTGTGAAAAAGCTTCTTTGTCTGTGCCTGCGAGCTTTAAGCTGCGCTCTTCAGCAGCATGATGAGCCGCATGATCTCATGTTTGTAAGGCAGTCTGGAAATTATTTTAAATCAGATGAAAGGGACGGGAGAGATGACGACTTACAAGCTTGGCACGATGTTCTGCAATAACAATAGTTAAAGCGTTTAAAAATCTGTTGGTAAAGACAGCAAAACGCACAAAAAGAAGAGCCCTCAAAGCCAACTGACCAATCAAATGGGTTCAGAGCACCAGCGACTTTAATGGTGCAGTTTATCCCTAAACAGGCCACAATATCAACTTCCAATTGTATTTTTTTTAAATAGTGATGTTTATTGCTCATTTTATGAAATAAAAAGTAAAAAAAAATTAAAAGAAATACTGTTTGGGATTTGAAAAAGTCTTGTACAGTTTTCCCTGGTCGCAGTAAATCTGCTTTCTTATGGGACAACATTTGTTCGTCCCTTCAGGGAAGTGATATTTAAAGCGTTTATTATTCAAAACACTTCATTTGTCTTTGAAACATTTCAATTATTTTTTTGTACTAAGTTGACACGTAAAAGATTTTCGCAAAACCAAATTCCTAATAAGTTTAGGATAATTACTTGCATTGAATAGACGTATAACAATGTGACTAATGCATCAATAACAGACGTATTTACACTGATTTACAGAAGCAGTTCTTTTAATCTAATTTTTACATTTTCTATAAAATCAAAAATAAAAAGGTACTTCTTGTTTGTAAATCGGCTGGTGACTCTTGGATGCTTTATTTTTTAATTGTTAGCTCAACTGTGCCGCGTCAGTAGGAAACTCAAGATGACAGCTTAAAAAAAAAGACATGTAAACTATCATGGATTCAAGGAAAAGCAGTGTGTCTCCGGGTAACATCACGGACGGAGGAAGAGGGGCGGAGGAGGTGGCAGCGTCATATTTATTTTTAATCGCTACCTTATCTTTTGAGGTGTCATAAGAAACAACTGAAACATGGTGTTGATGATGACATGTGCACGGTTTGATCACATGAACAACGGCTTTGTACGCTGATTAAACCACAAAAAAAGTCACCTGCTGTCTGAAATAGTTCTCTTTTTTTAAAAGAATAAAGACCCGAGTGAAGAGAAGTAAAAGCTACTCAAACATTGTCAAAGTAAAAAATAAAAAACTCTGATGTGTTTGCAATTAGTATAGTATCACATTTTCCTACATATACACTTCTAATTTGCACTCTCCTCTACAATTTGTTCAAACACACTTAGCAGTGAGTTCAGAGCCGAAATGCACTTATCCACACACACGCACGCACGCGCGCAGCAGCACTTGCACACTCCCTCAGGTATTCCTGGCAACATAATGGATTAAAATAGCTGGCGACCCACATATCCCCGTCCACCAAGAAAGGCACCGTTGAGCCAGACAGAAAAGAAATCTCCTTGTCCACAGCTGGCCGGGTTCAGGAGTTTTAATTATGAAAAATACCAAAAATGGCCTGACTGACTGTGGCTCAAAGATTAAAAATGACTTGTATTTTTAGCCACGCAACACATTCAGAGATATTTGGAGATCGGGAAGACAAGATATTTCGTAAAGTTTGGTGTAGAAAACCTTCCATAAGTCAAAAACAGCTGAGATATTTTAAGGGAACCGCGCGCTGTATTGTCAGAGGCAACGTTTTGGAGGAAGCAGGAGGTTCTGATTCTGTCAGCCGCCGCCTTTTCCTCCCCAACCTGACATAAAGGCGTGCGTCTGCAGAGGCAGGAAGAGAAGCAGGCCAAAATTCCCAAGGTCATTCTCCTCCAGCGCATCTGACCCATTTACTGTCCCGCTCTGAACACGCGCCACAATCACGCCTGAATAAAGGTGCACTATAATACAGCGACAACGCTCTGGCTGCTGTGCAACTCCGTCTCATTTGTCACAGTCGCACCTTCGCTGCAGCGCCGCCGCCGCACACCCGTCTTTCAGCCTGACGTCCCAAAGGAACCTCTCCACAACGAGCTTTCATGCAGGCACACTTCCGGTGCGACTTTAACTCCAAGGCATTAAAACAAAAAAAGAAATTGACACGTTATGGCAACATTTGGTACTTCTGGATCTGGTCACATTCAGGGCTGCACTGTCACAAGAAGGTTCTGGGTTTGAACCCCAATCTGGGGGTGACTGTACGGATTTAGCAGGCTGTATGAAGTACTCCGCCTTCCCCTCACGGTAAAAACATGACTATTAAGTTAATCAGTCTCTGCAGAAAGTGTCTTAAGTTGTAAGCCTGCGTGTGTGTGTGTGTGTTGGCCTGAGATGAACTGGCGACCGTTTCGGGGCGTCACCCGCCTCTCGGCCGCTGACTGCTGGGGACAGACAGCAGCTCCCCCCCCCCGTGACTCTGCAAGGACAAGCGGGTCCAGATGATGGATGCTCGTTTCGCCTCTTTCACCTTTATCGTTTTGATTCTTTCTTTTCTCCCCTAACTTTTTCCAGTTGCTACAACAGGGAGCCGTCTGAGATCCAGGTGAGGAGATGGGCTAACGCTGACCTGCAGAAGGTCACTCCGAGGAGAAACAAAGCCAAAATAAATGAGAAAATATTATAAAATGTATTTATTAATGACAACTGGGTTGTTGAACTGCTATTTAACTCAAAACACTTAACTACAAAGATACACAAATAGATACACGAGTACGAAATGTAGGAAGAGACGAAAAGGCAGAGTAAGAGACTGACCTGGTACAGCGCCCCCTGGAGGATGTGGGGGAAAAGTTTATTTTGCATTATCTCGCAATATGCTTACAGCAATATTTGCTGGTCTATTTTGTATATGGTCACAAATGTCAATTTCAAATTTTACATTTTCACTGAAGAGCCTCAGTGAAAATGTGTTTATTTTTAACTCTTTGGTGCAAAAAAACTGATAGAAAATAGATTCATTCTTTCATGTTTATGTCTGTTTGTGGCAGGTTGAGATGGAAATGCACATAAAAACTAAACCGCTCAGACTAACACAATTTTATTAGACGATTTTATTACCTCGTGACAATAACTCAGAAACAATCCAAGTAGTTTGGATGCATTTTTTTCTTTCTCGCCTACTTATGGAAAGTTTCTATTTGGGTTTGTGGTGCATTTCTATACTAAAGAAAAAGATATAAAACACACATTTTACAATGAGATAATGCCGCATGAACTAATCAGTGCATTATCCTCTACGTCCTCTAGGGGGCGCCATAACCTGGAACCTGTGATGGCAAATAAATGCAAATAAAACCATTAAGCTCGCTGACAGCATTTGCAACAGATTATTAACCTGTTTGTCTTCAGTTTTATTTAAATGATCGTTTTCAAACCAAACAGACTCAGGACATATGTATTACACTTCTCTTCGGTTTATTTGAGACCAAAGGCAGCAACGTAACAATAAGAGGTGAAATAAATAATTTAATGGCATCTATTCACTTTTTATTGAAAACCGACTCACATCAAGTGGATATAAGTTCAGAATTATTAATATATTTAGGTAAAAAATAAAAAGACGTGTCAGAATCAGAGGTTGGAACGGATGTCGCTTTACTGTTGAAAAAAGGCAAAATATGGGAGATTTGCATATTTTTGTACGGTGACACGATTACTGATTGATTTTTATAACGGAGGTCCAATTGGTTTTGAAGAAGAAACAGATGAGGAGTCTAAAAACCTTCCAGGTTCAAACTCTGGTCCGTTTCTATAAGACTTGAGAATTGAGATCCTTGAATGTGGGAGGATTTTGGCTGTATGGCCTCAAATCTCGGTACGGCAAACCTTCCTTGTATGAAAGTATTTTTCCAAGAACTTAAATTTTGCTCAAGTACGACAAGAGCAGGTTTGAAAGGGCGTCACATGAAAACACCTGCTTCGTTATCACAACTGTGGACCAGGAAATGTTTGTCTGTCTCAGACAGCTGGACGCTGGATGACTGTTAAAGAGCCGGCAGACGGTGAAGGAAAGCTGGACTTTATATATGCTGTAAACCGAGCAGCAGCCACAACTTTACAGGAATGCTCTTGTATTATTTTTCTCTGAGACTGAAATTAAAATGCTTTGTATTTGTACCGAACTGGACAGGTTTTTGTTTCCAGTCACAGTCGACTTGATCTGTGTGTTCTTGATAGTTTGGGTTCGTCTTATTGGACAGATCTGGAGATAAAAGCAAGAGCACGTGTGTGTCCTGTTGGCCTTGGCGAGCTCGCGCACACACGAGCGTACGCACACACACAGGATGTTGCACATTCATGGTGTGCAACATCCTCTGCACACTGAATGATCTCATCTCATACACACAGAAGGGCTTAAATATTAAAATCGCAGACGAAGTCGGCGTTTTCACCGGCTCTACAAAAAGGAAAACACACACAAGCAGCAGTAGAAGTAAAGCTCTGTGTTCTCCTAAGATAAATCCACAACCAACTATGCGTTCTGGAAGCATTTCTAGTCTCGCGATTGCAAAAGAGAGGAAGCAGAAGCGGAGAGAGGAAGCACATCCGACGTCGACTCTTGTTTGTGTTTCCATCAGCGCTCCGGCTCCGACGGAGAACAAAACCTCCTCTACTCCATGCTGGTCTGAGTCACCCAACATGTCTCACCTTTAAAAATTTCAACTGTTCCCAGACAAAAAAGGGACGTTTGGGTGAGGTGGGCGGAGGGGAGCAGAGGGAGGGTCTGGACGGCTGCCAGGTCACAAGGATTCATCCCGAGCCAATTGATGGGCAAACACTGGCTCAGCAGGATGTGGCGACAAAAAAGACTCAACACACCTGAGCCTGTGATCACAGCCCTGACTGCTGATAATGAAAGTGAATAAATTAAACACTGCTGGGTGTTTGATTTAAAAAAAAAATGAAAATACAGTTTTAAATTCTGAGCAACATGATGGAGAATCGCCGTAAAGTGTGTTTAGTTGGGGGGGAAAGTTTTCCTCCTGTTGTTCTAAAAACGCTTCTCTTTAAGTAATACGTTTTTCGTGTTTGATTTTTTTAAAACATTCTAAATCAATCCCTGACCCCAAAAAGGATCAATTAAACCCTTAAAAGCCGCTATTAGCCACAATCCATGTTAACAAAAATGTGTCATTTTTAAGTTCTTAAGGAGGACAAACATCGTTTTCTATCCTCTTTTCGCTTCAACAGCAGTCGTCCTCCTGCAACAAGTTTTTAAGATAAGCAGAGCTAAACGTATTCTTCTCCCCGAGAACTGACAATATTTATTCATCTTTCGTTTTTTAATTTTTTTTTTATCAAACAGCAGGTTGTAAACCAGAACAGCGCAGTTCCTAAAAATGCGGGGCTTTTGGTCGGAAAAAGAAAGAAAGAAAGAAAGAAAAAAAAACGCGGTAAATCGGAACCGCATGAGACCTATTAGGACGAGTCGCTTCACAATAACACATATCCCGTGTGTGTGCTCCAAGCATGCAGAGATGAATGAGTAAATCTCCTTATAAACTGTAGTAATCGGGCTCCGTGGTGAATAGAGCTGGAGAAAGGCACTCATCTTGAAAGATCAGGACTATAGCTTTCACAGCGTAAGCTCTCTCTCCCTCTCTCTCCATCACGAGTGCAGTTCATTTGTTCTGCCTTCCTGCCGTTTCAGTCTGACTGCTCCGCTTCTTATCTAATCTCTGCCTTATTCACTCACCGAATCTCGGGCTCCCAGGACACCGTCGGCGGGTTTTGACGCGAGCGGCTGGAAATTATGAGCTGAAGACAATAACAGCGTCTTTACCTCATAATCCCCCCTAGAAAAAAGAGAAAAAGGGGGAATGGAGAAATATTTTTAACCAGCATTATCAATGGAAAATGATTCTTTGTGAATTAAAAGTTTTTCTTTCGATTCATGCCTTTTCAGCTTTAGATGACGGAGCAATACGCCGTTTTTGTTTTTGTTTTTTTTGGCTAGTCAGAAAACTTTAGTTCAGAATTTCATTTATCTTAAAAGTCTGCAACCTTCGTCTCACTACGACTAGCGACATCGTCCGCGTAAATGCGATTTTCCACATTTTATGCGATCCAAACTCTGCGGCAGCAACTTATTCTTTACTTCGCAGGTTGACGAACGACCTCAGAATCACAGTTCAGGAAGTGCAAACCAACAGGTCGTCCCTGAGGACGCGATTACGTTGCATTAAGCCAAGCAGCCATATTGGATTTGGAGGTCAGCGTTGGGGAGGAAGCTCCAACTCTCCAAATGAAAACCTTTGACTCCAGAGGATGTTCCACCTCTGAGAAGCACAACGTGGCAAATCCCAGTTCATATCACTTTGTCACAGTGTGCAATAATGCAGTTAAACAATATGAACTATTGCATTAGGTATCATATCCCACGCCTTGATATGATACCTAATATCAAGGTATCATGAAGTATGTTTTAGTCTAAAAACATACTTGAAAATCCAAGCATATATTTTTTGTGCTCACGATGCTGACGCTCGCAAAGAGTGAAGAATGTGGATTCAAATTCAGGAATATTACAAATAAACTCATGTGCATGTTTTTGTTTTTGTGATTTTGTGCAGCTCTACTCGCCACTCAGAAATTCTGACGTTGCTGTGCAAATGGAGGCCATCTTAAGATTACAAGCAGCAGCGTGGCAATAAACGCATTAGCATCCTAGATATCATCTCAAGACGTAATTTGATGCATCTATGCCACTTTTTTTTGTTTGTTTTGTCTTTTTTTGAGACACTAGAAGCTTTCATTCAAACGTAGCTGGGCAGGAAGAAGGGGGAGATGTGTAGAAAATTGCCCAGGGCAGGAAACAGAACTGGAGACAACTGTGTTACGAACTGTATCTTTGCAATCAGTGAAAATATGTTGAGAAATAAGTGACCGGGCTCTTCTTGCCGATATGAAATTAGCAAAAGCTAACAAAGAACTTAAACGTGGCTGTTGCTCGCTCAAAGTAGTTTTCTCCAAGTTTATCACAATCGACGCGCTTTAACCCGGACGATGCTGGAGATCAACATAGTTGCAGTCATTTCCTTCCTGGGTTGCTCTCCAGGTTCCAACGAATGTTTTCTATTGGTCTCTCACACCAGCTCCGCAATCCCACCGTCCAAGAACCCAGGGTTTTACTGCAAAGAGCTACGACTGGTCAAGACGTAGCATCACAGGACAGATTTTTGACAACCCGAAAGCGCAGCACAAACAACACGAAGCACGTCGTTTGAATGAGAAAACGCCGTAAGAAGTCCTCCTATGCAGAAGTATGTTCAGAGACGTCAACGATGGATTTCTGCGATTTTAATTTCAAATACGTATTGCTTTATGCCAACACGAGAGCACTGGAGTAAAGTTGGAGTTCACTCGATGAAAGAACATTTCCCCCACGTTTAAAAAAGAGCCGCATTTACGTCTCTCTCTCATCACTCAGCGCTTGAAGAGAAGCTTTATTCGTCGACCTCTTTCACCTTTCATCTTGCGCTGCTCTCACACTTCCATCTTTTTCTCTATATTCTTTTGTTTCTCTCGGCTTCATCTTTTTTTGTCTGCTGTGACTATGGCAAAGCAGCTGTGCTCCGCAGACAATTACATAACTGCGTGTGTGCGTGCATGTGTGCGTGCATGTGTGCGCGTGTGTCGACCCGGGGCAAACCGCGAGACACACACCAAAGCAGGGCAGAAAGAGAGAAAAGGACCAAAAGTCTCGTCTTTTCTGACCAACTTTGATCTGCACTTTTATTTTGTCTGCTGGTGTTTTTGGCATCTCTCGTCCTCTTCCTCTTACCAAGCACCCCCTCCGTCCCTGCCCCAAACCCCTCCACCCTTCACTCCATCCCCAGAGTTACTGGGCTGTGAAATGTGAAAAACTGCAGCATGCATGGCAATTCATTATCTTGTCAAACTTCCCCGAGCCCGCCTCAAGCCGTGGGCAGATAGTGAGAGAGGCAAACAGAGTGAGAGAGAGAGAGAGGGAGAGAGAGAGAGAGAACAGTTCATGCAGTGGTCACTGCAGCAGGTCAACAGGTTGCAGAGCAGATGAGAAGGAGGGCAGAAAAAAAAAAAAAAGCAGACGGTACGCATGAGTAGCTGCACAGCCTGCAAGCGTACTCTGCAGCTTGGACACTCAACTGGTTTACTGGGGGTTTGTTTTATTTTCATTTACTTTATAGATCTGTAAGCAGTATTCTGTCAGAGCCTAGTGATCATCATATAGTTTGGCTGGATGTTTTTATTGCTGCTGCAACACGAGCAGCAAGGAACTTTCTTTTATGCTTAATAAGCTCAGAAAACAACACAGGATAGACGAGTTTTCTTTTAATTGTCGTTAATGTGTTTGCTTATCAGTCTTATTTGGTATTGATTGGGAAGGTATATATATTTTGCATATTTGAAAATAAATAATACAGTAGGTCTAGTTTTTAACTGTTTTTAACTGTTTGGGTTTTTTTTTATTTGTGTCGACCTTAGAAAGCCCTAAGATGTGGTAATGTCTCCAGAGATACAGGAATCGAAAGAGGAAGGTTACAGAAATGGTGTTTATGAGGCTGGAAAGGTTTTAGCTTTAGCAAATTTAGGATGTTTTTTAAGGTTATTTGTAGAAGCATCTCTCCATAACGTGCGATGATATTCTCTCCTGGATCTGCTTTGGAAACGCGACGCGTGGTTCAGCCCTCTCGAACCTTTTTGATGCAAACTGTACAGTGATATTAAAAGCACAACCCCCAGACTGTCGCACAGCTTTCTGCCTCAAGCTGTTGGAATACTGTGAACATTATGTAAATATATCACTGCATTTATTATTACACTCCAAATACCATTCCCAGTTCAGCACGAAATGTTCCATACATCCCCAAAGTTCTGATTTAGCATTATGAAGCGGCCAAGACGTTCTCAGAGAATCAGTGGAGCCAAAATTTAGGGTGATGACAAAAATACAAGAAAGCATGCAAAAATAATAAATAAATAAACAAACAACAACAAAAAAAATCAACTCAGGAAATGTAACTTTGATTGCTGTAACACCATTAAAGGTTTTTCTGTTTGTAATTGACGAGCGCGTGAGCATCACATGCACATAAAAACTGTTGGGAGTTCAGAGAAATGATACAGTGTCTGTGTCACTTCCAGTCAGAAACACACCTCCTAGTTGAATAAACATCGAACCTTTTAATTTAATATCCGTTTTATTATGAGTCGAGCTCAGCCACCGGCTTGCCACATTGTTGCTCTGAACGATAACAAGCTGTACCTAAAAGGACTGATAAAAGGGACTTTTCCCACTTCTAAAAAAAATCACACGTGTTAGAAATATGTGAGCGTTTCTTTTACTGGAAAACACAACCGGATAGGACTGGATACTGTTTTTTTTTGTTTTTTTTAAACCATTTGCGTTACCGCACTGTCCGATTGCATTGAAGAAACAAGATTTAGGCTTGTAGCCTTTCCTGGACAAAAGCAGGCAAGGTTTCCCTGTAACACAGAACCGGCTGGTCTAGCAGAGTGCTGTAATGACTCCACAGCAAATAAATCAATACGCTGGAAAAGAACTACAGACACACACAGCATGTAAACGAGCAGACAAGATGAGAAAAAGATATTCGAGTCAGCCGGTTTAGAGCAACGCAACACTTTTAAATAGATACCTGCAAACCTTGCACGCACACACGCACAGAGCCTATAAATGCAGCTCTACAACAGCCACATAAAAAAACCATGGCCTCTACTTCAATTACACTTTCAACATCCCTCTGTTTTTGCTTTCTCTACTTCCCTCTGTTTTTCATCAGACCTCCGAGCGGCTCTGCTGTGGAATAAATGGATTACTCCTAATTGGGAAGTCTGAGTTTGATCCTTGACCACTCCGCACAGGCGCACGGGTCCCTTCCTTCCCCCCCCCCCCCCCCCCCAAAAGCCCATCACTTCAGTCCTAATGCAGAAAGATGCCGCAATTACACACAGGACGCCGTCAAATGCAACGAAAATGGCAGGCAGGTAAGACAAAGGGTGCTGTTTTCCCTGCTTCTGTTGCCACGATGCAAAGCAGCTGATAAAAGGCTGCATGAGGACACAAAGCCCTGAGAGATAAATGATAGCCACAAATCAGTTTGCCTGAGCGTGCGTGTTGTTTGTCTGACTGCGCGTCCGCATGCACGCACGTGTGCATGCGTGTGTGTGTGTGTGTGTGTGGTTCTGTCCGTCTGACAGCAAACGGCCAATTACTGTCGAAAGTGGCGGGATGAGTCCTGCCAGACCTTAGCTTTCCATTAGTGCATGCCAGCCAAGCGTGTGCGCATGTGTGTGTTTGTGTGTGTGTGTGTGAGTGTTAGTTCGTGTTTGCCTGCGCATGCGTGAGTGCGTGTTTGTAAGCCTATGAACGATGGAGTAAATGAGGGAATAGCGAGAGACAGAAGGAACAAGAGTGGAAAAAATGCGGGTGTGCCAGGTTTCTGTCTGTGTCGCAGCTAGTGCAGACGCATTCGAAAAAAAAAAAAAAGAAGAAAATCATTGTTTTGTTTTTGTTCCTTCGAGCTACAACGACAGAGAATATTCCACGCTTCAAAACTGGAAAAATGCGCCACAAATGCTCAACGTTGATAAAAATAAAAGTCAAAATCTGCTTCAATGCTAAACTGTAGGATTTCTTTGAAAACAGGCCAACAGACACAAAGAGCGGGATGTGTCTTTGCTGTCTAAAAGCAGTCTCGTCTTTCTGCAGAGGCCCTTCCAGAACATTGTTAGCCTAACTTAGCACAAACATCTTATTAGCAAAGCTATAAACCAATGGAATTACTCCGAACAAGCAATTCAGGTCAAGTAATGGGATCCATTAGAAGCTAGTTGCTCTCCGCCTCCAAATCTATCCAAAATATTACAGTTTTCTTGCCAGGAAGACATCTTGGGATTTCTTACTAAGCATTTCCTTCGCTATTTGCACAGTAAGCAAACCTGTAATAAGTGTATTGAAAATGGCCAGAACTGTCTTTCTCTCTGCAATGTGTCTAATGTCATAAGCATTTCCTTGAACCAAGCAGGATATTATTTCATATGCTGTGAGAAAAAACAAACAAACAAAACAAAACAAAATAAAAAAGCTAATAAGAAAACCAATCAAAAGTTTTCAAGGTAAACAGCTTGACGGATAACCGACTGTCATTTATCTTTGGAGATGAGCAGCGAGGCACTGGGAGGAGGAGGCTTCCTTTCCATCACCCTAATCTTTGGCTTCCTGTTGAGGTTTTCCATTAGATGCAAGTCGGGACTCTGGCAAGGCTGCTGAAGAACAATAATGCTGCCTCTGGTCAGAAATGTCTGTGGACATGAGTGTGATGTCCAACTAGTTCGCATCGTCTCCAGCACAAGTTTGATTTGGCCTTATCAAATTTTTTAACACATGACGTTTTGAAATATCTAACTATTAGTTTCCAACAAAATTCTCTCCATGTTGGACTGTTGGTCAGTTTGTGTCCATTTTCACACACTTGCTCTTGATCATCATTTATACAGATTTGACACAGTTTCATCAGATTGTTTTTCTTCAGTGATCTTCATGAAGAATATTTCTAAATCAGTAGGTCGTGATTTAAGAAGAGACCATCCAATGTGGGGCATCAGGTAACTTCTCAACTGCAAAAATCTGTGAAAGTCAGATGAAGTCAACCCGGACATGAATCTGACCAAATGATTTCAGAATCTCCCCTTCAAACAAGTCATCAATAAAAATGTAATTCTTCTTTTCCCAGATTGGGAATCTTCAATCATGTTGTCCTGGTAAAAAATATATTATGTTCAACATTTTTAAAGCCCTAGATAGAGATTGAGGAGCTTTCATATTTTTTCGAATCATGCTTTAAGTATTTTGTGTACTTTTCATCCACGTATTTGTAATTTTTTGGTATTTTTCCAGATTTCAGTTGAGCAAAATGCAAGGGAAAATTTAGGGCATGAGCTTTGCTCCAGTGTCAACCATGTTGTTTCTTTATTCTGTATTAGCCAATTCACAGTCACACACAATTGTGCTGCCCAATAATATGATTTTAAATTCGGCAAGTTAATACCTCCGTAAGGCTTAGCGCTGGTCAGCTGCGTAAATCTTTTTCTGGCCTTTCTTTTCTGCCAAATAAAGGTAGAAATCATTTTTTTTGTGCATTCCGGTCAGAAATGCAAAATGTTTAAATTAATTTAAACCCAAGTCTATTAGGACCACGAATAATCTCAGTTCCAACTATTTATATGTTCCTGCTCTTTCGACACAGACATCTCTTTAGTTCAGCCAAGCTAGGCTAAGTGCTAAGTCAGGCTAAGCTAAACATGCAGCTACTGGACCAATCTCTGTTCCAAACCCGCTTTGAGTTTCTGGAAGTGTCAGAGGTTTTCTGGATAAACTGTTTCTGGTTTAACTAACATGTAGAGGTCAGGAGCACAGGTGCCTCAGAGCAAGATGGTTCTGGTTTTGATTCCTGGCCTGGATTCTCCCTACATGTTATGGCTTCCTCTCATAATCCACGACTCTTAGGCTAAATGGTCTGTATGTGTGTGTATGTGTGTGTGCGTGGTCATCTGTCCCGTGTCTCTTGTCCTGTCGTGGACCGATCCTGCTACTCAGTGGTCCCGATGGAAAATGGACATGTACGTTAAGGGATATTTAGTGTCTATTTTGTTTGCCTGATTAAAAACATGGCCACCAGATGGCTCTTAAACAGGATGCGCAGCTATTTATTAGTGCTGCCGTAGCAACTGTTGTGGGATTAATCATTAATCAACCTAGAAAGTATGGCATTATGAAATCTATTGCATCACTAGTTAGTAGTGAGGTAGTTCAGCAATTTTTTTTACGATATGCATTTAGTATCTGTAACATAAGACTCCAAAATGAAAGTAAATCAGTTAATTTAGATTTTTTAAATTTTTTTGATTACACCTGAACTTGTTTTTTACACTAAACAATTAATACCAATGAGGGGTAAAAAGAAAGGGTAGCAAAGTGAGACGTTTGCACTGAATCCAGGATGAAGCAGCACTTAATTGGTGTGCGAGAGGAAACATGTAAGTTTCTGCTTCATCCGACACTGCCAACAATTTCCATGTGCATGTTTCATAAACACACACACACACACACACACAATCCAGAGGAGACGGGATGCCACACACGTGCCCAGGAGAGATGTTGGATTCACATGGCTTCACATGATCCGTCTCAAGTTGACAAAAACTAACCGTTCAAAATAAAATCAGGCCCCAATCAAGCGGGTAAACGGTTTGACATGAAACATGGTGGCGGGGTGATTCCAGTGCCTAAATGGCAGGTTATAAAGCAGTCTGCAGCCTAACTTGCACTGTCAGCTGAATGTCGTGGTGGCTGACATGCATTATTCAGCAGCATTATCTGCAAACAAACAGTGGCAGGTGTGGATGTATTATTTAAGAAAAAGTCAATTCCTATTAGGCACGTGTCCATCTCCTGCAGCTTGTGTGTTTTGTGTCTCGGAGGATAATCCCAAACATACCAGGCTGACAGACTCTCCTATTGATCACATCAGTCACACAAAGAGCAGCATCAGCCTCCAGGAGGAAAACGCGCACATTTCCCCACCAGCCCCCATCATCAGCATGGAACCAAGAACGCAGAATCGCTTTGCGTTCGCCGTCATCCTCCTCTCGTTGGCACTGCGCCATCACTTCCACTCAATAGGTTGCAGCTTGTTAAATACATATTTTTGAAATGACAACGACAAAAATCGCAAAGCAACCACAGTTGCCAGTCACCGGATGCTGCCGCCTCCAGCTTTGTGTTCAGCCGTTTGACTCCGACTCTGATCAGAGTTGACGGGAGGATCTGATCACACCTTCCCAGCATGGCACATGGCAGTGGCAGCATCATGCTGAGGAGGCAAACGGATGGGAGCAGAAAGGAGGACGAACCTGTGAGCCAGTGGGTCACTGGATCGTAACCCACTCCTGCTGCTTCAGATCCACTCGTGATCAGGATCCAAAGCAGGCATGAAGAAAACCGCAATGAGCTCAATTTGCTGTTTGCCATGGCAACAAGGACACAGCTAGCATCAGGATGAAGGCAGTCTAATCAGATGAGACCAAACCTGAACTTCATGTCCAACATCCAAAAAGGTTCTGTGAGGAGGAAAACCAGCGCTGCGCATCACAGTGAACACACCGTCCCCATGGTGATGCACGGCGACGGAAGAATGATGCTGTGGGAATGCTTACTAAGCCTAATGGAGGGGGGAAGCTGTTGATGGAGCCACAGTCCATCAAATCACATTCATTTATGAAAACGATCCAGTCAAAGCCCGGATTTAAATCCACGTCAGAATCTTTAGACTGGAATTAAAAAAGAAAAAAAAGAAAAATCGGATTCTGGAGAGTTTTGCGCATCAAGTCCGGGCGGATTAAACGCCGAAGGGACTCCCTCCAGCGTCACGCTCCTGCTTTTACATTAATGACCAGGGGATGTTAATTAAGCCTCGAGTTGCTGCGCCGAAGGATCACGGACACGTTCCCGTTTTTTGCAGTGCGCGTAAACACCGCACTTTTCTCCTCTCTAAACGTTGCCAGTCTGTGCCATTGGTGCGTATGGATGTATCCTCCCCCTTCCCCTCTGTGTGCATGCGTGTGTGTGTGTGCGTGTGTGTGTGTGTGTGCGCGTGTGTTTTTCTCCTGTCAGCGGACCTCGCGGTGCTCCATGTGAGCGAGAGAAGGGGGGAAAAAAAGAAAGAGAGAAATAAAAGACGCAACTAACGCGGGGCTCAGCAGCGACTCCCCTCCTAATCACCCCCCCCCCAAAAAAAAAAAAAACACTTTTTAAACCCGCACAGAAAAACATCAAACATGCACACTCAGGACATTTTATTTCAGTTTCTGATTGTTTTTAAAAGAGACGGGAGAAGAAGAAATAAAAAGGCGCATCATCTCTGACCTGCTGCCAGTTCTCCTCCAGGGAAGGCATCGCCGAGAAATAACCAGTGTCATGGACGAGTTGGAGTTCCTGGAAAATACTGTAATTCGCCAAAACATCCATGGTTGGACGAGGAAGGGAAAAGGGGGAGAGGGTTAAAACAAAAACAAAAAAAAAAAAAAAAAAAAAAAAAAAAAAAGAAGGCAAAGTAAAGAAGTCCGGAATAGAGGCGATTAAAAACGCACTTCTTCTTTTCTCTTCTTTCCCCCCCCCTCTTTCTTTCTCAGAGTGGAGAAAACAAACCACAAAAACCTGGAGGAAAAGCGCGAGCTGGTGCGGACGAGCGCGCACCTGAGCACTTTAATAAAAAAAAAAAACAATCGAGAAACGGCAACGTGGGTAGAAAGTGTGTGTTATTTGATCTTTGTCAGCGCAATCCCCGCTCTCCCTCTCTCTCTCCCTCTCTCTCTCTCTGCTCCTCCAGCTCGCTCTGTCACGCCTTCTCTCCTCAATCCGGGGGTGCCAGATCTATTTCCGCATTGCCAGATTGCCGATCGGGCTCCGTCCGAAGCTGCCAGGTTGCCAGGTTTGCTCCTCCAGCAGCAGACTGTACCCCGGCGCGGAGAAGGGGACGGGAGTTCATGAGGAGGAGGAGGAGCCACCTTGTCACTCAATTTCATGCGTGACCTTATAAGGCAAATAGGGTTGATGATGTCACTCTCGTCCAATTAAGGAGGCGCTGAGACAGAGGGGGTGGGCGGGGCTCTGAGGGACGCAGCCGCGCCATTGGCTGCGTGGGCACGTCGGTCTCGCTGTAGATGGCAGCGAAGGGGGTGAGTTATTTTTAGAGGCCTATATAAAAGCAGCAGCATTCCTCTCTCAGTCATAACAGGCTGCACGGGCGGAGAGGCGAGAAGCGGGAAGCGCGCGCGGCGAAAGTGTGAATCTGCCGAGAGTCGCAGGTGAGAGTCAGAAGAAGAAGAAGAAGAAACAGTGGCGGTGGTGGCGGTGATAAAAGAAGAAGAAGAAGAAGAAAAAGGTGCTGCGTTGTTGCTTCTCAGCTCAGATCCCTCGTGTGGTTTTCCTGTGGTTTACGTCCTGCGTGGAGAGCAGCGACTCCGTGGGAGGAAGAGCTCGGCTCAGTCCGCCCTGCTGCTCAGTTGACAAGGGGTTTTAATTTTTGTTGTCGAGAGTGAAAATAAAAATGCAACAAAAGCACGTTTTTTTCTTCTTTTTTCTTTTTGTTGTTGTTTAACTATTCAGTTACCTTCCCCACATTATGAACATACATTTAAATGGAAGTGTTGACTCTCCTTTTCATCACTTCTGCTTCTCAACTATAAAATGACCTTAGATATGAGTGATGGACTATTCATACGTGACAGTTTGGATAATAAATAGAGCAAAAAGTGCAGTTTGAATGCTTGAAATCCTTGAAGCTTAAACTTCCTTTAATCAGTGATTTTAACTTACAAGTTAAAAATCAGATTTTGCTTCCGGTTGCTTTGTACATAACCACAGCTAATGTAATTTAAGACATTTACACGACGCCCTGCAAAAGTTAAGATACGCCTTTATTTTTAACTTGTTTGTTACGACAAAGATGAAGTTGTATAAAAAAAAAACAAGAAAACAACATGCAGTTTTCAGGGCAATTCTCAGAATTAAAGATCTGAGAGAAATGCTTTATCACCCCCTTTACTCTGACACCCCCTAAAGATAAAGTGCAACCCATTCAGAAATCACTTGGCAAGAAAATTAGAGATCACCTGTGTGCAGCTTGATCTCAGTATCAATACATTTGTTTTGTTAGGGAACCTAAGTGTGATTCTCTCAGATCTGATGTTCAGAGAGTGACCGGCGTCACAAAACGCAAGCAGATGGGTCACGGAGAGGTTTAAATCAGAGTTAGGTTATAAAGCAAAAGCCCGAGCTTTTAACATCGCGCAGAGCTCAATTCATTAATTCAAGTTAGAAACGGATATGACGATAGCTGCACTACCAAGGCCGTTCACCTTCCACATGGTAACTCTGAAGAAGCTGCAGATATCCATGGTAACTTAATAACGGGACAACAGTCAACTCTTCATTCCACTATATCCGCTAAGAAGGAGTAGCAAGAAGACAGACGCTGTTCGTAAAAGCAGGCATGTGGAGGAAGCTGCTCAGAATGATGAGACCAAAAATAATAAATGGAAACAAAATAACACTCTGCTAAAGGTATGTGGGACATCTGAGAGATATCGGAGCGTCATCGCAAAGCAGTACGACAGCCTTAAGCAAACAGTCTGACCTGCAGCGGATTGGTTAAAAACAAAGAACATGCATAGTCAAAGTACAGACAAAAATCACACTGAGATCCAAACGTCCCATCCAGAATAATGGGGAAACAATCCGGCTATAGATGGAGATATACTCTATCTGCGTCATTACAGCAAAATGTGATTTTGCAAAAATATCCATATTATTTAGTGTTTATTTGAAAAAAAAAAAGAAACTGTCAAAATGTCTTTTAAAAAAAAGCATGCATAATTTACCAATGCGCTTAAAAAACTGATATGTTGTCAAACTACATTCAGCCACTAAAATCTTACGTGTCTTAAATGATGAATATGGAAAAATACCATAGTGACTAATTGGACTCGTCTTGTTTGATCTTCAGAAATCTGATGACCTCTCTAAGTTTCAAGAGTTCTCTGTACTAATGCACTTCACACATCGACAAAAAAGAAAGAAGAAAGAAAGTCAGGAAGGCAATGAAAGGTTCGACTTGTACAACAACAGTAATTTAAACAGCAAAAATGTTTAAAATGTTCAACAGGAGACATAACGGGTTGCATCAATGGCCAACCAGTGCCGGAGACTTCATCAAGCATGCAAGAACATATTGGGTAATTAATACAACTTTTAGTAATTTACTTAAACCAATTCCTAATTTTAAGAGCCTTGACTTTACATTTTATTCTTGAATTGCTTGCATACATTTACACAAAACTCTTTTCCTGGAGCAACAAGAGCTTCGTGTGGCTTGTATTTTAGCTTTAACGTTGCTCTTTCCCTTCCAAATGCGCATGTTATGACTTTAGCACTCTAATCCAGTGATTTATGCGTTCTGAGTTTGCATTTGACTGAGAAACCAAATGGAAACCTCTCTCAAATGTCAGACATCAGATCCACGCTTAGCCCAATGATACAAATCATCTTATATCTCAAGCAACGGTCATCATTCATAGCAGGAATGTTTCACGTAGAAGTTTCCATGCATAATTTGATGCAGTTCAGATTGGCTGGAGGCGTGGCCCCGGGTTCAGGTGTTAGGCGGCCGTGAATTGTGCAAATTTCATGTAAATATAGTCTAAGACGGTCTGCCGGAGGACAGAGCAGAATCTTGCAGACAAAGAAAGGACGCATTTTTAAAAAAAAATTAAAAATCAACTTCAAATGAGCAAATGTCAGCAAAATTCTGACATCCATCCATCCATCCATCCATTTTCTGTTCACCCTTGTCCCTAATGGGGTCAGGAGTTGCTGGTGCCTATCTCCAGCTGACGTTCCAGGCAAGAGGGCGTGGTCACCCTGGACACGTCGCCAGGGCAACACAGAGACAGACAGGGCAAACAACCATGCACACACACACCTAGGGAGAATTTGGAAAGACCAATTAACCTGACAGTTATGTTTTTGGACTGTGGGAGGAAGCCGGAGAACCCAGAGAGAACCCACGCATGCACAGGGAGAACATGCAAACTCCATGCAGAAAGACCCCGGGCCGGGAATCGAACCCAGAACCTCCTTGCTGTTAGGCAACAGTAAATGCTGACGTATAAAGTAAAATATTTAAAGTATTAATGTGGAATTGCTTCAAGAGACAGTAAACCTCCATGTAAACAAAGTTGCAGCAACTTTTAGACGCCTATAAATAAGAGTTAAGCATGGGCCTGTTCTTACAATCTGACATTTTGGAGTAAATCTTTTTAACACTTGCACTTCATATTTATAGCTCTTTGCAGTCTTAACCTGCAACAGACTATTTTCTTCTTCAGAATCATCATTCAATGCAACAGAATGAACACCACCTCAAACCCTTTCCACATTTGTTCAAGCTTCAAACAAATATGTTTTTAAGGAGCGGTGGAGGATTGTTCTGCTTGCTGCTCTGTGTTTACCGACCGGGCGGCTACCTGGCACCGCCTCGTCTTTGGCCACCTGGGCAGGAAGGTGAAGGTAGTGTTGGAGTCTCCTATGATGTTAGTTGGAGCAGGGACAAGGACAGGCCATGTGGAGCTGTGGGCCGGTCGGTGGGTTTACCTTTGACCTCTGCAGGGCAGAAGGTTGTGGAGGGACTTGAGACTGGCTTGTTGGGTGGAGGTCTTTGAGTGGGGCTAAAAGTGTTGAATTAAGCTCTCTTGATTATCCTTTCACTGGCCGCCGAGGGCTGGTAGGGCCGGATTTAGAAGGATGTGGGGCCCTGGGCCACAGCCAGGTCTGGTGCCCGATCCCCAAAAGTGAATTTGTTAAACTAATGCAAATCACAGTTCATTTATAGGTAGACCTATACATCAGCGAATATGAATTAATGCGTTCACTGGACTGTGGCTCCCCTTTGTTCCTATAAAATTAGATTTTTAATTTAATCATTTTCAAAAACTTGAGTAGTTTTTATATTAAGAAAAATCAAAACCACAGAGCTTACCTGCTTTGGGACAATATTTTCAAATTTTGGAACATGTTTTGCAAATATAGTACAATATTTGCAAAACATGCATCTATTTAAAAAAAAAAATAGAAGCTCTTTCTAAAGTCTGGCCCAGAGGGCAGGTGTCTGTCTCCAGCAGTCAATGTGGGGTACAACCTGAACAGGTACCCACTCACAGGGCAACACAGACAAAAACAACCAGTACACTTATACCAGCGGGTAATTTGGAGAAGCTGGTTAATCTATCAGTCATGTTTTTGGACTGCGGGAGGAAACCAGAGTATGCAGCGAGAACCAACGCAAAAACAGGGAGAACATCCAAACTCGACACAGATTCACCCCATTCTGGGATTCGAACCTAGAACCTTCTTGCTGCAAGGCAACAGTAGTGCTACCAACTTCCGTCATGCAGCTCGTCATAAATACAATCCAGTGCAACAAATTGCCCTCGGAGGTCACTGAGTTAGCAAACAGCCTCCATCCATTTCTAGATATATACAGCCGTTCCGTGAATGTTTGCTAAAGAGCATCAGGGACGGCCAGGGAACGCAGAGAGTAGGTCAGTGTTACGATATGAAATATTGTAAATGGGTTTGGACATTTTCCAAGCAACCATTCAAATCGTCATCTACAAATGGAAAGTTTATGGCACCACTGCAAATGTGCCAAAACGTAATACGACATGTTGAGCAAGAACAGCACGAGTCGGACAAGCAAACAAGAGTCCGATGGTAACTGGTGGATCATCAGAGACGATTGGAAAATTTATCAACTAGAACTCCACAACTCCACTTTTTCTTTTTTTGTTTTAACTGTGTCAAGAAAAAAAAAGTCCTGTTGGTATTGTGCCCCAAGTCAATGAGGGGACAGCAAACATATAGCTGGAAACTAATTACATCACCATCAACACACCATTTCTATGGTGAAACATGGTAGTGGCAGCATCATGACACATGGCCTAAAGGTTCAGATTCGAACCCAATTAAGAATCTTTTGCAAGAACTGAAAAAGCTATTCGATAAAAAAAATGATTTCTGGGACACATAGATGTATATATTTAGACATATATCAACCCAGATCAAATGGAAAATTAATTAACCCATGATTTTTATTTATCCTCAGTTTAATAATGAGGGTCCATCTGAAAAATATGCTATGGGTTTATGGGGTAGGAGTTCACAAGTGTCTTTTTCGAGCATTTTAATATTATAGCACAAAAATATATGTGTCTTTTGCATTCCCTGTTCATGTGTTATTTTATACTGCTATCCTATTTGAAATAAATACAAAGCTCTTATTCAAAATGAAAAACTCATTTCAATGCCTATACCTGCAATTCTGATAAGAAATTTGCACCTAAAGTCTTGCAGCTGCACTATAGCAAAAAGGTGAACTATTGACCAGGGGGCTGAATACTAAATGTACAGCACAACTTTCTATTTTTTCTTCTGCTTCCTTTCACTGTACATGTATGTACTCCCTTTTCTTATGTGGTATCTGTCGGATAATACACTAATTAGTTGAGGTTTGAGTTTGACAGCGTGTAAATGTTCAAAGGCTGGGGATATTTTTTTTTGGGGGGGGGAAACTGATTATTATTCATTTTTCTCCTGGCTTAATTTCCTTTTTATTCAGTTTAACACATTTGCACTGAATACAAATGCCGCTGCCTTTGCAAGTGTTATTAGAGTAATAACTAAGGATAATTAAAAGTCACAAATTTGAAACCCAAATGCAACTACAGCGAGAGAAAAACCCTGGCGTCTGCATCGACAAGTAAACAAAGAGTAACAGAGATTGTTGGGGAAAGACTAAATTTCAGTTTCCCGAGCACCAAAACTACCGCGGCGTCAAAGTTTTCATTAACATGGTTGAGCTGTTTGGACACGAGCGCCTTCCGGTCATCGCCATAGTAACCAGAGGGCCGCAAAGCTTCGGCAAACAAGCTGTTATTTCCGCTGCGCCCAAGCAAATCAACGAGCAGACCTAAAAATAAGCCCGAAAAACGCTCCCACCTGTCTCTGTCTTATGTAACACCCACATGACACGGAGGCCATTATGAGGATTTACGTGTTGTTGAGTTAACGCTCGCCATGCGTTTCCGCTCTTCGCTCTTCGCAGCTCGCGCTCAGCATTTCCGCCTCGTCTCCGGGGGAACGGGCAGCTTTCCCCCCCCTGAGGACCACCGTGGGCCAGATGGCTTCTCCATCGACTGTTTCAGGACATTTCCCCCATTGATCCTTTTCTTTTACAGCCACTAAAAGAAGGTAAGAAAGAGAGGAGAGGGGCCAGGTCAATCGATATACTACTGTCTGCCAGTGAAAGGACAATGGGAAGATTTACATGCAAAACGAGACTGGTTATTAAAGGAAGAAAGACATTTTATTCCTTAAATGCTCACCATCCTGTAACTGTTGGAGCGAGTACATTAGAGGGGCTTAAATCTGCAGTTTTATCCACTAAGGGCATCATTATTACACTCATTTAACCTTCCTCTGATCCAGATGTTACTGCTGCTTCATACCAATACACATCTTTTAAATACTCAGCTTACAACCTATATTCAGGTTTTATAAAAAAAAAATAAACAAAAACACACCATCTTTACATTCATTTCTACAACTTCATCAACATTTCAATCTGAGAAACAAAAGCTAAACATTTTTCGGTTTTCGTTCATTATTAATTGTGTTGTTAGCACCTTTTAATCGAGCAGGAATACATTCTTGTAGCATACTTCTAGAATTTTCTAGATTCATATTACATCTGACAGTATCAAGCCATTATGAGTTAGTTTGAGTCTTGTTTTTTTTTTTTTTTTTTTGCACCATCCAATGTTTCAAACTCATTCAAGGTTCATTTTTGCGTCTGCCAATCAATTCATCAAATTGACGAATACGTCTCAGCAAGCTGACTTGGTTGTGGCTGTAATGAGCTGACACTGCAGAACCTGATAGTAAATTGTAAATGATTATTGGACTGCATGCATAGAGCAGTTAGTTTGTTTAGGCTCCCAAAACGCTTCCAAAAACAAATGAGACAAGCAAAGAGGGAAAAAAAAAAATCAAAGAGTAGCTAGTTCAACTGAAACAAATCTTTGCACTCAAGGACACCGTCAATATAGGAGAACATGTTGCAATTGAGAAACATTGGATGGGAGCAATTCAAGCCGAGAGCGTCCCCAGAACCAGAACCAAACATGGGGGAGCAGCATTCAGCTTCTATGCGCCACGAATCTGGAACAAACTTCCAGAAAACTGCAAAGCAGCTGAAACCTTGAGCTCTTATAGAGCTCAAGACTAAAAACCCGCCTGCTTTTGAACCATAATAAATGAAACACTGACCAATGTGCATTGGATGTGTGCACATCAAATTGCAATGTTTGATACAGGGTCTACCCTGTATGTAGTTTAACAGGACTTGAACTCATTGTATAACTGAATGGGTCTCATTTGGCTAACACCCAAAGATTTATATGTTCTTTTTGCAGATGTGCTAATGCTTGTGTCTTCAAGCATGCAATATTTCCAAAATATCAGACAGGCACCTAAGTATTGGACACTTCCCTTTGGGCTGGGGATCAATTTTTGCATCAAAGCAGAGGAATTTAACTACAATGTTGTCCTTTTTCTCTGCCAAAAGGTGAAGGTTTTGATCTTTGGTCTGTGTTTGTTCAGACCTGACAATGAGATGTGGTTTGTTCATAAATGAATGAGATCCAAGATGCAAGGAGCAGCTGAAATGAGCCTCCTAGAGAAATGAGGTGGGGGTCTACAGTGTGACAATTTGATTAGGATGCCTCCTGGAGACCTTTCTTCAGAGGTTTCCAGATTAATACCAATAAAAAAAACCTAAGAATACCTGCAACCTGATCTCAGAGAAACAGTCAAATGGAGAAGAAGAAAAGGCTGATGCCTAATCTAATTAATTTGATAAGAATTGCAACCTCAAGACATCTCCATGCATTTATATTCAAGATTGAACTACACAAACAAGCCTTTTCTAATTAGCAATGAATTCCTATTGTGTATTTTCACAGCATAAAAGCAGCAAAAATAATCACATGTAGTACAAATAATTGAGCTTTAGCCTTTTTCTATAATCTCATCAATCCACCCTGGTTACTACAAGGGTTTAGTACAGACATCTGTTTACTAACAGGATTATTACAAATAGAAAACAAATGCAGGAAAATACCATGGCGGTGTTGCATCAACGCTTATAGTCGGGTCTGAAAGCGGCGAGTCGTTCCAAGTGTTTCGATGCCATGCGTCCAAAATGTTCACCACCCATATTTTGACATTTTCACAGATTATGAGATAATTATAACCTCGGCGCCCCTCGGAGAGCAATGATTTTCATCAATATGCAAATTCTTCTTTTGTCTCGACACTTAAAATCAGACCGCATGCCAAGTCGTGTCACCAGCCAATCTCTGTAATACCGTTAAATCCGACGCCAAATCCAGGAAAATTAGAAGTCTTTTTCCAATTTAGATTGGGATGAGAAGAAGAAAATGGTAAATAAGCCCAGACAATTGATTGGAGGGGGAAGTGTGGCAAATAGGGGTTGGACTGCAGAAATCTAGACATTTTAATTCTATAGATCTGCAATAACAGTGAAATTATAAAATGTAAAACTTTCCAAACTTAAACCTTTTCACATTTGGTCACATTACAGTCATAACCTTTCATACATTTTACAGCGCTTATATGTGACAGATCAACACAAGAGTAACGTACAATTGTGTTGTGGAAGGAAAAAGATTCATAATGTGGTACTTTTTCACAAATAAGCATTTGCAAAGTGTGACATTTGCTTTCAACTCCCCTGAGTGAATAGAACCACCATCACTGCAATTACAGCTACGATTCTATTAAGGTATCTCTACCAGATTCACACCTCCAGAAACTCAAACTTTTACGTATTTGTAGCGTCTTTGAGTAGCGGTTTCTGCTTTTGGCCGAAATTCTCAATTGGCAATAAGCCACCTGTCAATCGATCCAGTGGGTTTGTCAGCAATGGACCAATCAGAGGTCGCAGTAAACGCTCACTTACCTGGAGGAACTGAACCTCTGACCAAGTGCGGTCAGAATCGGGGGAAAAAAACGGTTCAACGTTGTCAGTGGAGAACATGCACTAAAGATAACCTTCACTTAGAGGACGGAAAAGAGTTTATTCTGTCTCCAAAATCCAAATGAAGTCTGGTGAAACGTAAAAGATGGGATAAATGCCTGCAGCCAGCCTCATGAGCAGCTGAATAAAACAGCAATCCACATTATAAACAAAATGAACCCAAATCAAAGTTGTCGTCATCGTTACATTGAGTGCTTAAAGGTTAAATCAAAGATTAATGCATCAAGCTGGGTGAAGACAATAAATGACTACAAATGGGTTGGTGTGTCTTTGTAAAGCAGTGACTTTTCAAGCATGTGGTGCAAATATTCATACCCAGCCTGACACACGTGATCAAAACATAGTTCAGATTTTCTTGTTTACATACTTTAGTGAGTTTTGCGAGCACAAAATGCGCCTGACAACTGCACAGAAACAATGACAGGAAACATGACTGATCAAATGTTTAGATTAAATAGAATACCTGGCAAATATCAAATACCAATTTAGAGCAGCCGGACAGCCCAATAGTTCCAGCAGAACCTCACATTCTGGCACAACGTAGCTACGTCTAGATGCCCTCGGGGTAAAGATGCCGCATGATGCTGCGTGTTCCACAAATTTAACAGGCTCATATGAAACACAATCATTTCCTGCAACGCAATTTACGGCTTCTTTTATGGAATCTTTTACGATCATTCGCTTGGGCTTTATCGTCAATTTCTCAGTTGTTTCCCACCAATAACTTCACAAATCTGACGTCTGACTCGTTTGAATTTTTGTTCTCCATCTTCTTTGCCTTGGCTGAAACACAGAAACGCTTCACCAGACTGTAATGCACCTTATGACCGTGTTTGTCTGAGGTTTGCTCCGTGTGGATGGAGCGATTTTGTCTTTGCGTTATGTCAATTGGATTCATGTCCGGGCTTTGACTGGACCACTGCAGCGCTTCGGTCTTAACCATTGCGCTGTAGCATTGGCAGTGAGTTTAGGGTGGCTGTCGTGCCAGAAGGTGAACTTCTCCCCTCGTCTTACTTTTACTACAGCATAAAGGCTTGTCCGGAGAGTCTCTGAGTTCACAGCCAGTCACCCTTAAAACAAGAAGCACCTTTAAAGCCTGCCACTCTATCCAACGCTCAGTTCACGCTCACGAGCAGAAAAACATTCCCGCCCGGTTCAAAGTTCACCGGAAATATTAACGCCACTTATGAACGCATGTCATTTGAATGCTTTCATGCCCGGTGATGTGTTTCGGAAGCGCGGGCATCATGTGCTGCTGCGAGAGTCACATCTGAGCCACTGAGCCGGATGATCCGCGGGCGGCAGAAAACATTTTGGCTGTTAAAAGTGGATGCAGGGTGAGAGCGCAAGGTTTAAACCAAAGTGGCTCACGGAAGCAAAAATGAAAAGTTTTTCCTTCCAAAAGCCAATACCAGCTCTTGGTATTTTTTCCTGTGTAAATCGCTAAACCGAGATCCAAACGTACATCTGGCGTTTTGTAATTCTGCATTTTTGAGACATTTAAATACTGCAGGAAAAGATGAAGCCAAAAGGCTCCGACACTGAAACACTGAATGTTTAACGGGTTGATTTGGAGAAAGTTGCTGTTTTCAGGTGCAAAAACGCCGCCTCGGTCGGAGGGGAAACTGGATTCATGGCAACAGTTTTTATGGATGCCCCACGAGGCTGAGTAACTACCCCAGGACTTTTACTAACACATGCTTCAGTGTCGGTCACTCGGGGACAGCCACCGTCACGGCTCGCCTCTCCTTTACGCTCCGGCAGTAACTGTCATTATTGCAATATTTCACTTGTAACGTCGCCGACACCCGCGCAGTCCAAGCGCGCTCGTTTCGCAGCGTTCATTTAAATATGGACGCGCGGTGCGTGTCTGCAGGTGCGTGCGAGAGAAGAAGCGCCTGCTTGCCTCTCAGCGACGACACGAGGCATCTCTCTGCCTCCACTTTCCGAACAACCTGTAATATTTCCTGCCTGCTCCCCTCCTCCACGTTCTCACACTCCTGTGATATTTTTAATAATGAAGAAGAAGAACTAATATATCCTCGAGCTGAGGGAGCGATACAGGGTTAAGCATATTCTGCAGCTAATTGCGGTTTCTGGTTTTTAATAAAGAAAAACCACACGCCTGCAGGCCTGCTTCTGTGTGTGTTTGTGTGTGCACATGTACACTTGTTTGTCTTTGCAAAATGTGTTTCAAGCCTCTTTATGGATCAGTCAGAAGGCTTTTAAATTAATAACTCTGCCAGAAATATGTCTTGAACTTTGCTTTTCTTCCCTTTTTTGATCAGTCGAAACAATAAAGGTCCGAATTCACCAATCGGCCTCTAAGATGATGACGTTCTTCTTCTTGGGACCAATTTTGATAGATATTGATCACCGCACACACTTAATAAGAGCTCCAGTTTAGGAGATGCTCCGACCAACTCATCCAACCATCACAATTGTTAAAAGCAGGAAAACTTTGTTTCAACAAAATATTTCACTTCCTGCTCAATTCATCCCTAAGAGATAATCAGTGTCATTCATTAAATTTGTTCAAATGTAAAAAAAAAAAAAAAAAAAATACAGAAAAATGCAAAATTTTAAACAATTATCTTTTGGGATCACAAAGTATCAGTGTATACATTTTGCTTAAATTGCACACAGATTGGAACAAATGACTAAAGACATGATGTGAAACAACATGGCTGACAATAAGAAACACTGTGGAAAAATCAAAAATCCAAAGCTAAACTTTGAAAAATAAATATTGGTGAAGCCTGCATGCATTACTCACAGGAAACATGTGGTCAAACCGTAGAAGAAAATAGGATGAGCCAAACTACTTTTACAGGTGTGCTATTTTTTTTTTTTTTTGCACATAACATTTTCTCGGTCAGCAAAAGCGTTTCAACTTTTATGGAAGACGGTAAACCTGTTGGTCTTTATGCCGCTGATGTGGATTTAAGTCGCGGCTTTATCGTGAGCGAAAGCTGTGAGACAATAGGAAAGAAAGATAAGTGTGGGAAAGGGAAGGCCATCAAAGTGAATGGTGGGTGGATGTTGGATAGTTGAAGAGCCCGCCGAGACATTATGTTCTTTATGAAGCCATAAAACAAAAGGCTGCTGCCTTCCCCTTCATCCCATCATCACAATGACCTTCATTTGATGACCGGCTCTGTTTGCTGGCTTTGTAAAGGCCAACATAATGGATGTTTATACATACCAGACATGCAGCTGCGCAAATAACATTATCAGCATTATAGCGCCACATCAAAACTGGACAATAATCTGCCTCGGGCTCCTGGTTTTTAAAATTTATTTTATTTTTTTATGATCGACACGTCTGAATTAATCTGCTCATTTGGTTGTGCTCGCGACAGGAATTAATTACCAGGCAATTGTGTCGAACATATTAATTTAGAGACGATTATACAATGCATTAGCCCAGGCACTCATTAGGCACGGGGTTTGTCTATTGAAATCACACGGGCGGAAAATGCGGTCCAATTTGCCACGCTTTGGCTCCCCGTTAACGTTTCGCCGTGCTTTCAAAGCTCCTCCTCCTCCTCGTTTCACATCCCCGGCTCCGGCGCTCTCCTTCCTCCTTCGCCAGCTGACGCCAACGAGTTTCACCGTTCACTTCCTGTGGCTCGGCAGCAGGTATGTGGGGGAAACTCGGGGTTACAAAGTACTGTCACACTGACAGGAAGACCTGAGGTTGTGAAAATGCTGAAAAATAAAAAAAAGAAGAGAGAAACTCGTCTGCTTCCCTACTACCACACTATTCAATGATGCCAGCTGACCAAATTATTATGTCTAAATTTGTGAAGCTAACTTCCTGCCGCCTTTTGAAAGGATATTACAAGTGCGATATGTGAAAGAGGGAAAACCGGGACTCGCCACATGAATGGAAATGTCCTGTCATTGTTGCATGGATTATAAGCTCAAAGATTTCCCAGCAGCACCAGCTGAGGCTTACCCTCTGCTGGCAGAACGGGTTCCTGTGTCTGTGCCATCACTTTGGGTGGCAGCCTTCAGTCTGACACTTCAACTCCATCAATACAGCAGATCCTTGAAGGGCCAGTGTCATGTGTTTACCAGACACATGCAGTCACTCATAGCAGAGTCAGGTAACGCTATATATCAAACATGACTTTGCAATTTAACGTCTTGAAATGGTGCCTGTGTCTTTAAAAACTCCTGCTGTTCTGAAACTCCGCCTTCAGGAAGTCATCACCTCTAACAAAGTTTTTACTATCTTTGCAATGAGACGTAGCTCCTATAACGAGCTAGCTCCTATAACGACCAGATGGATCGTTAATCGCTTCCAGCTAGTCTGAAGGAGCTCAGTGGGAGGAGCTGTGTCTGGAGGCGGAGCTAGGTCCTATCAGGCATTTTGCACCGCCTTTCTGTGTGGAGCACAGAACATACCAGTCAGTGGGTAAAAAAGTATTTTTGTGCGCTCCATACGCAATGGATGAGCTGCCACTGCAAGTAACAATAAATAGGAGTGATAAGACTGAGAAATGAGGCCAGATCCTTTCCCAGACCAGTCCCTCCGCCTCGCCTGCAGAGGTCCAGGTGGCGTCCATCCAGATGCCTGAGCTACACATGAGCTAAAATATAAAGTTATATTTTAATCACTGCTTAATCTAAATATGACCTGCTGCCTTAATCACACAGATGATCAAGAAAACAAGCAAAGAAGAAAGAATGTCATTGAACAACACCTCAGAAGGTCAGAGGTCATTGACACTGATGGAAGCCTTTCTAAATTCAAAGTGATTTTTCTTTGTTGGGAAGAAATGTCTTAAATTCCTATTAGTGGTACATACTCTATAAATAAATTCATAATTTTCACACTAGGAAGACTAAAATACACTTCTTATACCTGATTTATGGTCGTTTTTATATGAGCAGATGGGAACTTAAGAATACATTAAAATACATTTATGAAATCGTAAAATTACATAAATTAAAATTTTACCAATCTACTGTCCAGAAACAGTGGTTAATGCATTCAAGCCACAAGTAGGCTCCTCAGTTAACTTATTATATCCTCTTCCTTCCCTGTTGCTGGACTTGAGCAACCAAAAGAACGACCAGAATAAGCTTGTGACGAACTGAGACTGACCCCGATGAGTCAACGTGAAACAAGGTGAAATGAAGAAAAGGGAAGAAGGAAAGCCTCTGTATCCTGCCGACGCCGTGTTTCTCAGATGGATTCGGGTTCCAGGCGTCGCTGGGTGAATTTGTTCAAAGATAATCGACTGTAAACTTCAGTTTGACGTTATCGCTGCGGACAAGTGACCTCTCATCTCAGCGAGACGCGTCCGCTGCGGACAGAATCTGATGTTTTTCGTGATTATAGAAACCGGCGAGCCTTAAAATCTCGACAGGATCTTAATGCCGCTCGCCGCCATCACTCTTTGGTGCACGCCGGCGCGAACGCTGATTTCCCTCCGGCCAAGAGGCATTTTGCTCCAAAGTTGGGCTGCACTCTGCGACGTCTCGGAAGTGGTGCGGGAGGAGTCTTGAACCGAGTTTCTGTTCAGCTGGGCTCCTGTCAATTTTCGTAACTGACAAAAACAAATGAAGGTACAATTGGACGAGGCGCTCACGCTGAGAGACGGCTGCTGCTTCACTGAATACATTAGCTGTTTGAGGCTGTTGCCATGGCGGTGTACTGCAGGGATGTGCTCTGTGTGCGCTGCTGTGTTGCCTATTGTGGATGTTTGTCTTCCTCCAAGCAGTACGTGTGTGAAAGTGTGTGTGCGTGGGGGGCTTCTTTGGTGTGTTACTTTGTGGCAATGTGTGTGAAGCTCCTCAGCGATTCTATATGGAAGGAAGTTTTTCCAGGCTAGCATTTGTGTGTGTGTGTGGTGTGTGTGTGTGCGTGTGTGCACATCCCCAGCGTGTTGCTGGCATAGCGTGGCATGTTGCTCTAACAGGCTTGTCCTCCATTAGTGGCTCAGCATTGGGCTTAAAAACTGGGGGGGTAGGAGAACGAGAGATGGATGCACACGCACACACACACACACACACACACCCACACACCCCCCAACACACACACCCCCCACACACCCACACACACAGGCTCAAACGCGCAGACAGACGTTCTTAAAATTCTACTCGAGTAAAGCAGCGGGGCGACGGAGCCTCGCCGCAGCGGAGCAACGGGGCGTTTTATATTTCATTTCAATGATTTTACCTCAGATATAGAACCTGGTTTGCATGAGGAATGATTACAAGTTCTGTAGCCCCATTTCAGTCTCCTGTAGGCACATTACTAGTCATCCGAGACACTGGGATTTTAAAGGCAAGATTACGACAAAAAAAATGTTCTAACTTAAAAGAAAGAAAGAAAAAAAACTCCAAAGAAAAGCTGAAAAATATGGTATCTTGTGAGAAACAGTCGATCAGTTTCTTCCTCGTCTGATTTGGGTTTTCACTCGGAGTTGAAATTGTATGAGTCGTGAAATTGCTGCGGTGGATTTTTCCTCTTAGATCAAATTCACAGCGCTCACTGGAAAAATGACCTGAAACAAATGTACCGCAGCAAGAATCCTCTTTTATACGCCGAACAGCGGAAACCTCCAGGAATAAACTGTTGTGGAACTTGAATACAGGAGCAAAACATCAAGTCTTTAAACAAAAATATGGCAATATCATTACATCGTGAGTGTTTTCTGTGAGCAAATGGTAATTTGTATCGTTTGTTTGGGTCCAGTTATGATGCTGCCGTCTTCTTTCTAAATGTGATTTCTGATCTGTGTGACCAACTTTGTTAAATAAAAGTTAAATAAGAATTTAAAGAGTTTTAAAATCTTAAAAAGTGTCGACAGATGAATTTTCAATATTCAGCCACCAATTACCTGCCCTCACTCAAATAATTAACTACTTGATTACTTCAGTATATTTGTTAGAGATCGACCAGCACAAAGTAGAACAGGATTACTAAGAAGAAGCAAATTTGTATACGTTATTTTGCAAATAAAAATCAGAAAATTTTATAATTTCAGTAGTTTTCGCACTGACATTTTTGGGCATAAACGGTGTGGAGGAACCATCCATCACTCTGGATAAACAAACAAACCTGAGGTGCCCATTTTTACCAAGAAGGGTAGTTTTACAAAACGATACAGAATTTGTTTCCACACATTTGTAGTAATATCGTCTCTTCTTGTTTTCAGAATGACGCGGGGTCAGGATGGCGTTAAAAGGAAGAAAACCTTTCAACGCATTCTCTGTTCAGCCGTGAATCAAGCTGCTATCTAATCATCTAGAGCTGTTCATAATCTAGTCAGCGGGCCAAAGTTCACGAAGCAAGACGAGGTGGGGGGGGGAATCCACTAACAAACTCACAATAATATGGATAAGCTACACTGCAACACCTTGACCCCAAGGACCGTCCTTGGTAAAAGCTGTATTTACTGACTGTGTAGAAGCTGTCACTCAGACAAGTCCTGTTCGTTCCACAGATTTGAGAAAATAAAAAAATACTAGCGTCCCTGCTGAGAGCGCGTGCGTGCGTGACACTTGACTGAGAGGAGGTGTAATCACTGTGCAGCTTTTACAAACAGACAAAAGGAGGAGGCGGCGGCAACAATTCAAGCTTAGATTTGGCCAGTGTGTCTGAGCCTCCCACCCCAAAGAAAGACAAATATTGGTTTTAAAAGCAAAAAAAACCCAGAAATGAAATACCAGCTTTGCTCTGAGTTCACAAACCAGCATAAAAATCTGGCACTGAACATTGGTGACCAAGAGGAATGTACACTGTACAACCAGAAATCATGCAGATAGCCACAACAAATACTTAATGATGAGGCACTCGTATTGTGCGTTCACACCAAACGCGTTTTGAGCCTCAGGTTTACATTCAAAGTCTAATGTTAAGACACGTCGAGGGTCGTTGCGGCGCATTTCGAGCCTCTTAACGCGGCGAAATTTGAACCGTTTGGAGCACTTTGAGCGTCCGAAGCGTGGAGAGTGTCCCACGCAGCGGCGAGAGCTGAGGCGTCTGACGCTTCTCCACATAGACTTTGAATGTAAACCAGACACACAAAACGCGAAGTATCAAGCAAAACGTCAAGCGTCTGCATTCGAAGTCGGGTAACGAGTCAAACTTGAAGTGTCGGACGCGTTTTTGGCGGGCGTGACGCCCCTTGGTGTGGACGCACCATTATAGAAGCTCGTTGAATTCTGGCACGATAATATGACTAGATGCCAATCACACAATGGTATTCCACACTCAACCGGCGTTTAATGAACGAAGGTCACCACATTTCTGGAGAATGAAAAGCCGTGCACTTCCAAAATTTGTGTGGCCTTCAGATTAGCTGGAGAACAGAGAGAGCTTCGATGACTGTCCATGACTGAGCTGCTGCATCCAAACCTTACATCACCAAATGCTGTGCCAAGCGTTGGAGTCATTGGTGTAAAACAATGTCTGGAGGTACAGATCACACCTGTAGTATTACTGCTTCAAAAACGTCAACTTTCTTCATCATGCATGAACCTCAACTACCCCAAGAAAGCCGAATCTCACCTTTGAGGCAACTCTGAATCTCTTCCAGTGAATTTGAGTAGAGCAGGACGCATTACATGAACCAGACATAAGTTTTCCAAATGAACGCCACTTTTCCAGGCATGCGCCACATGGAGGAGGCCGCAGGGGGAGAAGAATGGAGACGGCAGCAAATGAGGAGGAGTTGGACAAAAAGCAGGGAACAGAAATCCTCTAACGTCTCATATCTGGGGAGCAGGAGGCCAGCCAAGAGCAGGTGTGCTGATGAATAACTCAAACCGGGTGTGACGAGAGCAGAGGGCCGTCCAAAACCGTTGGGGGGGACGAAGCAAGAGAGAGAAAAGCAGATAAAACGAGAACTCGCATTTTTATCTGCCTTTTCTGCTGCGTTACACTTTAAATTACAAACACGTAGAGTGAAGCTTACATTCATTCCTCGTGAGAGCAGGCATCTGCTTCAAGCTGGCTCGTATGCATTCAATGCCTTTTGGATAATGTGTTTGAAATGTGACTTGATTAAAGCTTACAACTCGGTGTGCGCCATTTCCCAGCAGATCATCAATCACATGTGTAGGATGCGAATGCTTCCTCTGACATTACCTCAGCTGCTTGTTGCATTCGCTTAATATTATAATCGTGTCTATTGAAGGCTTCTAATTGAATAGTTGTGATGTAATTATGTGTATTCCACATAGGAGAGAGGGAATATAGCATTGTGAGAGACTGATTATTGCTGAATAATGGGACGATTGTGATGATGTAGTAAAGACCAAGAGGCCCTCGTCGGATCCTCGCAGGCTGCTTTCACTGAACTCAGGAAAATAGAGGCTCCGGTTGAACACAGAACAGAACACAGTTACATTTTATTGCACTTTGTTGGACTTTGTGAAAAGTGCTAAATAAATAAACGTAACAAGTCACACACACAAATACGCGCAGCTGACCTGGTGCCTCTCGCACCATGAATGTTTTCCACGTCATTTGTTGTAATTGAAATTTCTGTAGGCATTTTAGTCAATTAGGCTGGATTTGCACAAAATGACTAAAGCTCAAAGTGACACTTTCTCACAAAGCATTTGGCAACAATTAGAAGCTATATTTCCTCGTGTGTTTGCTGTTTTTTTTTTTTTTTTTTAAATCTTCCTGGCATCCTCTATCAACACTCAGCCTTCTAACCTGATGCCATGAAGAAAACAATGAGCTAGCTTGTTTTTAGCACTAGCGAGACCTCGCTAGACGGTTGTGTTAGATATCAGCAGCTCACCATCGTTGGTATGGAGCTACTGTAGATTAGCCACCCAGCAAGAACCCGCTGCAGCCAGAATTTTGTCTGCTCCTACATAATTCCCGTTTGAGGTCGGGATATTCTCTGAAAGAATGATTTATAGCAGAAATTCAACATGTTAATTCAGATCTTCTACAATATGTTCCACATTGTGTCTGTTCTTTCTACTTCAGTGTCAAACTATTTCAGTTTCAACTTGGCATTGGAAAACCCCCCCGAAAAAACCCCTCTTGTGTCCGGGGAAAATGTAACGTATGGAAACTTTTTGGGCTGATTTTCTCCTCCACCTCAGTTTGTTCATGAATGCATTCATATTTTGGAAAGATTTAGGTTCCCCCCCGCCCCCATCACCCTCAAACCTTCATCTCGCCGCACTTCTTTGCAATTAGGATTCAGGATGGCTGTCACCTTGGCCTCAGCTAGCTGGAGCTGCAGAGGTGTCGTGAGCCGAAGTATCATTAGCGCTGACATTATCAGCTGCCGCCTTGCAGGCTCTGAACTATAAAGCGCGCTGGTGTTCAAAGGCTCTACCTTCATAAACAGGGTTTTGGGAAGGGTGGAGCTGGCGGTGATGGAGAGAGAAAAGGAAGATGAGGTGATGGTGAGAAGAAGCCAAAACGAACTCAAAGTTTTGAAATAAACCTCTTGTGTTTTTCCACTTTTTCCAGTTTTGAAGTCGGATCAGGAAGCAAATGTATTTTATTCACACCCGAGTGAGAATCGTCACATTTCCAACGACGAGTCTTTGATCAGAATCAAGCAGGCGAAGGACGAAAGCATCAACGTTTACACTGAACAAAACATACTGTTAAAGGAAGACAATGCAAACACAATAAAGATGAAATGCCACGTGTTGCTCAGGTACTCATCAAATCTGGTCTTTTTTTTTTTTAAAGAAAACCCAGGTCATTTTTGGAGCTACAAAGGAATGGCTTCTATCTGTGACATGCAAAACTTTTGCCTTGGCAACTAAAACCAGCTCATTTAAATTACTGGTGGGCCATAAAATGTATTTAATTAAGAAACAAATAGTTTTCTTTTAGCCTTACCTAATCCAATTTATGTCATTAAAGATCCAAAACAGAAAGGGCTGCAGCCTGTTGCCTTATTAAGAGGAAAACAGAATTGTCAGGATTTGTTTGGGTGATCAATTGTTTTCAACCTTGTTGCCAAATTTTTACCACTCTTGGCCACCGGGTCACAAATGGTGCCCGGACCACCCTTTGGACACCCCTGGTTTAAAACAAAGCGATAGTCGTGTCTTAGAACGGCTCAATAAATAGCTGTTCCTTCAGGATTTTGTAATTGTTTTAATAGTTTTTTTTGTTTGTTTTTTGTTTTTGCAATCAAAATCACACATTTTGTGGTGCATATTTAGAAATGTTTGCTAGGAACTTTCACAATGTTTTTTTTTTCAACCATGTTTTAGACCAATTTTAAGAAAATTTACAATAAAATAAAATTAAAAAAAATGTGGAGATTCATGTTGATTTTGTGTGAATTTTGTAGATTTGTGGAAAAAACTGGAGGGAATTATTGATGTAATTTGGAGTCTAAGGGGGGCTTCATAAAAAGTTATGGTGGCCCAGATTTGGCCCCCGGGCCTTGAGTTTGACACAGGTGTCTTACAGGAATGTGCTAAACACACACTGTTAAACGTTGTGGTTCTATATCTTTTTATTTTGAGTTTTGTATTATATTTTTTGACTCTTATTCAGATAGTTTTGCATTATGTGTCAACATATTTTCTTGATGCCAACTTGCACACAACTTTGTTGTCTGCATATATAAAACGAGAAGCTGCCGCACTGCACTGCTGGTTCTAGTGTGACTTTATTGAGCTGTTTAACAGCTGTTACAGTGTATTTTTCTACCAGGATACATTAAAATAAAGCGAAATGACGTTTATGTCTGATGTCACAAAAATTTGAAAAAAGAAAAAAGTTCAAGGGTTATGAATAATTTCCCCAACGCTCTTTGCCGTTTGAAGCAAGGAACGATGCTTTTTTTTCCCCTCCCAGGAAGTCTGACAAAAAGCTATTTGAAAGCTGTAAGAGCTGCAGCTGTGTGTGGAAGTGTGCACAGTGGCAGGATTGCTTGTTTGTACCTGCATGAAGCCACCGCAGCTGTGAGACAAAAGTAGGATTACCAGAGCTGATTTAAATGGATTACAGGGTCTAAAAGAAACCGAGGACCGCAGGACGTCTGAGCTGCACCGTAACATGCACACATCCAAACAAACGTCGAATGTTTGCCGCTATTTTCAAGTGAAATGTCACAAACTGTTTGTTCGTGTAATTGTTTCTGAGCAGCCCGCAAAAGCGATGGCAGCTGGCAAATATGAAAGCAAAGAAGGGGCGAAGGAGGCATGAGGGAGAGACGGAGGGAGATTGCTGTGGAGAGTAAAAGTGAAAATCAATCCACCTTGAAATGGTGCAAGATTATCACTGACAGAACAACTGCTGGTTATGTGACTCGTGAGACTAAAGATGCCTCAACCGAATGTTGTCTTCTGCAGAAATGACACCGCCGTTCAAATTCGTTTTTAAAGCCTTTTCTTGCTTCCCCCGAAAATATTAAGGTCCTGACTTTTCTTTGCAAGAACAGATTACGGTATTTTTTATATATTTTTTTAGTCTGAAGTATTGCATATAAAGAAATAATTGAATAAAATTCAGGGTTTCTAGCGAGGATTGATGTGTTGTTCCTGCTTCTGGGTGTCTCAGCATTTCAGGTGCGACGGCGGCAGATAAAATTGTTGAAGTACCGACGCGCTCGTGTCACTTCGCACTCAGACATTGTTGAATGTGCGGTCTACCTTGTGAATTGCATTCTGTTTTTTTTGTTGTTGTTGTTGTTTTTTTTTTTACAGTGCTGCACATACAACAGAAGTCAGACTAAACAGGTTCAGGTCAGACAGGACTGCCAAAATGTGTTACCTTTGGTAAATGTGTGCCTCTAATGGGTCAATGCTCCAAAAGTTATATGTGCAGATAGAAACACAGAGCGTGAATATGTTTTGGAGAGAAATGTGAAAATCAGTTCCTGTGTAAAAGCAATATAGCTGATGAAGATGTGTTGGCAGAAGTCCAGTAGAAAAGTGTCGTCATCCACAGTGAGAAGTAGCTCCTATAATGAGCTCCAGGTGAAACCAGGTGTTTGCTAATTGCTGCTGGCTAGTTTGAAGGAGCCAAGTGGGGGAGGGCTGCTGCTCTGTGAGGCGGAAGCCTGGAAACTGCAGCTCAGAGGAGGTCTCGCCGAGCATCTTGTGACACCTGAATGGTTGCCACGGGAGATTAAACGATTTCTCAAACATGCATGAAGGAATCAAAGCAACACTCCACATACGTTTTTGATGCGTTAGCCTGATAACTTTATAATTATGTTAAGATGTGAATATTAAAAAAAAAGAAATAACAGCATAATACTGCTCCTTCTATAATTTGCTCAGGGTTGTAAATGAGTTTTTACTGATTTTGGTGTTACTGACATCAACACAGCTGAACTAACAATGAGACACGCTCTGAAACAGAAGTGCTGTGACATCATTTCCCTCCCATCTCTCCACATCCCATCGTTTCAGGATGACATGTGGGATCCCGCGCAGGTCTAGTGGATCCTGGTTTCCCCCGGGTGCACGGTTCTTTCACAATCTGTCCAAATGAATTTGTGATTTTTATTTATATGCGTTTCAAATTTCGACATTCCTCTGTGCAAGCATGAAACACCAAAGTGATTTTTCAGGCACTTTTGTGCAAAAATAAATAAATAAAAATAAAATAAACTGCAATGGTAAGATTGATCTTTCTTGGTTAGTTAGTTCTTATTTGACAGGATTATGTCTGCGCTGATGCAGAGGAAATGAATCTGTGACAGAGTCGAACCTGACTGCAGCCAGCTGTTACCTGCAGCTTGGAGCCGCTGCTTAAATCATTCAGATTACTACTGAACCGGAGAGTCACTCACTCACTGAGTGACTCTCCTCATTGGCCAACTGCTGCTTCGCTGCGGGTGTTGGGGGTTGAGGGGTTCCCTGGAGGGGCGAGGGGAGGGAAAAAAATCTTCTCATCGCCATGGCTACAGGGACTGGGGATGACAGCGAGAGCATTAATTATTTTAGCATCAGAGGCGATGGAGGCTGATGCCTGGTGGGACAGCGGTGAGGGCCAATAGTAATTAACCACTGCCTGCTCTCACGTGTCACTTCCTGTGTCCCGTGTGTGTAAGCGGGGGGCGATTGCGATGTTCTTGTGTAATTACTCCGTTTTCAATTTCTCATCTTTGCTCTTGCTATTAAGCAGTTGGTTTAAATATCTGCTTGGACAAAGTTTGGTCTTCTCTTTGTTGTACAACTCCTCACATTTTCCTTTTTAAGTTTTAAAGTCTGGTTAATAGAAATAAATATTTCATCCTTCGAAACGTTGCCCTGAGCGTGACTGCACTTTATGCAGCTACCCGTGCTGCAGCGCTAACTCCACTGAACAAAAAGCAGCAGGTATTTTGCACAAGTTTGTTTCCCAGCCACCTGCAGAGCAGCTCTCCGTCCCTGGAGAAGTGCACACTTCCTGGCTCAAGGTGTTCCTATGGGAACTGTGCGGAGCAGAAAGGTGGTGACCACAGATGCCTCCCTGCCAGGCTGCATCTTCCACTCCTGACTCGTCTCCCGGCACGGAAACATTTCCTCCTTTTTCTGAAGGGTCATCACGTATTAGTCCAGAGAAACAACACGACTGTGGTGGCACACACCAACCGACCAGGGAGTCTAAGATCCCCACATCTGCATAAGCTAGCCCACAAGCTGGTCACTTGGAGCAGCAATTATTTTCTCACCAAGGGCCACTCATGTCCCAGGAGTGTTAAACCGAGGACCGGAGCTTCTCTCCAGGAGAAACCCTCCGTATGCAGAGTTGGAGACTTCACCCCAAGGTAGCTGTTTGTTTTTCGAGCAACAGGTCACCTTGGTAAGCATGTGTCAAAGCGGTGACTTTCACATTGGATAGTTGATGCAATTGCTTTAGCTTACACCTCTAAGGGACAGCAGCGACTCCACACGAGGGCTGACCACCTCTCCTCTTCAGAGGAGTTTCCGTCCAGGCGATCTGTGCTACAGCTCAACTGCTGGCTCATTCGGTGCTCAGCTTGGCACCGGCAGCACCGAGCACCCGTCAACGACATGTATGGTAAACAGTCGCTCTCGCATCGCAATCCAGGAGTCAGGATTTTCCCGTAGTGAGACACGAAACGAGTGCTATGAAAGAGAACTTTAGGTTACTTTTGTGACCCCTAGTTCTCTGAGTACCCACCCTCCTTACTCATTCGTAGCGAGGAAGAGCGTGTGAGTTTTTGAATTTTCAGTCTGTGCAGGGCCAGTCCTGACTGACAGCCAATCAGGGCTGGTGGCGTGTTTGGATCTTCTGATGAGGTCACGCCCAGGGCTGTTGTGACCTCTTTACGTTTCTCTACAGTGTTTAGTGGGATGACAGGAACTCAGGTCAAAAACATGCTATTAAGGACGAGACTGAACATTTTTATTTTTTGTTCATCCACAGGAAACCAGCGGATATTTTGCAGAAAGTAGTGCACTCCAGCGCTAACTGATGCTGTCGGAGGTAATTATGCCATTAGGACGATGATAATTTCTTTTTGTCCGTAAAAATGATTTTTACATGCATCAAATATATATTATTGTAAAAACAAATCAACAAATTGAGAGTTTTTGTTATGACATAAAAAATTTTTAAAAATCAGCTCCACTGAGGGGGCCCCTTAGTGGCCCCCGGGCCCCGAGCGGCTGACGTTGAGCTCCACGTTGCGCTCCACAATACTGCAAACACTGAGACTAGTCTGTATAACACAATATCCACCCAACGGTGAACTACTGCTCCCCTCCAGCATGTTTTATTCAGAGATGACATCATGCTGCTGGCAGACTTTCGGATCCCTCCTCAGCGAAGGTCGTGTGTTGGAGAGATACAAACTAAAAGGGGGGGGAGGAACTATGGTGATGAATGACTGAAGCCTCTCGACAAGTTTTTATTTACGGCTTAGCATTTCTTATTTGTTGCTTTTCGATCCAGAAATGTTCTCGCACATTCTGCGTCCTCCCACACGCGTACTGAGCGCACACGCTCCCCCACCACCACACAGCCACCAGCTTCCTGCATGGACTCGCACGGTGTCGATGCACATGCCGAGTTGCCCCTCAGAAACTCTCGGTGCCGTCTGAAATCTTCCAAACCGCTTTCCGCCCACCCACCTCCTGTCGGCGTCCTCTTCAGAAGAGTCCAGTAAAGCTTCGCTTGCTCACTTTCTCCGACTCAAGCTCCTCTTCTTGATTCATGGTGCCGACGTTGCACGTCCCACTTGTGGAAAAAACAATCCCAGGTTGATTTGTGTATCTCCACTTGAGGGAGAGCGGAAACAGGTATTCAGCTTTACCTGGAATAAATGCTCTGTACAGCCAATTAAAAGCTAAAGTAAAGCCAGCCTGTTTAGGAGAAGAACTGCTTGTCGTTGAGTCGTTTCACCGTCTCCCACACTGAAGTGTTCAAATCAGAACGCCTCAGTAACTCCACATGGACTTTTCTAATCTCTCCTCTCAGCTGCGCCACTATCTGCCCTTCACCATCTGCCATTCATCTGAACGAATACTACAGGTAGTTAGCCTGCAGTTTTGTTTATCGCCGTCTGAAAATATGCCACAGGTCCTTTGGATTTCGTCTCCAAATCGGAGCACTCTGGGGAAGATGCTATCAGGACATAAAGCCGCCATCTGCTGCTCTCTTCAACAGAGTTTGTCACAACCTCGCTCGCAGGACTGGTCAATCTTTTAGTCACAGAACATTAATTAGGAGACGCATCCGTCAACTGAGGAGATTAAACGTTCGAGGAAGTTCCCGAAAGATAAATTTGCAACAGCAAAAGTAGAAATTGCCACACACAAAAGCAGAGAATTTTACCATCATCTAAAGGCATCCGTTCAGAACGAACAAGCTTTCGTCGTCACTTTTTCTGCTCATTCATCAAACTCCAGGCCAGGGGGCCCAAATACGGCCCATCATAACTTTTTATGTGGCCCTCTAAACTCCGCCGGGACACATAAGACAACAGTTATGTGCTTAAATATTAAATGTAGCATTTTGTATCTGTGTACAGCCAAATTACATCAATGTGAAAAGATGTTCAATACTGTTTAACTTTATGTAGGGCTTATTAATTATTCATTTTTTAAAACATTTTTAATGGGTAGTTTTATCGGTATGTTCTGCCACAACGGCCCTTTGGACGACATTCGTAAAACTGATGGCCGAAACGGAAAGAGTTTGACACCATCGATCCAAACAGGCGCTTTCTTCCAACATCATTATTGCTCCCGCCGGCACTCATAGCAACGCAGGCGATAATCACCCGGCCAGGTACGGATGACAAAATCTTCGTCGCACAGGCTTTGCAGTCAAGCACACAATAGTGCGGACAATGACGTTTAAATCTAGATTGACTAGCGCCAACGTTTTTCTGGGGTTTCGCTCGCAAAGCTACTGGGACTCGGCTGCATAATTGTTTTTTTCTGCCTTTTAAGCTGATAAGCGACGCAGCGAGACGTCCAAATAAAAGAGGAAATGCATGTTGGTGTACCGTCTGGCATCTACAATCTGCAGACTGACTTCTGGATGATTTGTGTTTGAAATGCTGCGTCCCCTCAGCAGACATTTTAGTTTTGCTTCTTGCTGCTGTGGATGCTTTACACCGATTCCTGTCCTCTTCCTACACAGCAAGCGTCTCCACAACATTTTTACAGAAAATAGACATTTTAGATATACAAGCATAACAGCAGAAGTCCGGTGTCATCTCACTGCTTCTTTTAGGGTATTCTTAAGGACAACATTACAATACTGGATGGTGTTGGTTTGGATATTACAATATAAAAAAGAATAATAGAAAGACCATAAGGCCTCAACATAAACATTCCTCGTGGTTCAGGAACCAAGTGTCAACTATTTAAAAATTTAAAAAAGGAACAACATATGCACAGCGGTGGGGAATGTAATTATATGCCTGTGTTATAAGCTGAACATTCATCAGTGAAGAACGCAGGACCAGCAAAAAAAAACAACCAAACTATCCATCCAGCATGTCTGCGTTTCTATTGGTGAGATGCCACAAGGTAAAAATGCTCAAGGAATAACGGCAGGTTTGAAGAAAGACAGCTAAAGAAAAGAAGCCCTTTGATTCCATATGAATCAAGGAGCTAGTTTTTTGTTTTTCTTAATAAATATACTTTCTTTGCTGTTGTCTCTCGGGACTTTACCGTTGAAATCTGTGTGTGCGGCCACATGCTGAGCCTCAGTGGCGGTAAGCACACTGGGATTTTGGCATAAATACTTTAGGGTGTGCTTGATAAGCCTGGCCTACGGAGAGAAAACACACCAAAATAACAATGCAGAGGGGGATTTACTGTCGAAAGAGGAAAAATATCACCTGGAGACAAAGGCGGGAAGGAAAGGAATATTGTACACGGCGTAGAGTTAGCTGCTTAGACCGTGTTGCTCTTTGGTCGTCGCATAACGTTCGAAAAGTCAGAATTACAAACGTTTACTTTTGTCTGTTTACCCAAACAAACACGTTTTTCTCCTTCGCTGTTTAATATTGTTGTGGTATTTTGATTTGTTCTTTCATGAAAAAAAAAAAAAAATTATCTTCAGCAGGATGTTTTAAAATCCATCGATTCATATCCAAATCCAATGATTTCAAGTAATATTGTATCACCTGCTCTCTAGTCAGACCTGGCAGTGAGATACATCAGATGTAAACAGAGAAGCCTGCAGATTATTATTCATTCCTGCCATTAAAATAAATAAATAATCACACCTGTATGATTAGACTGCCGTTTATTTACATGTAGATACATTTGTTTTCACAGGGTTTGCAATCTTCCCCAATTTCCTCCCAATGTAACGGTCAGCGTTATATCCAAGCACTTCAACTTCAGTTTTATCAGAAGTCAAAACTTCGACTCTATTAAAACTGAAAAGTTAAGTCCACTGATCGGGAAAAAACATAAAAGCTTGTGTGCCTTTCTGCGCTCGGACGCACCACAGCCGTTTACTTGCGTTGCACAAATAAACGGCTGTGGTGCGTCCGAGCCGTGCCAGACATTTTTTCTTTGTTGTGTCCCAAAATAAAATAAACAAATTTTAAAAAAATTCAGTGCTTTAGATTCAACAAGAAGCTAAAGTACATGCGGTACAGTTCCAAACGAATAGAAAAGCGACGCAGCAGCAGCAGCGGCATAACGTCTTTTTATGCTGCAGAAATGCAACTCAGATATGCAGGACTGTGTCCGGGGCATTAGTTTCTGAATGACTCAGTGGTGAGATGTAAATGTTATTTTAGTGTAATTTATGATTTAGAGTAATTAGAGGCGGACCCTTCAAGTGTCTGTTCTACTCCGTTAATCACCGCTCAATTATGTTTTAAAAACATAATGATCCGACTGTTTAATTGTCACAAGAAGGGATTAACGCACCGAGGAATCCTGCCTTGTTCACGCAAAGCTTATGTAATGATCAAAAGAGGGACATACACATGCATGTAAAATATAAATATGTAGGAAACAACAATTAAATAAAGTAGGCAAACAGAAAAACCTCAATTTACTTGAGTAAACCAGGAGTTCCCCCTCTAATTTAATCTATATGAGAATCCTAAAGATGGATGGATAGCTGTGTGTGCATGGCTGTGTGTGTGTTTTGGAGGAGGGGGTCTCACTGAATAATTCAACTCTTCTGTCTAAATTCTGTGGTGAAGCCAGCCAGAAAGAGGACAACATGCAGTGTGTGTGTGCGTGTGTGTGTAGGTGTGTAAGAGAGAGGGAGGTCAGAAATGTTAGAGGGGGGAGGATTTAAATGGGATTTTTTTTTTTTTTTGTGCCTTTGCTATAAGGAAGTGCAGTAGAGATGGCACTGAAAGTGGGTCAAGGAAATGGGTGAAGGTGAGTGTATCCCTCAATAACACACACACACACACATTTTTACTGAAGGTCTGGAGAAAGCCCGAAATGATGAAGAGATCACCTCAGACAGGGAGTTTTATTTATTCATGGTGTGAGAAACGAAAATAAATGACGTGTGTTTGTGCAGTCCGTCTCTTTTTGTTTTTGTTTGTTTTTTTTTACTCCCACAGACGTGACAACCATTTCGAACAATAATAATAAAAAAAAGACTCCAGCAGAATTTCTAGATTGGAAACAAACTTGTCAAGATTACAAGCTAAAACTCCTCCGTGGGCGTTTGTGCATCTTTGGACCGGGACGCATCACCCTTAAAAAAAAAAAAAAAAAAATGCCTGCAGCACTTTTTTTTTCCCCTACGTGTATCTGCGGAGATCAGCAGCAGAGGTTGGTGTTTACCCGTGTCGTGATTTAAATGTGCTGTCATGATGCCGAGCAGAGATGAGCGAGGGGCCCACAGGAGACCCGGAGAAGTACTGTGACACCTTGGAAAAGTTGTTTTCACACCTTGAAGCCTCCCTGCAGCCGGACGAGCCTCGAGAGACCCCGAGATCACAAAAACTTCGGCGACGAGCGATTTACGACGGATGTACGAGTGATCGATCTGTGCGGCAAAATTAGGAAATATGGTGTCGCTGACAAACAGACACGATTCATGAGTTGTGTTTCGATCACAGCTTGATCCCCGCCAACTCGGGATCGGATGATGAAACTGAATAAACTGTAAAGTAAAAGGCAGGTATAGAAAAAGGTCGGCGCAGCAGAAAAACCGAGGTGCCCCAGAGGCCAGAAGTAAAATGCCTTAAAAACAACAAATCCTAAAAACATTTGAAGAAATAAAAAATAATCCGTCAGCTCTGAACCTCAAGCAATGACAGGACATAAAATGTGTTCTTCTGCACACAGTTTAAAAACAGATTTTTCTGCATAAAGATTTTCAGCCCATTTGCAGGCTGGATTCTGCTTTCCCGCAAGGTTTCCCCCTGAAAACCTGGGGGGTTTACTTTTGCTTGAGTAAACCAGGAGTTCCCCTCTGATTTCAGGGGGAAAACCTGAGCAGGTTAATCACCAGGCCTGGGTACCGGGGCAGTGATTCGTCCAGCGGCCCGTCGTCTATGCGAGTTGAAAAAATATTTAAAGTTGACAGGAAATTTTAAAAATATCACTTGATAATCACGCGTTATCAAAAGATTGGAAGACTAACAGCTGAACACCAACAATAAAATCTTCAAAAACGCAGACATTTTAAAAAGACTTAAATAAATCAGCAGTGCTCAGCCTGGCGGGGGCTCAAGTAAAGCCTGGTGGCCCGCCAGGCTTACAATACCCTGACGGAAACCCTGTTTTGTGGCTTTTCTCGCAATTATCATGCCGTTATCTGCATATACCTTTTTGACGAGCTAAACGTGGCACTGCCGCAAGGATGAACTCGAGTTACTGACGTGTTCTTTGACATCTTGGTGGACATTTTTCCCCTTGTTGTCACACGAGGAGGCAGTAGGACTGCGCAAGTCCATTAAACTGAAAATTAACTTAAAACGCTGTGAATCAAATGACTGAATTGTCTCTTACGTGGCTCCAAATTTGGCAGAGGTCTGGTAACGAGACGTTAGTGTTTGTGATTCAGGGTCGAATCTAAAACAGTAAAACTCTTAAGAACTGGATTTAGAGACACTGATCTAAAAGAATAGTCATTTTACTATATAAAAACCTATGAATTAGAAATAATGAATAAAAGACAATAGGGGGGGGAAAAAAGTAAATTGACAATCCTAATTGACCTAAAATAAGAAAATTTAGAATGATTTAATGTCAGAGTGAAAAAGGAAGGTTGTCTATTTAAGTAAATATCTCAGTTCAATAGTTTGCATACTGTAATATTTATGACGGGTCATCATAGGCGCTGCATAACAGGCTGTTTATCCTACACAGCATTAGATTCTTAAAAATGACACATTGAAGTTGAGATACTCTGTCAAATAGCTTTGGTTATTTAAAAAAAAAAAAAAAAACTTTTAAAGCTGTCCGAGGCGTTTGGTTGTTTGCAGAGACTGCGGGTGCAGCAGGGAGACGACGGGTTCCCCGTGAACGAAATGTGACAACCTTGCAACCTTGAATCTGGCTCGGCTGCTTCTCACGTTCGCTGGCGCCTGGAAATTTCCTCAGCGTTTCTGGGAGGAGGTGAATGTGGGAATGCAAATGTCCCAGAGTCAGTCAAATCAGATCGGATCCTGCCGGCTCCCCACAAAACTGTTTCGTCAATACGAGACACAAAGCCAAACGTGATATCGATATCTGGAAGGGAAAACCCCAACATAAATGTTTGATTTGTACCATCCTTAGCTTCTTTTTGAAGCATCTGATTATTTCGAGCTACAGGTCTCCTTTTGGAAAGCACCTATTTGAACCCAGAACTCGTCTGAACGACTTAACCTACAAAAAAAGATGAAATAACACTTCAATGTTTTGACTGACAGCACTTAATAATTTTAGAAAAATAATAAAAAAAACTATTTTGAGTTAATCCCAAACGATAGTTTTGAACAACATGATCAGAGGCAGTGCCTAATTCACACTTTAAATGGTCATTAAGCTAATTAGTCTCCAGAATTTTCTAATTAATAATCTTTAGCCTTTTGTTTTCCTGGGGTATGAACATGACAACATGGAGGGCAACGTCTTCTGACCGTCGGTGGAGACACATTTATCTGTCTTTGACACCAGCATGACAGGTTAAACAAAAATTTCCGAAGCCCATTAAGAAACATCTGCAGCAAAGAGAGGAAATCTGAAGCGTTTGTTAAGTTTTCCTTAAAAATCAGGTCGAATGAGACAAAGATCGAGCTTTCAGCAGCAAACGCTGCAGAACGGCGTCAGGTGTGACGAGGATGAATTTGTGGGAAAGTAACTCATGTCTGTTGTAGGGGAATCGTATGGTAGGGGACCTGGTATGCTGTGGGCAAGTTTCTCTCCTTAATATCTTGGAAAGCTTGGAAAGTAATAATAATAGTGTTGCCTAAAATGACTCAGATTCATTTGTATCTTACCTTAGAGACGACACAATCCTGATTTTTACGTCCTAAAAACACAGCTGTCAAAAAGTTAAACAAAATAATTAACCGTTGAGATTGATCTGGACGTCATACGTTATCGGCCATTTTATTTAACGGACTATAACAAAGTTGAGTTTTTAAAAATAAAGAACTATCATTGACAATGGTCTAAAGCATACTTAAAGGTTTTAATTTGTTTTTTTAATGGGTGATCGGCCGGCCGTCTTTTCAGAGCTCAGACGTTGTAACCAGGACAACGAGCGTTATAAACATTACAGAGTTTAACTTTCTATAATCACTGCAATTAGGAGCATCAACCGAAGCAACGAGTTTATATTATGTTGGAATTTGATTGCAAAGCTCTTCAGAGAGCAACTTGCTCAACGGGAACGTAAACGTTTTCTTTGAAAATAAAGGTTTCTCAATAAGTTGTAAGCTTTTAATTAAAAAAAAACACACAAAAAAACGAGCAAAGACTTTCTCAAGAGGGGCATTTAAGGGAGAAGGTTTAAAGAAAAGCAATTGCTCATTAGTAGAGATGTGGTGAATAATCACCCAGATTTGAGCCCCAGACTGGATTAACACGACTGGCTAAATGTGATTGTATGTTGGCTCAGTCCCTGAGAGAAATATACTTTTGTTCTAATGGGCCTTTTGTTGTGATGCTCAATGAAAATATAAACAAATTGCAAACAATTTTCAATGCGTCATGAATTGCTTGCTTTTCATTGGCTCGTCAATCCTATAGACTATAACAAAAACGTAAACGTCACAATCTGTGTATTAAAGCAAGCAACTTATAATTGGATGTGATATGAAGAACGACCAAACCAGCTTTGGAAATGATTCCAACATTTCCAATAACCAGAAACCCGTTTCGTCCCGTTTCCCCATCGGCCACGTGGAAATATTTCAGAAAAATAGTCACTGAAGCAGAGGCCATTTTGTCATTTTTAATCAACTTTCCGGATAATAAAATCTGACAATCTACTAGAAAGGTATTTGGTAGTTTTGCCCCGTCGTCGTATGGCGGTGGATCTTCCCACTGACCCCGGCTCAAGCGGAACATCTCATACGCCGCTTGACAGCTGACAAAACTCATCCTGCTCATCCGAAGCTACTGAAGGCCTATGTGAAACCTCAAAGAGTTATTCTGGGGTCATATCCCATACAAATTTCAGAAAAAGAAAAATTGCAGGACATTACAGTAATGCATGGTTTTCAGATTTCTCTCCACACCTTTTGAAAATGCTATTTTAAAACAAAATGAAACACGATGAGACATAGGTGTGAGATCACTGATCTCCAAAACATGGATCTACCGTTACGTTCACTCAATCACTTCTCATCCATCCATCCATCCATTTTCTAACACCCTTGTCCCTAGTGGGGTCAGGAGGTCCTGGTGCCTATCTCCAGCTAACGTTCTGGACGAGAGGCGGGGTCACCCTGGACGGGTCACCAGGGGACAAACAACCCCTCACACACACACACACACACCTAGAGAGAATTTAGAGAGACCGATTAACCTTGTCATGTTTTTGGACTGTGGGAGAAGCCGGAGAGAACCGGTGTGCTTTTCATTAATCTTTTCAAATAAATGTAGTGATTTTGGTAAATAAGACAAAGCTTCACCACAAAGAAGTTTTTAAAGGAGGTCTGTCCTTATTTAAGCTCTACATAGCCAACTTCTGAGAAGATTCAATTTCAAAAGTGTTTTGCTCGTAATGTTTTAGGTCTATTTAAAAGCACCTCTCCTCAGGTGGCGTCTCAGAATCCAGACGCCCCCGAGAAACAAGTCTCGGCTTTGTCTGACTTTTTTCCAGGCTCGTCTATCCACTTCCTCTCCTTTTGGACTTTGATAAAAATCATTTCTTTCAAGGTATGAAATGGAAGTCCGAAGGGACGCAGTAGCAACACATTTAGGTGTGGAGTACAAGAAACAACATCAACCAGAAAACTCCACTACTGGGTGGGCCACAAGTTTCCATACATAGAAAAAAATAAACATTTTATGTTGGACAACTGTTTTTTTTATTTTTGTGATGCGATCGCTGCACGTCTTGGACCACTTTGTGGTTGATCTGCAACTTCTCCAGTTTTCTGCTCTATTGTCAAACGCATCTTCTTGGGCATCTGAAATATAAAAAAAATACATACATTTTCAGTCTGTATGTATGGAAACGTATAGCCCATCATGTAGAATACTATTATTACATATATCTGAGAAGTTAAGACACTTTATTGAGTAGAAAAACAGGATTTGACCACATGCAGTCCGAGAAAGTCGTTTATTTTTACACCTACCTATAAATTAGTAAGATAAAATACAAAACTGTCCTCATCTAATATCTAATTAATTTTCCATGTCAACACAAAGCAGCATCAAGAGCAGCAGTGAGCGGAGCCCAGATCTGAGTGCTTTGCATTAGTTTTTCTGTGGGGCTCTCAGGAGTTTCCCCCCACTGCGGCTCGGTTTGTGTGACAGTGACAAATGGCAGCAGCCGTGTTCGGTCCATCAGCAAAGTGGCAGCTGCTCGGCGTGGCTGATAATAGCCAACAATAATTGCCACAAGTCTTTAAAATGACTTGCAATTATGTCGAGCTTTTCATATTTTTGGGTCGTGGGCGAGATTTCTTTTTATTTATCTTTTTTGTATGTCACGTTAACGTCATCGCGTCTCCGGCTCTGACGAGCAGCGAGGCTGGCCGTCAGCGCCGGCTCTAATTCAATTTCGTTCAAATTTGCTCTGGCGAGCCGGTCATTATGTTGACGCTTTGTTTGTCTTCGGAGGACATGAGCTGAAAGCAGCTTTAAGTGCTGCAATTGAACCCGCGCGCGAACTGGGCAAGCGCAACTCGTCATTCAGAATAATGATTTCATTCCATTTGTTTGTTTTTTTTTCTTTCTGATGGCCTCATAAGATGAGGCGGCTGCGGGCAAAGCAGTGAAAGTTCACGGAGGACATTTTTTAAAAAACAAAGCAACAAGTTTCTGTTCTCTAAAAGTTAGGTGGGGTTTTGACAATTTTTACCAGATTGATTGGTTGTAAAGTGTGATGTGATGATGCCTTTGCTTAAAATCAGATCTGATGGTTTCAGAATAAAGGGAAGCTGCTCTCAGTGAAATATGACACGTGACATAATTAGACACAAGTCCTTATTTTATGCTCCGAGAGCTTGGATCGGTTAAATATGTAACCGATCGCAAAATAAACATTAAGATTAACACTATGCTACTACAACACAGAAGTGGTCTTGAGTTGAACTTTAACGGTTTTTCTCTTTGCTGTGCAGCACGAAATTAATAATATCCACATGTCCAAGTGTGATTGAACGGAATCGCTCTGAATTATTCTACGCCGGCAGCGCAGCAAATAAAGTATCTTTGTGTGGAAACCTCCGGTTCCCTTTTCAGACTGCCACATTTGTAATAGGCTCTGCAAACAAAGTCGTTCTTTTTAAGGCAAACTGCATTTCAAATATGGTTATTTAAGAAAACCTGTGGAGCAGCAGAACCCCGACAGGATTACTGATGAAACTGGAAACACCCCAGTCTTTCCGGTTTACGCCTGGTTACAAAGTCCACTTTATATTTTCACAAACCACTCTCACATCATAAAAACCTACAGCTGCAGCAATTATCAAGGTTTTTTTTTTATTATTGTTTGTTTGTTTGGAGCTTTCCAGTCAGACCGTTTCCTCTCTCTCTTTCTGTCCCAGGCAGCCGTGCATTTGCCTGCATTGATCTCATCTGCTCCCCGGGTCCATTAGTGACCCGGGGAGGCAGACGCTGTGTCTGTCTGAAGTGGCCACATGGCTCTCGTGGAGCATTTACCACATCCAAAAAAAAAAAAAAAATGATAGTAATAAAGGAAACACCGCAAAAGCTTCTTAAAATGTCACCAGTGTTGTAGACTTCTGGAGAGATTAGACGGAGGAAACCAAAATACATCTGTATTCGTTTTTCTAAACGGTTGTTTCGACAGCAGCCTGGTGAACTGTCTGAAAGTTGGATTGCACTGCGACTTTCCACCTTGAGACTTTACTCCATATTTTGGTTCATTTTGTAATCTTGTCAAAATTATTTTTGAATCTTACATCTCACGATTTTTCAGAAATGGCGGCTCCGTTCCCCGTCTTTACCCTCTCTTCCCCCCATGTCGCTGACGTTTGTGCTATCCAGTTTTAAAGGTTTTACGTCGCTCGCAAACTGTTTTGCTTTCTTGTTGTTTGCACCAAAACGAGCTGCGATCTTCACGTAGTAGACGACCGGTAGCCAAGCAAGCTCGTCTTAAGGGGGGGTCGTCTTGTATTCCTTTGACCTGAAATGACACTAGCATTAACCGAGCCTCTCGTTCGTTTGAATTCTCCGTCAGAGCGCGAGCGACTAGAGGGAGGCTTCGATGTAGCACTTAAAACACGGCAAATATTCACAGCAGCTACAAGAGGCTCATTAAATTTTGATGCTCTCCTCTCTGTGCAGCTCCTACCAAAGTAATGGAGGCTAATTAGTGCACGCGCATACACAGGATTGCTAATGGAGAGCAACACATTCTGTCTTATTGATTCAGATGGCGCTCGGTGCTTTTTGGAAGTGAGGGGGGGAAAAAATGTAAAAGATTGTGCAGAATGCCTGGATGTTGTCCACGCAAAGACATTTTTGCAAGAGCAGAAATGCATCTTTTACATACATCTATACACACGTTTATTTCATAAGTTTTTTTATTGTTTTTTTTTTAAATCTTTGCAAAATTAATGCCTTTCCAAGCAACTAGCTTAGCTTCCAGACACTAATTAGTGGGATTAGTCAGCTTTAAATGTCACAAATTGATCCTTTCTTTGATTTGGCTTAGAGTAGGAATCATCTACTGATCCTAGAAGCTTAATTTACATTCATTAGACTTGCAGTATGAACAAGCAACACCCAGCCTGAGGTGAAAAAAAAAAAAAAAAAGCCTTCTTTGGTGTGGAAGTTGTTGGGGGGGAGAAACCACAGTATGGTTATGTACGTGGCTTTATGGCCCTGCAGTGCTATTGTCACCGCACTGATAATTCAGGCTACATAAAGGCAGCGAGGAAAATACCCGTCTGCATTTCCGATTCTGTGGTAACAGTTACACTTACGATCAAAGAATCTATAATTAATTACAATATGACAATGTTTTACTTTCTTAAAAAAAAAAAACAAGAAGTAAGACAGAATTCAGCCTTCATTGATAAAAAAATACACACTGTAAGGTGAAAATGTCACTTTCCCACATAGGAAAACAGTAGAAAAGATAACATTCAGCATAAGGGTTCATATCCTTTATGGACGAGTGTATCTGTGATTCAGCTCTTTAATAAAATTATTTATTGATTTATTTTTTTCTTTAGTGTGCCACAATTTGCCGGTGGTGAAAAGAAATGTTCCTGCTGAGGAACAAATGAAAGTTTTACATTGAAATAAATCATTTCAAATCAAACTTGAATCGGGAGCATATAAAACATGTGACTGTCACTGTTACAGGTGCAGCTTTCTGTAATCTTTTAACTTAGTGTCGCAGAGCTAGCTCGTAGCGCAGTTAGCATGTAATTTGTTTCTTTCCTGTCTCTGTGTGTTGGGAGTGAAAATGCGTCCAAACAGCGCTGCTGTGTTGACTTTGTCGGCTGAAGACGAACACACGTTTTGTCCTGGATGTTGGGAGAAACGCAACAAATTTGGGCAAATGTGAACGTGAATGGGTCAATTTGTGCTGATTTTGAAGCAAATTAGTATCTTATTTACAGTGACGTGCGGTGAGGTTCATAGTGGGTGAGGCACTGACTTAATCAAAATCAGATTTACAAATGTAGGCCGCCTGCATGTTATTGTTTACATAAGGAAATTTGCGCATGGGCAAAAAGACTATTCTTTTACATGCCATGCCGTAAAATCATTCCGTTAACGCAATCAAACTTGGACATGTAGATACTATTAAAGTTGTGCTATGTTCCACAGTAAGGGGAAACATCATTAAAGTATAACTCAAAACCACTTCTTTCTTGCTCTGTATCAGCTATACGCAGACTCGCTGAACATTCAGTCTGTTGCAGTACTATATGCTTTTAAGCTTATTGTTTATTTTTCGATTAATAATAAGTGATTGCTGTGGTAAGAGGGGAAAACTATAAATATATCGCTGCACTTGACTGACTGTATGGCTAGCTCCATGGCTAGCGCGCTGTTACTTTCTTACTCTGCAGTTGTGGAGTCACAATGTCTGGGATCATGAGAGAGCGCCCCCTGCCATGAGGCAGGAGAACTGCCTGCCTCACCTTGAATCTGTTCTCTGCCGTTCATGATCGCTCCTCAGCACACCAAACGCATTATACATAGTTGGTGACAAAACACACTGTACGTTATATACGCAAGCTAAATTATGGAAAATCAGTTTATATATTAAGTGCTTTTTAGGCACTTTATTGGCGACGTACAGACAGGAGGAACATGCTCTCATAGAATGGCAGTCAGCGCAGTTGGCGAGAAGTTACGCAGTCGAAGGTGAGGCTCAGCTTCCTGCTGCCTCACCAGCTTCGCTTCCGAGCATTTGAATGGGAAAGTGCAAAAATTCAGCAATTTAGAAGAAAAAATAATCAAAATTGGTTAAGCTAAATGAAAAATAAATACTTTATAGTACAAATCATTTAGGGTGAAAATAGCAATATAAATAATTTTATCACTATATTATTTTCCCATGATGATAGGTGAGGCTCTGCCTCACCTGCCTCCCCTGACCGCACGTCACTGCTTATTTATTTATTTATTTTTAGCGTTGATTATATCAAGATTATTTTGAGGACTCCTCACTGCAGGTCACAGGATTTGTGGGACTCTCTCCCTAAGTGTACCAGAGCTGCAGCAGTGGAAGAGCTCCTCGTACACAGGTTGTCCATTAGCTGGTGACCTTTACTTTAATGCATTTGCTGTGTTCATAACCAAATTTTATTTATATATATATATATATATATATATATATATATATATATATATATATATATATATATATATATATATATATATATATGTCAGCTTCATTCAACTTTGTACCAGGACTTCTGCTTCTCACTGAAAATACTGACAAATCTTTACTGTAAGTTTATGCTTGAGATTAGATAAACTTTTGCTTCCCCCTTTAACGCTTCGCCAGCATCTCTGCTCTCCATCAGGAATGTTAGGATCAAACAAAGCGCAAAAGAAATCATTGATAAACTTTTAAAAAACAAAACAGATACGTAAGATGCATAAAGTTAAGATTTGACCATTCTGAGTGTTACAGACTTTATGCAGTTACTTGATCTTGCTAATAAAAATTAAAATGAATAGTGCGATTTACCAAATTTTCAAAACCAGAATCCGCCCTCAGCATCAAACTTTCGAGCCAATTTTCGCTTCCACTAAAATGTCCGGGGAATCGAGTGTTGAACAGTTTGTGACGACAAAATAGAAGACATAATCCCTCTTCTGCTGACCAATCCGCATCCGGCCGTTCCTCTCTTCCACCAATCACGAGCCCCTTACCCACTAAATCGACATCAGTTACATGCAGACCTGCTTCGACAGCGGTCCTATGGTGGAGACGATGAGCTAAAAAGACCAACATCTTTCAGAGCTGGCCATAAGTCTCATATGGATTTTAATTTTTAATGCTGCCTCGGGGAACTGCGCCGAGCTGAGCGAGACCCCGAGCTGCCTGTCACTTTACATAATGTATGTGAAAGCGAAGCCATAGATTTAAATGCTGGAAATTTGACTAGATAAGTTTGACGTGTACATTTTTCACGAGTAAACAAGCCCCTTTAGCGCCACTTTTTGTGGTTTTAGTTTGGATTCCAGCTGTTGAGATGAATTTCAGACGTTAACCCAGACAGTTTCTCAGGACGTGAGTAAACCTTAAACTATTTCGCAAACTGAGTAAAACTCTGAGGATGCTCATGTCGCAGTTTTAATTTTCTCTACCTCTCATTCAGATCTTCCTGGTCCCCCATCGCTGCTTCCTCTTCCTCTCATCTGTCTCTCCGTCTCCCCTCACGAGCCGCCAAGATGATTCAAGGTGACAAGTTCACATCGTCTTCTCGGGAGCCCTCCTCTCCTGACCCACATTCCCTGTCGGCTCTGCTGCACGGTGCTCACACACATTCACAAAAAAAGGAATCAAATAAAAATAACCACGCACGCTGACAGCATCATGTACATGAAGACTAAAGTACTTAGGGTTTCAATAAAATCTGCTGACAGCAGGATAAGATGGATGATTTCGCAAAATCGCCACGTGGAGCCACTAGTGACGGGTGTCTTCTTTACGCTAAATAATTTGTTTCCCACTTCCTTAGGAAAACTTCTGCCAAGCTGTCGCTATGTGAAAAAGGGGGGGGAAAGTTGCGTATCTAGGTATGGAGTGAGACCACTGCACTTTCAGTAAAATATATTCCCGATATGGGACTGCAGTTCTGTACGATTAAAAAAAATGCATGTAAAAATTACATTTAAATGTATACTTCCTTTAAAAAGCCATAAAGTCCATCGCAGGAAAGAAAAAAAGAGAAAAAAGTGTCGACTGGCTCTCTGGCTCCTTGTACTCTTTCTGTTTCAGCAATTGCCTATTTGACAAAAAAAAAAAGAAAAAAAAAACGACCTGCATGTAAACACATTTTGCACGGCCTTTCTCTGAACATGCGTTAAATGAGCTGCAACTTCAGAAGGAAATAAGAGCTTCATGATGCATGAAAACGCCGCAGTTTTTCATTTTTGTTCGCCAGAAATGAAAAACGGAGCAACTAACGCGACTGATTTTAACCTTGCCAAATATATATATATATTTTTTTGCATATTGGATTTACAATACAGCAATAGTTAAAGCCAAAACCCAAGCTGAGAAAATAGAAGACGACAAAACAGGCATTTCCACCCCAGGGGGGGGAGGAGGCTGCACACGGAGGGAGCTTGTGCCTGAGGGGAAAGTTGAAGCACAAAAAAAATAAAATAAGATAAAAATTATGATCCAGGTTTACACGTTGCCAGCAGCTGGTACAGAGAGTGAGCCACTGCAAGTCAGCAGCGCCCAGGCCAAACTGGGATAGGACCCTCCTTGCGGTGGGACGTGCAGCGAAGCGCAGTGACCTGGAATCAAGAATGTTAGACTAACACTGTTAAATGATTCATTGGCAACAATGTCGATTAAAGCGACACATTCATCTTTATTTCAAGGCTAAAGAGAGACGGGAGAGGAGGAGTGAGGAAAGGGGAGAAGGAACTTACAGTGGTTCGGTGCGAATCCACGGAGCGTGGAGGGAAAAGTGAATCTGCAGTGTGAGCGGGTTGAGGTCGGGTTGAACAAAGAGCAATAAGCAGAAAATAATCCAGTCTACGATCCAACTAAGAGAAAACCGAAAGAGGTTTTTTTTAAAGTAAGACCACAGCAGGTTTATATTTCCTGAAACGCAAAGCACTTAAAGGTAAAAAGTACTTTACAGATGTTACAGTTCAATCAATCAGACGATCTTGAATTGTTGCTTGGTCCACATAGAAACACGAATTGATTCCCAGGTGAATGTTTCATTGACCTGATGCACAAATGGAGGTTCCACATCTTTTAGTTAAGCTTAATCCAGTCTCAGCTTCGACCAACAACTCGATGATAATGAACTTAATCTGGTCAAACGTAACTCAGATTATTTTACAGCAGTTATCTTAATACAGCACCAGCAAGATGCTGATTTCAGTCAGTCGGTCTCAGCAAAGAGAAAAAGGCTCGAGGAAAACGTAAACGGTGTCGACAGTTAAAACTTTTAGTTATTGACAAGATTTCCAAAACGGTTTTCGAACTAAAAATGTTAATCTGGCATAATGTCCAACTGTGGTGTCCTGGATTTAGCCCATGTGTATTAAATCTCTGGGTAGTTTGGGAGGTTAATAAGTTCACTAAAGCTCAGAGATAGAAAAAGGTTGCGGTCTCTGTGTCATTTATATTTTGTGCTAATTTCTTGACATACAGCAGGACAACTTAGTTTGCTTTGAAAGCAGTTTTGATGAGTCACTTTCCAGGATTTCTGACAACTTTTCAACGTGTCATTTTTACCTTTAACCGGCATCTCCAGCGTTAAAACCCGACTTGAACGTCATGTTTTTCTTTTTCTCAAAAATAGGAAGAAAATCCAGCAAAGACCCGAGACAGGACCTGAGAGATGCATCGACCTTCAGCTAATCATGTGACCTTGTGGCAGGTTTTCAGCTCTTAGGACTTAAAACATCATATTCTGTTTCTCAGGATATTTATCATCAATTTGTCTTTTATGTGCATTGGGCTTCCGTTGCCGCAGTGACAGGTCAGAGTTACGTTTAATAAAACAAAACAGACAAAATAAATATCTCATTCAGTATTTGTGGATTCACTAATCTGTTGACTTTTTCGTAGAGAACATCTAAAGTATTCAAAATAAAATGTAGCTTTAAAAGCTGGAGTACCTCGGTTCAATACGACTTTATACCACTTGCAAAGCAGCCAATCCAGGAGCACCATTTATTTTCCTTGGTTCTGATTGGCTAAGAGCAAAGATAAGAAAAACCGGGGATGTTAGCTTCTCTGGTAGCACTGGGATGGTATGTTAAGTTACATCTGATGTCTGAACTATTAAAAAAGGCATCTGTTAGCGTTTTTTGGATCGTAGCTATTCGCGGTCAGCTTTGGCTCAGGTACTGCTGCCATTCGCCATCTTTCCTTTGACGTAGAAACAACTTTTATGTGCTTCTCTGTGTTTTATATGTGTCCTCTATCTTTGGAGTAAAGTTCTGCTGCAGGTGTCTTCTGTTAAAACGAAGCCTTACCTTCCCACATGCTTGGTCAAGAGGAGAGATTGGTGCAAAGTTCATGACCCGAGGCAATCATCTCACTTTCCTCTGTCTGTAACAGCAATTGGGATTATATGCTGAAAAGAATTGTATCTCGTCTTGTATTGGAAATCTGAATTATTGATTTGTTTAGAATTTTCTGGATATAAATCGTTGCCCTTATAAAGTACAAAGTATGAAGGAATTGAATTGCTCTGGACCATCTCATAGCTATTCACAAACCAAATATTTGGGATTTGTGTGCATTTGAGAAATTTTTAATATGTATAACTTTATGCTTCACCTTAACAAAAGCACACACAACAAAACAGGAAACAGAAATATGAAACGCATATTTCACCCAGAGCCGTGTCGCGAACCGTCTTTGCTGAGACTCACACAGCGGAGGCTGCAGCTGCTGTTGTTCCACCACACTGCAGCTCATGTCAAAAGCACTCTCTCGGCGTCGACACACTGCGACTCTGAAGTTGAACAGAAAAGAAATAAGCGCTTTTGATGAAGCTCCAGCGTGCAAGTGCTGCTTTGAGTCGTCGTCTGACTGCGCTCCGCGTCGGTGGGTGGAAGCGGTGTCAGAGGAATCGCTGGTGTGGGTCGCAGCTGTAAACAAGCCCAGACAGCGTCGGGAAAACCTGGCAGACGGCGGAGCCGGTTAGCAACACAGCGACTGCATCCAAATGCAAACAAACAAACCGCCTGAGCCGAGCCACATGTGCATCCCCAGTCTTGGTTGCCGTGCGTGTCGGATTACCGCTCGCATTTAGCGAAACGCCAAGGAGTAGAGAGTGAAAAATCCAGCATGGAAGATTCAGAAAAGGAGACGGATGAACTGCTGATTGTTTTGTTTCTTTCCTTTTAGACTGTTTTCTTGATCTTAACCTTTCCAATAAGATAAGAAATGCATTTCCTTTATAGAGTGAATCAGTTGTGCTCTTATTGCTTTCCAGACATCTCAGAGTAAGATACAAAATGTCATCGTCTTTGTGATTTTACCCGAGCAAAACACAGAACTGGCATGGAAGGCATAAAAACTGAATCAAAACACTGTTCAATCTGTCATCTGAGAGTGCAATAAGCTTACCAAACCCTACCAATATTACCAATATACATTGGTCCAGCCCAATTGATTGGCTGGACCAGGAAAGAATTGACCAAAGTAGCAACCGACCAAAGAGCCACGATAACTCTGGAGGAGCTGCAGAGAGTCACAGTTTGAAAACGGATATTAGTTTGGCACTCAACAAACTTGTTCTTAATGGAAAACAGTGGCAAGATAGAAGCCAATGTTTAAAGGAATGCAAAATAAATTATGATTGGTTTGCTCCAAACTCTGTGACGGATTAAGTGCAAAATAATTTAAATGTTTGATCTACATGCAACCAGGCATGTCACACCACGCTGTTCATGAGAAAAAGGGAAGAAGACAAAGTTAGGAAGACGTCTGCCACTAAATACAGAATAGTTCTGAAAAGCTGTTTTATAAAATAAACTTCCTCTCCTAGTCAGTCTGATGGAGCGTGTGGGAAAGAGACCTTTATGAAATGTTGCAGCAAAAATCTAAAGAAATGTGAATCTCGAATTTTACATTTCACCCTTACCTGCTTCAGAGATTCAAATAGGCATAAATATCTCTGACGATGCGCAGGGTAAAGGCAGTGATTGTTACACATGTTGAAGGAAATACCTGTGTCCAAGATTTGGACTTTAGATTTTTGTTTTATCACAGAAATGTTCCATTAACGTCCTGTTATGGTTGCACATTGCCCGAAACATGAAAAAGTTGAAATACTTTGTACGTAATTTTTGCTATGTGCTATGGTTCCAACAAGGGTTAATTTGGTAGAGACCTTCTACCAAATGCTGAGCTGCAATGCTTAGTTTCCACCTTGTCTCTTCAAACCAAATAGTCAACAACATAAATGCAGGCGTGAACTGTAAACATCAGTCAGCATTCGCAGCATTAATAACCGGCAGAAGCGCCGCAAACATACAATTATCTGAAATTGTCTGATCTTACATCTTCCCTTGTTGTGACGTGAACGGAGCAACACCAGGAACGTTTCTGCCCAGAGTTAATCTAATCCAGAAAACGTCTCTATTTGACACGGCAAACCGGAGGGACGGCGTTCTGCGCCGGACTGCGTGATTAGAGGTGTTCTCTGATTGCGTGGGGCCCACTGAGAACAGCCGGAACTTCAGCGCCAGGACCGAGCTAATTACAGGAGGTTTGATTTGAAGCTCTCGAGCTGCAGACTGAACAAACAGGCAGATCTGCTTTACTCATATCTGCTGAAAGCAGACTCATTTATCCGAAAGAGGGCCGTAGGAAAACATAATAATGGAAAAAAAAACCGGTGTGTTAGCTGGGCTGGGTGTTCGAGAATAACAAGGTGGTGAGTTGTTTGGCGCCGTCGCCTCGCAGCAAGAAGGTCTTGTGTCCCAATTGTGTGGAGTTTGGAGGCTTTTTGTGTGCATGTGTTTGGGAAATGGCAGAATCTGAGTGGAACGACTGGTGGAGACTTTAAAGCTGCTTTAATATGGACAGATATTTCTTCTCCCTACTTTTATGTCTCTTATATTTGGAATATGATTCATAATTGAACAAAAGCAACGAATACGCACAACCAGGTGCAAGAAGTGCAGTTGCCGGTGTCTGCAGGAAACCCCCCAGATAGCGCTTGAACTTTCCCTCAGTTTGATACGTTACGACCGCACAATTACATCGGAAGCAACTTTCTTGAGTCAATGCTTTGTAAAACAGCCTTTCCCAGCAATCAGAGCCGCAAGTGTTCTGGAGTATGTTTGCATTATGTATCATTCAATTATTAATCAAATTGCATCAGCACACGATCAAATTGTTGCCCTTTTTTTAAAAGGAAAATATTTTAAGCTCACTGAGATTGGAAAGAGCTTCAATTTTCAGGTCTTGTCAGAAAATGTCAGTTGGATTCATGTCTGAAATTGTATCCAAGTTTTCTAAGATGCTTGTGAGTTTTTACTTTAAACCAAGTTTTTGGTCAATTTCACCGTCCGTCACAAATGTAACAATCCAGTCAGAGAGCAGACAGGCGGACTCTGTTTACTAACTAGTAGACTGTTGGTTGCACTGATTTTTTATTTTTCCCCTTTGGAGTGAAGGAGGCTTAATTCAAATGCACAACACACTTTTAAGATTTTTCTTATTGTTTATTAAAAAAAAAATTGAAAAACCAATAATTTTTCTTCCACTTAGCAGATATGTGCAACTTTATTTTTCCACCAAATGAATCTGAATAAAAGCATGCTGGTGTTTGTGGCTGTAACGTTGGGATATATGGGAAGATTCAAGGGGTATGAGTGTATTTCAAAGTCCCAGTGTGATTTAAAAATACACTGACGTCCATTTTTGGAAAAAAAAAACTTTTATTTTTGTTGATTCTTATGTAACTTAGCATAACAATTGGTCTAAAGGAAATACGGCAGAAGAGAAATGTGAGTTTAAATGTAGTTCAAGCAACATGTTTCTGAAGAGGTGCATAACTCCAAAACAATGAAGTGGAGATGCAACCCAAAACAAGAAGATGTCAAAAATAGTTTGCTGGAAAGGTTGACTGTCCCCTTGGGTGCAACTTACACACACACACACACACACACACATCCACCCCACTCACAGTCACCTCGCGTTTCGGATGCGTCTGTGAGAGATATTTGTCAGATTTGCTGGGTTCACACCTCCGATCAACGCGACAACTCTCTGTGATGAAAGCGACTCTGACTCCTGACACCCACCTCCTCACTCCTCCTCCTCCATCCTCACTACATCCCACACTTTTAAATCCTTCTCTCCCTTTTTCTCCTTTACCGTTGCGGTCGTCCCCGCTGACCTTTCTCCGTTTATCCTCCTTCCTCATCTTTCCCACCTCCCGTCTGGCCCCCACTTATTTTGTCTCGCCTCTCTCTGCTCCACCAAAACTCCCCATCTCAATCATCCTTCACATTTTCATTTTCACATTCGACACCGGAGGCATCCGACATCTTCCACTTTTAGCTCTGTTTACCTGTGTTTTCCAACTCCCATCTTTACTACTTCCTCTTCTAAATATATTGGTCTTTTCCTCGCGTCTTCCCTCGCCGCCTCACCTCCTCTAACGCAAAGTTATAATTGCCACCACGAGCAGAAAGGTTACATAATGGATGTACCAACCTCTCCTTCCTCCTTCACACCTAATCAAACACCGAGCTTAAACTCCAGAACAAGCTGCGTTGTTAGTTCAGGAAGCTGCTGTGCTTACATATTACATGAACGCACCTCCTCCCAAAATGTTTGAATATGGAAACAACAGCTTTGTGTTGTCTTTGGAGTAATGAGCTCCCCGTGAGCCGCCGCCACATCTGGGCCATTAATAAGGAAATGGAGGGAAAGGGGCGGAGGGATGGTAAAAAAAACCCAAAAAAAACATGAAAACATTGAGGACACATGAAACAAAAAGCAATCGCTGACAGCGATGCTACGCTTTGAAGCATCTCCCACTGGGTGTGTGTGTTTGTCTGTCTCCTGGTGAGCGTTTTTGTCAGTAAGCGAAGCTAGAGTAAATTAAAAAAAAAACCCAAAACAACAACAACAAAAAAAACAACATACACGCACGTTGAACAATGCAGAATAAACAGTTTCTTAGTGTCAGCTGCTAAATTCAAAGAGACAACTTGCTCCGTGCGAGTAAAACTTCTCAAAAACGTCTCATACACACACAAAGAGACACACATGCAGACACACACACACACACACACATTTCAGCTCCACTTGAGATTCTGCCTTTGCAAACCAAACATTTACATGTAATTTTGATGTAATTTAGCGTGTGCACCGAATTACACCAAAATAAGCTTTACTATTGCAATATTCATGTGTGCATAAGTGGGTCTAAAAAAAAACAAAACCATGTATTATACTTTAAGTAATATGCATTAGCTCTCTGCATGTAGATTACACATGTGGTCGTTTGGGCGGATGTTAGTGCGATGGAGATGCTTTCGCTCAGAAAAAAACGATGATTAAAGTGAAATGTGAGAATGGTAAGAGTTACATTGACGTTGGGATTTAAAAAACAATATCAGGACTGCGCGTTTTCCAAAAGAGTCAGCACTTTAGAGAATCTTTACCCGTATTTACAGCCGCAATCCTTTCAATCAATTGGAATTTATGACTTTGAGTGGTCTGCTCTCACACTTGAACCATTCCAATGTAGCTCTGGAAGACGAACCGTTCCACAAACTCAAGTTTTCTACAATGTCAAAAGAGTTACTCTCTATTTAGCTCCATCCGTCGTTGCACCAACCCTTTGCATTAATTGAAACCCTTGAAGTATTTAAGTTAGAGCAGAAAGAACCAGGAGGACAATACATGCTGTGTCAGAATTAATCTGAGTTTCTAAATTCAAGCTTGTGGCTCCCAAAGGCAACTATAACCTTAGACACGGTCCAAGGTTTCACTCTGCAGTGCGTTTTGCACCGCAATCTAATTTCTCATTTTTTTCTACTTCCTAATTTCACCTGACAGTATTAGATTAAAGCCAGGAACATAAAGGAAGCATAGCTTTGTTTGCTCAGGAGGGCGACTGATGGCTCAGTTCAATATCTGACTTATTCTCTGGAAAGTATCTTGGAAGGCCATCAATAGTTTCAACCCGGCCTAATTATTGTTTACGTGCTCACATTAAGACAGTGAACAAAGACAGCCAAAAAAAAGGCGCATTTTGTTGATTGTGATTGATTTGTAAAAGTACTAAAACAGGTAAAACACCCAAAGGAGAGGAATACTTTCTATAGGCACTGTTCGTAACGCCAATATTTTCTTTTTCTCCAATGCTTTTTTTATATGTCGGCAGGGTTGGAAAGTAACTTTCGGCAATGTAACTAATGGAGCCATCAGAGTCATTTCAGATGTATTGACATGAGGCAGTGAGTTTACTTTTAGGGTGAAAGGTTTTAAAATGTTAACCCAACAACAAACTTTTGATTTTGTCCAAAAATATGTTCTTCTAATTACTAAAGTGGTAAACAACGTGAACGAAAATGCAAATAGCAAAACAATCCCTAATGCAGCAGGGCTTTAGCCACACTCAGGGTTAATTTTTATACCCTTTTTTAAAAACTTTGACAAAACTCATCTCTTTAAAAGCCATTCAGAGGGCTGTAAGTGGGGTCTGAAAGCTGTGAGAAGTGTAATATTTTGAATTAGATTGTTTTTGTCAAAAGCAGTCACTCTCCAGTAGTGTAAATTACAAACACAGAAGTTGCCACGGAGCTTTTAAATCCTTAGAAAAGGTGCTGGTTCACTAGGTCTCAAAGCTACACCTACTGTAAGACATTTCCTCTCACTTTCTTCTTCTTACTTAACAAATCTTGCCACTGTACTTGTACTGTATTGTACTTCGCATTAGCTGCAGTACAACTAATGACAGATCAAGAATATAGCTTCCTGTTGCGGTTCAGTTGTTAGGTCTAAAGTTCACGCTGAGCACAGCCTTATGGTAAATATATTAACAATTGACTATGACAATACTATACCACTGCCATGGCAACCACTAGCACTAGTCATCATTTCATTTCACGTTCATGAAAGTAGACTTTTGTTGAAAGAGAAGGAGTAAAACAAAACTCAGGAACATTTAGATACGTACACAAAACATGCCAAGCATTTTCTCATGAAAACTCAAGAGCTTGAAATCAAAATTGTTTCCGCGACTCCTCTCGGCGTGGAGTTTGAACACAACAGATAGATATTTGTAATTTTGGGATGCTGTTTGGCTTACGACTTGTGATCATTCCCTCTGTGCATGTCTCCGTGCAGCGATGTGCTCTGTTTAAAAAGTAACACTGCTGCATTATTTATCAGCGTCACGGGGGAGGTGCCGTTCACATCTCTGCTCTTACTCCTCATGTGTTCTGATTCTCCCTGCTAATTCCTGCTCGTTAAGTCAGGTGGCGCGCAAAATGCAAATGTTGTGATTAACATGTTCTCCGAGAAATAATGACGGAAGCAGAGTAAGTCGGATTGTTTTTTTGTTTTTTTTTTGTGTGTGTGTGTTTTTGACTATTTATCCGCTCCGAGTTAATGTCACGCTTGCTTATCTTTGTTCCGCCGCGAATCGTGTCGTTGTCGTCAAATTACATCTAATCACGTTCAATCAGAACCTCTGTCTGGCTTCTGCCTCCCTTCTCATTTTCGCACACTGTGAGCTGATACGTGATGGTCTCGCGCTAATTGGGGACGATGTTTTTGCATATCAAGATAAACCGTCTCAGATGTTATCGCGGGGCTGTGATTGTTGCCAGTCACGTCTGGAGCCGGTCGACTCGTTTTTCACAAACTGCGAGAAAGAAAAAAAAGCCAAACGGGTTTTTTTTTTCTCGTGCGTTTTGAATTCACGACTGGGCGCGAGGCAACCGGCCCTCCGACACCGTTTCTCTTAAATGTTTATTGACAATCAGATTTCAGTACCAGAGAAAGACAGCCTGATTAAATACAAAGTGAAATGTTCAAATAATAACTTGATTTATTACGGGAGCCCGGCTCTCCAAATCAAACTGGCCCTCTGTGAAAAACTAATTGCTCCGTTCATGTAATCGCTGGTTGCACCTGGTAACTAGCAATCAGTCTTTTAAGTCACCGCGGGGAGCTCTGGCCCACTTTTCTTAATTCAGCTTCTCCGGTTAGTTATCTGGACTTTGACTAGGCCATTAAAAAGTGTTTTATTGCCCTCTGAATGTGAACTTGCTGGCACACTTTGGATAATTGCCCCGTTTCATAAAACCGAGTAAGACGGGTCAAAAAGTGCTAAAGCCAACGCCGGCCTTCGGGGTTTTCTGGGCCGGAGGAGAATCCACCGGTTCCATCAATTGCGACGGGTAGAAATGAGAGACACTTCTTCCAAAAAGTTCCAGCTTCGTCTCACAGATATTTTTTTGCGAGTCTTGGAGATTTTAAAGAATTTTTGGGGGGAGAAAATGTTGCAATTACCTTTGTGGGGAGTAAGTATTGTTGAAACAATTAAGTATTGTTTCAACAATCAAATGCTCTTAAAGGGCCAGTTGTGCCAGAATGCATTCATAAAACCTGCTCACAAACTGTTAAGGTATCAATGATTTCTTAAAATTAAACATTATTGAACACATTTTCAGTCTCGCCAGGATTTTGTGATTCTTTTGATGATTTTTTGTAATAAAAATCAAAGTGTTTGTGGTACTAATTTGAAAATATTTGCAAGATTTGCGCTTATGTGTGACGGTAAATGCGGCTTTTTATCACACACTGTGTAGATCATGGACTCTAATCTGACATCAATTAAAGCTGAGGCAGCTGTTTAGTACGAGTAAAAAGGTTTTTGACAGTTTTCAAGAAAAATCTGCAGTAAACTCCAAATTATTAGTGAAAAAAAAAAGAGAAAAAGGCACGGATTTGTTAATTTTTTGTGAATTTGATTGGTAACCCTAATAAAACTGGAGGGAGTGATTTATATAATTTGGCAGTAAACAGATAAAAACGTGTGTCGGCTTCTTTTCATGAGTCGAAGAGTCTTCAGCTCGCTTTTATTATGCTGGACACTCTTAGGAAAGCTCATCACTGTTCCACATTATTTATGATTGTGGATGACACATCCCATCTTGATTTGCTGGAGTCACAACATTTTAAAAATAGATTTGTGACAGTTTTTCGTTATTGTTTATTGTGTCTTTATTGTTTCTTTATTGTTCGCAAAGTAAGGTGCAGTAAGGTGTACGGCAGCTGTAGAAGAGCCAATTATCTATAAAGCACTGATTGCATAGAATATACAAACGTGATATGTATATAGAGAAGCTTGGTTCCCTCGTTCATCCCTGATGTCAAAGTGTGCCTTAGGTGATGCAATCTAAAGGTGGCAGCCTTATTTCAAGGTGTTAATAGAACAGATTGGGTATGTCTCGAGTTCGAATCGCTCCACCCGGGTTTCAGAGAAAGATTAGCGTCAGACGCTTTGCAGAACCACAATTAATGTTCGCCTTCTCAGTGTCTGCGTAGGATGCGCTCACGGCTTGTTTAGTCTGCAGTTTTTAATTTTCCCCGTTGGAACTTGCATCAGACGGGGCCTTGTGATTTTATATATTTAGTTTTTAGGTAGTTTGGATTCATTTGGAGTTGATTTTATCCTAACTGCACTGGTTGCATTTTCATTTTAGAGTCCATTTTAAAACATGCCATTTGTTTTTACTATTTTTCTGTTATTGATTTCACCTCTATTTTATTTCTACCTGTATTAATTGTATTTTTTTTTTAAATTATGTTTTATTTTTTCCCCAATCAATCTTTTTGATAAGGACTTTGCGTCTACTGTTTTTAACATCCTTTATAGTTAAAGTTTCGTAAATGTGGTGACTCAGAAGCGCCACACCCTCGTCAACAATTAGATTGATGAAATACATTTATCAACAATAATGGCGGGGGAAAATTACTGAAAATGAGCAATGAGTAATTACTTAAATAGTTAATTAATCATCTCATTTTCCCAAGTGGCTCATGATGAACGTTTGGCGCTCCAGTCAGAATGAACTTTTACTTGACTGTGTACAGAAAAAGAATTAAATAAATACTTAACAACAGTGGATTCCTGGTACTGGAGCTGATTAGAAACCATAACTGCCTGCGAAAAATCCAATTCCTCAAAAAAAATCCTTATAATTGCCTGTTTTAATTGTTCAGACATCAAATATACCCCAACATGCACCAATACGCACAGTGGAAACCATCGTGGTGCGACAGCAGAAACTGATATGTAGAGTCTGTTTCACCTCCGCTCTCGGCCAATCAGAGTCCAGGAAAATAAACGGCACGTCTGTATTGGCTGCTTTGCAACCACCAGTCAATAGAGGGTCCAGTAAGTATTTTATCAAGATTTGATTAGTTGAACTTTTACATGACTAATTTAAACACATATTTCTGAAGTAATTTGTACACTGAAGGAATAAAAAAAAAAGAAAAGTGTCCTATACAAGTTAATACATTCTTTCTTCAATGTATTGTGGGCCTTTTTTGGATCTCCTTTAACTTCAGGCTGTGAGAGTGGGGGTGTGTGTGCGTGTGTGTGTGGGGGTTGGGGGGTGCGTGTGTGTGTGTGTCTGATTGTTGACAAGCCAACAAATCAATTTTAGTTTTACTGGACACATTGGTTACCACGTTACAATCCATTCAGGCACCAGAATGTGCTGATGTCTTTCTACCAGGTTCTCACTTTCCCTCCCCCCGGTGAGGGTGAGTTATGATCACACCCTGATGAATACAACTATATAAAAACACCCTCATTCACACAAATGCACCTCAGCCTTGGTCAAAGTGCCCCAGATGGCTGTAAATCGTCTTTTATGAGAAAGACTTGATGAAAGCTTTTCCCTGGACACTTTTTCCCCCCTCCCTTCCTCCTTTGGCCTTCGGGCAGGTTGGTTTATTTCTCCACACACCACCACCTTTATGTGCCACTTCTATCATTTTGCTCTGACAAGAACAAGATACAAGCAGCAGGGGAAAATAACCAAATGTTAAATGTTTTTATTTATTTTTAGAGGGGAGTTTTTTTCAACTGAAATGAACAGCAAACTGACAATTTTGCGCACGAGTCATTTTTGGTGCTGTAAGAGGAATTGATGTTATGAACGTAAATGATTGTGAGCCGAGAGATGTTCCATAACGTCAAAACACCAATAGGACACAAAGTTGAGGAAAACATGTTGAATGTAGGGCTGTAACGATTCCTCGAATGATTCTCCGTTATTAAAATTTCTCGAGGAAAATTGATCTGCCTCGAAACTTCGTTAAATGATGTTTTATTATGTTCCGGTCAGCGCTCTCACTTCCGCCTATGAGTTGTTGCCAAGTGCTAGCAGCATGGCGTTGAATTGTACGGCGTTTTATGAGGTTTTTGGGACAAATATTTATTGTTAAGTTATGTTGCGCGATGCTCGGAGTACGACAGCGTCGTCACCGTCTTGGGGGAGTGAGAGAGAGATAGAGATCCGATTACTCTATGAATCGTAAAAATATTCTGTAGAGTACTCAATTACTAAAATATTCTTTTACAACAGCCCTAGTTGAATCTGCTTTTTTTTTTTTTTTTTTTTTTAATGGCGTATGAATTTAGCTGAAGCTTCGAACATCTATTCTTCTGTAAAGACTTAATGCTAGTGAATACAAATAGGATGGCGATATCCTTTGTTGTCCAGAAAATTAAGACATGTGGGAACGCGCCTATTTACACAGAAGACAAAGAAATAAGAAATAAGGACAGCAGACTGTGCAGTAAGGCTAATCTTACAACACAAGAAAACGTACATTATACAATTAAAAATAGCAAACTCAGATTCAAAGAAATGTGCAGCCGAGTACTTAAAGAAAGAAAACTGTACAATGTGCAAAAAAAGCCCCCCCACAGACTATTACTAAGTAGAAAAAAATGACATTCAAACATCAAGGATGTGCAAGTAACACCAGGAATGTTACTTGAAGTGAGAAAAGCGAAAATAACAGCAGGGTTGTAAAGAGTTATGGAGTTTGTTGGAAGCAGCAATGGTTATAAAGTCTTTCAGCTGCTGGGAGGAAGGATCTGTGGTATCGCTCCTCTATGCACCTGGGATGCAGCACCAAAGCAGTCCAATCCAGAGCGAGGGTCGGAAGATGCTGTCCAACACTGATGATATTTCATATACTGGACTGAAAATAAATGCATCATTTCTGCTTTGCAAAGTCACTGAGCTGTTATTTCTCCTGGGTTTTGATAACTTTGCCAGTATTAGCAATCCCTACATGCACAACTAAATACATTTACCGTATATGCCAGTAAACCTTTATGATTACAGTTAATAAATGAAACTTTGGATTTACCTATAGTTCTCTCTTCATGTTGTTTTTTGACAAAAAAAAAATCTGCCTCTACAACAGAGAATGTCTGATATTCCTCCAATAGCTCCCGCCGCTCTCTCCTCGCCCCGGTGCCGACTTGTCTCATCACGGCACTTAAGCATCGGGTTTTGACAAATTTTCAGTGACACTGTTGTGATGGCGTTCCTCGGGATAAGGGGGCTTTTACTGCTTTCTGTGCTGATTGGGAGCCGCCAGAAGGAGGACAGCAATGAGAAGACTGCAGGAGGCAAGAGGCTGATGGAGACGGAGAGGTCTGTGTTCCCTTGAGACGCAGCTGTGCTTCAGATAGGCTTTCAGAGCGGAAACGGAGATAAAGATGGAGGGAGGAGATCAAGATAAACCAAGAGTTTAGGGTTGTTAGAGAAAGAGTGGATTAAAAGAGAAGAGAAAGAAGCCCCGTGGAGGAGATAAATCTGAGAATAAAAGAAAGAAATGTGCCTTTAAAACACTTTTAGAGTGCTCTTCTGTCTTCTGCTGTAATTGCCAGCAGCTCTCTTTGACATCAGCCCAGGGGTGTTAGATAACAGCGCTTTGTTTCCTGTTCTGTTCTGTTTCCCTCCCCTCCTCTGCAGCTCTGATAGACTGCTGAAAAGACCTTGGAACAGAGCTTTAGTTGGCCAAGACGAACAGACTGATGCAAGGACTGTCTGAATTTATTCTTGTTTAAAACAATTGCAGATTACAAAGCACACGCAGTCACGTTTAAAAAAAAAAAAAAGATAATAATTGGAGATGCTGCAGCCGGCTGTTGTTTTTCTAGAACATATCCTGATTTCAGTAATTACGCTTGAGCGATTAAATTTTAAAGTTGGCAAGAAGAGGCATTCTCTGTTTGCAAATGGGTACTTTTCTACATTTATCCCCAATTAAAATGGCAATAATCACAGGCAGGGGCTCATGATGAGAACCTCAGCAGCCTTTTGAAGGACGTTTGCTCTGCTCAAATCTGAAGCTTTTAGGTTTTTTTGTGCTGCCGACTGTTGAAGTGAGGGTGGACATCATGGTGGATATTCACCTGACTCCTACATTTTTTAAATGCCTTTTAACAAATAGAGAAGTTAAATCTTTGGAAAGACCAATTAATTAAAATTCACAAGAAATACTTGTGAACGTTTATTGTAGAAAAGCTAAAACAAATGAACGGGGTTTCCTCGCTTTTACACGTGAATTTAAACAGTATGATGCTTCTTACAAAGTGAGTTTAAAAAAAGCAAAATAAAAAAAAACACGGTAGTTTCTGAGCTAAATTATTTTTGTGTATCTGTTCTCTTCTGTCCTTTGGGCATTTGCGTTAGCTAGAGCCCCCGGCACAAAAAGAAAGCTAAATCCTGTACTTTTTGAACTCTCAAGTTCTGCAAATATCTAATTTTGTGATACCAAAAGAGACATTTTTTTTTAAGACTAACAGAAACCCAGTCGTCTATTTCTTTTTTTCAGCTTTATGTTCATATTGTATCCAATGTGCAGGGGGACAAAAACACAAATTTTACTTTGTTACAAAATGGACATCATTGTCATTTTGAGTAATTCATAAAAGAACAAGAATTAATGACCATCCAGCTGCTGGTCCAGTATGTTTTGCTTTGACAACTATAATTGTCATTTGGGTCAATTGGTGACGCTATGCTCAAGTTTTCTATCTAGAGCCACCAAAGGATACAGTCAGTCGGCTGTGACCTCGCTGATATAACTTCCTAAATGATCCACAAACAATACCTGTCTGATGTAAGGTTTCCTGGCTGGTTGGCAGATGATGGAGATCCACTCATTCCTTCACAATAAGAGCCTGAAGCTCTTATTGTGAAGGAATGAGTGGATTCCTTCACAATAAGAATCCACTCATCCACTCATTCTTATTGTGAAGGAATGAGAATGAGTTATTCCTTCACAATAAGAGACTGAAGCTCTTATTGTGAAGGAATTCCAAACGTCTTTTTATGAAACTACTTACAGCAGTGGTCTTGGAAATAGTCAGGAACTGGTTTTGGTCTTGCACTTGGTCTCCCTCCCAGAAGACTGAGACAAGCCTGACCTGGTCTTGTCTCACTCTTTTTTTTTTTTTTTTTAACAAAAGACTCGGACACCAGATTCCCTAAAGACTCAGTATCTTGGTTCTGAAAATCTTGGTCTTGTCTTGGTCTTTTGTAGGGTCTTGGTTTTGTCTCAGTCTCCGATTTGGTGGTCTTGATTACAACTCTAAATCTATTCCGCATTATGTCCTTTACCTTGACGTTAATATTCTTGGTTTTCTTACATTGGAATAGCTCCAGGGAGGGTATAATCTCTCAAACCTTGGAACCAGATTAGGGTGAGATCATGTGAGCTTTAGAGGACATTAGACTTTATGAACAGATGCTTCAAGCAGGCTGACAAAAAGGGCAGGATGACACAAATGTGAGTGATTCAGAAAATGCTCGTTCAACACACAGCAGAGTCTAATATCAGCGTTCAACAGAGATACAAGACAGCAGGTAACACAACCAAAGAACAAATAACCTGTGTAACCAGCTTGGTGACGCAGGTTACCAAGCAACAGGAGTTAAAGGTAACGCAAGTACGCAGGGAGCATCAGATTTCATATACAGAGTGGCATAAAGGTTGCCGTGACGACACTAAAACTAAACTGAACCGAAGCGAAAGACCGACGCATCCAGATGCAAACTGTTGCAGCTCTGCGCTCATCGGACAACAACGATAATGTTTCATTGATGTTCCAAGTGTGTTGAGCTGGGAGGACGATATGAATCCTGTGATGACGATACGTCAACCCGCCCGGGTCAGGGACACTGGGGCCTCTCTCTGCGGGAGAACATGAAGCTTATCAAAGAGAGGGAATTATGTGGACTCATCAGAGCATGCAGGAGTGTGTCTGTATAACTTAATTTATCATCTGTGTGTGCCTTCACGTTCGGTATCGTTTATCATTTGTCGCAAGATGGGAGTTTTCTCCTAAAGAAGGTTAAAGACGGCAAAGGTTTAATAACCTTTTGCCAGCAAATCTGCCAGCATTTCTAAATCAAATTCCCAAAATGCATCTGCAACAAACTTTTTCCTATAAATTTCCCCTGGAAAAAAAGAAGAAAAAAAAAAAAAAGTATTTAATTATATTTGCTCAAATGTTTTATTTTTCCCCGTCTAATTTTCGTTCTTCTGTCTACGGCCTGTCTCTCCCACAGCACAAACTTGGCAAAAGGTCAGTGAATTTCATACTGCAGGGCTACTTCCCCACCTCTCCCAGCCTCTCTCTTTGTTTTAATAAAGCCTAATTGGGCCTCTCATTAACAGTGTAGCAACCTTCAGCCGTTAATGATGTGGAACTTTTTAATTTGGCCGCAGGCTGGACCCAGAAGTTGTGCGCATTGTTCACATCGAATTAGGGAGGCGCAAGCGGAGGCGTTTTCCCCTCCTCTTTCGGTGCGTTTGCACTTTATCCAAGAGATGTGTCTTTTAAGACCCTCATGTTAAAGCAAGTCTGTTTAAAACGCAAAAAAAAAAAAAAAAAAATCTCTGTGTCCTGGCAGATAAAAAACAATCATCTCTCTCTTCTCTGTCTTTTCAACTTGAGCCATTTTAATATTTATGTGGCCGATTTCAGCCGTGTTGGTAGTCAAGAATGTGACTTGTTCTTGAAATGAGTCATATTTACAGCAAAACAATTTTTCATCGTCTTGCTGGGGGAAAAAAAAAAAGACCAATTAAGTCAGTCAAAAATGAAAACAAAAAAATACGGCTGTCTGGTGCAACTGTCGGTGAAATGGGTAAAACTGGGAGACCTTGTCCATTTCTAATCTAAAAACGTATCCTGCGTTGTTTTTGACGCATCCTCTGATAGTCTTTAAATAAAGTTATGTTTCATTGCAGTTGCAAAGTCTCAAAATAAAATAATTTCTGCTTAAAAGGCTTTGGACATTTCTTTTTACCATCCCCCTTACATTTAACTTGGATGTAATTTGTCACAGGATCCAGGAGTTTTAAACTTTTTGGAAAACTTTTCTCACTGTAGATGTGAGCAAATCTATGCAGGCGCTTGTTTTAACGTTCTAAATGTGATGAAACTAATAGACTCTGCGTCATGTTATATTTACACCAAAGCGATGCGGGAAATCCTGGATTAATCCAGACATAATTTATGTTGTGCAAATATTAGCCGGTGGAATGATCAACGTCAACAGTTGTGACCTTGTAAAATTCAAAATGGCAGAAAGTTGACTTCATAAAATCCTTTAAGCTGAGCCCATAAAAAAGGAACTTTCCAATTTCTGATGTTTTATTATCCCACTGCAAAATTATTTATTTACTACCCTTTTGGACTGTGGAGGGGTGTTTTTTTTTTTTCATTTTTCAAAACAAACTTTGACTCTCGTCAGTTTTTTTATTGATTTTTTTTCTGAGAAAATGAAGACTCCAGTGAAGTCGTGACGCCGCCTTTACGTTCCTTTGTAACCCTTCATTCAGGTTCGTCCTCAGGGCTCTGCAGCTATAAATCCCAGCCCAAAAATGAGCTAAAAACCCGTCAAATCACAAACATGAATGAATCACTCGAAGCGTTTCACTGATGAACGCTATATATCTGACACCAGCTCCTTCCATTTCCATGATTAGGAAAAGTTGCGTTTCCAGATATAAAATAAACGATCTTTCCCTGTCCCTCCTGTCTCTCTGGAACAGAATCGACCTTTCGCGGCCCCGAAAGCCGACGGTGGCGTCCGCCTTGATGTTCCTCCGTTTGAGGGCGACGCCTCTTTACAGCCATCACACACTTCACCGTGAGCATCCTTCAATAAATTGGCTGCCCTCCTGTCAGTTGTAATGACATTTACAGTGACCACCCAGCCATGCGTGTGCATGTGTGTGTAGGTAGCATGGCTTTGTAGAAACAGGGGCTTTGTTTTAAAATATTTATCACCCATCAGTCTATCCCGACATCTGGGAACATATTTTCAGTGGTTCTTGACCTTTCAGGCTGGTAGAGACACCAACAGACCATTGTTGTCCGATCTGGTGTATTGAGGTTTAAGGGTATTGTATCCTCCTCCCTTTATTGTTGCTTGACATTTAGATGTTCTCTTCCGGGAGGGCAAGCCATCAGTGGCCTCCATGTTTTAATGTGAACGTATGAGCGCATGGGGGAAATGTGCTTGTCCTTTAAAAAAATAAAAATAAAATTAAGTCTCCGAAGATGCGGCTGAAACAATGATATTTTGCAGATACTTTGGTTTAAGGGTTTGCGATCGCAAGGTTTCTGTTGGTGGAACATGTGGCTAAAAAGTGTTTGACGAGGAGATAAAATATAGTGATTTAATAGTGTGAAATACGTAAGTGCACGCCGCAAAAACAAACTCTTGCCAAGTATATTTTATCTGGTTTTGTCCTAGTACACTTGGAAATAGACAAAACTAACTTATGAGTAACTTTTCAGCAAATTGTAGGAGTTTGTTGTGAGTCAATTGTTGCTTAGTACGGATTAAAAATGTATTAGTTCCACTGGCAGATTTTTTTGACTTGTCACAAGACATAAGTGAAAGAAATCTGCCAGTGAAATAATAAATGCCTTACAACAAGTAGCTTGTGCACTGTTTTAAAAGCAGTTTTGGACAATTTGGTAAGCTTACATTATGTTATTCATTTGTTTAAGCTGTGAATGCAATAATTGTTTATTTCTTAATTGATGCTAACAATGTGTTGTGTTTTTTTTCATCTTCGCTTCAGGTGTTTTTTCAAGTCAGAAGGAAGGCAGAAGTAGACAACCCGATTACAGGTTGTTCCATTTTTTTAAAATTTACGTCATGGTGATATTAATAGATGTAGGTACTTCTAAATATCCTAAGTGTCTGTAATTTTGCTATGGTGATTGAACAAGAGCTGGAGCTGGAAGTTGAGCTCCTTAACCACAGGTATAACACCATCTCTGTAACTTGACTTAGTTTGATTAATTAGGTGATTTTATTTTCTAAAAAAAATGAAACGTAAAAAAGCTCCCGGTAGAGTCAAAATTCAGTAAAAACCATAAGCTACCAATAAGCTACCTCACAGATTTCTTCCACGCATTTGGCCATATATTGAGCAAACATCATTTCTTTTAAATATCTGCGTAAAAAAAAAAAAACTGCTCTACCGCCAGAACCATTGCTCACCCGCAAAGTGATTACACATCGTCAATACTTTATTCAACGAGTCAAGATGATGGAGGTTGATGAAGTAAGTCCATGAAACCTGTGGAGCAGTTTTCTTTTATGGCGCCATTAACATAAAGCTAGTCATTAATATGGAAGCCTCTGAGGCACATGCAAGCATTCATAAATCAAAAAGTGACCTTGAGAGATGGGATAAAGAGAAAGAGACTTGCTCCCCTGATGTACTTCACAGGATCTGAGCTGCTACCTGTCGCTTTATATAGTATTTGGACGCCGCGCACATTTTGTTGGCCTACATTGAAACTCTCTCCTGGGAATCATTTCTCAGGTACTTCATTCTGAACATTTATTAGTCCACTGGGGCTTGGATGTTAAAGTTTGTTCTCATTGATATAAGCATGCGTTAATTATTTACAGAATGATAAAGATTGGGGGTTGAGAGTGTGGGGGTGGGGGGTGGGGGGAGAGAGCAAATTGTAGGAGTTTGAGAGGAGTATTTGGAAATTTGTGTTTCCAAAATATTCCTGACTGGTCCAGATCTGCAAACTAGGGTTTGTGGTTGCTAATGAAGAAAATGCAGAATAAGTTGTTCCTTGCAAGATCAGCTTCTTCCTGTGATTGTGACACCAGTGAACTTCAGAAAAGTAGTCATTTTTTGCCGTCTCCTGCAACGGGGAGTCCAAGAAGTTTACAATAATAAAAGCAACATTTAACAGAAATGAATAAAGACTCTCCGCCCACGTGGCTCTCTCTCTGAACACAGCCTCCCAGTGCAGCTCCAGAAACGTAGCTGACGTTCCCTTTACTTGCTCTAGGAATGTATCGAGGCAACGCATTAATTCATCAAAGATATGATATGCAAGAAGGGAATATTCCCTCATAATGCTGACAGGGAGGATTTTATCACTTATACAGCTACAAAGTCAGCAATCTCTTTTTTTTTCTTTTTTTTTTTAACCAGCTTTCATTTTACCAGCTTTCATCAGCGTTTCGTCTTTGGGGGTTCCTCATTGTAAACAGCATTTGTAATACACCCACTAATTGTAATTAAATGATTTTATCTTACGGCCAGTTTCACTGTAGAAGAATGTTTCAAACGATCAGGGCTCCATCTATTTTCTCTGTTCTTATAGGTGCCAGACATATAGATATATATATATATATGAAGTATATATAATGATATATACTTTATATATCCTTAAAGTGAAACACTTTAAGGATATATATATATATATATCCTTAAATCAGGATATATATATATATATCCTTAAATCAGGATATATATATATATATATATATATATATATATATATATATATATATATATATATATATATATATATATCAGCTGTCAGTTTCTCTGACACCTGACATGTCATGTTGTCTAAGAAAATGTATTGCTACTGGTTATGTCTTCAAATCACATCAACACATTTTTATTTTATAAGAACATTTGATTCAAACTAGGTTGTCGGCAAGTCAAACAGCATCTCAAATGGATTTGGTCTTTGGCTTTCTTTAGTCTGATGTAGTGTCTCAAGGTTTTTTTGTTTATTTTATTTTACAAATAATTGTATGTTTTTTTTTTTTTTAAAGAAAATTGACAGAAAGACTTTGAACCTGTTAGTGTCGCATTTCTGAATCACTTAATCAGAAGGTGCTTTTGTTTTGAAGAGCAATGTTCACATTTTAAATGTTTTAAATGTAACTTTAGGTCCAGAGGGACACGCAACTTTAACAGTTCGGCTGTTAAGTTAAAAGAAAAAACAAAAGACGCTGACAGTGGCAGTTCTTTAAAATGAATCTAAAGCCAACAGTTGGGCAGCAGAGGTTAAATATTTTGTCTTCAACAAACTGCCATGTGCAGTTTCTCATTCCCTGCTGATTTTTAAAAAATTTCCCCGACCTTTACAAAATGACTCGCAAATAGGAGAGTTATTCATTCTCTTGTTTGTCCTCTCGCTCGCTTCTTCCCCCAAAATTATCATTTGACCTTCAGAGCTTTCTGATTTCCTCACAGCAGCTCAGGGGGGTCATGGTGCCATTGACAGCACAAAATCTAGTCTAAGGAATCTATCTATCTATCTATCTATCTATCTATCTATCTATCTATCTATCTATCTATCTATCTATCTATCTATCTATCTATCTATCTATCTATCTATCTATCTATCTATCTATCTATCTATCTATCTATCTATCTATCTATCTATCTATCTATCTATCTATCTATCTATCTATCTGCAATAGTTAAATTGAAAAAATAAAGCTGTGTTGCTCAAACAAAATGCATGATTTTTAAGGATCTGTATTTACTTGCATGCATGTTAATTTTCATCACTGCCTTGTTTGCGAGCTGGTCATGGCGATGTTACGTCCCACTTTTGTTTCAACGAGCCATTAGTAACTTCAACAGACGTCAAATCCAGCTGGCATGTTCGCAAATCCAATCGACATTGTGACCACAATAGCTTGTGTAACCGGCGAGGACATTTCATTATTGTTTTTTTTTTTGTTTGTTTTTTTAAATTTTTTGTCAGGAAATCAGCTGGATTTTGTCCGTTGCAGACTGTGGTTGCACAAACTTTACATATAAACCGAACCTTTTTGCCTCCCCACCGTTGGGTTTGCACAGGTGTGGTCTCTTCCCCCTCGCAGAAACATTCAAATGTGCGGAGCAGGCCGAGCGAGCGGCAATCACAAACCAGCAGATCAGGCTGGATTATCTGCCTCGCCGTTTAAATCCGCGCCAATCGTTAAGCAAACACAGATGATGAGAACCAGCTTATGGTTTAGAAACGGATCAGGAGGTTCTGCACACACGGCGAGGCGAGCTTCCTAACTGGAGCTTAAACACCAAAGTCCTTCAGGAAACGGACAACTGGTCAAATTATGCCTGACAGCCTGCCTTGAATACAAAGCAACACATGCGTACGCACAACAGGTTGGTTTTGTATGGAATAAATTAACGTGAACACAAACCTGTTTTTCCCTTATGTTTCATTTTTTCGGGGTAGGAAAATTGAAGATTTAAATGGACAAAAAGTTCAATGCTGTGCAACTTCTGCCTTGATCTGGGACGCGCTGGGCGAGGTTTGGGTCATTCTTTTGGTGGGGTTCTTTTGTTCTCAAAATGAAAGAAAATCTAATTTTTCTCTCATTGTGGCTTCAGTGTTGGATCCGTTTTAAAGCCCGATTCTGCCTGAGTGCAAAATCACACCTGATGCAGAACAAAAAAAGTGCCACGTTTAAACTGGGAGGTGATGTTTGAAATGAGTTGGTGTTTCCACAGTGGAAACTGAAGCCCATTTTCTTAAGTGTTTTGCTTGTATCAGACCAACCTTGATGGGATTCAGTAAGTTCCATTGATTCAACAATCCAATGTGCAAAACTAAAAGATTTACCTGTGTTTGGAGATTTATACAATCGGCGTGTTTCCATGCCCTGTCGCCAGCATATCCCTGATAGGCGGTAAACAGAGAGCACCTCTAGGACCGCTAAATTCCTCTGTGAATGCACACACACATGCGCCCACAGATGGATGAGTGCAGGCAGCAAGCACACATCTACCCAGCAACTGTCTGGGACGGCTCCCCCCCCCCGTCCCCCCACCGTTCTTGCTCTTCCTGTAATATCCTTTGAGCCCGTTGTATCTGCACCCACTGGAATCATGCAATAACAGCCTGTCAGAGCTTTTTGTGCCAAGAAACATTTGCATATTCAAATGTGTTGACGAGTGAATCTCGCCGTGGCTGATTTTCTAATGTGCATATTCACATGGTGGATTTGTGTTCATGCTTTGAGCTGTTAATGAATGCATCAGACTCATTCTTTGCCACTTTTTTTTTTCTTTTTTTTTTACTACTATTCTGCCAAATCCTCGCCATAAACTAAGTGTTTGCCTGTGTTTGTGAGCGCCACCTGCGCGTTTATTGTGTTTGTGCATGCGTGTGAATTCCCTCATACCTATGCACAAACACATTTCTGATTTATGGCCCGTTCATTCCCCGCCAAGCGACACAATCGGCCTACAAATAAAAGATAATGGTACCAAAGTAAACAGCGAGCGCGCGGAGACCCATCCAGCTCCGCAACTTTTATCACATCAAACGCGCAGATGTAAAGATTTCCTTGGAGCGTGTCTGGGATCAGATCAGCCCTGAACATTTCTTTTTATGCTTTTCCGACAGTCGGAGCAGTTTAAACAAATATAGTATAATTCTTAACTTTTCAAATTTTAAAAGAAAAGCTGTTCCACTCTCCTGTGATGCATTTGATTACAAGCTAAGCACCACTCTGAGTCCAAGTGGATGAGAAGATAATGGCTTGGTTAGGCAGCTGCTGCCATGTGACCATGGAGCAGTGGAAATGTTGCAGTTAGCAACCTTAACATTCCTTAATGTGTAAGACTACAAAAGATGTCGCTCTAAAAAGGTCACACACTACAAAAACATGGTGCGTGTTCACACTGCCCCTCTATAATCCACTTTTATCAAACGCTGGTTCGTTTGCCTGGACGGTCCGATTGGTGAGGTGTGAATGTGCAGACAAGCTCTTGAAGCAGAACAAAAATCACGCCATGCGATCTAGAGACCACTCCAACAGGAGGAAGCAGACGATGGCACAGGGCATTCTGGGTAAATACAACTAAAACGACTGAGAGGGTAGAAGGAGAAATGGCTTGTGGTGTTTTTAAATCAAAGACAAAGGAGAAATCCTACAACCGCCAAAAACCGACAAAATAGAAACTCCATTTTCGTTTCCATTTTGTGACGGAGGAAGTTGTGCTCACGTCTTCTTCTGAGGTTGTCGTGTTGCTTCCTCCAGTGGTGAGGAAGAGGTTTCTTCAAAGGCTTGGGTTTTGATTGGTTAGGACCTTAGAGCAAACAGAAACTGTGCTGAATAAATGTATTTTTGTCGTTTTTAATGTAAATTTATAAAATGTGTGTATCAGTGTGTGTGTGTGTGCTCACATAGTTTGGATTTCTGTTTCCTAGAACAAATCCAGCCCTGGTTGTGTCCATCCGTCTTCTGTTACATGTCCACTGACCCGTGTTGAAATTCACTTGGTGTCCATCCTGCACAGCTGAGCTTCCTCACAGCAGCAGTTTGTTACAGCAAGTAAGGAACAGAAATCACCTGTTTGCCTGCAATAACACCAACAGCACTCAGTTTTAGCATAGTCTCTGTTTTGTGCTCTTCAGTCCTGTAATAATAAATACTATATGATAAAAACGTTTGTTCTAATGTCACATTTTATCTACAGGTAACATTTACAGCATAACAGAAATGCTCAAAAGGCAGACAGAACCCTGTTGTTGTTGTTGTTTTTTTTTACCTGAATTTAAATCCAACATTGTAGAAAAACATTTATTATGTTTCTGCTGCCAATCAAATCGATTAGAGATTATAAATTTGAACATTAACATCCAAACATACACCACTAGTGTAAATTTAGGTATTACTCGATTAACTAGGCACTTTAGCTTTGCCAACACAAATTTTAGACAATTCAGATTTCTCTGTAAAGGCTACAAATAGCTCAGCCGTTAGCATTATCTGCATGGCTAGAATAATGGCACACAGTAGACTCGTTGCATTTTTCCTACAATAAGTTCAGCCTTACCTCAACTCTGAAGTTGAGGTAATTCCATATTTATACAGAATTTACCATATAAATACTGTGAAAATGCTGAAAACAGAAAACTTTGAGGTCTACTTCAGTAGCATCTTCCACACAGAAGAGTGTTTCCATCATTAATGTGTTTTTCCTTGGCTATATTGTGTTCACTGATTTTAAATTTTATACTGTCAAAGTCTGGTCACCACAGCTGCCGGTATTTTACAGTGGATTAGAGACTTTCTTTTTTTCTTTTTTATGTTTTTACAGTGAGTTCACCTGATGCATTTACACTTTATAGCTATTTATGACGTCTAATAAAGTTTCTGATCTAAATATCAAAACGTATGTTTACCATATTTTTTTAGACATGAATTTCAACAGGTGTACTCCGGCCTGACCTACATTGTCCATCTCCTTGTGCTGTTCTGTGGATAAAGCTGTTCAAGACAAGTGGGTCAAGATTATTAACAGAAATAACCAAAACCAACAGCGCTGTGAGTTTTGAGCTGTGGTCCTCAGTCATTTTTCCCTCTTCGCTTTAATTTGTTCTGCAGTTTTCCTGCCTGAACCTAAAAAACAGCAACACATTTTTAAATACCAAGCAACATGCATGATGTGTAAAGTGGCTAACATAACAAAACACACAAACCAGCTGCTGAAGTTGTCGGTAAAAAAAAAAAAGCGACGTCGATTGCTCTCCGTCCTGTCAGAGCAATTTCCTGATGGCTTGTATGGAGATTATATAGACTCATCCATAAGCAAACGAGGAAATATCCATATTACAAAAGATGAAACCAGAGCCTGTGGAAAACTCTTAAGTGGCGAGTCATTACACGGTAATGGTAATTCCAATACTTTCATTAGCAGTTGTATGCACTTACACTCACCCACAGAAAATAATGCTCAGTCATGCCAGAACACATTACAGCTTCCAGGAAATTTATGATCAGTGCACGGCGACCCTGCTTCAACCCTGAATCCTTACATCAGAAGTTACTCGCGTGTCTTGAGGGAGTCTTGGCTTTTCTTCCCAAATATGCAGTTTACATTCTCACAAAGCAAATAACCCACAAACATAATTTATACGAATATAATACAAGAACTGCCTCTAATTGGAGTGTGCGATGTGACTCGTAACTGTTTTGAATTATTGACTGTAGCTGAAGGCACACAGTTTAAGTCATCATTAGCGCAGCCTTCAGTAGTTACTGACACCAAATGAAACACTCATTAGTATGGAAGCATGCCTGTGTTAGTACACTGTAAAATGTAATAAGTTCACTTTACTTAAAAAAAGTTAGGAAACCGATTGCCTCAAAATCTCCAAGTAAAGTAGCTAATTCATTTTAAGGTGTTATAGCTAAAAATAATTATGTTTAGACCACTCAGATAATGGCAGTAAACCTGAGTGCCGTTAACTCAAAACATTAATTGGGTTAACTGTAAAAATTATTCAGATAACTCATGCAATGGCAGTAAACTTGAGTATAGGTAACTCAAAATCATTAGTAAAGTTGACTATAAAATGTCAATTATGACTACTTCAATTTCTGAGTTATGTCAATTAAGCAGTACTCATAAAATAAGTTATGCTTACACGTTTAAGCGTTCACATTACTTGCAAAATATCAGGAACCGATTGCCTTAAATGTTCAAGTAAGATGAACCAAAAGTGTTCAGTTATTGAAACGAAGAGCCAACAACAATAGTTTGAATGGAAAAAAATGTTTAATAATTAAAAAGTTTACCTTAAATACAGGGTTCTCAAGTGTGGTTACAAACACACTAAACTGGAAACAAAGTTTTCCATAGACTTTTTTAGGGAATAAAAATGTAAAAATCCATAATGTCACATCATTCATCATTGCATCAGAAGATTTTTGAGTGATTGTATTTTTGGTTTTAGGAATTTATGTCCAAGTGAGAGAAGCACCCTTTGGATGAAGTCAAAGGTGTACTTCAGTTGTTGAGGGTACTCCAAATTCAGAGCATAAATAAGTCCAAAGAGCAAGCACATGGCATGTGGAAGATTTCCAAGGACATTCATGACAAGACTTCCTTCCAAAATGATGGCAGTACCTGAAGACTCAAGGTGCAGTGAGTCAGGGGAGGCCTGCCTGTCCTCAGGAATGATGTTCAGGATCCCAAGGGGGTGTGAGACACGTCTGGGTCTTCGCCGTCCTAAAATAAAGCAATACCACAATTACATATCAACGTAACACTTTACAGCTGCCCCACCTATGGCAGTCCACTCAATCAGCCTTCTATGACAGTACAGTGAGCGCATTTCCCAAGAGTGTCAGTGATAAATAAGTGTTATGATGTTGGAAGGGAAAGTTTATAACATTTTTACATGTTGCACTTCATCAGCTAAGTGAAATTCATTGTACTTTTTTGTTTTGATGACATTCGGGTTTCACATGGTTGACGCTAGAGAACTGCAACTGAAACCTTTCGAAAGACAGCAGAGAACCACTAAAAGTGTTCTGATTGGGGATATTTCATCAGTGCATCATGTAAGAAGTACAGTAGCACTGATTCAGGCTGAGTGAAAGAACAGTAACTAAAACTAAAGCTATCAAAGTCACATAAGGAGCAGAATTAAGTGGGACATACCGGAATTATAAAAATGTAATATAGATGACTTACAAAGCATGTCTTGAAGAAGTCTGTGTTCTCATCTCCAAGGATCACAGTAAGGCCACGGAACACTGCCGTTCGCTTCGCAGTAATATCTGTACTCGAAAAATCATATCAAACACACATCACTCCTGTGGTAAAGAATAATTAATTAACAGCTCTGCATACACAGTGGGGTTGTGTTTTTGTTCTCAACATGATAATCAAATAATGACTTTGTATCTGAGAAACTCACCTTGGGTTTGACTTGTTGCAGATTCGTCTGAAGTTTCTGGCCAACACTTCCCCCCTTGCTCTTGAAAATCTCAAAGAAGCGAGGGGTGTCTTGTCAAGTTCTTCGAAAATTCTGAATCCAGGTTTTTGCTCGACAAGCGACAGAACTCTACCAGAATCTGAAAGAAAAGTATGACAAATTAATATTTAGCATATAGAGATGTTGGACCTCTCAAGACTACTTTTCACTAGCAGGACACTGAAACCAATTCTGTAAGTTAACAAGAGATGTGACAAACAATGAATAATATGAGAACTAAAAAACTTGATGCATAAAAGACAGGAAGAGTTTTAAATTACCTGACCATCTGTAAAGAGCTATTTCTGAAGATAGCTAAGTGTCTTCAGAAACCTACAAAGAAATAACAAAACCAATCAGTTAAACTGTAATTAACTCATAGCACAAGCATAGATTAGTTAGGGTTGTACAGAATATCATTTTCTGGGCTTCGAGTCAGCACTAATCAGCAGCCAATACATCTCCTTTTTGCAAGTTTTTCCAAAACTTCGTGATTTTTTACTTCCTCTTTTGTTGCAATTTAAGAAAACCATCACTTTTGTCAATAATGAAACCAGTTGATAGTAACCAGTGGCAACAGTGGGTATGCACTCCATGCATTGCATAGGGCCGCTGCACTAGAGGGGGCGTCAAAACTCCAACTAGAAAAAATGTTTTTCTAGTGGAATTTTTCTAATTTTAACATCATGAAATGATCAATAACAGAGTAACGGGACTGTTTAGGCGCCCCTCTGCTCCCTCACCTTCCCTCCTGTTGGTCCACCTACACAGGTGGCTTCCCAGATAGCAAAATATGTTGATGTACTGTTGAAAATGGTCAAAATGGTTTATTTTTGGTTAAGGTTGATGATTAACCAAATATCAATCAAATAAACAATCATCTGATTCTTGCCAATCAACCAATGTTGAAGACATGACATTGAATCAATGTTGATTTTAGGTTTAATTCTAATGATTAAAATGCCAATGTCTAATCAATGTTCAATCAATGTACGCTATTCATCCATCCTTAATCCCCCTCCTCCTCTTCTCTTCCTGGATGCACTCCGGGTGAAACATTTTATCATTTGGCGGGGAATTATCACATTTTAAATTAAGCACCTTATGTTGAGGAGGACAATAGGTTGTGATCTTCTCTTTCCATATTTATCTGTAAATATTTTTACATACTGTTTGTGCATAATGTGGTGTCAGAACACATCTAATTACAATGAGTGGAACATTCCACCTTCCCCTATTTACATGGGTAGTATGTCCCACACTGACAACCACTTATGAATTTCATTCCTGGTCTACTGCCGCACATTTAAAGTAAGTATGCTTATGATCTTAATTCTATTTATTGAAATTAGCTAAATTGTTTTGTCCTTATGTTCTTGATTGTAAGGTAAATGTGTGACATATGTCAGTTAACATTGTATCTTACTTAAATTAATACCTACACTCAAATGAATATTCATGAATACTCGCTGGGATGTAATTTGATTCTTAGTGTACAAGTGGAACCGTACAGTTATTGTTTCTGTTCTCTGTCCTAACCAGTACAATTATAATTATTAAAGTCACTCAACTTTTTCAGCTGCTGTTCAACCCACAGTGAAAAAGTTTGCTATGTGCCAGAGCAGCCCAAGAAAGCAACTATAGCCCAGGGGTCTCTCTCCTTCTCTCTGATTTTCTATTTTGATAAATTATTTACTAAATAAAATACAGTGTTAATGCCATGCTGTCATTTTTAAGTTTGTTTTCACTCATTTTATATACCTGTAGATAATAATTTAGATTATAGTTGAATTAATATTGATATAATATCAGTTATGGTTGAAAACCTAACGTTGATTCAACATCTAAGTCACTGACCACTTTTTGTATAATTTCAATGTCAGGCTTCAACATTGATTCAATTTTCTGCCGAACCATATTTCAACGTTGATTCACTATATTTTCCTATCTCGGTTGGGCACACGCCCAATTCCTTTTTTGCTCCTTTTATTTTTTAAATATTAAGACTATCACTTGTAGTGAACTTGACAACAAAGAAAGAAAAAAGCCTTTCAGTGTGGTTGAAAGTTAGTAGGCAAGCTAACGTGGGTTAGCTAACCCACACTGAAAGGCTTTTTTTTTTATCCCGCCAACATCTTTATATTTACCCCTTTTCCTTTTTTTGTTTTGCGCTTCGGACAGCTTTTCTTTCTGCCGGTCCATCTTGTTGCCACTAAGTAAACATATTTTCGACTAACGTTAGTCCCAGGCATCGCTAAATCATTACACATAAAGTTAACCTCAAAACCTGGACTTACGGGTGAATTATACGGCCGAGATAACGAATATAACTTTGCTAAAAAAGCAGTGGAACTTACCGTGACAAAACTTCGCTGCAGCAACCGCCGTATTGTTGACAGTTTAGCGCTTCTTTCAAACCACGTCGTCACTCGTCAGTGGCCAACTGCGCATGTGCGTTCAACGAGAGCTGCCGAATGATGCCGAGTTTTCTGCCGGTTATGCATATGCGTCTTGCTCACTCATAACTCCAAGTTCGGGTTACTTGCTGCTGATGAGTTTGATTACTTACCTCAGCAAAAAGTTGTCTTTGCTAAGTTTAAGTTAGTATAGTCAACAGCGTAAGCTGGAATGAGTTAAGGTCACTTTTCTTTTAGAGTAAGATATACTATTACATTTTACAGTGTAGAGCGCGTTTTAGAAACAAGATAAAGAAAGTCAGCAGTTTGAACATGCAGACATTGATACTAATAGACACCAGATACAGTCTTTCACAATGATGGATAATGACCTTTGACCTAGGGGTTGTGGTGCTGTATGTAATGGGTTTTTTTCATTGGTTCTGCATAAAGTTTTAAAGATGCTCTATCGTCAAAATTAAAAATTATTCCGATCAGATCAAGAATTATTTATTAGTGAAATAAATAATAAATAAGACTGTGTTTATCCAAAAATCAAACATGCATCTTTCTTTCAATGACTGTTGCAGACTTGAAATGATTAAATCTCATTAGCAGAAACGTTTTCATGTGTTTTCATGGCAGAAGATATGAAAGCAGCAGTTTCTACAGTGAGCCCCACACTCAAACTAAAATTATGGTAGGTTTGTTGAACTTATTGAGCACTTTTTAGGATCCATCAATTAAAGATCAGCATGGATCAGAAGAATGTGTTGAACAGAGCATATGTTTTAATAAAGCACGGTGATGGCTTAGAGATGCTCTGCGGTTGTTAAGCTTCCTCTGCAGCATGTGGAGGACAGGATGGATTTAATCAAAATGGCAAGAAGGAAACTGAAGCCTGGGTACCATTTGGATTTGCAACAGAGGATGACCATTAACTCATCTCCCCAACAAGGTTTGTTTCCAGTCGCCATCAGAGTCGGCGGCCTCACACTCTTTTGAGAAACTGAGAGATGTATTTGCACCCCTGAAGCCCAATGATATTAATGAACTGGCGGCCTTCCCCGTGAGGAGTGGGCTGAGGTTTCCAAGGAGATGAATCAAGTTTATGGCAGCCATAGCACCAAAAAGTGAGCTCTACTCATTACTTAAGTTGCTTTCAATGAAGGAGTTAAATCAAACTGAGACTGTGGTGGTCATAAAATGAGGCATTTTGTTTTGAAGTTGGAAAACCCACTTGTCACACCAGTTGTGCTGAGCTATTTAAATTATTCCTACTTGATTTGTTCGTCGCAAATAACAACTTTGTTTATTAATTGGCAGGAAGCCAAATTCACAGCGGGAGTTGAATCATTTAAGGTGCAACTTCTCAGTGTTGTTCATTTCATAACCTTATGACCTCCCTTACTGTCACATAAATTAAATACAACAAGTCTTCAGGGTCAGAGGTGATCAATAGTTTTACAATATATGCCTTTCGCTAGTATGTTTAAATAAAAAGCTTTGTTTGAAGAGTAATCCTCAAATCTGTCATCAACTGGCAATGACTAACAATGTTTATTAGTATTGTTATTATTATTAATTATCACAAGAACATGTTAAAAACCAACATCCCAGCCTGACAACCCAACAGTCTGGCACATGTTTGATGACCAACAGTTGAAAAATGGTTGCCAATGTCAGCCAAAGTTCACTTTGCTGATGTTAAGATCAGAACATAACATACAGGGAGGATGTACCGGCTATATTAATAATTGGCTTATGTCGCTTTGGACATGGTACGTGATGCAATGCATTGGATTACGCACCCAGGCCCGAGTCAAACTGATCAATACCCATGTGGTTTTACATGGAAGACCTTGACTTGCTTTGATTTGATCAGGTTCCACTCAGAATACATTATGAAGACTTTGAAAACACCTCAAAGAATTTGACTATGCAATAAAAAGACAGTCAGTGTTGAGGGTCATTGAACACGGCTTGAACAGGGCCAGCGCTAAATCTCCAGCAAACCTCGGTTGGTGTTTTTATTTGCCAATGATTCTCGTTGCTGCTGGCTTTAACAAAGTTGGAAAGGTTTTTAGTTGGTTTTTGTGTAATTTACCTAATAATTTAAACTAATTCAACTGTTATTCAAAATCTCATTGCAGCTACAGTAATGTTGGTTTTTGAGAAGCCGCTGCAGATGATACGTTGAATTCATTTAATAATAATACTGTTGATGAAATCAGTTGTCCACTGTCGCCACATGCTTGATTGGACTGCTGTAAAGTTAATGACCCGATACAATCCTTTGGACTTTATAGATATATATAACTTGCTGCATTGCACAACCAGCTGATATTGATCAAATTGTATTATGATTAGAATTAAGTTCCACTCCAAGTAATTCAATCTGAATCAAGACATATGATTGGATTTTACCGGAATGAAGCAGAATTTGGACGTGATTGGATTCTCTGTGGGTCCTAAACCAAAACAGGAACCTTCATCAGCAGGCCCCTTTCTCTTCCCTTTGCTGTCTGGCAGGCTGGTTGGATGAACAGATGAACCTGAGACTACTTCGCTGGAAACAAATCTCGAAAATAAATCAACATTTTGTGTCAAATGTTTCTTTTCCCCTGCACCGGGGTGTACCCCGCTTTTCCTTCGGAGACTCTGGAACGATAAGAGGGTGAAGACCACGGATGAATGTTTTCCGTTTCTCTTGTGTTTGTCTAACTAGACTCTACACACCAGCCCCACACTCACACACAAATGCCTACACTAATATACACATCAGCAGGCCCCTTTCAGAATAAATGTCTTGCACAGAAGCACATCATCAGGCTTCAAGAGGAAGCTGGAATTGTGAATTTTCCTCTGGGACTAATAAAGTCCATTCATTCATTCATTCATTCATTCATTCATTCATTCATTCATTCATTCACGCAAACCAACAACTCTCCAATTGCAAGATGACTATTCTACCCACTGAGCCACCGTCGCGCCACAGTACGCAGTTGACTTCTTTTAAAAACAAAAAAGGGGTGATTTATGCAGGAGTTTTCAGCATCCCGGCTGATAATCTAGGTGGACTCGTCTTTTTTTTTTTTTTTTTTTTTTTTCTTGAGACCAGGTGCCCTGAAATAACTTCTTTTCTGGCCCAAGCCAAGCTGCATTTCCTAAATGCCTCCAGATCTGCCCTGTGAAACTCCCTGTTCGGATCTTTCCTCCAGTCTCTACGCCACCTTCACAATCCATCCACTCTCTCTTCATGTCCCAGTTCTCTCTCCTTTGCTCTGCTTTCTTTACCCTCTATCCCTCTTCTTCCCTCTGTCGCCTTAGGAAAAATTTAGCACCAACTGACAGTCTGATTTAGACCCAGCACCAAGCGCCCTTCTCTCCTCCTCTCTCAGTCGGTCTCTTCCTCTCTATTTCTCTCTGGAGAGAGGGAGTCGCACATAAATCTCTGCTGTATCCATCTATTACCTTATACATTTAAGCCCTGACCCAATTCCTCCCTGTCTCCAATGTGTCAGTAGGTCTGGGATATAGTGGTCCTACAATAGACTGTCTCTCTCCTGCTAATCCAAACTAAGTCTGTTCTGTATTTTATGGTTAATAATTTAACATGCACCATCTCATATTACCTCATACCACTGAAGTCATGAAACAATTTTTTTTTCTCTCTCTCTCTCCCTGGAGCAATTCACATGCAGTGTCTAATCGTGCATGCAAGTTTAAATTGATGACTATTTAAGGGATATATTGCTATTAGCCGCACTGGAAATTGTAACATCAGCACTCTGGTTTGGCAGTAAAAAAAAAAAAAAAAAGGAGAGGTAAAGGCTTTAACAGGTTATCATAATCCTAATTTATTAAACTCACTCTTCTTTAGAGAAAAAAAATAATAAGTGCCTAGACTTAGATTCTCATGAGTCATTTTGCATTAATATCGGACAAAGACATTGTTAGACCCACCGCTTCCCTGAAACAGTTCAGGGTGAACATTAAAGTACTGAATTCCCAAGTTTGGAAATATCTTTACACCTCTTAAAAACGTTTTGTGTTTTATCACATTACTTTTGAATTTATTTCATTGGCTGGACAAACACCAGCCAATAAAATAAATTTATTGTGTAATAATGCACAGCTGTTTAACCCTGTTCCTCTTGAAGACAAGCATGCCCACAGCATGACAGTGTTCAAGCTCATTTAACAAACCTATTAAATCACACAAAGCTGGATTCACTTTCTCCTTGACGTAGCTACTGGCACCTGATTTAATTTTCAGAAAGGGGATGAATACAAAAGGATGCCACATTTTTTTTTAGGATTTTCATTTGTAAGAGAAAAAATGAAAACTACACAGCCATTTTTTTCCTCCTTCACATATTATTCACTGTTTTTTTTTTTTGTGCTGAAAAGTGTGTTAAAACTTGCAAAACGTGAAAACGTTCAAGAGTAGCTAATACTTTTGCAAGGTACCGCAACACCTTAATACACCGGTTAATATCCGTCGTGTCTTAATGTGATCTTTCACCCGAGAAAGCACATCCAACATGGAGTGACGGGACTACAAATTACAATAAACAAGCAACCACTTAAGAAAAGGCTGATGGCCCAGGAGGTGACACTGTTTTCATCACAGGAGAAACAAAGAGATGGCACGTTTGGTCCTGTCTGCTTCGGCTTCAGCAGGCGGCAAACAAATGCACTCAAAGTGAAATTAGACTGTCGCTGTAAAAAGTGGACAATGTCTCATCAGCTTCCAACGGCAGCTTCTGTAGGTGACATAAAATAGTAGACATAAGGAAACGGTCGGTATCAGTGTTTGAGTGCCGTCAACGAGGCCGATACTGTTCCCTCAAACTGAGCATGGGTCCCAGGTTGACTTGGGATCAGATCGGTACATCCCTACCAGGAACAAGAGGAAGAATGCATTTCTTTTTGACAGTGTTTTTTTATGTGTCACAATTTGTACTCTTCAGCACAGGATCATAGTTTAATGGTAAAAGTATTCAAAATTAAGAGAACACCCACAGAAACAAACAAATGCAAACTATCTCATGCTTAAGTGGAGGTGTGTAAAAAATATTTAAAAAAAAAAAAGAAAAAGATTTTCTGAAATCATTAGAAAGGTTTCGTGTTATGGACCTGCTTTAATTAGAGATAATTGGCTTGTGATTGGCAAATACCTTTGAATAGATATTTGCTTAAAAGTTCAAAGTTAGACAAGTTTAGCTATTGCCTGAAATTAAAGTTTTATAGTGATTGTCTTGCAAACAAGTTGATGTCTCCAATAAGAAGGTAAGTCCTCCTTCTTACATTTTAAATCCTTTCAATTCAATTAAAACTGTCACCACCTTTTCCCTGTGGTCATATTGCCACCTGCAGAAAAACACTGTTCTGTCAGAAGCAACCAAATCAAACCAGGAGGAGGGTCTCAGTGCCTCCTCCTGGTTTAAGACAAGTTTTACATAAACTTCTGCTACCAAAGTTGAAAAAAATGACTAGAAATCATGCTTGAATTTTATTTTATTTTTCCTGAGATTCCAGGAAAATAGATGTAGATGCTCACATAGATGTAGATGCATCTACACGAGCATTTACAGCTCGTGTAGATGCTGCTCAATGTGCTAATTATGGAGAAAATACTGTTTATCCGCTGTAGCCTAGCAGAGAGCAAAGGGGAAGCTGTGAGCAGCACGTACAGGTAGGTTGATTGACAGTGCCAAGACCCTCCTCCTAACTGTGATTGGTTGTTTCTGATAGAGCGGTGTATTTCTGCAGATGGCAATAGGTCTACATATAAATGATATCATATATATCATATATATAAAAACAATTTTAATCAAAGTTACATACAACAGCTTTAAGGTTCAGTTTATATAGCAAGACAGGCTGTTTTTTAGAAATTGGAAGGAAAAACAGAGAGCAACTTAAACAGATAAATGAACAGCTTGAAGCTGCAGCCAAAGGGGATGTAGTCGACTGAAACTGGCCTTGGAGTGGATGAGGTGAGCTGTAACGTCTTTACAGTATCACTGAACAGAGCCCATAGGCGTTTGCTTTGATTTCTCCGTTCGAAACACTGAGGTTGACACAAATGTGACTTTTCAGAGCTCATGTCGGAGGTTAAGTATAATCTAAGTGGTTGGAGGTGATATTCAGTGGGCCTTCTGAACTCCGAGGGAACGCGCAGACGGGGGTTTGAAGGTCAGTGGATTAGAGAAAGAAACGGGTCGGTGGGGACAGAATGACATTTGGATCGGAGAAAGCTCAGGAGAAGAAAGGCAATAAAAGTGAGAAAAGAAGAGGGGGAAGAAAGATGCAGAGAGGAAGACCTGAAGCCTTTCTTAAGGCTTGTATCTAAAAATGTCAAGGCTGGTAGTTTATACCACAGAGAGCAATTGTAAAGTTGGTTAATGGCCTTCTCAACAATGCAGATTAAAGGAAGCCATTTAATTCAACCTGTAATTAACTGAGATGAAATAAAAGATTTGTCTATTTCCAATTACATCTTTTGACCTGTTAATGGATTGTGGGGTCCCACAAGGATGAGACCTTAGCATCCTACTGCTCTACATTTTGATCAAATCTGTGTAGACTCAATAATCTTTCTGGTTTTGTATCCAACAAATCAATTTTTATATTCCAAAGTATTTTTTTTTTTTGCCCAATAAGGTCTTTTTATTATTATTATTATTATTATTTCATGAACTACGTCAGTCTTTTCATCAATATTTTTATCAATCACTTAGGATGACTGGAACATTGGAGCACAGGTCAACTCTGACCTCAGTGTAGATGGAAATTTATCCTTTCTCTTCTGCTGTCTTCTCAAAAATGTTCTTTTGGATTTTTGTGGAAGTCAGCATAAGGCGTCCAACAGAAAAGATCTTGATCTCAATGTTTTATTTCCCTTTAAATGTTTTATTACCACAACAAATACCTACAAATGTTCAACTACCAAATTAAACCAGTACAGATAAAAGCAGGTGTAAGGCCATTCCCAGATTCAAATGTTTCTACAAACTCCATTTCATCCGTTTCTTCTCATCTGCCCTGATGATCTCATCCCACTTGAGACTTGTTTTACTCAGTTATCTGCTTTTCTTTGTGGTTTCAATTGATTCACCTTATCTTCTACGTGTTCCACTGTCCTCCATTTTTTATCTGATCGTTATTGTTCTCTGAAGCCTCTTCCTCTCGCGCTCTTTCTTCGTCCTCCCACATATCTTTACCCTTGTCAGTTTTCAACCGTTCTGGGTTCATTTTTCTCGCTCTTCATTCCCTCTTTCAAACTTTTTTTGTTCCTCGACCTTTCCTCCTTTTCCTTCGCCCCCCCTCCTTCTCGCTTCCTCACTCATCAGCACCCCTTTCATCCTTCCTCTGCACCTTTGCTTCCCCCCTGTCCCCGCTGCACGTCTTCTGCTCCCTTTCCCCTGCTCTCCACCTCTCTGCAGGATTACAAATGGCTTCGTATCCTCTGTCGGCCTGGGCAGAGCGGGAGGGGGAGCATCACAGCACCTTAGGCGGGTGACCAGGTGAGCGACTCTGTGCAAGCCTGTGCGTGTCCGATGGGATGTGCGTGCCCAGGTTAAAATCACCGGGGCTGTTGCTGACGGAGGGATAAAGGGTGGGGAGAAATAAAAAGAGAGAGAGAGAGGGGAAAGTAGGGAAAGAATTTATTTTCTCCAGAGGGATGAGAGGTGTATGTGTCTGTGTGTGTGTGTGTGTGTGTGTGTGTGTGTGTGTGTGTGTGTGTGTGTGTGTGTGTGCATCTTCAACAGTGGACTCCTGCTACCTCCAGCCCTGCAGGCCTCTCAGAATAAATGGATTTTCTCTTTCTATTCTGGGAAGCAGTGGACCTTATTTCCTTCTCATTCTCCGCTCTCTCTTTCAATCTCTGTCTCCATCTCTGTTCCTCTCTGAGCTACTGAGAACATGCTCGCAGATGTTTCGGCCCTCGCTCCCAACTCCATTATCTGGTAGGGAGCCATTAATAGACTTTAATTTAATTCAATGATACTTTATTACAGAAGACTATAAAAAGGAGCAGAACCAATAGAATCAGGGCAAATATCCCGCTCAGAACTTAAAATAAGGAGTGTGCGGAGGGTAGCCGAAGTGACGGCGGCGCACTGTTGCTATGGCTACCGCCGCTTTAAAAAGCTTTCTACAGAGATTTAGAGAAGCGGGGAGGTCGTCCCTGTAAAGAGGAACTAAAGAGGTGCCAGACATGCGCCAACCCAATCAGACACAGGTATTTTCTCAATCTTAAGAGGGACATAAGGTCAAATAAAAAGCAAAGGAGGACGGCGAGTTCCCACTGAACTATTTAATTTTACATCAGCATTGTCGCCATTGTTCTGTTGCAAATGGTAAGGAGTAAAAAGTCTCTTCAACATGTGCATCTTTGATCTGTGCCAGCACTTAGGTCTGCCTTCCCTGCTTTAACAGAAGAAAACAGCGACCCTGTTCACAGGGATGACATTAACACGTGCTAATAGCATGAACACGTTTTTTTTAAAAGGCTGTCAACAAAGGTTTTAAAGCTGAGTTCACGGAAATTTGTTTAGTTTAAGATCGTTATCTTTAAGATCTTTAAGCGCTAAAGGGGATACAAGAACATTTTCTGTGCTCCTAGCATACGCAAAGTTTTTCAAAAGAAGTTTTCCAAATTTCTTCACCTTAGGATCAGGTTCTTCAATGTATTTCTGATGCGCCCGTGCTGGATCATTACCAAATAAATACTTGCGATGAGGAGGGAAAACGATACATCTGGAAATGGAAAAAGTGACTTCTTGAGAAAATTTCTAGTTCTGGATTTTAAATTATGAACACTTTAAAGATTTTTACTTGTAAACACATTTAGATAATGATTCAGATGTCAATCTGGGGTAGTTTGGACTTGCATACAATTCCAATAAAATACACTAAAGTTTGTGGAGGTAACTTGACAGCGGTGGAAAGGTTTAAGAATATGCATACCTTTGCGACGATCCGAATAATTGCAGATTGTAATGGTGGAGGAATCATCGGGTGTGTAAGTCTGTAAGCCTCACCAGTAAGGACTCAAATCAACACTGGCAAATGTGAAGTTAATTAAGGCAATTAACATATTGATTCTTCTGCACCAAGACTCTTAAACAGCACTACAAACCAGTCGTGATGCATATTAATGCAAGAATCAGTTGAAAATCTTTGTTTGAACTGTCTGTTTGGGTCAGGATCATTTTTGACTTTGTAGATTGTGATCATATCTTACTGCCACGGTCAGATGTTGCACGTCCCACTTTTTGTTCTTAATCTTACCGTCTGAAATCTCACAGTTAACAAGACAAAACTCGTGACCTTGACTCTGACCTTTTGGATTTCATAGGAGGCGTTCAGGAGTCGCCCATCTCCTCCGGCTCTCTGCACCATTCAAGCCCAGAATCAAATCTGCAGAAAGAGTCACTCAGGCTCTTGACATTGTCCAGAGAGGGTCCATCTCCGAGCGATTTCCATGGTGATAACTGCATCATGGCAGATTTACAGCAGAAAATGGAGGCGGAGGCAGGAAGAGAGATTCGGTTTCATCGCAGCGAGCACATTAAGATGTAACACAAGTTCCTCCATGAGTCAGGAGTCCTGATTCGCATCCCCCGCAAACAAAACAGCTATAGAGAGACAATTACCGCTCACTTCACTTGTTGGTGAGTCGCCTGAAGAGGCTGACAGTATTAACCTTAAAATATGTCCTTTTCACATGTTCCTTCTGATGCCTTTACAGCCTCGAGCGAGCTGGAGCAACACAGACACCAAGGATCTTACAGAATGTCTACATATTTTTCACTTTTAGAAAGCAGATGTTAAAATGTTTTTGGTGATGTTAAGAAATGACCATTGTGAATCATTTCCAAACCTTTTTCCACATATATTATAAAATTGGTCCTGTGCAATTTACCAGAAAGCAAACAGCTGCTTAAACTAATACTTTGAAGCTCGTTTCCATTCAGTTTAAGCTCTCACTTTTCTTCGGTGGGAGTCTCTCGGCACATCATCTTGACTTGACAAGATTTGCTCACTGCCTTGCAAAGCTTCTCCAAATCTATCATATTGTGAGGGCATCTCTTGAGACTTTCTGTCCGGTTTATTTCTGGACTCAGGCGAGGCCATTCGAAAACTTTCCCTCTCTGTAAGTCGTTCATATATTGATTTGGATGTTTGTTTGGCCTCATTGTGAGGGTGAAAAGTAGTAAAATAATGTTCAGTTTCAGCTCAAAGCTGACTTGGAAGCATTCACATTTTTCTTCTGAAAAAAAAAAGGCTTTATAAGGTAAACAAATCTCTGTTTTGATGCTGTAGACTATATAACCCAATATTATTTTAACGGATATTTTTCTGCTTTTTGTTTTTAGACCACTATTTGAGTTAGTAGTGTAACTTCTCCTGTTGGCTTCTGTTTAACATGTTCCAGCTCCATTTTGTCGCTTGTTGTAATGGGAGGGTGAGTCAGGTGCAAATCTTCTGGGATGTGTGATTGAAAGGATTATATTTCAGCTGCTGACCGAGAGGAGCGGGGCACATTGTTACAGTCTATACAACTTACCCTTTTTTATTTCCTCTACAGGTTAAAGTAGCCAACTCTTCTATTTAGATTATAATAGGCAAGGTAATTTTATTTATATGGCTCATTTTCAGCAACAAGGGCATTCAAAGTGCTTTGCATAAATTAGAAGAAAATACAACAAAACAGCAAACCAAAGGAAAGATCAAAAGAAGCAAAAACAAAACAAAAAAGTGTAACTCCATGTTTAAGAATAAGTAGTCTGTCATATATAAACTAGTCAGGATTTCTCTGGATTCTTGTTCTGATAATGTTGCAAGACTGAATACAGAAATTGAATCAGAAGCTCTAAGTACAACTAACATTTACTATTAGTTTTTTTTTTTTTACTGAATTTTATAGGAGAACTGCTGTATTATATGTGGAATTTAAAAAAAAATCTGATTTACAGTTATCTTGTTTTTCTCTTCCATAGTCAACCTTCTCTTCCTAGTGCTGACGGCTCTTCGGGGCGTAGAGCGAGCAGACTTAATGATGCCAAAAGAGGCACTTTCAGCTCACAAGCTCTAACAGAACAGCAGAAGCGTATGACTGCGAGTCAAGGTGAGAAAAACTGATTAATTATAAGCTCTGTTCTTGTTTGGCCCTCTGTGACATTCTGCTCGAAGGTTTAACAATGAGTTTGATTGTTTTCTCAAACCTGCCAGGTGCAGCAGATGGCCCGGGACAATTAATTTTAGGCTAGAGTGCCTGAACTTTCGTGTCGCCATGGGAAAACTCGTGCAATTCAAGAAAAGCAATTAAGGAAACGAGCACAAAAGTGATGGACACGATCCTCTGAATTTATGCAGGTAGACATGGCGAACAAACAAAAACAAAGCAACAGGAGACAACGCTGTAAAAGTGGAAGTTAATTAGTAATTTGTGGGATCGAGGCGATTGAGCAATAAAAGTGAGGAACAGAAAGAAAACAGTTATTTCATTCTTTCTTATGAATAAGCTAAACTTTGTATGCACTGTATCGCTAAATGTCATTCAAAGAATCGAACGGAGGGATTTGAATGGACATCAGATTACGTTATATGTTAGAAGATAATTTAGAAAGAAAAAAAAGTCTTAGAAGTCTTAGAAACTAAGGCTGCGTTCACACTGCAGCCCGAAGTGACCCAATTCCGATTTGTTGTCAGATTGAATTATTTTCGCCGTGGCCGTTCGCACTTCTAACATGAGACCTGCATGTGTTCTGCAGTGTGAACGGGCAAACGACCTGAAAGCGTCCCGCATGCGCAGTAGAGGGCGCAGCAGCGTAGGCATTCTCACTGTTCTGCCAACCGCTATGAAAGGAAGAAGTGTTCAGTGTTTGCGTTGGTAAACGTGGAGCACAGCTGTTGTTGTCCTACTGGAGCCAGCATGTGAACAACTTAAACCTCATTATGGTTCGTCATGGTTGTCGTTTTTCCTCCCGCTTGTGCATATCAGGACTCAGAATAGTGACATTTGTCGAGTATCGATGACGTTCAGGTCGCATTCATCTGTATTTGAATCGCATACGTATCGTATATCCAACTGGCCTGGGTTCGCATTCAAAAAGAATCCGACCTGTGTTGTCCAGACCGTCATGAGGAGATCAGATACAGGTCGCATCGCGTCAAGAAAATCGGCATCGGGTCACTTCAGGCTGCAACGTTAAGGCAGAATAAAAAAACTTGCTTGTTCTGATCTTCGCATGTTTAATTTGCCCAGTTTTAGTCACACCAGATCCCAACTCTTACATTTTGAATAGAGTTTCAACATAAATAATCCTTAATTTGCCTTTTACTTTGTTTTTCAAAGCAGAGAAGCCATTTTAAGACACACTTCTCCCTCTTGCTTCTTTCATTTTGTGCAAAGAGCAACAACCCGGCAAACAGTGGCTTAAATAATTTATATAACCTTATACAACCAGGTGTAAATATATAGTGCAGGTTGCTTAGGAGCTAATAACAAGTAAAGTGGCTTTGGCAGGTGACTGGATACTCAGGGACACTAACCTGATGTAACTCCTTGCCAATGCCTACCACTAAAACTACCTGTTGTACATTCTTTTTCTTCTTTTAAAATAAAAATGTATGAACTCGTTATGCTTGATGATGAAAATTGATGCTCCGTTGCGCCATGTAAGATGGGTACAGCCAAAAATAAAAAGAAGTAAAACCGAGGCACCTTTCTTTTTAAATCCAATTTTTAATAGTGTATGGTGACTTTATTTAACATTTGTAACAATAACTAGAATCACTGACATTAATTCAAATTTTCCACGTTTGATTATACATTTATAAATCCATTTAACATTTTAAGATCCCTGTTTGTGCAGTATTTCAAGGGGGAACCCTGCAGAGGAAGTGAGCAACATTCACTCATTTTTAAAATAAAAGCCTGGCAGAAATATCTCAGAGGACTGTTAATGCAGCCCATTCTGTTTTTCATGCTAAAAATCTGATTATGATACAGTCCAGTGAGGTTGTGCTCATAACGCCACTGTAAGAGAGGCAAGATGTTCTTACATCCAATACTATTTTTTTATTTCTATCATTTAAAGCTAAAAGAAAAATTTATAGTATCAAGGAGTTTAAACGAGGAGAGGAACATCATACAAAAAAAAAAAAATTATTTTTTTTTGCATTATGTTTTTTTTGCATTAAGGCCACTTTACCTGACCTGGTAAAGTGGCCTTAAACTGGGTTCTACAGTTGCAACAGCATAAGAAAAAGAATGGCCCATAAAAATACAGCAGTTCATTAAAATGGTCTGTTCCTGTGTCTTTACTTGCCTGTAACTTACGCCGGCTCGGCAAAATTGAAACAGAGCAAAACTACTGACGAGAAGTGTTGTTCCAGCGCAACAGGGACACAAAAAGCAATTTACAAGAGGTAAAAATGAAAAAAAAAAAAAAATCCACTATGTTCACAGAAGCACAACAGCTTATTGACTAAAGAGACAGGAAATTAACAAGAGAACAATCAACTCCAGACAGTCGTGTTTCTTTTCCTAATTGCTTGTTTCCTTGAGAAATTAACAAAGGGAAACATTTTCTGCTGACAGAGGGAATAAGCTTAGAGGAAAACTGCAACACTGTGTGGTGAAAACTGTAAAAAAAAAAAAAAAAATGAAAGAAAGAAAGAAAGAGAAAAAAAGGACTATTTTAAGTGTATTTATGTCTTCGGTTAGTGTACAGATCTTCGTTTTAAAATGTGAATGAATGTGGCACAGAAGCTCAGTAAAAAAGCTTTGGTCTTTCATCTCAGCAGGTGTTTTTCTTTTGTTCTGACCAATCAGAATCGCCTCGTTGTCTCTGAAGGAGTCAAAAAATATTATGCGGATAAAAACACGCTCACCTCAACGCCAATCGACTCGCACATGTTTGTAGTCGCAGTAATTCAAGAACTGGTTTGTTTCATTGCTTAACTATGATATGTGTGTTTGCCGCATAAAGCTGCCAGTAAAATGCTAATTTAATCAATGAGTTGTAAATCCAGTTGGACTCGGAGTCCCAGCGTGGAAAATTCAACAAAACCGAGCAGCGTATTAGTCAGAAAGCTGAAGTTAAAATGCTGAAATGAACAAGCATCAGTTCGACATACCAGGCTGTCTTGTTTGCACTGGTCCAGAGCTCGGCTTGTTTCCTGGCAGAGGCACACCTCCTTCCCCTCAGACTTAGACAGATTAAAGCCTCATTGAGGCAGGATTTATTTCTCCAGAGAGGGTTGTGATTTTAATTTTTCATGTGCTGACCATTGATTTTAATCTCGTCTGCAGGGTAAGGGAGATGCTATTCATCCTTTCCCAAGAATTAGACCAAAATAAAACCATACAATATTTAAACAAAACATACATACTATGGTAGTTGTAGATTTGTAAGAAGAGCTTTCCCTAAATAATTTGGTTTAATTTCTCATCTTTAATGAAAGAGCCTTTGTTGTCAACAAAAATTTGAAGCCCAAATTATGTTTGTGCAATTTTGGAGCAACGTATTTCATAGGTAATGTGCAAAAGTGCAAAGTAATGTGCGTTGATTCTGTGCAGATTTTTGACTTCCACATATAGACTGGAAAACTAATCGGAAGGATAAAAGCAGCTTACAACCTCACCAATAGCTGTCACTAAATCTGTGTAAATGTGTAATTTTTTATAAATCATTCGGCTTTTTCCTAATTAAAGTCTTAAAATCATAAATACTTGAGACCTCATCTAAAAATGCGTGTAATTGCCTATTTTACACATTCAAATGCGTTAAATATACCCTAACATGCACAGTGGAAGCCATCTTGACAGACACTAACGTCTACCTCAGTTTTGGTTTTAAGCCTTTTTGGCAGCATCAGCCTTGATTGAACAGCAAATAGGTAGAAAGAGACGAGGAAGACATGCAGCAAATGATCCAAGACCTGGAGTTGAACCAGAACAGCCACATTGGGGACAATAGCATCTGAAAATGGTGCGCTCTACCAACTTAGCCACCAAGCGCGCCGAGCTAACATCTACATTCTTTGTTATCTCATCATTTGGTACCAAGGAAAATGAATAGTGGTCTTGGATTGACTGCTTTTCAAATGCCAGCCAACAGCATGTAAACTAGCATTGTGCCTATGCATTTTGGATTCCCAAGCTGTATTTTCTTAATATTTTAGCTATTCAATCTGAAAAAAAAAAAAAAAACATCAGTGAAGAGACACATTTTACTCCAACAATTTGGAAAATCTGTGTTACGATAAATTTGTGAAGAAAGAAAGATGCACAAAGACAGAAAAAAAAGCAGAAATTTTAAAGACTGTACCTTGCCAAAGCCTTGGTATACACTGACACACGTTTTCGTCCATACCCAAATAAATATGAAATATTTACTTTGTGAATTTGCAGAGCTAATTTATGAACTCGTCCTTTGGCGATTAAACAAAGGAAGGTCAGAACGGAGTCATTTCGCTGAAAAAGCCTCTTCATAAGAGCGAATCTCGTCTCACTGAAGCGCTGGCACTTTAACAAGAGTGTGAATATCTAATATTGTTGCTTGATGCTCATTAAAGCACCACTTGTTTTCAAGTTAATGTGAATGCGCTGAAGTGCATCAGTGTGAAGAAGGAGATCAGCCGGATGATTTCTAATTAAACACTCTGACTGTCACATGACCACACACACACACACACACACACCCACTCACATACACGCAGTGATACCTGGGCAAATTCGAGCTGAAGGGTCAGTGGTAATGGTGTTACCGCTGTCTGCGGTGTGTGTCCATTTGAGGTGTAGAGGTGTGTGTTGGTGGAACCCAGCTGTCACCTCATTAGAGGAGACCGCCGGCATCCAGGAGCTGCGTTCAGACAAATTAAAGGGTTTGACTTCAGTGAAAGTTCTTTGCAAAGACTTTTTTTCCCCCCAAAGCTGCTGGGAGAAACTTGTACCACACACTGTCGAGCACTGGTCCCCAATCCTCGGGCCGCGGACCAGAACCAGTCCGTGGAATTGGTAGCAGGACGCGCAAGAAATTATTAAATATTTCCGTTTTATGTATTATTTGTGTATGGAGGATCTTTTATTTTGAAAATCCTTTAACCGGATTCTCTCGGTTACGTCACATATAATAAACATATATAATAATAAACATTTCCACATATCACCTCCGATGTCAACTGTTTGGGATTCCCCTCCGCTCTTACGTCACCGCGCTTTCTGATTGGCTACCTGTCACATTCAACAGGCTGCATTCTCGCTCCCAGTCAGGGAAAAACCACACAGGCTGCGATAATTGGTCCAAGACAATGTTGAATAATACTTTACAATAATGTGAAAAAAATGTTTTGTTAAACTTATTAAGAATAGAAAACCAAGAAATCACATCTACGCATCATGGCTGCGAGACTGATTTTAGTCTCTGTCAGGAAACAGAGACCAGAATAAAACAAAAAAAAGAAAAAGAAAAAAACTAATCAATACTTAAATTATAATATGGAGAGCTCACTGTGTGATTTTCTTTTGGGTCGTGCCGCTTTTTTAAAAATATGACTTGCAGCTACATCTTTTGTCAGTCATCTATGGCACGGAAATCCTACATGCTTCCTTTGTTTGTTGAAATCATTTCACATTTCAGAGAACAGATGCAGTATGTTCATTAAGCAATAAATGGAGTCCAGCTGACAAATATCCAATCACTTAAAGCTACCTCAACTCACATATGCTTCAAATTTACTGTAAAGGTGGAAAAAAAGGGGGGGAGGGGCAAAAATTGCTTAGTTGCACTGTTGATGTACTAAGACCTGTCACTTAATAGGCTTGAAATTACATTAATTATCCCCTGACCCTTGGGGGATTGTTGCAGCAGAGCGACAGGCTTGTCCGTGTCCTCACATGCAAATGTGTTTGTGGGTGACCGAAACTGTAAGCTAATGTGTAAACGATGCAGGGGTCGCTGTTGCCAGGCAGGATACAAGGTGATTTCATTATCATTGATTAGGTGATGGAGCGGGTGGGCTTAATGTGTGTCAGTGTGACACACACACACACACTGTAAAAGGATTAGAAATATCAGAGCCAAGAAAAGCGATTGCATGTGACCCCCAGACGTCGGCCAGTCAGCTGTTGGTGTCGGACCGAAGTAATCATGGAGGTCAAGTTAGAGAGAAAAAGTGATCTCACTGTCATCTTTGCCATCAATAGAAATGTAACTGGTTCAATCCTGGAGAGCTAAAGAAGAAGCACGCAAATTAAGCTCTTTTGGTAAACTTCACCGTTTCTACATTACTGTACTGTCACAGAGAAATGCTAATTAGTATTTTGGTGGTGGTACAAGATAATTCTTAAAACAAATTTTAATGAAAACATTTTTATTCTGCACAAATAGCATGTACTTTAATATTTAAACATTTTAGCTTTTAATTGTATCCATTGTTTTAGCAGAGCAGTAGTATTTTTGTCTCTTACAGAAAAAACTAACTACAAAACTGAAAAAAGGTGTCATGCTCCTTTAATGCTGTGTATCTTTACTAAGCTTTGCACATAACAGCCATTAATTGCTCAACAAACGTCATAACAATGTGGTTTCTCTGTTTTTTTTTTGTTTTTTTTTTGCAATAACCCATATAAAAATGTCAATTTTACAAACAAAGAGACCAAAACAATGTCCTTCGCGTGAGATGGGGGTGGGAAAATTTATATTTTTTGTTTTAATATGGTTCCTGTCGGAGGACAAACAGTCATTCTTAACATTTTCCTTTTCTATAAAAATGTGTAGAATAAATATAACATTTCAACAGTTAGCCTGTGACGTTTCTTCCAGATGGGCGGGGCGCGAGGCAGGAAGGATTACCTGAACGTTTGCTCTGCAGCGAGAAGTTGTCAAATAACAAAAAAGAGTACCGTACTTTCCGGACTATAGAGCGCACCTTAATATAAGCCACACCGACAAATGTTTTGGAAAAAAAAAACAAAAAAAAACCGGAAACGTACATCGTTCAAAGCGTGGGGGAAAAAAGTAGTGTTATAGTCCGGAAATTACGGTAATGTGAAAAGACATTTCCAGGGAAGGTATGTTACATTATCTGCTACCCATTTCTTGAATTTGATCAATGCACCGAAAATATAAAACATTGATATTGTACCGGAAGGTAAATTTAAAGCATCGTCGTGCAACAGAGTCGCGTGGTGACGTCATTCCGTCCAGGACGCACAGCAGAAGTTGCTGCATTGCAAGACAAGACAAGTTGATTTCTACCACATTATTCATATACAGGATGCATTACAGGAAATCAAAGGAAATACATTAAAATAACACAAAAACCTTTCATAAGACTTCAACGTGTCATTACAGGTTAAATGAGGTCAGGAAACGGACTGTGTGTGTGGGTGTGTGTGTGTGTGTGTGTGTGTGTGTGTGGTGGGGGGGGGGTCACCAAACATGGTTTCTAAAATAAATATATAAAAAAAAAACAATCTGTAACGATTTTTATTACATTCCATTTTTAAAAAATAATCTTTTCCGGGGGGAGAGGGAGGAACATGATAGTTAATTTATCTTGCATCTATTTTGGCCTGCGCAGTCTGCAATCGCACATCAATAACATGTCTTCCTGTAAGACACTCCTGCTGCATATTTAATGAGCTGTAAGTATTGAGCTCTTTTTGCAGTAACACACTGACTGTGCTGGTACTTATCCGCCCCCCCCGTCTTTATGTTTCCTCTCTCTTTCTCTCTCTGTGATTGTCTCGATGAGTTTCCTGAACTGTTTTTTTTTTTCTCGTTTTCCATTAGAGCCATTCCGCCCCTTGTGTTTAAAAACCCTTCTACAGAGAGACAACCGGTTTTTTTTTTGTTGTTGGCTTTTTTTGTTTGTTTGTTTGTTTTTTCCAGTACTGTGAATATTGCAAACAAATAGGCAAACATTACTTTTAAAATGTATCGATCCTTTGGCTATGACATCATCATCGCATATGGACCGGAATTATTCTAAGAGCACAAAAATTGATGTTTAATGGTGATCTTAAAGTTGTGTTGTTGTTGTTTTTTTCTCCTACAGCAAAATTAGAGGGAAATAAAGAAATGAAATGTTAATAAGCCAACCCACAGAAACTCCCACATCCACTTCTCTCTGAGATTCATGGCTCGTGGGCTCTGCAGTGGTCTGCTCAGCACCCAACCACTAACCAGCCACCCCACGCTGCGAGGATCCACACACACACACACCCACCCCCACACACGCACACACACACACAGACACACACACAGACACCGAACGTCAACACTTTCATCTGAAACCACAGTGCCCCCTGCTGGCTGACGCCAAAATACCCCTCTAAGTGTCAGAGAGGTTCAGATAAGGGTTGGCTCTGTTTCATTGAAGATACACAAGTATTTCTTGAGTTGAACACCATTTTTGATTGACGTGAGCCACAATTTCTGTGTTTCTCATTCAAATATTTCAGAAGTTTAATATTTTCTTTTGTTTTTAAAACCCACAACAAACAACACAACGGATTTTTGACTAAAGTGAAAATGAATGGGGTTTCTTCTGTCCGTTTAAACTAAATCTGCGATATATATTGGGTTCTTGTGAGTGTGTGTGTGTTTCATGCACTTTTTTTTATCTAAAACACTAAGATAAAAGTGTTTTAGATAACATAAAGTAACAGATGTTTTTTAATTAAAAAAAAAACATCTGTTACTTTAGTTATAAAGAGATAATTCAGAGTTAAGTGGATTCACACATTCTATTTGGCTTAATTAATTTCTCGTTAATTCAAGTTCGCTTAAACTTGGGCCCATTTTGTGCAATTTTTTTGCATCGTTTACCTAACTTCGAAGCTACTTTTTGTTGAATTTGTGCTCTTGCCGCCATGCAGTTGGTCACCCTGACTGGATCCCGCAGCGTCAAACAGAGAAAGTGGCTGGAGACAGAAATGCACACAGGAAGTGGCCACATGCTGTGAGTGCGGCTGAGTAACACTGGCTTCTTCTTGATTGGAATTGATTATTAATTTCTCGTTGACTATGATTATGTATGAGAATCAAACTGCAGGGGGAAAAAAATAAAATTAAAAAATAAAAGCCAAGCTTTAGAGCGCTGCAACCCAGCGTTTTTTATGTATTTTTATTTTTTGGTTGTTTAGTGCTTGGCTGCAATTTTGTTGAGCAAAACTGGATAGATGCAGGCATTTCAGGTAATTAGAAGTAAAATTTGGTGTCTAAATTACTTTCTGACACATAGATTTTTCATTCCACTAACTTTATCACTAAAACATGCAAACAAGCTGCAAAGTAGCTGGAAAACTGTAACGCCATTGCTCCTAAACTGTGGTGCAAGTACTTTTAGCTTCAAAAAGAAACATTGACATATTCTGGGAGGTAAATGCAAATAAATGAGAGGTGATGTAGAGCAAGTTACCACACAGCACAAACCCAATTTAACCTTGTTGTAGTTCCACTTTGAAAAAAAAAACCCAACAGTGGGATTTGCTGTATTCTTCACATTAGCTGTATGTTCACTAGACAAGGCTATGAGGGATGGATTTGATGAGAAACTATTAGAAGTGCAGATAAACAGTTTTCACTCAGCCTGCCACAACGTTATATACGCAAAGCAGCCATATTGGATTAAGGTTTCTGTTTGAAATCTCTCTTGTTCTAAGGTAGCAAGTAAGTAGCAAGAGCTTTTTGTAACACAAAATGGCAACATGTGAAAAAACCTATATTGTTCAAAGTGCTGCTTGGGATAAAAGGTTTGAGAAACCATTACATTTAGCAATTATTTTAATGTTGCCTTTAAGGTAAAATAAAAAAATAATTATTATTTGTCACTGAATAACCTAAGACCGTCCACACTCATAACCTTGGCGTTCCACTTTTGTGTGTCTTTGTGTTTACAAAAATGTCTCAAAATCCCTGGGTAGTTCTAATATTCTGCTCAAACGTATGCAGCCGTACAACTGAACGCCTTTAAGGAAGGACCTGGATTCAAACTTTTTAAATAAAGAGGAAAACATTTGTAAGAGATATACAAACTTAAGTACTCTGTTGCCAAATGCCTTTTATGACATCACCATGGGCATGTGTGAGAGGAAGCTTTCAGGGAGTTTTGATCTTGCCTCAATAGCAACTTGAAACAAAACTGAAAAGAAAAAAAACTGAACCTGGCATGTCGTCAAAATTAGATAAGATTAATTTTATTGATTTCCTGAAAAGGTTGGCGTGTATCTTTAATAATGGCTAATTCCCTGGTGTCCATTAAAGGCAAAACAAAACGAACCATGAACACAGCTTCAGGCTAACTCGCTGAGAGATGGTGACCACTGTCAGCTCAGTGTTTCACAGAAATCTCAGCTTGCTGGAAAGTATTTCCACATCCTCTGCAGCAGATTCATTCATTACTCAGTAGGCGCTCATTTTGCATGAATTACTGCATCGTCGGAGAGCTGCCTGGAGGCCTGCGGCCCTGCTGAGTTGTTAAGAAAGCTTCGCTTGCCTTTAAGGGAGCCTTCAGCTTGTCTGCATCGGAGGCACTGGTGTCTCTATAGGGATTACATCATGTGAGATTCCTAACCAATCAAATATGTTGATGTGATAGTCATTGAATCAGGCACTGGTACTTTTAGCTCTGCAGAGGTGCCAAGATATCCTTGAAAATGAAATCAACTCCAGAAACCTTGTGAGCTGAGGGGAGTGCTCTAAAATGTGCTACCTCATCCTGCTTAGCGTGCACGAGTCTTCACTCTTCTCTCCCAAACTGCTTCGCTTCACCTACTTCTCATTTCTGTGGTGAAGCCCTTTTGCTTATGTACCCTTTTTCTTTTTTCAATGAACTTTCCCAGAATAAACTCTGCTACAGCACTCGTTAGAAACCATTTCAAAGACATATTAACTTTTTGTTTGTTGACATTCGAAATTAAAAAAGGTGAAGAAGGAAATCTTCAAGGAAATCTATTCATATATATATATATATACGTGTGATTATTATTGGAGGATGTCCACAAGTTCACATGAGGATGACTGTGTGTGTGTCTGTGAGTGCGTAAGTGTATAATGTGTGGTTTTACGTTTGATAAGACATTCTCAGACACGAGTATTGTTTACCTGTAGTGCTGAAAACTGAAGCTACTCGATCAAGAAAGCTTTTGTTTTCTATTTCAAATTTTAAAAAACTGCATATTGTTGAAGTATGTTGGTCTAATGCTGCCACCTAGTGGCAGCAATTATGGTTGCATAAAGTACTTCATTTCACAGAAATCAGGTTGATATCGTCACCCACCTAAAATAAAAGCCTATGTCACTTCTTCTTCTTCAATCTATTTTTCCAAAAGTGCAATTTATTTATTTTTCTTTAAAATAAATAAATTAATTAATTAATAAAAAGAAATTGCATTTTCAAAGGATGATTCAGGTACATAAAAATTTAAAATAAACAAGACGAGCAGAATGTTGTTTTGTCTCAAAGCAGAATATATTTGCTAGTGTTTTTATCCTGTTCTGCTGTTATAAATATGATCTATTGTGTGAATAAAAAAAAAAAGTCTACTATTAACTACCACATTTTTCTACTAATCAGGGAGAACCCAAAAGATCTTTGAACATTTTAGGTGAATAGCTTCAAAAAGTGGATTGCTTAGGATCACAACCATTAGCATGTGTGATAAAGGAACACCAATAAACCCAAAATGTAAAAACTTTTGATTGATTGTAATAATAATTATTTTGAATGTAATATCCATGATCTTCTTGATATTATCTAATTTTTACTTTATGGCACTTTTTAGATTACTTTCTTTCTTTTTTTTCTTTTTTTTTTTTTTACATAAAACTCTTGAAATGTTGCCAGCATACCTAAAAATCACTGATAGCAATCATCTTATATCTTAATAATTAATCTTGCAATATGACAATATTAACTATTAATAATATTTAACAATTATTATTATTATTGTAAGAGTAAGTAATAATAATAATAATAATAATAATAATAAAACTTCACCGTGATGTTGCGTTTTTCAGATGCACATGCGTAAATTTTTTTCTTTTTTTTTTACCTCCATGTTAAACTAAAATCCAAAATATTCCTGAAGCGCCATCCAGGCGGCGAGTGTCGTCATGGTCCGGATGTCCTCGGGAATTCCCGGGCATCTTCGTCGACGCTTCGTTGGTTTCCGGTCAGCGTCGCCATCTGCTTTCTCGTCCTTCTCCAATCTCCGTGTTGTTGTTCCCGGTGACGCGGCGGAGGTGTAGCCTGACGCGGGCTCTTACGTGTCGGCCAGAATAAAAGTGGAGCTCCGGAGACCCGGGAGTGACGAAAGGGTGTCTGTATCGGTAAGGAGGAAGGGACGTCCGGGGGTTCAGAGGGACGGGAGGCGGCCGCCGAAAGTGTCGGTTTGGTTCAGGTTCGGTCCGAAGGAAACAAAGAGATCATGGCGCCGCGGTGTGTTTGTAGCAGGATGGAGGGAGGGGAGGCTGCGGCTGTTTGGGAGAATCTGAGGACCCCGAGCCGCTTTGACAGTGAAGCGAGGCGGCCACTTTGTTCGCTAACACATTATAAACTGTCAATGCGTTATTGTCGCGCTCAACCGCCAAAGGCTGTGACGGCGCAAAAGCCGCTACGTGCGCAATCTTTTTTTTTTTTTTGCGCCGTCTTCTAAAAAAGGTGCAACGAAAATCACTCGATATACTCAGTTTGGTTTCCTCCAACTTTTAACCGTTTATTTTATTGCCCTCTAAAGGTGTTGTTTTCACCACAACACCTCTTAAAACTGCTCTGTTATTATTATTATTATTATTATTTTCCATCCATGAAGTTTAGAGCCCTCCTGTTTGGCTGAAAACATGAAGATTTTTTTTTCTCTTTTTAGCGCTTAATCATTTTCTCGGCCTCATAGTGTTGTCATTGTATTTATTTATTTATTTGAATAAAAACATCTCCTGGGACGTAAACCGTTCGCCTTCGGGTTGGGGGGCGGGGGGGGGCGTTGCCCGGGCCATGTGGCTGGGCTGTCACTCGAGGAGCGTCCGAGTGATTTTTGAAAAGCAGAGGGAGAAATGTGTAAAGCCAATCATGCGGCGGAGAGACGCTACGCACAGTGTGAGATCACCGAGAACAGGGAACAGCACGTTCCAGGTCGGCGGCGGCCTCAGCACGCCCACAGATCACCGGAGTCAGATTGACATAGGAAGGCTGCGTCTGATTTGGTGTAATTTCGAAACAAACACCTCGGATCTGGCTCGGCTTGATCTTGTGTTTTACGTTTCAGTATCTAATTAAAAAAATATATATAAAAATAGAGCCCATATGTGGATAATTTAATTTCTTCAAACAGATTCTAATCCGAGCACTGATATATATCTTTGTATGTCCTTCCCTGCTAATAAAAAGACCTACTAGGCAGTCATGATCAATTTCAAAAATCTGAATTGCCTTTTTTTGTTTGTTTCTTTTGACCATAATCCTGGATGACAGGGGTGTCACTAAGCCTATTTTAGGGGGGCTGAAACCCTCCAAAATAATGTTTTTTGTTGTTTTTTTTCCTTCTGGTCCCCCCCCCCCCATTATTTTACAAAGTTGTCAATAAACTTTGTGACAACACAGTGCTCTGTTTATGTGCAATGACTGCTTAAAATATTTACACAGTAAAGAATCTCTGTTAAATCTTTCCTCAAAAGTGAAACAGCAACTTCTCAGCTTAAAAGGGCAGTATTGTGTGTTTTCCAGGCACAAAGTGCCATTTCATAGCACAATCAAGCAACTATGTTACCTTCAGTTGTTTTATATATATATATAAACAAATGTGACATAAAAGAGATTTTACTTCCTGATTTAATTCCTTGAAATTGCACCTCTGTCTCTTTAAAAACTCTTGCTCTTTCTGGTGCTGCTTCTTTAAAGCCTAGTGACGCCCCTGATGAATGCGCTTAATTTTTTTTCTATTAAAACCATGCCTATATGGTGAAGAAATGTATAACTCATGAAAATAAATTAGTCTTTTGGATCATTATGTGACTGAGTAACGAGGTTGCATCACAGACCCTTCACCATACTACACAAACTGGTGTAGTATTTAAAGGTCTCTTGACATTTAGTCTGTATTAAAGTGGATTTGCCTCATAAAAACTTATTTGAAAGAATAGTGAAATTTTGGGGAAGGAAGAAAAAAAAGAAGTATTATTTTTTTAACTTGAACATTTTTCTCCCAAGGATGCCAATAAATGTAGATAACCCAAGAGATTATCCTCAAAAGCCCATTTTCACCCACTTTGGCTCTGATTTTCCATCCTCAGCTTCGCCAATGAAGATGGAGCCAGCAGCCGAGGCTCAGCAGGCGGCGGACACTGCTGTGACTGAAACGGAGAGCCAGCAGATCACCCCGGCACAGATCGCCACTTTAGCACAGGTAACACGAGACAGTCGGACGCTTTCTGGTGTTTGGAGTGCAGAGTCTGTATTCCTTAAGGATTATGTATCGAGTGATGGGAGATGTTGACGGACACTAATTTGGACTTTTGCAAATTTCACACTGACTCCCATCGAACAGAATGTTGTCACACCTCTGCCTTTAAGGTATCCATGGCAGCAGGACACGCCTCGGCAACGGGTCCCACCGTAACGCTGGTGCAGCTTCCCAACGGACAGACGGTCCAGGTCCACGGAGTCATTCAGGCCGCACAGCCGTCTGTCATCCAGTCGCCGCAGGTCCAGGCTGTGCAGGTAAAACACGCTTGAGTTGAAGTGAGTAATAACATTCAGTACGTTAAGTTTAATCCATGCACCACGCTTTGTTTACTTGTTGGATTTAGATCTCCACCATAGCTGAAAGTGAAGACTCTCAGGAGTCAGTCGACAGTGTGACGGACTCCCAGAAGCGCAGAGAAATTCTATCGCGGCGTCCATCGTACAGGTAGCCCGGTTTGGCCAGGATGACTCAGAGTAATGCCATATGTTGCAAATATTTTGCATAAATTCATGTTTTCCAGGATTGGCTCAGGTTTAGCTTATTACGTCTTTTACTATTTAGCTTCTCGTAGTGGTCGATGAACTTGCTGCAATAACTCTAATTTACCTCTTATTGTTTTAACCTGCACCAAGAAACCTGTAGTTGTGAATCCTCACAATTTGTTTCCTGTCTCAAAAGGAAAATCCTGAACGACCTTTCGTCCGACGCGCCAGCGGTCCCTCGGATTGAGGAGGAAAAAGCTGAAGAGGACGCGTCTGCTGCCGCAATTACGCCCGCCATCACCACCGTTACCGTGCCGACACCCATCTACCAGACCAGCAGCGGACAGTACAGTAAGTGTCAGCTGGCTTCTAAATAGGAAATGAGATAGCAGATCGTCTTTTTTGCCACAATAGACTGTCACACGTGGGCGTGCACGATATATCGGCACTAATGGTCGGTATCGGCCAATATTAGTAATTTTTTAACTTATTGGTTTTGGCCTAATATTGACAACCAATATTAATTTTTATCTTGTTTCCATTTTCTTCTGTAGGGGGAAATGTACATAATATCTGAAAATATCGGTTATTGGCCATTACAGCGATATTATCAGATATTAAAATCAGTCCACATTTTTACATCGCTACATCCCAAATTACATGTCAAGTGTTTCTGCCGCATCCTTTCTTTGTGTTTTAAAGTCGTCATCTTGTACTTGGATACAATTTCCATTACCTGATGTACTTTAGGCTACATTTCTGTTGGAACAAACATTATCATCAAACATTATCAATACGCCATTAAGCACACAACAAGTGAATTAAGAGAAAAAACTACTTCCAGGTAAGACCAAAGAAGGTAATTGAGGTAAAAAAAAAATTAAAAGTTGTGAATGAAATTAAAGATGCACAGCCTGAGTGTTATTACTGATATCCACTTTTACATGCCAATATTATTAATATAAAATAAGAATAAATAACAAAGTAAAACTAGAGATGAAACCGAAATAATAATAAAAATCAAGAGAATCAGAATTATTACCACACCATTTATCCCAGTAGAATGTTAAGTCTTGTACTGATATAGAAACACCTTTTCTTATTTCTCATTTGCTCTTTATGTTTCTTTCTGCCGCACAGTTGCGATCACGCAGGGCGGAGCCATTCAGCTGGCCAATAACGGCACAGATGGAGTTCAGGGCCTTCAGACTCTGACCATGACCAACGCTGCTGCAGCAGCCGCCCAGCCGGGAACCACCATCCTGCAGTACGCACAGACCAGCGACGGCCAGCAGATACTGGTTCCCAGTAACCAGGTGGTGGTCCAAGGTGAGTGCTGGATTCTTTCTTATCTTTATTTTTTAGTAATTGCTGAGGAACGTTTGATATTTTCTGTTGTTCGATTCAAGTTATCACTAAGGTGATTTACTACAAAACAGGGTAACAGGGTGTAAAACGCTTTTTTGTTTATCTTATTATTACTGTTTTTTTTACTCAACACATATAGCCACCTCAGGCGACGTTCAGGCCTATCAAATCCGAGCAGCTCCTGCCAACACCATCACCCCTGGTGTTGTCATGGCGTCCTCTCCCGCCCTCCCGACACAAGGAGCCACAGAAGAAGTGACCAGAAAACGGGAAGTCCGACTCATGAAGAACAGGTATGAGCAGGGGATCTTAAAGTGGCAGTATTATGTAAAACCAACTTTTTTGAGCTTTACATCATGTTATGATGGAAAGCTCATTCGCTCAACAAATTCATATCCGGAGGGTGTCCTTGATTCTTTCATGCATATTTGAGAAATCCTTTAATCTCCTGTGTCAATTGTTCAGCTGTACAAAACGCCGTTTTTGAGACTCAGCTCCAAACTTCCGCCTCACAGAGCCTTTCCTCCCCTCCTCTCAGCTCCTTCAGACTAGCCAGCAGCAATTAGCAAACACCTGGTGGAACTGCTGAGCTCAATGTATGAGCCACGTCTCAGTGCAGCGCTGGTAAAAACGTTGCTAAATGTTTGTTGAGGTGATGCCTTGAAGTTTTAGAAAGCCCCAGAATTCTTAAAGTGACAGAGGCTCAATTTCAAGGCGTTAAATAACAATTCAAATTTCTTCTAAGTGATATTTGATATTTACAGCATTTTTGTAAACAACTAGTTAACATCGTTACTTGATAGTGCCATGTTGTAGCACTATGTGCCTAAACAACACATAACACTGCCCCTTTAAGACAAACCCCAGAGTTGTTTTAACGGGAAAATGGGCCACAGTAGTAAACTGAAAGGCCCTTGTACTAAATTTGTAACAGGCTCTCAATTAAGATTCACTGCAGATTTAAAAATAGGTCCCATCTTTATTGTTGCTGTCATCCCGTCAAAACCTTTTCATACCAAATGCACGAAAGAAAAACAACTGTCTCGTCCTTCCTACAGAGAGGCAGCCCGGGAATGTCGCAGGAAGAAGAAGGAGTATGTTAAATGTCTGGAGAACAGAGTCGCCGTCCTGGAGAACCAAAACAAGACGCTAATCGAAGAACTGAAAGCACTTAAGGATCTTTACTGTCACAAATCCGAGTAGCTCGTGTCCTGAGCACAGAGCCGGGCCAAGCAGTTTTCTGGTTCCCTTCAAATGCTTTGACTGTTTGATTCTGGCCTTCCAATCTGCTCGTGGCTGGCCTGTTATTTTTCTTTTTGTTATTTTTCTACCCAATAAGGTCCGCCCCATGACCTTTTCTTCAACAGTACAATAAATTTTGACAACGTAAAGTAGTGTGCTGTCATCGGGATTAATAGGGGAAGCATGAGAAAAGTGCCATCTGAAACGGGGCACTCTAAACTGATAGCCAGAATCCTGTTGAACATTATTTAATTTGGTGCTGGATGCTGCTGAGATCAGCATGCCGTCATAGTTTCAAGCCACTGCCCACATATTCGTTTGTGCATCATTGTATTTATGCTCTTTGTTGTGGTTCTTCTCTGTCGTGTTGAAAAAGGTGCCTGAGTCAAACGATGCCATGGAAACGCAAGCTGTAGATTTGTTTTCGACATTGGCGTTTGATTTCTACGTCTTGCCGTAGCTCGGGGGGGTTAGATCCTGGGACGGACCGCGCATTTCAGATCATGTCTCGCAAACGTTTCTGAGCTGCTCATCATCACTTGGCTTCACTGGACTCGAGGAACGTTTGTGTTTACTGTGCAAGCAATAATGTCTTCTGAAGTTCATCGCTGTTTTAGCCCCATGTTCAGTTTCCAACATTGTTAGAAACGCCGCCTTTTTAATCAGCTGGAAAATATATTTAGGATTTATATCTATTTTTTTCTTTGTTTATCAACATTTTATGATGTATGGAACTGTTCCAATATAAAATGTTTTGCTAGTTAGGGTGTGTCTAAGCTGGGACTCTCGGTGAATCTAACCTTGATGAGAATTATGCCTTACAGATCAGTCTCCAACTAACTGGGGAAAACTAATTGAGATTTGCTACCAACACCCAATACTGTAAGACAGTTGCGGTGTAACAAAACAGGTGTCCGTTCTGTTGTGTATTGTATATATTTATTGACCTTGCCACCTGTAATTACTAGGAATATGCCAGTGAAGGTTTTTTTGCCTGCAAAACTGATCTGAGTCATTTAAATACAAGCATTTGGCAATATTTACACACCGTTAGATACTTAATATAAATCGGTGCCACGTGCGGTAAAATAAATCATTACGTCACTCACAATTGATGTTCATTTTGACAGATATTTTTTTTTTTTTTGCCAACTGGAGAAACTAATTAGCCTCAATTTGCTCCTCCAACCAGTTAGCTAGGTTTGGAAAGCTAGTACAATGTTTTAAAACTGCACCACTGAAACATGCGTAACTTTATCATTTGTTTACAAACATATGTCTTCACAAACAGCCACATAAGCCCACATATTTCTTCTGCTGACAGTGTTTTCCTGCGGTGCAGTTTGCTAATGCTAGGATTTTCTATTTACATGTGACTTGCTGAATCCGGCGGTAAAACATGTCGGTGTACTTCCAAAGAATTGGGTGCGGACAAAACGTTGTGCTGCTCTTTGAGCAGCATAACATTGAATGAGTGGTGTTTCAGTTGCTGTCTGTGCGCCTCTCCTTTACTCCCTTTTTTAGCTTTGGTGTTGTATGCCGTGGCGGGACTGCTGGTTAGAGAATTAAGAAACGGCACAGAAAACTCTGGTATCCTGAGTTTAGTTGTGAGATAGATTAACAGATTAACAGTCATTTGGGACATAATATATAAATAACAATAGTTTTGTTCAATTTTCTATTTTTTGCATGAAAAATGGAAAACTGAACAATTGTCCATTTGGACTGCTAATTGGTAATTGGCACCCAAACAGGTTTTCTGGGGAAAATGTCATGATCTTATGGTTGAAGTGGCTGTTTCTTCATGTTAACCTCTTATGTTTCTTGTTACATCTCCAGATATATATATATATAAAAAAAAGTGTGTGAAATAATGCCTTTTAATGCAGAACAGCACAACCTAGAACGGTTTAAAAAAAAAAAATAGGTTTGTAAATTTGAAATCTATAACTTGTTGTCATTTCAGATAACTGTACAAAATTATTTTATAAATTCCTGTTTTGTTTCCCTCCATTTTGTATTATTTTGACTTTTTTATTTTTATTTTAGTCAAATAGTCATGTAAATGTAGTAAATTGCTGTGTTATTTTATTTTGTAGCAAATTGAATCGAGAAATGCAATTTGTTACAATTTCTTGAAAATAACACAAATTGTATATTGCATCCTGTGGGAATGAGAATCCTTATGTGTGTGTGGGTGTGTGCGCGCGTTCAGAAGAAACTCGTATGTGATTGTCTATATTTTATATTACTGTACATACCTTCTACAGCATGTGTAGACGTCATATATTTCTGTTTATTTGACAAATGTTTTTATGACTTGTATGGAGAGACAAAAAAGAAAAGAAAACTTTGCATATTTGTAATATACATTAGTATATAATTCAAAGCAATGTATTATTGTATGTGTGCATTGACGTGTCCCTCCTGGCCAACCAGCGTTATGGCAGCTAGTGAATGAGGAACGGCCTGTGTTGGAGGTGTTTGATTTTTTTGGAGTGTTTCGATCTGTTTCGGATCAGCGGTGTTTGTAGAAAAAGAGTAAATGTGTTTGAAAGACGTCTGGCGACAACACAGAGGTCAATCGGATCTTTTCTTGTCAAATCTGTGAATGTTTCTGTTTCGAGCTTTACATATAAATATGCTGTCTTTTAAGTGTAAACTGCTCCAACACCAAATCTTTTTATGTGTAGATTACAAACTTATCAAGTGAAAGCACAATGCCCACCCCCCAATCCCACCCCTTTTAAGTCTTTATGTTTTCTTAATTCGATTTTATCTGCGTTTGTTTCGATTCAACGTTCCTGCTTAATTCTGTCATTGATTTTGTTTGCACTATAATGGAGAATCACTGGGAATCAGCTTTCAGGAATATATGAATATGACTCCATCCAGAAACCAACTCTGAACTAAATGAAAATAACAAAAAAAATAATTATTTTTAGTTTGGCCTAAAAATACCACAGCATTATGATGTTAAGTCTCAACCTTCTGTGTTGATCTAAAAAAAAAAAAAAAAAAAGTTTGGCCATTTAAACTGATTCGTTTATAAAAAAAAAAAATAAAAAAAATCTCAGTTTTGATAAACAGACATTGTGGTTTGATTTGAAATTATCTGACAATGGTACCTAAGTCCTGTGATAACGTAGATATAAAATAATAATTCAGCCAAGTGACTTTTTTTTTTATCTATAACTTATCAACGTTAAATCATCTTTGTTTTCTGTAAATTTTTCTCAAATTAGTTTCAAGGCATTTAAAAATGTGAAAGCACTAGTAGTAACTTTAATCATCAAATTAGCATGTAACATAGCTTTTACATTTTTGTTCCCGTTTTGCTTTACAGTGTGGCGTAATGGATCAATGTAAAGACGAGACATATTCATTAAGTTTACTGTCCTTTTTGGATCTATGGGAATGAGGTGAACTTTATATATATATACATATATATGTACATGAGTTTTGATAATACATACAGTGTCAAAATCAGTATCATGATATGTACTTTGTGTTCAGGGCTCATTTTCACTGAACGATATTTGAGTTACTATAAAAAGTGTACTCTTGAAGGAAAAGTAAAAATAATTGCCACCCTCTTTGTGATTCACACGTCCAATGCTGGTGCTAAATAAGACCTTGTGGCATGATTATGTGTCATTTTTACTTACAGACTTACGTTGTGTGAAACTCGGTGCCAGAATTGTTTATACCTATTTGCCATATAAATAAAAAATGCACCATTTTTATTGTGATCAATGTAATGATTGTTACTTTGGCAATGTCTGAACATAAATCCCATTTGTACAGTGTCCGCTAAAGACAAGGTTACAAAATGTCACTTTTCAATTCGTTTGTTTTAACACAGACACATTATAACGGCGTACCTGCCCAAAATTTAAAAGTGCTGTTACTCTGACATACATCACTCTTTTGTAAGCAACTACGTCTTAATAAACTGCTTACAAAGTAGTCCATTGTATTTTTTTTTAAAATTATTATTATTTATGTATTTATTCTGGTTCTGATGAACCAAAATAGACCCAAATGTTTAATTTTGTCTAACAGAAATTAAGTAATTTGACTCCACTGCGCCCCCTAGATTATTCCATCAGCTGTATCTCCTCGCTGTATCTCCTCACTGCATCTGTCGATCGCCACCCGATTTTTGGTGCGTCGTCAGATATCGCTGCAGATCGCGTCGGTGCATATCGCCTGGTGGGCGCGTGCGGAAATATCGCGAGAGCGTCTGCAATGGCTGGCGGGCTATGAGGGTCGTTCGAGACTGCTTGCAGCCTTGATTTTAAATACTTTCACATAAGCCGCACGAGTAAGAGGGATTTACTTTTCAAAAGTGTTGATAATTAGATTTTTATTATTATTTTTGTCGGCTCAGAAAGACGTGAGTTTAAAAAAATATATAAAATGCATTAATTGCAAGGAATGTATCTATATGAAGACTTCGATTGATTTAAATTACAGAGGCGATTCCGGTTTCACCGTCGATAAAGGGTGCGGATCAGTGACGCTACAAAAATAGTAGCATCGTAAATGCAGTTCGGTGATTTAAACCACCTTTCAGTGACAGGTCGTTTGACCAATGGGTAGTTCCCAAAAGTCATTGTTTTGATTCATCACAGCCAATAGGAGTGAAGAGAATTCCAAGGTAGGTGGGACTACTCCATCCCGGTGCCAAGTAGTATCATTGTGAGCTTCAGCAACAGATGGCGACGGCAGGAGCTTTTAGTCGCGGTTCAAATCTGTCGGGACAGAGGTTCTGATGGCAGAATCCCGACCTACTTCCTGACTTTTGGCTTCTAACGTTGGATTTGGAAAATAACCAAGACAGCCGATTTATACATGTTATTTTCTCTTTGTAGTTGTTTTTTAAATTTGGTTTGAGTTCAGATTTCTGCTGGAGGCCTCAAAAGCCTCGGACTAGATTTGGCGGTCCAAGGAGCCCGGCGTAAGGAGACGTCGGCAGTATTGCTCGTAAAGTTTCCTAAAATGTGTTTGACCCTTCGAGTTGTTTTTAGGTGTTACGGTTTCGCTTTATAAAGTTGGTTGTGTTCGCGTCACTGCAAAAAGGTGGAATTAATGCGGAGTAAATTTAAGTTAAGGAGACAAGCTAACTGTTTAGCTACATAGCAACGAACTGGATGAATGAATGAAGCAGCAGCTCGCAACTACCTGGATTTAAAAGGAGAAACTGAGTTAATTAGCACTACAAGTTAATGTCACGTTTTCCTACAAGGCGGCATTGATTTTCTTTACTCAGGAGAACATTTATGGGCAAGTGTTCATCGACTGTTTCACCGGTTTTCCCACAAATGAACAGGAATGCTCTGCTTGGGAGTGGATGGGCAGCGGCAGTTTAGCACGCGAAGATAGCGCTGTGTCGGTGCTACGTCTCCTAATGTTTATTAGGAAGGGCGAGGTCAGCTTTAGCTAGCTACTAATATATATATGCACGACTCGGGACTTGTCAGCGATAAGTGTGACGCTTACGCCCAGAGTTCGGAATGGGGAACACGGTGTCATGCTGCGTCTCTCCGGAGTCGAGTCCCAAACTCCCCTCGAGGCAACCCGCGGAGCGGCTGGAGGAGTTCACCAGCACCGAAGTGAGCGACGACAACACCGGGCCCTATCTGCAGCACATCAGCGACAGGGAGGTCCCAGACGGTAGGCGCTTGCCCGATTATTACTCACAAACTTGTGACATCTTGTGATAATTTGTACTTCCCAGCGTCCCCCCCCGCCACCCCTTTTTTTACCCAACTAAGAAGTGACTTAAATATTCACCCCATGTACGAAAACCAAGATGTTTCACCATAATAATGAAAGTATTTAGATAGAAATTACTGGCCAGATTTCTCTTAAGTTTTTTTTTTTTTCCAACCCACTGGCAAGATGAAAGCATTCTTGGCAGCGTTTAGATTACCCACTGCATCATATTGATCCCACTGGCGTCAAGTTATAGAGTTGCACATTAACATTAAAAACAAATTCTTAGATTTTATTAAAGAAAATACAGTGCTTTGTAAAAAAAAAAAAAAAAATTATATTCCTTACAGTTTTCCACATTTTGTCACATTACAACTACAACCATCACTTTTTATATGAAGGAGTTTTATATGATACACCAACAAAAAATAGTGCATGATTGTGAATTGAAAGACATTTGAAATACCATCATTAAAAAAACCCAAAACAACCAAGGAACAAATTGGACAGGTCAGCGATATAAAACAGTATCCCAAGCTTTTAACATCACACAGGGCAATGTACAGTTCATTACTAAAAAAATATATAAATAAAAATGGAAAAAGTGTGGCACAATTACAAAACTTCCAGGAGAGTTTGACACAAACCAAGAGGCGTGGCGAGGAAGACGTTAATCAGAGAAGCAGCGGTAGAACTTCCCGTGGTAGCTTTGGAGGAGCTGCAGAGATCTGAAGCTTAGGTTAGAGCGATGGACTTCCTCAATCTGGCCTGGATGAAAGAGTGTTGACAAGTCCGGACAGGAAGCCACGAGAAATCCTGTTTGCTACAGGCCATGTGGAAGAATGTGCTCTGGTCAAAGGAGATTCAAAGTCCCGCATTTGCCCACACCGAATGACTGTTGTGTCGGCATTAATCTTTTGGGGTTTTAACTGTTTTCTGCAGTGAATGGAAAGTTTGTGGGAGTTGATAGGAGGATGGACCTACATACAGGAGAATCCTAGAAGGAAACAAAAGACTTGAGACTGGGGTATACGTCCACCATCCAGCCGTCCTAAGTATACAAGCAGAGCTGCAGTGGAATAGTTTAGATCAAAGCTGATTTGTGTTTTTAGGGTGGCCTAGTCAAAGTTCAAACCTAAATTCCACTGAGAAACCTTGGCAAAACTTGAAAATGTGTCTCTGCAGATTCTCTCTATCCAATCAGACTGAGCTTTATTTATTTTTGCAAAGATTTGGCAAAAACTGTAGTAGATAAATAAAACTAAAATTGTCACAAGGTGATTTTACAATGTATTCTCTGACTCACTGTACTAGCTCACACTTTTTTATTTATTTATCCCTGCAGTGTTGTACTACTTTTATGGTCCAACGTGTAGAAAACACAAATACATTGATGTTTGCAGTTTAATGGGACAAAATAGAAAGTTTAAGGTCTTGTAAAACACTGTATAACGTGTGACATGCATCAATATGTAACCTCCATCTTCGATATATTAACATTTTGTACTGTTTTTTACGTAAACTATTACAAATAAGTCTTTCAACATATATATAAAAGAAAACATCTTAAGTCTTGTATGTTTGTTGCTCTATATCCGCTGTTAGGAGTGTCGAAATGGCAAAAATTGATGTTCAAAGGTTCCAGCCAAGGTTTTTTCTTTTTTCCCCCCCATTGTCCTGCAGACCCCCGATCAGTTAAGGCATCTCAAATATTTGTCTCTAGTTGCCGCCCGAGCTCACTTTTGTAGCATCAGGACTCGTCTCACCTCTTCGCCCTGATTCCCAGACATGCAAAGTATTCGTGGCATTCGTGTTAACTGTGTGGACGGTCCGGAGGCACCAGCTGTCGGTCAGACGATGGTCAAAATCCGTCCAGCGGTCCTTCATGCATTCCTCCCCGTCCTCGCCTCACAAACACCCCCCATATCCTAATCCCCTCTCTTTTATGTAACGTGCCTTCTGCAGGGATTGGGAGAAAGAAGACTGTCATGTCATGCTTGTAGAGGGATTATTTATTTATTAATTTATTTTTTTTATGTTGTTATTTTGGGATTTAGCCACAATTCATAGAAGCAGATAGCTGAGTCAAGAGGATATTGTTTTGCAGAGTGTCTGTTTATTCATGGCCTCAGTTGTGCGCGCCGGGATCATCTCTGCCCACAAAAGAGAAGCAAACAGACACTCCCAGTCCCGCTTTTAAGCACTGACACGCTTAATGTTTTCACAGAGCTGGCCTTGGAATTTAATCCATCGGACCACGCCCGAGCGAGCACCATCTTCCTCAGCAAGTCCCAGACAGACGGTCAGTGGTCCTGGTATACACACACAGTGAAAAGCTGCATTAAATCTCATTTTACGTGAACAGTCAGCATATATCTGAAACAGTCATCACTGGGATCTTATTTCTGATCTTTTTTTTTTTTTTTAATGTGTACTTGAAAGTTGCCCCGCTCATCTGCATCAAATTTCTGCTCTTTGAAATGAAGCATGCATATATGCTTAACTGTTTGGTTGTGGGTTCTGTTTCCTGTTTCACTTCTTTGTTTTTTTTTATCTTCGCAGTGCGCGACAAGAGAAAAAGCAACCACATAAACCATATCAATCGAGTAAGTTTTTTTTTTTTTTAAATTTTCTGTCCCGTTTCTTAGAAGAGATGCTGAAATTTTATCTAGTTTGGATCAAGTATGATTCTGACTCTCTTAAGTTACGGTTTATAATTGAGTAATCATTTGATCAGACAACCTTTTCGTAATTTCTAATAAGCCTCATGAATGACACTGTAGACTGTGGGTGGAATTAAAAGTACTTTAAAAGATGAAGTCTATGAGGTCTCTTCAGTCTGCACTGTGTGCCTCCTACTCGTTTTGTAAAGAGAAATGGGTCTGGATGTCAAGCAAGATTGACCGTAAACCAGGCGACATCATTTTAAGCTTTAATGAATAAATTAATGTTGTTTTATGCAGTTGAAGGCGTTTTATTTTGTATTTGCCTCAACTTGGATTTCTGTCTCCAGGTTTCTCCCGGTCCGCCGCTGAAGAAGTACAGCTCCTGTTCTACCATCTTCATAGACGACAGCACCGTGAGCCAGCCAAACCTCAAAAGCACAATTAAATGGTGAGACTGCTCACACAGAAACACACACACACACTCGTACCCATTGATGTGTTGCTGGGAAAACCCTTATTTCTCTCGAGAACATCGTGTTACATCACGCTGTGGTAATCCTGACAGATGTTTGACTCAAACAGATGTCATCTCGCCTCATTTCACCTAACGTTGATGTTGTGACATTGTTTTAGTGATAACAAGTTTAATCCTGCTGGTTTAAACATTTTGTCACTCTGAGCTCAATAAATAGTGCAATTAACAAAAATTGCATCTTTCTTCGTCTTGTCCACAGTGTCACTTTAGCAATATACTACCACATCAAAAACAGGTCAGTTTGAAGCTTGACTTGTGTTATTATTTTACAGGTGAGTTGGTTGTGTCGTAGTGACGGATGTTCTGCTTGATTTTTAGGGACTCTGACAGGTCACTGGACATCTTTGATGAGAAGTTGCACCCTTTATCAGTAAGTGTCTGGATATTCGTACGCAACCGTTAACTTTCGGTCCTTTGACTCTTCATTTGTCTATCGTATCCGAAAGGATGCGGCCTGTAGACGGGATCCGAATGCCAGTTCTCTCGTTTGTTTTGCTTTTGTCGCCCTTAAACATTTGGGGATTAGAAACGCCCCATGAAATGCTTTGGTTTTGCAATCCGAAACTAAAACTCGTTGTGGCGGTCCCACCCAGTCACCTGGCTTTTTAGTTCAAATGCATGTGAAACGCTTTGAGAGGAATGTCCTTCTCTTATGCAAATACTATGTTGCTTAAACCCTGTAAAGCAATTCTGCATAGTCTTGCTTCTTAACTAAACAATAGATGTATCTGGACTGGATTGCAAAAGACCAATGTAAAGAGTTTGAAACTGGTTTTCATTGAAACTTGTAGGAAGCCCTGATTAGACAAAAAGATTTTTCTTGGTATTTTTATTTTTTGGTGGCGGAACTAACTAACAAACTCTGCTCTTTTAAAGTTGAAAATCAGACTTGTTTCCATGTTGCACAACCAACCAACAAACAAATCAGTGTTTCCAGGTTGAAAGCACAGAGAGTTTCATTGACAAACGGCATGGAGGAAGACGTGTATTTCCTCAGTGTTTCCTGACCCGAGAGAGGCTTCGCATTAAATCAAGACGGGCCGGAAGAGTTTCTGTGTAATAGATCCACTGCAAGTTAATATCACTTGCAATGGTTGGCAAAAAAGGAGAGTGCAAATCTCAGAAAATCTACAAGGTGAAGTTAAGTAGTTGAAACGCTGAGAAGTTGTCTTTTTTCAGTCTACAGATCTTCAATAAAATAGAAAACTGATTGCTAGTATCCATGGATGGATGGATGGATGGAGCTTTATCATTTGTAAGACGACCATCTTACATTTAGTTTCACTCTTCTTAAGAAAGGGGACTTTATTGTTTTGGGAAAGTGTAGATTTTACTTGATTTGCTTGAGGGAAAAAAAACAAAAACAACAATCGACCCATAAATCTGAGACCTATTGAAAGTTGAACTTTTTTTCTGTCTGGTTGAGTTGAGCAGAAAGAAAAACTCACCACTATTATAAAGTTTGGCCTAAAACCTTTTAATGACTACTTATTTTGAAGGTTCTTAAAGTTAATATAGTGGCACATAACAAAGCATAACCTTAAATCTGTATTTGTTAAAAATGCCTCACTGTATACCTCACTGATAAAGGAACTGGGTTTTTCTGGGTTATTTCTAAACAGTGGCGTATTTGTGGTTTTAAACGGTGCTTCAAGCTTCAAACAGAAATACGCAGACCGCCGACCTCCAGCTGTTTTCACTACCAACCACTCTCCAGACCAGAACCATGTTCACATCCTGCTTCCTCCCTTCAGTCATGTGCGAACCTTTCCGTCCCACACAGAAAGAGCCGGTCCCAGACGACTATGCGTACGTCGACCCAGAACACAAACTCATCTATCGCTTCGTCAGGACGCTCTTCAGCGCTGCACAGCTCACTGCTGAATGTGCCATCGTCACACTCGTAAGTCGCCAGCGTGCACAGTAGCAAATTTGTATTTCTTTATTTTTGGGCACATTAGTTTTCGGCTGTAGCTCCTCATTTAGTCACCAGAGGGCAGTAAAGTCCAGCGACAAGACATACGGCTCTCCACATTGTAAAGTGCAGGATGGACCCATGAGACATTGTGATTGTAATGGCAGGAACAATATTTTATTTTTATTTTTTTAAGTAATGATTTTTGCTAAATAAAGTATTGATTGTGTTCAGTGAATAATAAAAGACAGTAGGGGATACTGAGCTACTGTCAGTTTTTTTCAAATAATACTTATTGATGTTGTTTTTTCGTCCAGGTCTACTTAGAACGTTTGCTGACGTACGCAGAGCTGGACATTTGTCCGGCCAACTGGAAGCGGATTGTCCTGGGAGCCATCCTGTTGGCCTCCAAAGTCTGGGACGACCAGGCGGTGTGGAACGTCGACTACTGCCAGATCCTTAAAGACATCACCGTGGAGGACATGTAAGTCGCCTGCTGGAATGGATGCAGTTTTATCCCACATGTAGCCTGAACGGATGGGGAATTTAAGGAAAGTAAGCAACTCTTCCTGTTGGAAGAGGAGTTCCCAAATAACCCCAAATCAAACTGAATCTAATGTGTGTTCTTGTTTCTAGAGTGTTAGAGGAAAATTAAACATGTATATATCAGTTTTCTTAAGGTGGAACAGCAAACTGAGAAAAGATAGCTTTTTTTTTTTTTTTTTTTTTTTTTAAGTGTGATAAATTCTATATAGTTTTCACACAATTGTCTTTGTAACTCTTAGCTCCATTAAAGACTGTCGGATCAGTTTCATATCAGGAGGCTTTTGTTCTCATTGTGGCCGCCAAGCACTTGACTCCCAACGTCAGGACGTTTTACTGCAGTTTAGCCAGTTTCTTACCCGTTTGTGATCCATTTATTTATTTTAAACAGGGAAATCATGACAAACGTGCAGTCTTCAGCACGATGTTAACAACTTAAAGGTGGATAAATGATTCTTGTCGAAATGTTTCTCTAGAATTTTTTTCTTTGGTTTTGTTGTTGTTCTGTCTCCCCGTATAAAACTGGAACTATCATAGAACTCATTCTTTCCTTCTTCCTTTGTTTCAGTTTCCTCACTGCCTTCACACTTCACATTTCGGCGCTAGATTCATAGCAAGCATTAGTATCTTTAACTGAAAGTGTAAGACATTAAGTTCTTGTGTTTTTGTGAGACACGTAGACAAAATGAGTCTTGTTCAAGAAAAAGGTAGAAGAAGTGAGTCATCCTAATAAGCGTGCTTAAAAAAAAAAAACCCTCCAGCAGCTGAAAATAGGACAACCATCTGACAAATACACAAAGTGATTCAGTTTTTGACCCAAAACATTGAGTTAAATGGGCATCAGGTTTCCGTTCAGTTTATTCCTCAGTTCCTCTTGTTTGTTGCTTTCTCGGTGCCACATAAGTTGTACACAGAAAGCCACATACATGCTTGCCCCTCTAATGAAAGCAATCTAATAAGATGCACTTAAAGCTGGCAGGGGAAAAAAAAAAAAAAAGTGCTGGAATAAATGGAAGCTGCAGCATCTCCGCTGTTAGGCTGCGAGCCTCTGAAGAGGCCAGGGGGGCTGCGCTCGGAGAGCCACGGCTTTATTTCCTACAATTGCTTTTCCCGTGTCTGTGTGTGAAAGAGGTTGAGAGTGCTGGCTTGTTTTTTATGATTTGGTCAGAAGCGCTCTCTCCGCCCGCGTGTGTGTGTGTTTGCTGCCCGTGTCCGCTCCCTTTCCCCCTCCTCGTCCGCCTCTGTCTCCTCTCTCCGTTCCCTCTCTCGTCCGTCTGACCCACACGCTCTCTGCTCTGTTTTCATTGCTGCCACTGAAGTGTCTTTGTGAGCTGGTCGGAGTTTGGGCCGAGGGATGGGAAGAATAGGAGAGAGGGAAACAGAGAAAAATGGAAGGGAGGGTCTCAAGTGCTCTCACTGCTTCTACATAATGGCCCCGGCTCTCGTCCGCTCCATTAGTTGCCCTGGGAAACCAGACATCACACACACACATACACACACACACTCGCTCGTATGTACTCTTGCCACCTTTTGCTGACCAACAAAGCCTCCTGGATGTTGTCTCCTTGGAGACCACCTCCCTTAGGTTTACTCATGACTGTGATGATGAGGAACATGAAGGCGGTTGTCTTGTCTAGAAGTGAATGAAAACAAATATGAAATCTCTAACTTAACTCACTCCACCAAAGTAGTTCTTGTGTTTTCCTGCAAATAATTAAGCCACTCACCCTCTGGTTGACCCTCGGGCGTCTTCTTTCCCTCCAGGAATGAAATGGAGCGCCAGTTCCTGGAACTTCTCCAGTTTAATATCAACGTGCCAGCCAGTGTTTACGCCAAGTATTACTTTGACCTGCGGCAGCTGGCCGACGACAACAACCTCAACTTCCCGCTGGAGCCCCTCAACAACCAGCGCGCTCAGAAACTAGAGGTGGGTCGACCTCGAAGCACCTTTTAAAAAGCGCATTTGTGGTGTTGTATTAATGATGTAGTTGAGCTGTATCTGTAGAGAGTTAAAAAAAACAAGATGCTTTAATATAAAAGAGAATCTTGCTCTTCACCAAGGCTGCCACACTTCCTGTTGAAAAATCTGTTGAGAAAACATTTACATCTGCAACAATTTTAATAATTTGAAGATTTATGTAGATTTTTAACATTTTAAAAATGTATCCTATTCCTTTTTTTTCCTCTATAGTTGCTCATTTTCTAAAGGGGATTTTTCTGCTTGAGATTTGTGACAGTAGCTGCTTTTCTATTAACCATGGAATTGCACAAAATTATATTACGTAAATAAAATTGGCCAATTTAAAAAAAATAAATAACACCTCACGTTTTTTGATAAAAAGTCTGTGGGCTGGGATGAGGTGGTTTCTAGGCCATATGATAATAGATGTATTTGGCAGAACTACAAACACTTTTTTCGTATCACACGGATGTTACTACTGGCAAAAACCACAAAGAAGACGACAGCATCGCACAGTTCATAAAAAGTTGTGTATTATTCGAGCATGTCGACTTCACAGCTTTTTGTGCACATCTGTAACAGGAACCTACAGCTGACCTTCTTTAACTCCTATTTGTGGGATTTTTATTTGCTCAGGCCATTTCAAGACTGTGTGAAGACAAGTACAAGGATCTGAGTAAAGCAGCGATGAGACGCTCCATCAGCGTAGACAACCTGATAGGTGTGCGGCACTCGAACGCCATACTCTCGTAGCCCCCCCTCCCCTGCAGCACAGCCGACCCACAGCCGACACTGGACAAACCCACAGAGTCTTCGCAGCCGCATCAGACGGGGTTCTGCCCGCAAACGCCTCCGCATGGTGGTGGTTCACAGCCGCTTCTCCGATGAAGCTGAAATTATAGCTCCAGAGTAAACCGTGAGCCGTCCTTTTCACAGATCTATTATTTATTTCTCAACAAAACTCTCTTTTCCCCAGAAACGGTGTTTAAAAGAAAGAAAAAGAAGGAGCGCTAGATTTTTAATTTGTCACAAAAACAGCATCAGTAGTGGGAAAAAAAAGTTCAGTCTGTTTTGTCTCGACAGACGAAGTTTTGGTTGATTTTTAATATTTTGGTTTCTGTGAACAAACTTCTAGAAGGTATTTGTACTTGCTTAGGTCAACCGGTGAGTTTATTCAGCCTTCAGAAAACTTCTATCTGCAACAGCAAAGTCTGTACAACAAACCCCGTAATATCTCAACAGGAGAAAATATTCCCTTGGTGAATAAGAAAACCCCATCTCTTTATCTTGTATTTCATTTTACAGCCTACTTTTTTCAAAATCATATTAAATTAGTGTTGGAAATGTTTTCTTTTTGGTTTGTTACTACATTTTTACAAACAGAGTTTACCCGTTTGGCACCACTTGGAAGGTAAAATTCATATCTTAATTGCATCCAAATATATTCACAGACTATTTATTGTCCCATTGACCCTCAGGTATATGGGTATTGAGAATAGCTGCACAGTACTGAGAAATATCAGATGTGAATGTTTTTTGGAATAATTTGATGTTAGTTTTAACTTTTTCTGAAAATGTTCATTTTATCATTTTAATTGGGATAGCTAAAGATGTATTTTGTATTATACAGTACTTGTAAAAAAAAAAAAAAAGTGTTGAATTATCCATAATTAATATTTTATGTATTTATATATTTTGGTGGTCGTGATCAAAACTTCCCCAGGCTTTCTAAAGGCCTGGACATTTTCAGAAGAGTAGCAAGATTTCATTTCTTAAGCCACGTAACACTGATGACCTTAAGACAGAAAGAGCTTCAGCGAATTTGATAAGTTCTCCGAATAGTTCCCTGCTCAGCTGGATGAGTTACTAGTTTCAAGGTGTGTCCAGGTTTTCAAAAGGTAATACTTCCAAACTACTGAAACCGTCTGGTCATTCCTAGATACAACTCTTGTTCACAAGTCACTTCTGAACACATTTGTTTCGAAGAGTAATCATTAATCTTTCAAAACATCCTTTAAATTTATTTGACTACTTTCAGGGAACTGAAGGTTAGAAATCCACCCAGCTAGCTAGAATGTTATGCAGATAGCTGAAGGCCTTAACTAGCTAACCTAAAGTACTAAATAGATAGCTAAGTATCTAACTCAAGGTAAACTAGCAAACTAGCTACAAAGATAACATGATAGCTAGTTATCGTTCTAGCCAATTAGCTAGAAAGATGATGGCTGTCTAGCTATCATGTTATCTAGCTTACTTGCCAGGTGGCTAGTCAGCTAGTTATGTATTTCTTGTTTATGTATCAAAATAAAACAGACTATAACATAAATTATAGCAGCATTGACATCACAATATCAGTGCTGACTTTATATTCCAAGACATTCATCCTCTGATTGCAGATTACATATAATACACATGATGTAGCTCTTCAGCAGCTGCGATACTAAAGCTCCCAGAGACTGGAGGAGGCTGTATGAGGGATAAAGGAAGAGTCTGGGAAAATGTGAGTTAATCATTGTTGGAAATGGCTGTCACAATATTCAGATGCTGTGTCGCATTTTAATTTGCTCCAGATATTATCCAACTTGATTATTTTATCAATATGGAAATATCTATTGCGTTTCTATTTAGAATAATTACATCATGTTGTGCACTATTGTTAAAGCTGTCTTATACTGCAATACTTTGAAAGTTTGTCATGCTGGGGTAGGAGAGTCAGATTTTTTTAGCCCTGTTCAGTGTTATGTGGCTTAAAAAGTAATTGACATTGCTGGGAAAATAGTCTGGACTAAAGCAAAACCTCCAAAATAGTGTAGGGCTTTCAGAAAGACCAATGAATTGTGATCAAGACCACTTCAAAATCATTCTCAAAGATAAATATAAAATGCAGAGCTATTAGGGATAACTCAAGACTATTGCAGAGTACAGTACATTTGAGCTGACATTCTTAAAGTTTTAGGTAATCTGAACTGAGCATGTCTTATGACAGGATCTTACTGGTAACACTCCACTCCAGATGGTTGGAGCGATCAAAGCTTCAGTCAGCTGTTGTGCGTCAGAAATCAGGAGTGCCAATTGTGGGATTTGTTGTAATGCCATCTGTACACGTGTACCTTTTTGGATGATCAAATGCTACTCATTATAGATCAGTACTGCTACTGACTGGAGGGGGAGAGGGGGATCTCCCCTTCCTCACCCCCATTCCAGCTTTTGTTTTAAAGCCCCTCAGATCTCACCATCGACAGAAACCTCCCAACCCTTTGTTCAAAACCACAACATAGATACAGAGGGAACAAAAGACTGATGGACAACTCTCTCCTTTTTGCTTACTATGTAGGCTACTAGCTGTGAAATTATTCTTTTTAATGGAAAGAAGAATTTGCAAATGGAGTATTTTAAATAAACACTAATCATGTGACAAATACATGCTGTGCTGGTTATTTTTACTCTTAAGATGTCAAAAAAAAAGGCCTGTAGTTATGTGGGATGAATAACTGGTATAAAACATCTGGTCCCAGTCACAACAGCAGCAGAGCTGGTATGTGTTCTTTGCTCTTGCAAATGTAATAATCTCTAGAAAAATCACACAATGTGGCAAAATTCAAAGCCGACTGTTTTTCAATTCCACAACACGAATATCAGATCTACAGTTAAGTTTATAGTTTCCTTTGAAAATGTCTGATATTTAAAGCGGAGGTTCGGTAAGCTAACCGAACCCAAACACCTGCTGCCCTCCATTCGCATCACGTTCGTTCACACACCAGACAGAGCAGCGGCGTCGCGCAGCAGGCTGTGAAACAGAACAAACCAGTCAGACTTCAAAACAGCCAACAAAAAGACAATCAATTTTATCCACACTAAATGTTTGTTTTTTTCCTTGAGTGATGAGGAACATTTTCAAACTCTGAAATGTACCAGCTGAGTAATATTACAGCATCAGCTCTGTTAATGGTGTCCAAGGTATTTCTTACATTTTCAAACCGGCTTCTATTAAATCGATGAGATTTCTGCTAAACATATTGAATGGCTTACTGTGCTTGAATTTGAGCAAATCCTGATCAAAAATAAATGTTAACCATCGATTCACTACTCAAAGATCTTGCCAATGTTGGGGGATTGCGGTTGTCACTTTTCTATTCTTGCTGTCATATTAAAAATAAATCAGCGTTTGTTGATTTGGCAGAAGAAAATATATAAAAATTTAAATATTCAGTTAAGCCCAAAATGATTCACAACCCTGATGGATTCTAGCAACTTGTTTAACAATTATAGGAACGTTTTTTTTATGCAGACTTCTCCATTGTTTAAAAGTGTGAAAATATATATTTTAAATTAAATAAACCATTTTCTTTTTCAAAACGGATTTTTTCTTTTTTTTCTCTTTTTTTACATCATTGTCAGAAACAAAATACTTTGTTGAATTAAAAGTGCAATGTAAAAAACCACGTCTACCTTGTGTATGAATATTTTTTAGCTTTGTTGTAATTGCACACTTGTGTCCAAAGTTTTAACGCGTCTTGTTGGATCGCTGCAAGCTCGTCCGGTGACCGGAAGCAGCAGGTTGCGGAGGTTTGAGGTCGAGTGAGAGAAAACGCAAAGCGAGCAGCTCCACTGTGAACCAGCAGGGGGTGCTAAAGACCGAGTTCCTTTTTTTTTTTTTTTTTTTTTATCTCGTCGCCTTTGATCATTATTGTGCGTTTCTTCACACAACACAGACAGAACCGGCTCTCCTTTCACAAAGACACTTTAATGAGTTCACAGAACTAAAGAGGTCATGTTAGAGCGCATTATACAGACGAAACAAAGGAAGTTCCTAGTCACAGTAATGAATTTCCAAGAGCAAATTCAGTTTGGATTCACACGGAGCACCACCACTCAAACATCACATTTATGGACAATTATTTGTTTCTGTGGTCTCTTATACATAGCTTGGCAGTATGTTTTTTTGTTTTTTTTTAACAGAAACATTACGTTTTTTTTTTTTCTTTACAACAAATATTTGCAGTATGTACAACAATAAATATATATTTTTATTTTTCCAGTGCTCAGGATTATCCGATTACCTCATTGGGAGGATTGCTTGTTTTAAGTGAGAGTCAGATTTGGTCAAGTGTCTCAGCTGCAGTGCAAAAAAAAATAAAAATAAAATCACTTATAGATTTTGTCGAGATTCAGAGTCTCAAACGTGTGTTTTGCTTTTGTTTTAACTATTTCCTCATACTGTATGCTTATATATATATATGTATATATACTTTTTACCTTTTTTACGCTCTGAATCTTTTCGTTCAGTATTTACTGTCTATAGTTTATATTTAGGGTAAAATGACACAAACTTATAGTTCTGGTTTCTTGTCCACAATCACAGGTTCTCTAAAATGTCCACGCGGTTCATATATGGGACGGAGGGCCCTTCTGGTAGATTCCCGATGACAACCCGGTTCTCGTGGGCCCCGTCAAGGCCGTGCTCGCTTCGCTGTACATGGAAGGCGGCGCAGTGACCTTCTGCGGCCAGCAGGGGCAGCATCTGGCCACAAACCTCCTCCAGGATTCCAGAGTTTTCCCCGACCAAATCCACACTCCGGACGTGATGCCCACCACCAGGCACATGAAGTACTTGAGCATGAAGATGGCGTAGTCCGGGCCCGAAGCCGAGCGCTGGAGCTCCGACGGGCAGGAGCAGGCCAGGGCCCGCTCCCAGCCGGGCCGGTAGTGCTGCTCGTAGACCAGGCACGCCACCACGATGGTGGCGGGGACCGTGTACAGTACCGTGAAGAGCCCGATCCGGATCATCAGCCGCTCCAGTTTGTCCGTCTTGGTGCCGCCTTGCTTGATGATGCTCCTGATGCGGAACAGCGAGACAAACCCGGCCAGCAGGAACAGCGAGCCCGTGAAGAGGTAGACCACCAGAGGGGCCAGCACGAACCCCCGCAGGTTCTCCAGACTCTGGTTCCCGACGTAGCAGATTCCGGCCACGGGATCCCCGTCCACGGAACTGAGAGCGAGGACCACGATGGACTTGACACTCGGGATGAGCCACGCGGCCAGGTGGAAATACTGCGAGTATCCAGCGATGGCCTCGCTGCCCCACTTCATTCCCGCCGCGAGGAACCACGTGAAGGACAACACCACCCACCAAATGGAGCTGGCCATCCCGAAGAAGTACACCAGCAGGAAGACCAGGGTGCAGAGAGCGGGGCCGGAAGCGTCGTACAGGATGTGCAGCTGGCTTCCGCCGAGGCCGCTGGAGCCACAGGCCACTCGCTCGTGACCAGCAACTAGACGAATGATGTAGCCCAAGGAGACGAAGAGGTAGCAGGCAGCCAGGAAGATGATGGGCCTCTCTGGGTACTTGAACCGCTCCATGTCAATGAGGAACGTGGCCACGGTGGTCAGCGTGGAGACGAAGCACAGCACGGACCAGAGTCCCACCCAGAAGCTGGTGAAGGCGCGCTCGTCCGCCGAGAAGTAGGGCAGGTGGCAGGGCTGGGCGCAGTTGGGCAAAGGGCCGGTCTGGACTCTGCCGTAGAGAGCGTGGGACTCCCGTTTGATGGGGACCAGCGGGTCCCTGCAACGGCACTCCCTGTCACACTGCGACGGGCTGGGGGGTCTGGTTCTGACCTTGGGGGTGGACTTGGGGAACGAAGGGGCCAGAGTGGTGGTCTCGTTGCTGTTCTGGTCCATGCACAGGGTCTCGTCGCCGAGCTGGGGCAGCTGCTCGCAGCTCATCCTCTCGGGCCACTCGAAGCCATATTGGCTCATGAGGGGGGAGCAGCCGCGCTTGGCCCGCTCGCACACGGAGCGGCAGGGGGGCAGCGGCTTCCTGTAGTCCGGCAAGCAGATCGGGGTGTACATGCTGCAGAGGAAGAACAGCAGGTCCGGGGAGCAGCGGATGCGGACCAGGGGCCAGAACTGGTGCACCTCCAGCCCCACTTCCTCCTGGGTGTCGTGATTGAACTGATTGGGCATGTACGTCAAGTTGTAACCGATGCCCTTACACATGGGCACCGTAATGGGCTCACAAACCAAGACCTTGGAGGCTCCGGAGGTGAAACCGAGAGACCAGAAGGCGGAAAGCAGGTACAGCATCACGCTGTGCGGCGCGAGTCTCACTGCTGATGCCATGGATGAAGAAAGTCTGTTATCCCGGTACGGCAGAGTCTTTACACCCACTGGAATAAAGAGGGGCTCATTTTACCCAAAATGTTTGTGGCCGGAACTTTTATGCTTCAGAAGAGTCAACAGAAGAAAGTTCTGCTCTGAGAGAGAAGAGACCAATCAGCCTGTTGATGGGTAAAAATGGATCTCTGACTGGGAAAGCAGTGGTGCCAGCGCGCTGTCAATCATTCACCAGCGCTCCTGCAATCATTACGGAGAAAGTTCATATCCGGGAGTCACGTTCCAATAAATTCAAAGACCCTGCAACGTTTCAAGCCGCTGCGCGTCCTCCAAACACGTCCTGTGTGCCGGAAAGAGTCGCATCATCAGGGCTATAGAGTTTACAAATAATAAAAAATAAAGAAAAGGACGATAAGACAGACCGGACAGCCGGTAAATGTCTCCTCTTTCTGTGCCACGAGGAGCCAGGTGAGTAAAATCCACTTGATGCGTTTCCCTCGATGGGTTTAATCCGCGCGCGACTTGAGCAACTTCTGAAAAGTGAACTTTCTGGTTCTTCTGAGTGAAAACAGCCAGAGCAGAAATGAGCAGCAGCAGCAGTAGCAGAAGAAGAGTCCCTCGGGGCAAAAACTTATCCCGTGCCGTTGGGTTTGCGGCCACGCGCGGATCGCTGCGCTCCCTGCGCCCGAGGACGAAGTGAAGTCCGTCTGAAGCTGCGGCACCTTCTCATCAAACACAGGCTCTGCTGCGTTCACGGCCGTCGGAAATGTCAATACTGAGCTGGGAGCTCGCTCCCGCTGCTGAATGTCACTAGTTGGACTTCGCTTAGTTTTTATGTGGCGTCAGTATCGATCGCTGTCTGCACGCCTGGCCCCTTTTTTAACCTTTGCACTGCGGTCTGTGTTGCATTCGAATGACATAATTGACATAATTGCTTCAAACTGAAATCAATCAGCAATTTTTACATGTTAATATTCGAAACAGAGCAGATATATATATATATATATATATATATATATATATATATATATATATATATATATTTTTTTTTTTTTTTTAAAAAAGGTTGATATGTAGCTGTATTGATCAGTTCTGTAAGAATAAGGGGTGGCAGGTCTAATTTATTTGCAAAAAGATCTAATAATTAGATTTTTCAGACATAACCAGCTGTTCAACAAATACTTTTAGCGGAGTTTCTATGTTGTGCTTTCAGCTTTTCGTCCCACAAAAATCCTGAATGTTCTTCTTTTTGTATCGTTAGAAAAGAATGACGTCCGCAACCATTTGCTCTGAGGCTTAAATCAAATCAAAAATACCCAGCGGACCGTGAACGCACCAGAGAGCAATCTCATATTCTAGGACTTCCTGCTTTAGGAGGTGGGAGTTCCCAGAGGAGCCGAAAGGTACCTGACAGAAAAGGACGCTGTTATTTGCAGTTTGGTCCTACATATTTTTTTTTCTTGACAGAAGGAAGTGGTATTATTTGTTTTTAAATGTATTCTGATGCAGACTTTGCCAAACAATTTTTTTTTCCTGAAACACAGGAAAGTGTTCTTAGTTGTAGTCACACTTTGGAGAAATATGTTACTCGCCAGTTCACCCCTGTCAATCATTGCTGTGCTAGCTGTTAGCATGGTGCTTTGAAGTCAGTAAATAGATGCTACCTAATATACAATTAGCCCCCAAAGTTACACACAGACCAGGACGATAACGTTCAAATGGGAAACATGTCTTGGTGTGATTCCACTGGTATTTTGTTCAGTTTATCTGTGGAGGTAAAATCAAAAGAATAGTTTGTATAAACCATTATTCCTACATGTGAACAACTGTGCACATCTAGAGACTATAATTCTAAATCTATATTTTATTTTTATTTTATTTTATAAATTGACCACACAGATATGTGTTTAGGGTTGTTGTTATGTCTATATCATATGTTTAATACACAGTCCTTATTGTCTTATAACATCTCCTTTTAAAAGAGCAAAATACTTTTGAAACTCTGCGAAACACAATAACTCATATTTACAGCTCTTCACTCAGGTTAAACCAGTTTTTTATTATTATTTTTTTAAATAGCTGAAGCAGTAATTTGTGACTTTTACTGGTCCTTTAAGAATGTTTTAGTATTTTTATTAGATGTCACAAAGTTGCATTGATTTAAGATAAGACATGAAACCCAGATTATTTCCCAATCGTGTTTTATATGAAAAGAAAGGAGGGGGAAAAAATGAAGCATTTGCTATCAGGGATCCAGCTTCATTACAGAGATAATATACAATTACAGAAAAAAACGTACAAAAATCAGGGGAAAGACAAAAATCTTCCACTTTTTAAAAGAAACACATTTGAAATATTGTCCTGTTTTGGCTCCGTTTGGTCTACATAAACCGACAGGAAACAAATGGGTCTGTTCTCATACAATACTGTATTCAAACACAGATTACAGAGGATTTATCTGTGATTCTCCACAAGGCAAACTGAAGGAAAATGAAATCTGTGGCGTTCAGTAACTCAACCTCTGCCTCTCACGCCGCCGCATGAGACAAAGGTCGCCGCCCTCTCTTGGGACAAAGGTCTCCAAAGGTGTGTTTGCGTGTGTTTGAGCAGTGAGGGTGTGTGTGCTCAGCGTATCAGCGAGGAGGAGGCTAGACCTGATCTACCTTCACTCAGGTCAGTCTGACAGATGAACGTAAACAGTGGAGAGTTTTGTGTTAAAGCCCTGAAAGGAAACACACACACACACGTACAGACAAGGATGTGTGTGAACATACGTGTGATTGTAATGTAGGGATTCCCTCAAGTGTCAGGTTTGTTTGACTAAAACAGGAGAGGGAACAGCAGTTATCGATTAATCGATCAGTTATTCAGATGGTTAGTCGATTAATCGGATTAAAAAAAATTGTATGTTCTTCAGATTTTTTTATGTAAGGTCTCATTAGATACAAACATTTTATTGCCTAAAACACAACAGCATAGTAAGTGGTAACAGAGTGGCACATGGCTGGTGAAGGGAGAGATCATCTTTTCCCATGAACTCACCATATGCATTCAAAATTAGGCATGGATTATCACCGTCTAAGCTGTGGCATTAATCTTATGCATGGTTAAAGATTACAAATGGCCACCTGTGATTACATCATAAAAGAGCGTCAGGCTCAGGTCGTCCAGGTGACGCTGATTGTTATGATGAAGCCTTTGGTGGAAGTTTGATAATCCTGAATGAACCAATAGTGATGATACAGTTTGAGTCAACGTACTCTTTTTAATAATACGACACGAGCCACCACTACCAAAATCTTTCTCATAACTACGTTGTTGTACACTTTGTCTGGCCATCACTAAGTCCAACAGAACAAGAACCACACTCAAAATTAATCTTAAAAAGGAAGAAGTTTGTAATTGGAAGAATATGGTATGTATTTAAATAAGCGCACCAACGTGGGTCAAATGTATTGTCCCGCCGGTCACTATTGTGTATATATGTTCACACACCAAACCAAGTTTTGTAAATGCAAAGGTGAATATCATAACTAGACACTTTAAAGATGATGTGTACCAAAAATCTTTGTCATACGTTTATTTAAACATACATTGCTAGCCTCTTCTTTGGGAGGGTTGGTGGCAGTCTTCCTCTCGCCAACCAAGATATAAACAACTCTGGTCATGTGATAATTTACTCCAAACATCAGTGTTATCTTAACACTCTAAAACTTTCAAGATGTGCTGAACATTAACTGAGAATTTAATCAGTAAGCTTTTTGGAGTCCTTGAAAGAGAAATTAATTTCAGGCAAGGTCAGTGGAGGAGTTTCATGCAACAATATTTAAAACAATGTCCTAAACTTTGAATGACTCAAGCTCTTTAATTCGTCACCTGAAAATGGAAAGGATATAGTAAAGCTACAGGGGAATCTGTTATGCATGACAACAGTCTCTTCACAAATCTGGTCCTAATGGAAAAGTGTCAAGAATTACACATTTGCTGAAATAAACCCATGAAAAGTCACATTCAAGGCATATGTGGCCAGTTGAGGCCAAGACTTCACAGGCTTGTGGACACGTTTCTTCAGCGGAGACAGGAAAGCTGCAGAAATGTTGGAAGAGAGTCTGGAGAGGAGAGGATAACAACCCTAAACATGCAGCCAGAGCTACATGGAAGATTAAATCATGTTAGAATCAGATCTAAATCCCACTGATCCCACTAGTTTATCAGAGAAAACTGATAAAATATTTACAATTTACTTACAGAGTAAATGTGGTCCAGTTTCTTGTGCAAATGTCTTAGCACACTTGACACAAGATCAACTAACTTAAAAGAAGATTTTCAGCAAGAAATAGGTGCTTGTTTTAAATAAATAATTCCTTAATATTGATGAAAAATGACTCCCCCATGTTAACTTATAACATGGAAATACACTGCTCAAAAAAATAAAGGGAACACTCAAATAACACATCTTAGATGGACAGTTTAATTTCACGGAAGTTTGATTTACTTGGAGTTATATTGTGTTGTTTAAGTGTTCCCTTTATTTTTTTGAGCAGTACACATCTTGGTACGAGTGAAATAATCTGCCAATGGAGCAAATATTTTTTTCATCAATATTAAGAAATTATTTACTTAAAACAAGCCTCTATGTCTTGCTAAAAAGTTACTTTTAAGTTTGATTAAAAGTAACTTATTTCAAATGTACTAAGGTATTTGTACTAGATACTGCACCAAAAATACTTGATAACATTTTAAGTTCTTGCAGTGAACATTGAGTCAGAAGAGAAAAAAAGAACCTGTATTACGTATGGTTAGCCCCAAAGCATGTCGCAGCTGTAGTCAACAAAGTCACGGGCTTTATTTTGGACAAAGACTCGGCTGAATCTTTGTCTGAAAGATTCAGACAAAGTGTGCGACCTGAACGCACCTTCAGGCTGTTTCTTTTCCAGCAGCCTGAACATCAGAGCTGAGCTCCAAAGGGCCGAGGAGGTTCTGCCTCCCCCTCCCGCACCGCATGTCGGCGACACGCGGAGACCTGGAACTTGTTTCAGTGAAGCAAACAAAACGAACGTCGAGTCTTTGGCGACAGCCCGAGACACCCTTCATTGCAAAGATTTGGTTTTTCAAAGTAAAAGCAAAAAAAAAAATGTAGCAAAGGTTGAAACCAGTCTGCTCTGCCGCAACCTGCTGAAAGCTTCAATGTGGCCAATGAAGCTCCTGAATAACCAGGTCACTGGGGCCCTGCCAGCTTTTGTGCAGAAGCTCACTAAAATGTCATGAGGGGGGTAAATTGTGTGTGCCTGTGTGTGTGTTGGCCCCATTCTGCCCCCATCTGTAACCACTGTCCACATCCATCCAACCCCGCCCCCCAAAAGCTTTCGTTTTCCTCCCTTCATCCCCCTTTTCCCTCCTTAAACTGTCTTTTGTTTTCATTTAGGGTGGCATTTCTGCTCCGCCGTCGACCGGGCCCCTCAAATGAGTCTTGACTGGCTCGCAGGCCACTGGAGAAGCACAAAGGACTTCGCTCTGCTCGCTACAGTTGATCCATTGTGGCCGTCCAACAATGCACTAATTGGTGATGACAATTAAGCGCGGTCGACACTCAGCTTCAATTTGCGGTTGCTGCTCGACGTACATAAAAGGCGAACGGTTCGGCCTCCCCAGCCTGCCGCGCTCTCGGAAAATGTCCAGACTCCCTTGGGAAAACACACACACACACACACACACACACATATACATATACATAGACATATGTTTCTACCCTCAGCTGAGCCACATGAGCTCATAAGAACAGTGACCTTGGAGTCTGGGCTTCACAGACGAGGGCATTTAAATCCCACCCTGTTTTTTAATATACACATGTTGGACATTTTTCATGTAAAGAACTAATGACGTTTACGTTTCTACATCTACAAAAGTGCATAGCATCATCACATGTCTAATAGTGTGTCGGTGTCTCTTTTGCTGCCAAAACCGTCTTGACCCCATCAAGGCACGGATTCCTTCTGGGTCTGTTGGTCGGGATGTGGTGGCTAGCGCCAACATGCTAGCAGCAGATCCTTAAAGTCCTGGAAGCACCGATGCAGGGTCTCAACGGTTTGGACATGTTTATCCAACACATTCCACAGATGGTTGATTGGATTAAGATCAGGGAAATCTGGAGGGAAAGTTACCAACTTGAACTTATGCTCCACATCATTGTTGCTCTGGTGGCGGGGCGTCTTATCCTGCTGTAAGAAGCCATCATCATCAGGGAAGGCTTTTCCCCATCGCAGCATCACACAATCACACTGTTTTCACCTGATTTGCCCTCTCTCCATAGCGGTACCCCGTGTTCCTCAGGTAAATGACACACAAACACAACCAACCGTAATCGTTTGTTGGTGTTTTTGGCAGTGGACATCCTTAATGTTTCTCAGCTCCAAGCGCAACCAATAGTGAAGCGTATTCTTTCTATCAGAACTGGGAGTGAGCCTTGGCTGCCAATGAACATTTCCTCCCTTGGATCAGATACTGACCACTAAAACGCCCCTAAAACCCTTCAGCTTTGGTTTAACCTCTGACCCAGCTGTCCAGCATCACCATCTGGCTCCAGTCCTTGTAAATGCCCGTTTTTTCCCGCTTCTCTCATATCGATTTCGAGGTAAAACGGTCTCTTGCTGTCTAACACACAACCAATACAATCAAAATCAACAATAAAGACCAGTCAGAGTGATTTCAGAGAGAGTTATGACTTTCAGTCACTGAATTCAGCAACAAGGCCGTTTAAAGGGCTCCACATTACCGATTGTGAAACAAGCAGTAAACGTCACATTTTGTCTTGAAGTGCCATCATCAAAAATCATCAATATGCACCAAATTTGTCGATCAGTGATCCATTTACTGCTGATCAAAGGAAACTCCAGCCGCTTTGAACAGCTGCTGGGGTGAATAGACACCCGCCTATCATATTTGTTTCAGAGGGGAAAAAAAAAAAAAAAAAAAAAAAACCCACATTCTGGGTTAACAATTAGTTTTAGTTTCTACACACTTTGATTATTATTAAAAAAGAAAAGAAACAAAGCTATTTTGTTGGAATAGCTGAGTTTTTCTTTGTTTTAACTATTATTTCTGAGTTTTATCAACAGATACAATAGAGGAATTTTAACTACCTCATTGAAACTTGGTTCTTAGTTGTTGCACAGTATTAACTCACACTATGACGTCTACGTGTCCTAATTTCATTGTAATGAATGGCAGAAGAAAGAACAGACTGTTTAACGTTTCATGAGTTTGAACGCCAGCCCCTAGTGGCCGTACGCGGTATTACCATTACGTGTTTTCTGACTACAACTGTGTGCATCGACCCGAAGCATTTCTGCATGACATTTGACATTTCTGCATGTTATTCATGCAGAAATTATTTTGAGGGAAATCTCGGCCTGAAAGTTGTTGAACTTCAGTGGGAAAACATTGTAATTTTAGCTGCGTCGTCACGGAAAGGTTGCACAAATGTTTGACACAAATAAGCAAATAAAGAAAATGGAGGCATGAAACTTACCTTTCTCAATTGTAATCAGTCAGACATTTTTATTCTAAAGCAGGACATTTTTACTTGTTTCTAAGCTTGTATTGAAAATTTGAGCTTGTTATTCGCAAATCTAAAATCTTTTGGGACAAACTTGCTTACAGTCAGATTGTCTAAATAACAATGCTGTTAGCTCACTTATTATTATTATTATTATTATTAAAAATAAACCAACAATGTATCGGGATCCCACAAATCAGGAATAAAACACAGAAAAATCAGTTGCTATTAATAAGTTTGTTTTTATTGGGTCAATTCATACAGAACCAGACATGAGGACGAGCTGCTTCGATCAAAAAACAACTCCTTGTGCTTGCATAAGAGTTTGGCTGCAAAAACAAAACAAAACAAAAACAATAACCACCTAAAAAAAAAAGTTCAGAGGTTCAGTCCGTCTACTTTTCCTAAATACTGCATCATATCTTTTGCGACAAAGCGCCTGAAACGTCTTCAGCTACAAACTGAAAACAATCCAGTCTTTTTTAGCCATAAACACTGAAATCAAACGCAATTTCCAGTCGGGCAGCCTGTCAAGCAAACGCACGTTAAAGAAACGGCAAGAAAAACACACACACACAAAAAAAATGTGCCAACAAATACAAATGAAATAACTTAGAAAGTGATCTGATGCACTACTTTAGCTGCACAGAGGCAGAGTGTGGAGGCCTGCAGGTCCTTCAGCTCTAACGTCCTGGGAAATGGCGATTTAAATGCAACGCAAACGTCCTCTGAACACAGTTGGCTGGAATACCGATGATTATGTCCACAATGTTGTGAACGTACAGAAGTAAAACCAGAGTTTTAATGCTGCATTCAATTGGTGTAAATACACAGACACACACTCGGCTTCCCTGAAACCTGCCAGGCTGCCGAGCACCAATAATTAACACAACTTAAAGGAACAATGCAGTCAAAAAAATAATCAAAACAAACAAGATTTTTTTTACTTTTGTAGCATGAACATTCAGCGAGGAACAATCAAAACACTATTTTCAAAATCAAAACAACAAATAAACAACAACAAAAAAAGCATTAACCTTAAGAAAAAAAAAAAGCATGTTGGCCATGTTGTAGTTATTCTTTGTCATTTTGTCCCTAGCTGCTTCCATTTTGCACCTGGCAACCCACAATTTCAAGTCGACGTCTCAAACCTTCAGGGCAGCAGTTTATTAATCATTGCAGGGATTTCCTGTCATGGATTACAGTGATCATTTATCAATAAATCCATAAATCTGATGTATAACTTAACTAATTTTATAAAATCTTGTACTACCCACTGCTCCCTCTTCCCATCCCCATTTGGGCCAAATGACTAATAAAATAAGGCCGACTATGAATTCCTGATCGGACTAAATTAACAATTTAGTTTTTTAATTTGAAAACAATTACCTGAAAAGTGATGTCTTTCAGGTAATTCTTTTCCACTGGAATCATGAGAAAGAGTCGGAACAAATCAAGCCAGGTCGGAAGCGACAAAAACTTCAAAGATACAAAACGGCAAAACGCGCAGCGTCCCCTCGCCCGCCACAAACCCCCCCCAGGATTTTCACGTCGGCTGACAAGTTTCCACGCCTCAAATGAAACAAGACGAAACAAACGGCAGAGGGATCGGCACTGAAGTCTCGGTGGAGCAGTCGTAGCAGCGGCGAAGTTTTTATTTGTTTCAGCCTGAGAGCAGCAGAAGTCCAGCCATCTCTTCTTACAGGACGTGGATTCACAGGGATTGTTATTGCCCTTCTGACCAGAGGTGGGTCGTTAAAATAACGTTCTTCCATCATCAAGGAATTAATCAACCGAAAGAAATGCGGTGTTAACAATAAATCTGGACATAAACTGCTCAAGTTTTCACCAAAAATCTGGGCCAAAAGCAGATGAGTCACAGCTGCTGGGTTATGTGGAAAAAGGAAAAGGTGGGCAATAAAAGGTCATCCAGGTTGCACAGAGATGCTAAAAGCTAAAGCTGCTGTCAGGTCTGAGAGGCCAAGCATTGACAACAGGAAGTAGAATCGCAGAGGAGGAAGAGCCGCGAGAGGAGCTCTGGTAAATTATTGACCTTTTTACCTTCCAGTCGGTGAATTTTATAATCAAGTCGTTGTGCTTTTACATTTTCAGGAAGAAAGGGAGTGAAAAAAAATTATTTTGTTAAAAATCTAAGCAATAAATCAGGAAGATTCAAGACAGGTTGGTTGAGACAAAAGGAAAGAAAATCCAAAGAAGTCCAAGTCTGGTTACTGTCACCTGCATGTGTGACAATTATTAATCATTTAATCCGTTCATATAAACATTATGGTTGTTTTATCCCAGCTTCTCCTTAAGAAATCCCTTAATTTGTTTTTATTTAAATACACAGACCTCTTCCTGACTAGAGAATCGATCAATTTTATCAGTTTTAATGATTTAAGATTGCAGATTCATTAAATTTTGTTGTCAAAAAAAAAAAAAAGTGTTTTTCAAATTAGATTTAGTCAAATGATTTAATCCTCAAAGTCCATAAATAAAGGTCTTTAACAAAGACATTTTAGAAATTCATTTAAGTTGCTTTTCAGGTTTAAGACATCAAACAGACACATTTTAGAAGTTTCATTTTAATTATTTGAATTAGAAAATAATTCAATTCTGTTCTTCGGTCACTTTTAACGACATTTTCTGAACATCGTTTTTTTTTTTAAACGCAGTGTTTTGTTTTTAAACTTTGACTTATTAAAAAATAAGTGTAGATTGTGGACCGACAAATATATGAAAAAGTTATTTTTTTCCTCCCAATCAGTGAGTCCAGGTTGCTAACTTAGCTACTGAAAAGCAAACTGCACTTTTCAAAAACAAGTCGACACGCGTCTGCTTCCAATTCAGGCTGCGAGAGAGAGAGCGACACCTTCAGCAGATAACGGGAAGGATGAACATGTTACCGCAAAATTCCTGCATTTGTCATTGAGTTAGAAATGTTGATAGCATTTACTACAATCTACATACAGAAACTTATGCTTTATGGAAAAGCTAGCTCAGCTAACCACGCTAATCAAGGGTTGGAACATTTTGAAAACTAAAGTTAAGGAATCGGCCACAACATTCTCGTCAACGAATGTCTAAGTTGAAATGTAAAATTAGAAACAAACCGTCTACGATGAAATGTAGACTGTGCTTTGCCTGCCATAAGTGTAAATGTTTTTTTTTTTTTTTTGTAAAAACAAGATTTCTAGAGAAATTCTGTTCTTGGCCAAACATCTCCTTATTTTTCCTGCAGCTTTTATGACATTCTGGTCATTTGTGCACAAAACACAGCGTGCTAAAGGTAACTTCACTCCGTTTTTTTGGCAACTTCACCAACTTATACTAGTTAAAGTTGAATGTCTTTATTTTTTGTTTGTAGAAATGAAAAAGAAACAAAGAGGTTTTAATGATTGTTGTGGTTTCTAAACTGTACCCATAGGACCAGTTTTGAACCTTGACCGAGCCGTCAGGTGGACGCGAGAACAAATTCTCAACTCATTCCTGAATGAGTTGCGTTTATCTACGGGATCCTGTTGGTAATTCACAAAGGAAAATGGGATATTTAAAATAAAATGAATTCAAAAGTTGACGAAAACACAAGTTCCGATGTGGCAAATCAAAAGATAAACTCTATTTTACGTAGAAATCAAAGTAAAAAAATAAATAAATACATTTTTTTTCCATACTGTATTTCATACTTTTTCAGGTCGGCTTACGACCCGTTTAACGCCAGGAATGAGGAGGAGGAAGATTACTGCCAGTCAACCTTCATGATCTCTAAAAACACCGGAGTACTGCTTCAAGACAGACGCCACTCCCCCACTATGTGATTTCTAATGGCTAAATCTCTGTATAATTCAGAGGCTACAGATAGTAACATTATATTCTCGGAAGGCTTATAGCACTTAAGAGCAGATATATTTTATTTCTCTTTTTAATCCATGATAGATTAATCAATTTTCCTCTGTTATTTTTTAATCTAGGATGAAAAAAAAAAAAACATATCAAAAAGCATCAGCAGGCTCCTCATGTCGGGAAAAGAAAAGCAGCGGATGTTGTGCTTTGCTTCGTCGTCCTGTGTGCTGACTAACAGTTTCGTCTCTAAGAGGTTACGACAAGCAGCCAGGTTTCTGTGCTTCCACTTCCCGGTGTCATCGGCTGCGATTTGTTGTGTTTAACCTGGAGCAGGAGGTAAGTGAAGATGGATGTGACTAGAGGGTGACGAGAACTCGGGCCAGTAGGGCCTTACGCAGCATTCGGTTCTTTTTCTCCTTCCGTACAGAACGACGCAGGAAGCTCCGCGGCTGCATCCGTCCTTGGCCAAAAAGCTGCAGCGAGCTCCAACCTGCAGATGCAGGAATAGAAAAAAAAAAACAAACAAACAAAAAAAAAAAAACAAAACAAAACACAGGCCCTTTGTCCCGTGTGGCGGCTGCATGCCGGCCCGTTTGCTCCTGGCCTCTGCGCTCGCAGCGGCGGACCTCAGGTGTCTTGGTACGGCAGGTGAAAGCAGCCGGGGCTGTCGTCGTCGGGGGACCAGAAGGACGACGGCCGCTTGTGGTGGAGCTCCCTGCGGACGCAGCGGGGACACGGCTGGGCTTTCTGTCGACACTCTGCGTGGAAAACGGCGCCGCAGCCGTCACACCTGTCAGCCGGGAAACACTGAGGTCAATCAGGGCCGAAACGAATAATCCGATTAATATCATAATTATATTTGTATATATTTTTTGTATCGTTTCAGGCTAATTACTGCTCTGATTGTGCTGTTGTGGCAAATTGCATGTTTTAGTCAGGATGCTCTACTTAATGATTATTCGATTACTAGATTAGTAATCGAATAATCATAATAATTAGAAATTGATTATTTCAACAATCGATTCATCACAACTGAGCCGATTAATCACAATTGATCCGATTAATCACGGTTGGTCAGAATTAACCAAATTAATTGTGATTAATAACGATTACTCTGATTAATGAGATTAATCAAATTCATAGCAATTAATCACAAACTCAACAATTGATTCATCACAATTAATCAGATTTTAAATTCTTTAAAAAGAAACTCAACCACTGGTTGAAAGCAAACCAGTTATGTTCCCATTTACACAGAATGTAGAAGACACAAAAGAAATAGGAAGATGTAAGAAACTTATGAACTTCTACCCCATAAATTCAGTTGGACCCTCATTATTAAATCAAAAAATAAATAAATAAACATAGGTTAATTAATATGTCTAAATATATACATCCATGCACACTCCATTTTGTGCTTCGTAGTCTTAGGACAAAGACTGAAATTTAAATATTGTGCTAATTCCTGCATACCTGCATTGCTTTGTATTGTAGTAATGTTGATCATTTCCACTGTCCTAATCAAATCAATTTAAGTTGAAAACTTTTACGCCATTTCTCTTACAAAATGAAAATCAGTGTGAATGACTCCAAGGTTTCTATTTAGGTTTCATTTTTGGATGTGATCTTACTGCACGGTCAGAAACTACAAATATGGCTTCCTATTTAAACACAACTAAAGTAAACAGATTAAGTTAGACCGCCTGGGTCTAGTTGTTGCCCCGTTCTCCGCTGTCTGAGTCTTACTGGCCAGCAGACCCAGCTGTTATCAGTTCACACTTTAACACTCAGCTCAACAGCTGGGCGTGTGTGTGTGTGTGTGTGTGTGTATGAGCCACAGCTCAGTGTCTTTCAGGAATCGCTCCTGTTCAGCTCTTATCTCTCTGCTGTCTGTCTCTCTCTGACTCGGTGATGAAGACGAGGCTCTGGACTGTGTCGAGGAAAGTTCCCTCTCCCTCTGACTGAGCCGGTGTTGTGAACAAAACGCAGAGCGAAAGCTTAAGAGCGACACGTCCACGCAGATTATCACATCTTAACGGCCAGAGGCAAAAAGTCCTGTTTGTTTTCTTCAATATAAAACAGTGAAATAGGAGGTTTATGATGATAAATAGTCAGTGATATCAAGTTTTAGTGATATCACTGAGAGTGATGATGAAACTGTTCATGTGGGATCTATCAACACCTCTTATAAGTCTAAACCGCGACTGAACGCGACCTCTCCGGGTTAGCCGAGGGCTCTGGAGCCGGTGTGAGGATGCGTACCTTCGCGTGACGTTCTCCTGAAAGGGGTAGATGACCTGTCCGTTCTGGCACAGTTCGCAGATGAAGCCCTTCTCTCGACACAGGCTGCAGCCGAACACGTGGGAGCTGGCGAATTTGATCACCTTGGACAGGAAGGGGGCCAGTTTCCCGTCGATCACCTTGAGGAGGAGGGGGAACGGAGGAGAGGGGTGAGCGATGCGTAATGCCGATAAATGTTAAAAGCCTCCTAATCGTCCGTCGGCTCACTGTATCATCATGACAACAGCTCTGGGCTTGAAGTGAACAAGCTCGGTTGGGGAATACGCTTTGAAGAACAACAGAACAATGCTGTGATCTTTTGCTTTCTTTAGAAAAAGAATCTTTGATTGCTGTTGTGCAATGAGGCAGACTAAACATTGAGATAAGAAGCAAACCGTATCACTCAGCAGACCAAAAAAGATCTGCGGTGTCCATAAATCACCCTTTGCCTGCCCAGAGCAAAGTTTTCTGCTTTAAACCTGACTGCATGCCATCAAAACTCACTAACTAGTGGTATGTCTCTACCACAACTCACAAGCTAACCAGGGAAAATACCTTAAACAATCCCTGCAGGAAATTGTGATCACACCTGTTAATGCAAACTCATTCACAACTTGCAAATGTTTTTTTGGGTGGTCATCGCAGCTTTTTTCCACATATCTGATCCAATCACCTGAACGTTTCCCGGATTTCAGCTGAAGTTTGACCAATCCCGTTAGCTCCCTTCTAATTTAACTTCCTGTTTTATGACGTCTTACAACATTCAAGATTGCATTAGCTTTTTACAACTAATACTAGCTAAATAGCGAATATTAGCTAAATGTTAGCTAATTAGCTACACAGCGTTTTTACTGCACTAGAGAGACTCAATTTCTTCACTGTTCAAATTATTCAACAGATTAATAAGGTGATTTTTAAACCGCTAAACTCGAGCTTTACCTTTGATTTAAAGCTTTTAAGCAGAAATGTTTTGCTTTTGAGGACTTCTACTTGTTACATTTCAGCAATTGTTCTGTTAACTATAAATAGTTCTGGGGTTTTCAACAGTAACCTTTAGCTTACAGCATTCACACGTCATTTTTGCATGGAAATGCTCATTTTCTAGTTTTATTCGTATACAGGGAGCTATTTCAAGAACCTTTAAATATTAACTATACTAAAGTCTTGTCTTTTTTTGCTATGACGATGTTATGGCAAATATGGGAAACTGCAACTTTAAAGAAAAAAAAAAAATCAGTAATTTTAGGCTGCAACAGTCACTAAAAACAATAATCTGGTGGGGCTGTTTAAATTAAATAAAACATAAAGGTGACAGAAGAACAGTGCTAAAGAGGCGTACGACACGCACTGTAAAGCAGATTAGACTTAAATTACAACAATTGATAAATGACACAAAGACTGTTGTTGGTTTAGATGGAGAAGAACAAAGAAGAGGAGAGGAAGCAGAAGGAAGAGAGGACAACAGGTAACAGAACGGCCATCTTGTTTTCCAGTTGCTAAAAGGAGCAGCGGTGGGGTCGGATGGTGGAGGGCTGAAGGGGGAGCTGTATTGTTGCGTTTCTTCTGTGTACAAGTGAGCAGAGAACATAAAAACTCAACATGTTTCCAAAGCATCGTCGAGCCGGTCGGGCCAGCGAAGCAGACCGGTTCAGGAGGACATCGAGACCCTCGCGCGTCTGACAGGGACGGGGGTAAAAAGTAGCAGAAAAAGCAGAGGAGGAAGTAGGAGAGAGTGGCAGAGGGTATAATAAACATGAGATCTTGAGAGAGAAGCGAGAGCCTGCATTCAGATACGAGTGGTTCCACCTGGCAGAGCTCTGGACTCCCAATTATAAGCTCCTTCACGCTGTTTTTCAGACGACGAGAGGACAAGAGGAGGACTTGAGGTAGCGAGTGGAGGAAGAAACCACACACGCACATAGATGAAACACAAAACACTAAGATGTACTCATCCTGTTTCCCCTGAATCAGGTAGAGTCGAGTAAAGAGCTGTGACACAAATGAAATGGTCTTCGACAGCAACGCAATCAAAGCCTGTGCAGCTCATAGCAAGACACTGGCAAATATGGCCTTAACAACAGATAGAAAAACGTCGGACCAACTAAAATGTATCGTTTTGATTGGTCCTACCCAATAATTTCTGTAAAATAAATGTAAATAAAGCACTTTTTCAATATTTATGCTTTTGTTTTTCAGGCTGTCAAAGTGCATAGAAACTTCAAATGAATAGATAATGTGCCTGGGGTATAATTATGATGCGACACAAAGGTAATGTTTCTCTTTAATGCTCTAAAAAGGAAGTAGACTTCTGTGTACTCAGGAAATAGCCAAATTGCTAACCCATTTACAGTGCGAGCAATGTGTAAAAAGCTCAAATGAACCAAAACTGTGACACAAGAGAGAAATAAACAAAATACTTGCTTTCACTGTTCATCTTGGGATCCCCAAGTCTCCATGACGACCGTTAGACGCTATCTTCTCGACGACAGTTTGTTTTCTGATTGATGCCCGAAGAAAAACGTATTTTCTGGCCAAACCATTACAACAACAAACTTGTGGACTTTAACTATAACTGTGTGATTCAGTACTACTGTGATAATGACAAGAAAAGACAATAAATTGTACTTATTCCTTATTTTCTTTAGGCAATAAGGACTACGTGACATAGTAGTCAGCCCCACATGTAGCTTCAAATACTGCACTTGACAGACGCTTCCATTAGCAACATGCTTCTTTAGGACACCAGTCACATAAACAACTGTGATTTGAACCACTAAACTGCACACAGAAACTGCAATTAATCAAATTTTCAAATGGATTGACATTTATTGATATTCTCATAAAACAATCTATGGAGGAAATGGTAAAACTAACAATCCCAACAATACCATTTGGTTTTTTTTTAAACATAATTAATTGGAATTCATTGTGACAACGATAAATCTGAATTTGTATCATTTATCATTTATCATGATAAACGATACAAATTCAAATTTATTGTCTGATAAATGCCCACCTCTACACCTATTAAATATTAGGTCCATATTAAAACGCATGCGCTTGTATCTGAATGTTTCTGTATGACTGGAATGATTTGATTGTATATTTCTGTCCTTGGATTGGATGGTTTGACTTGGAAAGCACCTTGAGATGAGCTGAATTGACGTAGTTTCCACGGGTAGGAAATGCTTTTGCATCCAAACAGAAATGTTGTAAACAAGTGTTGTGTATTTAAAATAAAGGAACGTGCTCGGTTGAGTCCAGATAATCAAGTTCTAACGGCAGCCAGACGGTTCGGGCCGATCCCGAGGGAGGCAGAGAGACGTGCGTGTCCCCCTCCACCCACACCAAGCCAAACCAAAGCCAAAGTAAAGCAGGCCTGCTCAGTCCGGTCCTGCCCAGTTCACATGACGAATGGATCTGCTGATGGAGGCTGACAGACTCGGTAATTAAGGCCCCCTATAATTGGACTGGGCAGAGTCAAGCGAAAGGCAGCAGAGCTCTGGTGACTGACTGGCTCTCCGAGGGGAACGGCGGGGAAAAGAGCAGGAAGGTGGCTGGTCTGACGGAGAGGCATGGGAGTAACTCTGTGAAAGAGTGAAAACTTGACAAACAGAAAACAAGTAAATCAAATCCAGTTTCCTCCGTGTGGAGAGAGCCTGGGTGCTTTTCATTAAAACATCCAATTCCAGAAGCTGGCACCAGCTTGTTTTTATCAAAACCAGTTGGCTAAGGTCAAAATTGGCTTTCATTTTCAATGCCCATACGTCAGCTGTTACTGTTGCAATAAATAATCACTGACCGTTTTATTAGCAACATGAAAGTGCCACTGGGTGTTGGTATCACAGCGGGACAATAATTCAGACTGTGAAATTTAATATGAACATATCAATGTATAGAAAAGTTGCAGTTGTCCTTGGAGACGACAGTAAATCAGCTGCAGTTCAGAGTCGAGGAGTTCAGACCTCTGCAGGCTTCAGAACCGGACATGCGTTGTGATTTAAGATAGTTTACAGATGCTGCTATCAGAATTTACTGACCGATATCTGATCTCCAAGTCTTGCAAGTCTTTGTCTGGCTGAGTCTTTGTCTTCAAGAACAACGATATAAAAAGAAGATGAAAAGATTGATCGGGTTAATTGTGATAAATCCATCATTGAAAAACTAACTTAGTAATTGACTCATCGATAACTTGATTAAAAAAGGCAATTTTATGAAAAAGCAACACACTCAGAGCAGAAATCAAGTGAAAACTGAACAAAAATACCATATATACATTTTGCATTTAAGATACCCCCGCCTAAAAAACACATTTGTCTGTAAATATATTCTAACCAGAACTCGAGTGGTAGTTTCAGCTTCACCTGGTTCAAATTTTATAGAAAAACAAATCTCCTATTAAGTATCTATCCAATCATCAATTGCCTAATCGAGAAAATAGTCACTAAGTCAAGCAGAAAGGCCTGAGCTTTTCTCACGTTGACGTTAGATCGATTTTATTTTAGCTGCAGGTCTTTGCTGCAAAAGATCAAGCATGCGATAAATTAATGCTGTTATTGCATCTTTAGACAGCAAAATGTTTATTTTCTTATTTTAAAAAAATAACCGAATTGTTTATTTGGATCTTTTAAAGCATATCTAATATTTAAAAAATGCATAAATGGCTAAATGATATACCTGCAAAATGTGCCATTACTTTTATCTGATTAATGCCTGATGTTTGCTGTAGGCAGATCCTGAAAGAGCGAAATGAACCCGCCTCACTGACCAAACAGATAATTAAGACCAGATAATCGCACAGTGTAAACCCAATTTTTCTTGTCTAAGGAACAAATCCAGAAAAGTAAGATAAGTCACTGATCGTGATTAGCCTACAGTTTAAGGAACCTGTATTTTTTTAAAGTATGAGGTCACACAATTTAGGAATGATCAGAGGTCAACTGATGTAAAAGAGTAACAATAAGTGGAAGTATCATGTAGTCTAAAGTCTTTAGAGAATAACGCACGATTAAGTTAAATTATTTTTTATAATTTTTATTGTTGAAATCTGATGGACATCCCAGCAGCTAACATATCGGCGGACGTGACTGAGACTTTCTGATGACATAAGACTAAACTGTAATGCGGTCAAATCCTGAAGAAGATGAACCTTAGGTTATTTTTATCACACACACCCACACACAGGTGTTTGGACTCAAGTGTTTACAGATACACTCCACATTGGGCTGCAGTTGCCACTAAGTATATCTTGTATTAATTATTACCATGTGCAAATGTTTGTCCTGGTGGTTTCTCAGTTTTGTTTTTTCTCTCTTTCTGCAGGTGTAGAAGCATACTTATGAGGTGTTGTCTCTTATTCTCTTTCTTACATTTTTTTCTCTCCTCTATTCTTATTTCCTTTAAAAATGTACTTTTTGCCCCAAATCTCTTCATTTGTTTTTGCATTTTTTTTCTTGTTCCTTTTCTCAGTTTTGAGTCCTATACTGCTGGAAAGGATCAGCTATTTCTTATTTGTTTCAAAATTGTTGTTGAAAAAGTAGTAGAGTCTATTTTTCCCTAAAATCTGCATGCTTTCTTTAGTGGCTTCTGTGTGAGTTATGTTAAATAAGAAGAGAGCCGGAAAGTGATGGGCTTACACAGACTAAGACAAGTGACAGAACCGAAGAGAGGCTGATGTCGGCTCAATGATTGTTTTTGCTCACTCATACTTGAAGTTTCAGCGATCATTACGACAGAAGTTCAAATTATGGGAAACATTTGCTTTTATATTTCAGAAATACGTTGGACAAAGTCAGACCAAAAGGCAGATGACAATACTCTGATATGTAATCAATAAAATCATTCAATTTTAGATGAAGTATGAATAATGTTGAATCGGATAAATTATTCATTGAGGCCGATTTAAAAAAAAAATGTCTTAATGGGTCTTAAGAGGTTCTTAAAACTTAAATACAATTAAGTGATTTAAATATTTTACTTAGATAATATGAGCAATATTTATGAAAATCCTTAATTACAAAGAAAAATAAACGAATGCTTTACGTAGATGGCTACAAAATGCTTTGCTAAGGGATACAGGACGGGATTAAATGGCAACATGAGGCGTAATTCATGGAAGAAATTTATTGAAAAGGTGCGTGCGTATTTTCGATAATTGCCAGAGCATAGCAAAAGTGCATACCATCTAATATGACTGTTTAGACAGAACATAAACTATCAACCGAATTATTGATTTTATCTGGAAAAATCTCAGCACCTGGATTATCTTTGACCTTTTCCCCTTCTAAAAACAGCTCCCACAAAAAAAAAACTCCCGATAACAAACACCCACTTTTCAGCTTTTCTCTCTCCGCCCCTCCTCCTCCAGTTCAAACTCTTTCTCTGCTGCACGCAGAGTCTTTGTGCTCCAAAACCTCCTAATCCCCTAAAACTGCTGTTTAACAGCCGTTAGCGGGCCCTCCTCGTTCCCTCACACACGCACACACACACACACACACACACACACACCCCACCCACACACCCCCACCCACACACACACACACACTGAAGCTCCATTGAGAAACTGGCCAGCCAGCTGGGATAACGAGGCTGAGAAGAACCGGGCTGAACTCTGTTTGGATAGCGCGCTCTCCTCCATTAAAGGGAAAATACACAAAACTTGATGGATGTTGTTGTGCATAAAGTGGAAACTGTCCCTGTGTTGATTGCAGGAGTTGCTGAAATTGGGTTTCAGTAAAACTACAATATCTTCACAGCATCACACCATTTTTTTAATGAACATTTTTGCTCTTATTAAAAAAAACATAAAACCAATATAATATTGCTATCCATGACATTTATTTATAATTCAAATGAACTTAACCAATAAGATGGAATACATTAGCAAATCCAACACCACAGGGTTCACCTGAACAAATTGAAAGCTTTGGAATGTCCTAGCCAAAGTCTAAAACTTGATGCACATCGGTACACTTAAAATGTACCGATGTGGAGAAGTCTCCCAGTGAGAGTGGGTTAATATTGACAGACTATTACTTAGGAAGACTAAATATTGTTTTTGAATCAGGAGTTGCTCTAAGGATTTCTAAGTTTAAAGGTGTACAGCCTATGAAATCAAGCTACTGTTGCCTTTTTGTCATATTTTCACCAACTCTCAGTTGGTTTTTGGGTTAAAAAGTACTTCTTATACATCACAGAAAAGGGGAAAACACATCGCTACTTCCCAAGACAGAAATGGACTCTGTCCTGAAGAGGTGATGCTTGCTAAACTGCTAAGCTGCCATCTTATGCCACCGATGTTTAGCATCTTGGAACATTATTGAGCCACTGACCTGATTGGTGATTTATGAACAACCCTTGCTGCACCATTGCAACACGTGAGCTAATTATCTTAATAATTTTTCACAACAACATAACAAAAAAAACAAAAAAAAACAACAACTTAGTTTCCTGCATGCTGTTACTTAGACAATAAAAGGACAACTTTGAAATCTCAAATGACCGTAAAGTTTAGGACACCTGATACTTTTCCCATCTATGTTTGCGCCGCCTGCGCAAACATAGATGAGAAGGTGAAAATCTTTCTGAGAAACACCTAGCGTTTACTTAAGAGGCCTCTGTGTGTCTGGTCAAGTTTGAGTGGAGAGGCATGCCAGGCATACAGGGAATGCCAGGGTGTCACTGTGGGAAGCAGGCTGCATGCATACACACAAACATTTTCTTCCTGCTACTTTAGTCTTCGCACAAAACCACAGAAACCGCCCCGAAAGCCGGCCGAGGAACTGCGATGAGTGTCCCTGGACAAACACATATGGCTTCTAGAAAACCAACTGGCTCCTTATTGAGGGGTGGGGGGGTAAAAGGGGGGTTTAGGGTGGAGGCTGTTTGTCAGGAGGTGAAAAGACTAATGTGGTCCAAGCTTCAGCCGGAGAAGCTCAGCCTTCGCTGACCTCTGAGCTGGAACAAAAAAAGCCACGTTGATCAAGTGCGTCATTTTATTCAGGAGGAGAATCAAAAGAAACAAGCTTGTTAATATGGAAAACCAATTAAGAGGCAGAGTGCTCGAGAATCTCCGACAGAGAGAGAGAGAGAGAGAGAGAGAAGTGGTCGGGGGGAGGAAAAGAGGAGAGGGCAGACTCTGTCAAAGACTCTTGTTGGAATTAGTAGCAAATGTCTGCTTTGGGGGGTTTTCTGAGCGACTCGCCGAGCTTTAGCAGGGGAGCGCACATGTGCGGCGAGCGTGTGCGTGAGGTTGAGGGGATGTTGGGGAGAATGGAGGGATGTCACGCTTTGTTTTTCTGCCTGTTGATTCTGAATGTGACCAATTAGTGAAGCGGAGAGAGACACAGAGTGTGGGAGTGGAGGAGGAGGGGGGTCCAATCTCTTTCACCGTGAGAGTCTGAGGCCGATCTCTGAGTCAGAGCGGGATGAAAGCAGAGGGGAAGAGAGGGAAAAAAAAAGAAAAAGAAAAGAAAAAAACGGGGGCAAGCTACTACATAATGAACATAATGACAAACAAAAGGACTTTTCAGTCATTTCTGCTCGCTTTTCCTCAGACCTCCAACTCAGTTTGACGGCTCGGCGCTGAACTGCGGGGAAGCCGGGGCGTGTTTTCTTTTGCTTCGTTTTTTTTTTTTTTTTTGTTACAAAAATGTGAGTCTTTCATGTGAAGCTGAAAACAATGACATCTTTTAAAACAAACTGGAGACAAAGGTGAGAAGATACAAAATCAGAGGACGGTCAGCCGGGAAAACAATCATTAGGCAAATAATCCTTTTGACGTTTTCAGAGCTGAAAGACAAGTTTTCAGAAACTCGGATGTGAATTAGTTCAACAAGCTAATTGTCAATGAGGATTTTATTTTTGTTTGTTGCTGTTTTTGACATGCTTTTTCCACATCGAAGACAGCAACAAAAGATTAATTAGCTGTTAATAAAAGATTAACAGTTAATTGCATGTCCCATTTTTGCATCGTATCGAGAACATATTGCACTGCTATTGTAGAAAATTGGGGCAATGGTGTTAGTTTTATACAGGGGTGCACTGACTGCTGCTTTTTGGGTGATCACAATCATTAAAAGGCCTGACCTGCCAATTTCAATTTTAAATATGCATATTATTTTCTGAAAAGTTGCTAAATATGGTGACAAAGTTGCGAGATTGGCACCATTAGGGTGACTACGAGTAAAGATATTGACTAATCGCAAATCTCCCAAAATTAAGAAAATTGAGGACGATTTCTTGTTGTTGCGATTTATCGGTGAACCCGATGTATATCATAAATATCTTTTTAGATTCATTTCTTAATCATTAAACAATGTCCCCAAAACTCTTCACATACTTTAGTATCTCAGCTATTAGAAACATAAACCCGGTGTGGGCATAAAGAAGCTAGAGGCCATTCAACTGGCCATATGTTACCGAAAGAAATTGAGCCAATTGAAACTTAGCATCACATTTAATATTGTGCAAAGGCAGTATTTTGCAAGGCATTACTTTTTTGTGCCAGAGAAATCCATCTGTTAAATGTTAAAAGGAGATCCTTCTTAAAACTGAATCTCAGCCATTGTTTAAACTTTGGTTAGACCAAAAAAGAAAAGATGGGATAGTGAAATTATCCAAACGATGGTTTTCAATGAACTTACCAAGCACGGAATTTGAATTAAATTTGTCTCCAATTATCTCAAATGTTGTGAAATCAGAAGGCTACAAATGCCACAAGCTATTCCAGCTTTCTCAAACTGTTTAGAGGCATGTTCACCTCAATCGATGAAAATTTCTGATTTTGAAGAATGAAATTGCATCTGGAATATTCTCTCTTTTAATATTATGGAACTAGCTAAGAGATATACCTTTGGCAAAACTAACAGACATTAAGTAGGACGTTTCACCTTGATAAACAGAGTAAGAAAAACAGCGTATGTGTCTTTAGTCAGTGACTACAACTCCCATGTATGTTTGAGTGTGTAAATGTGTACCTGCTGCAGGTCAGCCAGAGAGTACAGGTGAATGTGCTGCAGAAGGTATTCCCTGGGAAAAATCCTGTCAGAGACACAAAAACATTTACTCATTTTTCCAAATCAGATCAACAGGATAACATGAAGTCCTTTTATGCTGATGAAAACATCTAAATCTTTCCTTTCCCATTAGATAAAAAGGAGATTGAGCCCAGGATAGTTTATTATGTGCCACAAAAAGGCACATAATGGTTCAGTGGAAGGAAAATGATCAATTTTAATTATCTTAGCAAGCAAATATCTGAGACCCTGCTACCTCTAAATAAAATCTTAGGATTCCCTTCAGAAGTAACCTAATTAGTAACTTGGCCATCTGTTTGCTATGCCATTACGTTCAATTCTCATCTCCGTTCAGTGCTCCATCTGGGCTTTCTCCCATTGAAGCGGATTCTTACAGTAGAACTTCAACCGGGCCAATCAGCAAAGAGGAGAAGTCGTGAATCATGGCAATTTTCTGCGCTGTTTTAGATTTGCAGTCTGTCTGCAGTTTCAGCAATGGTGGGGGAAGAAGTGAAGGGAGTCGTTCAGTCTGTGTTGCCCACGCTTCCAAGTACTGAATTAATATTAACAGCCAGTACTGCTATCTTCTCAGCAGAGGATGATTATTTACAGTGCAAGCAATATCTAGTAAGCTTCATCCAGCACAAACGTGAGCGATTAGATCAACTTTAAAACTTTGAGGGTGCAGACTTTCTGCACGAAGCAAAGATTGGAACAAGGGGCTCGGCTTTATCACGCTATCTAATTAGTAAAATGTCTATTTGTGTGTATAAAGCCGTCAATCAGTATTACTGATGGCCCTGAGGAAACCTGAGAGGTTTAAGCGAACATCAAGAAGACCAAGAAACAGCCAACAAGTCTGATCAGGAGATCAAGGAGTCTTGTTTAATCAGGAGTCTTGTTTAAAATTGATCACAAGTCACTTGGTGTTGGTCTATCACATAAAATCCCAGTAAAACACACGTAAGTTTGTTGTTGCAACATAAAATGTGAAAAAGGTGAAAGGAATGCAAATAATTTAGCGTGTTCCCGCAGCAGTAATACTTCAAGGTCAGAATAAGGTTAGAGATTGTAAATAATCTGTCTTCGGTGTGTGAAGACTGAGGCCTCCTGTCAGACGGCACTGCGTTAAGTCCCGTCTAAAGCTGTGATGAGTGTCGCTATGGCACGTGGACGTGTGTGATCCAAACACACCCTGGCGATAGACGCCACCGATAATCTGATGTTTGGCAGGTTACCAACGGTTACCACATCAGCATTCACGACAACAAACACGCACAGAGACACAAAAACCGAGATTGTGCCGCGTGTGTTGATCTTGATTAGAAACACTTGAGAGCTAACACTTTAGAAGATTAGATTAGAAAGGCCTCACACAGAATTGTGAACTACTAAAATATTTATCTTTGCAAGACCTTATAACCCTCAAGTCTACATTTTACAGCAGTATGCTCAAGGATTTTTCACTGCACGACACACGCCTTTTATTAAAACTGTTATCACTCTGGGATTATAATGGTTTACCAAAGGAAGGTCTGACTTTGCTAAGTGTGTGCAGCACGAAGTAAGTGGTAAGTGTCAAGGTGTGTGTACGAAGGTGGCAAATCAAGGCTTTCTATCACCAAGTTATCTCACCCTACTTGAATTTTCAACAATCAGTGAGAAGCGTCAGAAAAGCTGTCAGGATGCAAGTTTGTTGCGTAATTCAACCTTTTATTATTTGACCAATTCCCCTGCTACACAAATAATAAAGCCTGACGTAAAAGTGGAAACTTTTAAGCATTTTATTATGATTTTAGCCATACAAAATGTAGTGCTTAATTGTCAAAGGTAAGAAAAATGGTTCTGGCTACATTCGCACAGCGGATCTCGATGCTCAATTCAGACTTTTTTGCTAATTTTTCTTGGGTAGTCATTCATACTACCGATTAAGCTGCCGTCTATGTACCGGTTTCCAAGAGTGCTGCTGACAAAGAAAACAGTAAAACAAAAAGCACAACTAAAAGCAACAGAGCACTGACTGCAACTTCTGTAGAGAAGTCAGTTTGGATGTGCAGGTGAGAGCCCAGCGTGATTGAGATGTGATGTGCTTCACTGACACAGACTGCTTCCATAATTTTCAGAATTGTACTTTTCAGCCATTGTCAAAACTATGACACGTTTCCTGTCAACGAGATAAAATACCACATGACTGTTCAGAACGCCGCAGATGGTTTTAAAACTATCAGATATATATCTGATTTAATTTCAAAAATGGAACAAATTGGAGTTTTTAGGGTTGTGGGTTAAAAATGTCAGAATTGGACCATTCAGATTGCCATGAAAAAGTTGGATATGAGTCCCACATGGGCGAAAAAAAAAAAGAAAAAACAGATTTGGGTTGCATTTGCCCGCTGCATGAATAAACCTTCATCTAAACAAAGATCATACTTATGCTCTACTGTGACTTACTCTGTCCCATAAAATCACACTAAAACACAGTTATCTAAGGCTGTAATGTGATAAAATGTGACAAAGTTCAGCTACAGCAGCGCTTCTCAATTGAGGTCCTCAGGCCGCCCTGCCCTGCATGTTTTAGGTGTTTCCCTGCTGCCACACACCTGGATTGAATCTATGGGTGATTAACAGGCTCCTGTAGTACTTGATGCCCTCAGAGGAGGGAATGCAATCATTTGGGCCTGAGGATTGGAACTGAGAAGCACTGAGCTACAGGAATGTACATTCAGGTTTTAGACACAAGTAGGAATCCTCTGGTTTGATTCAGGTCGTAAAACTACATCACTTCATAATCAAATGAACAACAGTAGAACTTACTGTGTACCGTTATTTACTTTAAAAAAGACTGCACTAACCCGCCCCCCAGAAAAGATCGGCTTGTCTACTTTTCTGCATTTCTTTGCGAACTTTGTAGGACATGGAGTCAACTTGACCACACAACATTATTTATCCCGGTATCCCTGGAAACAGAGGCCCTATCATTCCAACCATCGTTTACTAACAGCTTTAAACAACCAGCTGTGCTTGTGAAAGTTTACAGTTTTAATCCGCTGAATTTTTTTATTTATCCGCATCAGCAGCAAAACAGGAGTAAACAGCTTTTAGAAGAAGATTTATTAAGCTCCAGTCTTATAACAAGTCGCTCACAACGTTTTGATTGGGTGCTGATCCTTGGGAGCCCGCCCCCCAGCACCTGACGAAAGCGCTTCACTCCTCTGGTCCAGCAGGAAGCTGGTGCTGGTTTAGCTGGTGTGTTTTGTGGAAACACAAAGAACTGGAGCGCAGTTAGCACTAGCACCGCCTCCACAGTTTGGTGTAAAAGTTAAACTGTGTGTGTGTGTCCGCAGATTTCTCTTTTCAGACCCCTGTCCCCCATGTAGACAGATGACAACAGGAAGGTTTTAGTGCCACAGACCTCATCAATCCTGGAGTGTTTAGAAGTGGTGGGCCGCTGGCCGGCATCGGCTAATGGGACAGAAGTAAACACAGAAAGCCACAACGCTTCTCTGAGCAGCAACTCGCTTTATTTAGCTGATCTTGGTCGAGCAAAGTAACACGAAAATATTTGAAGCTTACTGATGAGAATGTAAAAGTAATGTTTCAGGATTTTCACCGCAGCTGTCATTCAAAAGGAGATGAAACGTCACATACAGAGGGGGCGGGTTTACACTACTGCATACTCAGATTGTGGCCAAACTAGTGATAAGTTGTAAAAATAAAAAATAAATCAACGTATGCGTCTCGGTTCATTCAGTGAATCATCAATGTTGAAGTTTTACATAAAGCAAAAATGTGCGGTTCAGCCAAATGCCAAAACGCCTTGAATATACCAATCACAAATAGTAAAAATAAGGTTTTTGGCATTCTGTGCAAATACAACGTTGGAGTGAGACTGTAAAATATTGTGATGACAGTTATGATTAACCCACATGTTGACTCTTTCCTCTATTTTTCCTCCATAATCAAAAAGCCCCCACCTCTTCCTGTGAGCGTAAGGATGGCAGATGCCATTAAGGCATCAAAGGAAATCCATCCCTCCACCCAAAAACACGACATGCACAGAAGTCATGAAAACTTGGCCTATTAAACTTTGCATCCAAGCAGTCCTCTGGAATCTTATTATTGAAAATATTAATATTTTTTGTGTATCTACTATGCTATCAATTGATTAACAAATGTTAGCAGATTAATCACACTCAGGTCATCTGAGGAGATGTTAAAGGTTTGCATCATTACAAATATTTAAATATATGAAACACATCTTATGAAACTTTCACCATATACTATTAGTGGAGGCAATGGAGAGAAAAAAACAAACAAAACAAAATCTGGGGGCCAGTTCAACTATAAAAGCAACATGTTTTCATTATATGTTCTCCTTCATTCTTGATGAGTTTCAAGTGTTCCTCCAAATAACCCTAAGAAGAAATAAAGAAATCTGACTTGCTTTTTTTTTTTTCAATGCTTTCTTTAAAATACATATTTTAAAGCTTTTATTGGTAATTTAAATCACGAAAGAAATCTATGTCAACTGCTGTGAGTACATACATTGTTTAAAAGTTGTTTTTGTGTTTTTCAAATCAGACAGTGAATGTGTCACCAAAACAACCGAATAACTTGTGAGCCACATTTGACAATATTTAGCTGTTTAAAAGGATGTCTACCTCACACACAAATCACATAAACGTCCAAAGTTGCCAAACATGGACATCGTAGAGCTAAAAGCACAGACGTGGCATAAGCTTCTGCAATGCAGTCCTACTGTGGTGTCTTGTTGTCAAAAGCTGTACAAGATGGTACAGCTGCAGTAATTGGTGGAATTTCATCTTCAGGGTTTCTTTTCATTAAAATAATAGTTTTATTTTAGCTCCCAACCTGCCGTAACATGGCAGACGGGTTGAAATTGTTTCCAGAGGTAACAAAGCCAGTTTTCCGTCTCTGATAGGCTCCACCAGGTATACAGTCCAACCTTTCACCTTAAAACAGAAGTTTCTTTAAGGGGTTTTCAGAAGGCAGCTGTCTAGTTCAAACACATTGAGTATCTCTCCCCAGTGCTCACATGAAAATGCTCAACAAACTGCGAGCGAATTTCATACGAGTTAAGAACAAGATTAAGTAAACTCAACCATCTTCTATTTTTTTCCCCCTTCATGTAGGATCTAATTTGTGTTGCTTTGATGGTTCTGAACAGAGTTGTATCGTCTCCAGAGCCTCAGGATGTTTACTTCAGGTTGTTTAAGGAAAGAGCAGCTGCTCACTGCATCATTCAGGATTAACCAACCTTTTACCGGCTGACACATATTCATCGGTACTCTTCCAACTGGAGCCTCTCACCTGGTTGTTTACTTAAATTCAGGTGCTGACTCTGTGTTTTAGGGCACAGAAGAGTTCGCTTTCACTCTCGATTTCTTTTGAAGTAAGAGAGTGGCGTGATCGACAAGGGCTCCAAAAGCAGGAGTGAGATTTCAGGCGACCTACCGTCGCCTCAAGTCTTCGGCGACGGTCGTCCTGCAGCTGAACAGGTAGGCCCTGAGCGACTGGAGCTGCTGACGGAGGCGCAGCACCGAGCTCAACGCTTCACAGTGTTCGTACAGGCAGGGGTTGAGCTGCTGGATGTCCAACAACGGCTCCTCGTACACAAACTCCAGGAACTCCTTGGCCTGTTTGGACACCTGGAGGAGCACGTTAAGAGTTTACTTTTGGTTGTGCTCACCGAGCAATGCCGACACATTACACATAATCCCAAGCAAGCTGTACTTTCCATGCATGTTTTGGATGAAATAGACTTAAAGAAAAGCCCGACATAAAGGCTGCGGTTTGCGCAGATTAAAAAGGCGGGATGGAACACGCTCGTTTGTGAGCGTTAGACATGCCTTGTGATTTTCTTTGCCTGTCAGACAAGGCCAGGCTGGCTGTGTGTCTTTTCCCACCTTGTGTTTACTGGTGTCCCAGTTGTGCAGCAGACGCGCAGGGATGAGGAAGGAGTTATCCTGATGGCAGCTCTGGCAGTAGTACCAGCCGCTATAGTAGCAAACTTTTGCCTTTCCTTTGGACAGGCCAACCGGACGCTGACAACCTGAGAGAGAGAGAGAGAGAGAGAGAATCAATAAGCACGGCGGCAGCCACTGCTTATGAACACGGTTTTCTTATATTGTTCAATTAAAATGCTTGGATTTTCCAGATTCACATTTCCAGACCTTTCAGATGTCATTGTAACCATTTTTTGAAGCAAAAATACAAAACCTCACAGTAAATCTTTGGGTAGTCAGACTTGATTTATGGAAAGTGCAAAAACTAAGAACTGTAAAGGAAGGGGGTAAAGACCATGATGCTAAGGGAAAATGTTATGATGCTTAAAAAGAAAGAAGTAGGAATGCAACTAATGATTATTTTAGTAATCGATTAAACTATCTAACAATTATTTGATTAATTGGATAGAAAATATTGGCACATTCTGCAGATCTTTTTGTTTAACCACTTAAAACATTTTTTATTTAATATTAGGAATAGATGCTAAGCCATAAGCAATGAGAAAATAAACACTTTAATGTCCAAAATATAATAACATTCTATAATAACATGCTTGGATGCATCCGCAGCTAAAAATAGTCCTAACACCAAGATGTGAAAAGCTCAGCTCTTTCTGCTTGACTGAACGTCATTACAGTGAAGGTCTGATCTGTTGATTACTTTGGGATTTGATTGATTGATATTTAGACAGCAAAATGTGCTTAAAAGGAGCATTTCGAACGGGGTCAAGCTAAAACGGCCACTTGAGGAGTTCAAGGTAGAACACATTTACAGGCAAAGGTTTTGTTTTTGTCTTAAATGAAAAATGTTTATAGTATAGTTTTGGCTTAAGTATCGCTCTGAGTACGTTGTTCTTTTAACACATGGCCCTTTTTGATTCTGCATGCTCCAGTTAACAATCAATCGATTACTCGACTAGTTGATGGTTATTTGAATAATCGATTCATCATGATTAATCCAATTAATTTCTCAGCCTTTAAAAGAAATACGAAGAAAATATTGGTTAAACACAACCAACATTTTTGCCTAATTGTTTAATAAATATCTCAATGTCATTATTTTCACCTAACCCACACTGAGTATTTCTATGTAAAACCCCTTAAAAGAACATCTGAGCTCCTTCAAAGCAAAACAAAGAAATGAAGAATAATTAAGAATAATGATTCGTTTGAAGCTATGAAACATTGTAGATTTTGCTTTCAGTGATAAAAGTATTAAAACTAAACGAAAAAACATACCCAAACTAAAAGTAGACTTTTAGTTAATGCTTAGAGCTTCAAAATGTGCAAAAACAATCTCCCTGTCCAGGAATCCTTAGACAACAGTCTGTGCTTCTTTTCTTTTTGCAGTCGCAACACAAGAACCCTAACTAAGCAAGATCTCTGTACACCATCAACTCCTTCAGACCTTTTTTTTTTTTTTTTTTTAAACTATTCAGCCTGATAGCTTCCCTGGCCTGCTTTGTCTTCTCAACCCTTTAAAGTTTGTGCTTCGCCCAAACACCCGGGTCCGCTCTGTGATCAGGAACACCCAAACACTGGAGTGCTGAAGGGCGACAACAGGTGTCCCTTATCCACACCATCTTAGAGGATATAAAGCCTGGAGGAAAACAGCAAAGGAGGGAAATAGAAAGATCCGGAAGAAAAGAAATGAGAGATGGTTATCGGCTATTTTTAAACAAAAGTAGAACCTTGCCTAAAAAACAGAAAGGAAAGACGGAAGTAGCTGGACATGTGTCGGCATGTCCACGGTGCTCCAACACAAGACGGAATAAAAAGGAGGAATAGACTACTGGGAGATGAGAGGAAAGGACGAAGGAGAGATAACAACACGAACAGATGAGGACAGATGAAGGGAGCCTACGTGGCTCAGGTAGCTCAGCTATTTTTCTGTTATCTCTGATCAGCACAAACAATGCTGTAATCAACATTTAAAGCTCTATTCATCCTTTATCTGATAAAAGGAAAAAAAAAAGACACCCATGCTGGAACTCAGAGACGCACTGAAGCTGTAAAATGTTATCCTCACAGTTCTTTATTGGCGAAGTTATTTTCTTTGCAGGTTTTTTCCTAAATCAGTTGCGTCACTGAATCCCATATAAACGCACCAATAAGCCAAACCGTTAAAATGATAATATAACGTAATATGCATGCTGACGTCTGAACAAATATTAGACTTCTGGGTGTCTTCTGGGTGTTTGACAACCAGCGTGTCAGCTGTTGTTTCATGTTTAATGCTTTATCCTAAAACAGAGCAGATTACTCCTGTGTATCTAGCCAAACGACTCCTATTTTGGAGAGAGGTCCTATAAAGTCATTAACAGTTTTAGTTCCTTACTTTTAATAACAGACTGTCATATTGCTGTGAGTTTATAGAAAAGTTGTAAATCGTCAGAGATGTTAAAGGCTAACAGCTAGTCTCTTGTTTTAGCAGATCTTAGCTGTTTAACACAACTCAAATTCAAGCTGTTTATATTAGTGGGACAAAACACTACATTAATGTTAAAGATCTAAACTTCACCAAAAGAACTTCAATAAGTTTGTCAGTGTTTTCAACATCAATTCAGTTCGAAAATACTTCATTGTTTCCAAAGGGAATAAGTTGTCATGTGGTGATGCTGCGGCCAGAAAGGATCTCCTGTAGCAGTCAGTCTTGCAACAAACCTAAAGACGACTCTGATTGAAGATACTGTAGCTGTATAACGGTGTCATCATTATCTCACCCTAACTTCTATGTTACAATATGTAAGTTGCACCCGGAATTTATTTGGCCAAGAAAACAGTGACAAACACAACACATACAGCTCTGTATTTTAAGGAAATGCAATTTTTGGAGGGTTGGTTCTTTAAAATTGCTAAAATGGAAGATCATCTCACTAACCTTCCACCGCTCAACCATGGGCATCGCAATAATTACGTGTTGAGGGGTCGTGTTCTCAAACCTTGGTCAACTATAGGTAAGAGAAAAGTTACGCGTGAAGTTAATTTTCAAGAGAAAACGTCCATCTCCATTTAGCTTAGAGTGGAAGTATGCGTATTTATCACATAAGTTTCATATAAAATTATGTTTACTGTGCTTTGAAGATGAAAAGTAAAAAACTTCTTCAATTGGCATTTCATGTTTTCTAACTAAAATTAAATGAAATTCACTCAATTTAACAAGAAATAAACTAACAAAGTTTGAATTCTATGTATTTCTAACACATTTTAAATCAAAATAAAAAATAAAATATATATATATTTTCTGTGGTAATTGAAACACCAAGAATCAACAGTTGTGACTTAAAACTACGTCTAAAAATTGACACAAGCCTAATAAAAATAAAGCTGAATCAACCATATTCTGACATTCATGATTTATAGACTGTGGAAATGGTGAATTTCACAAAGTGGTGTTTTAATAGCCAGGGCGAGTAAAGCAAAAATGAAAAATGTGTAACAAAAATGACTTTAAGATGATTCCTCATAAGTGGTTAATTTCTTACAAAACAAGTAAGAAATAGAAGGGAAATCGAGCATATGTGTATAAAATTGTATCTTTCAAAGAGTTTGCTGAGTGCTAGCGTTAAAAAGATAGGGCTTGCCTGGATTTTATATTAAAAAAATGCCCCAAAACACACATTTATAATCTGGTAAAACAAACTGGGTGCAAAGACAAACCTTTGTACTGTGTTTTTCTTGTACTTTGACAAAAGTGGAACTGAAAACGGTCAAATTTTAAGTAAGCTACGTAATAAATTCAAATTTGCTTTAACGCCAAATAAGTTTCTTATATAACAGCTGCCTGTCTCAAGAGGTCACTACAAAGTTTATGTGCCATGAGAGAAACCTATTTTGCAGCCGTAAAGTCCGTTTTGCGTTGACACGAGAGCAAAGGTCTTTGCACTTCCAGCTCCGATCCCAACACAGAAACCCGGCCGTTTGGTCTCGTAAAGCTTTGGTACCGATGATTCACATCCGTGACTGTAAGCGTAACTCGGCAACAAACCATGTTGGCTGGCTTGCCATTGATCCTTTCAGGCTCCACGAAACGTGTTCTGGTTTAATAAAGAAAGAAACCTGTTAATGTGAGATCTAGTAAGTTTTAAACATGGGTTTTCTTGTTTGTCTGATGTTGTGTTGAGATGAACTGAGGAACTGAGTAATGAACTAAGTAATTTGTAAATCAAAATTGACAGAAATGAAAGCTGGAAAACCACCAACCAGTGTCTAATGAATTCATGAGTTTCACTTTTTGACTAGAATGAGTGAGACAAGATAACTCTTCAATGAGATTCTAATGTCACCTACATATGATTTCTTGTACTATATAAAAACCTCTATAGTGCATATTTTTAGCTTCGATAAAGTTGGGCTAATTATAGAGGTGAGCTCATGCTGGTGTTTGGGGTGGATGCTCTAGCAGTAAACCGCAGTCCACCGGTTGCGAGCCAGCACGCTGGGGCCATGGTTAGCAGTCAGGGAAACACTGTGTCACTTCGAGGAAGTAGCAAACCACCAGAGCAGTTCGCTGGCCATATGTGGCCTCAGATTTAGTCTGCCTCTGCCGGGACCGCGGGAACAAAGAGGTACACGTAAAAAAGCCCAAAAACGTTCGCAAAAACCAGAAAGCCTTTACCTCAAATTCTATATCATGAGCACAAGAGGTTGAACACACCCACACAAACAAACGCACGGAGCCAAAAGCATGTCCAACCGCGCTCTGCAGCAGAAACAGAAAACATAAGCTGCATTGTGGAACACTGACAATAAGCAAATAGCTGTAACATCTTGGATCACTGAGCTGTTATTATGAAATAAAGAGTGTTTATATTCCATGCATATAAAATCTAACTTGAGGACTTTGTGAGTCAGACTGAAATTGTTTGGTCTCTGCTTACTAGTAGTGAATTAACCAGAGAAAATTAAGGGACTATTTAAACTAACATTTTTTTTGTACTGATGCAGCCTCTTTTTGCCTTTAAAAAAAAAAACTAATTCAATTAAATTGATCAAAGAACTTTAATTTGCCCATTTAAAATTGCCGCAGTACCATAAACACCAGCTTGATGAGCTGACACAGATGACATACTTGCATTTACCAAAATAAAACACAGCACAGTCCCCGATTTAATGAGTTTTCATCTGTCCACTCCTGCTTTATTCAGAAATGGAGAGATCCACGCACGACTTTTCCAGTCTGGCCTTAAAATCCTCTCTGAACGATCTCGATCTTGGTATCCTGCCATATATAAACACAAATAAAATACTTTGCTCACATTTGCTTCAGTTCCTTTAAGAGTTTTGTAGCCTAATAACTCCATAAAAACCAGAGGAGTTTATAAGCTTGAGATGAGCCTCACAGAAAGTGATAAAAAAAAAGAAAAAAAGAGAGAGTATAAATACTCTTGATTTGAAAGACGTGTGATTTTAACCCTCAAAACGTAACCACAGATGTTGTCCAATGCAATCTCATAATTCACCTTGTTGACCTTCCCTTACCTTGTCACATCTGGTGCTTGAGGGGAATCTGTGTACCGGTGATCCATCAGTGTGTCCCAGGACACATTGTATTCAAACCGCTAAACTAACACAGATAAATTATCGCTGTCAATTTATCTGCATTAATTGTTCCTTTAAAATAGCTTGAACATCTTAAAAATGTTAGAACAGCATTACTCAGTACTGGGGATTTATGAACTCCACAATTTCTGGGTGTTATGAAGGGTCTCTTCCGAGTTTGGGGTACTTAATTGACAAAGAGGTGGCCATTATTGTCAATGGCATCACAAAATTGTCCTTTTTTGGCAATGCCGGTGGTAAAATGGTTTGTTGATCAGATGAAGACAGTCATCAAGATGAACCGTCAAGGCCTTCAAGTTTTCAAGACACAACAACTTCAACTTCAGTTCTAATTTTTAAGATCGTACAAAGTCGAATTTTTACCTTAAACCCGACGCTGTTATATATATTTTTTCTTCTTTAATGTTCGAGTAACAACAGTTCAACCGGCAGAGCAACAACTGAATTTTCTGCTCGTCTCTGATCTTTTATGCGTCTTTCTGGGATGAAGAGGAAGAGGGACAGAGGGAAAGATGAATGGGAATTCAAACGTGGCTCAAAGGTCCACCGATTGTACTGCGGCTCTCTGTAGTGAGAGAGGGTCACTTTGACCTGTTCACACCAGGAGAGAGAGAGAGAGAGAGGGATATGGAGGAAGAGAGAGAGAGGAAGACAGAGAGAGGAAGAGAGAGAGAGATGACATCAGGGCAAGAAGAGGACTCCTGCTTTCATCTGCCCGCCGCTGGTTCAAACCACCACACCTCTGACAGGACACTGTCGTGTGTGTGTGTGTGTGTGTGTGTTTGGTCTGTACATGTGTGAATTAAAACTGAAAAGACGAGAAGCGTGAGCTTTGATGTTCCTCATTCATAGCGACCAAACACTCAAATGAAAATGTGAACAAATGGAGAGTCTAAGATTGCGTGTGTGCGCGCGCGCGTCTGAGACTGTCAATCTTTTGAAGTGAACCTCCAACTTCCGCAGTTCCCTTGAATTTACCGATTCCCACTTCACTCGAAACACCCCGCCACACCCCCCCTTTCGAATCTAATGGACTGACATGGTAAATCAGGGGCCTGAGAACGTGCTCCAGTGCGACAACAGGGGCCACCAAATCAGGAGGCGATGTGTGTGTGTGTGTGTGTGTATAAATCGCACATGTGGGGAGAATCTAAGGGGGTGACGGGGAGTCACTCTTCAAACATAAAGCATTACCTGTAAAAGGAATGTAAAAAGTAGCTAGCTTTATGTACCGTAGCCAGCTGAGTACATTCTGTTGCTAAGCAGCTAGTCATTTGTTACGTATGTGGATGGAAGCAGCATATGCAAATGCAAAAGGTGGATTAGACTCTACAATCAGATTAAGGAAGATTAAAAGATTAAAAATAAGAGTGGAAACTGAATATGGGTGTAGCAGCTAATGACTGGTTTGTTTTACCAGCTTGTTACTTGTCGCCTTAACCACCGTCAAGTCAGAGAAGATGTCTGGACACAACGCAAACTTTTGCCTGAGCAGAAAATAACATCATAGATTCATATGAGATTAAATATTTAAGACCTGTGACACATTTAAGGCCAACTTACATTTCTTTTTAAATAATTTAAGACCTTTAAAGTCTTAATTTTAGATCGTTATTATAAATCTGATCTAAAATTTTATTATAGTACCTCAACTAACTGTCTCGGCTAATCTGGGATTAATATCCCTTTTCTCTACAGGAATATTTCTATAAGTGCTTTACAGTATAAAGGTTTTAAAGTAGGTAAAACCTGCATCTAGGAAGCACTTTTCCATTCAAGGAGCCACTTCTGCCCCCAGTTCTACAAAATAAAACTCATATATTGAGCCACAAAAAGTGATTTTATAAGTATGTCCAAAATAAAAGGTTTCACTATGAAAGCAAATTAAATGAAACTAAAATTTATTTGCTTTATAGAAAATGGAAAAAGAAGAAAGATAGTGAACACAGTTTGAAGCTGGTTACTTTTAAAAGCTTGTTGTAGATGTTGCATGGACAAGAACTTACAGGAAAACGTTTGTTTTTCTTTTTCTAAGAGCCACAGCGGCGGACACAAAGAGCCAAATTGGACTCTGGAGCCGCAGGTTTAAGACCCCGGGCCAAGAAACTTCATGTCCCCTTTTGCCCTAATACTAAAGCAGCACATGCTGGATGAGTGAAAAAGGAGAAAAAGCAGTAAAAGCAAAAAATAAAACTGCCTGTAAAAATCTAAAATTGAAAATTCTTTTAATCAAAATTTTTAAACAGAGTTGCAGGTTTCTGCTAATTAAGACAGCAGGAGAGTAAGAAGGAGACCTTTTGAACGGGTGGACAGCGGGAGAAATGGAGACAAAAACAGGACATGGCTATGAACATGAATGAACTGGTGAAAGCAAACAGAATGAAAAGGTAGAAGAGGAGAGGAATAAACGGGCTGAAGGAGCCGAGGTGAGCGCTCTATAGAAAACAGACGTATCCAGCTGTCCCGTCCATCCAGCTCTGACCTGAAACCCCTCCAACAAACCCCTCCGCTCACAGCTGTCCACTGTAGCGTCCCCGGGCAGCTTTCATTTGCTCTCATTCACTCACAGGTTCATTCATTCATCCATTTTTCCTCTCCACCAACGCTTTAAGCCCGCCAATTATCATCAGTTGGCCCCGGACGGCCCCCCATCCTTGTTCCCGTTTCAGCTGTCCTTTCAAACAACCCTGCATTAATAAAGCCAGTGGTTACAAATAAAAAGGGAGGTGAGCGGCGATTATTCAAAGCCCTCCAAAAGAGAGAGCGAGAGGAAGCCCACGTTTCACACCCAGGGGAGGAAAAGCACCGCCTCCCATTAGCGGGGTTGTCCAAGGGTCTGGTATGAGGACTAACTGGAATATTAATATTAATGGGCAGGGACTTTAATAGTCCTAATCTGAAGAAGAAGGGATTTAAGAGTACATGAAGAGGAAAAAAAAAAATCTAATAAAACTGATGTTAACCGAGGTCATGGAGTGTTTTGGGAGTCTTGATGAAAGACTGGGGAGACCTCCATGTTTTACTCCAAGTCCACATTATTAATGTACAAGTTAGAAGTAAATATGGGACTGAGTGGAGATGAATAATAATGATATAAAACTATAAAAAGATAGCTTTCATATGATGTTCAGTGAAGATGTTTAAAGAAAAAGAGTAAAAGCAACAAGGCATGACATAATGTAATTGCTTTTATTCCTGTGACTACTGGAACGTGACATACTGAGAATTACTGTGAGGCTGAAACAATTAATCGGATTAATAGTGATTAATTGATTGTTCAAATAATCGTCACCTAATTTGGTCATCGATTAATCGTAAACTGGAGGGTAAAAACTGAGAGTCGGCCATTTGCACCCTCAGAGCAGGAGTTAAGACAAAACTGTAAAATATATGTTTTTCATTTAAGGTGGAAAAGAAACACCTTTATCTGTAAATATGGTTGGCATGTAATCATCCTACACTGTATTGATTTTAAGTCAATGTTATTCTTTTAGCTACATCCTTTGTTACAAATGATCGAGTAAAGAAAGGCTGAGTTATTTTCCTACATACAAAAGAAACTGAATTGTTTGTTTATTGGCATCTTTTAATGCATTTATACGATTATATAGGAAAAACGTAAATAAAAAAAATCTACAGAATGTGCCAGGTTTAGTTTGCCCGATTAACTGATTGTTTGAATAAATTAAAATAATTGTAAGTTGTAGCTCTGACTTACCGTTAAAAAAATGCGAAGTACACCATGTGTTCAAGTTGAATTTATCATGAACTAATCATTTGCTACATTTAAAAGCTACGTTTCTTACTGCACACAATATCACTGCACAAGTTGGTGGGTAATTAGACGAGCTATCTGCTCAGGTAGCCAAACCTGCAGCAGACTCTTTAACAACAAACCTGCTGCCTTTTTCATTCTAACAGCAGCTTCAGGACGGCATTAACATGAATATCAGCGGCGGATGGAGCTGCTTTAGGTTTCACACAGTAACAGTCTCTCAAGATGAGCCATTTTCAGACATTTGAATTTGTAGGCAAAGAAAAAGCATTGGGGGCATTATTTTCCAACTAGGTGATCAGCAGAGCACAGCAACAGGTGGGTTAGGGAGAGCACCGCTCCCTGCAGCTCATCTCGTTAAAGGGGCTTTAGACCGAGGGAACATCAGGAAGGAATCTCCTACCAGTTTTGATCTAACTGCTAAGTAGCAATAAAAGACTACACACCTCCTTGATAGGCCTTATAAATATGCTAATTAATTTGTGTCGAGAGTAGCTTCTCTTAGAACTAGATGAGAAAGTCTCATGTTGACGATGAGAGGCTACACAAGCAGATAAGCCAGGGGAATGCTAAAAATGTTTTACGTTAGGAGGTTAAAAATACCCCATGTACAATGAAACCATTTCTCACTGCAAGTTCAGGTCGATCAGTCCTCGTTTTTAGGGCTGTAAATGTGACTCTTTTAGCCCGTGGGTCCTGTGGACATTTAAACTAACCAAAGACATTTAAAGCCAGGCTTGGTTAGCCTCTTTCAATGTCAGTAAACATCTTCACGAGGACGGCTTCACACTTTTGGGCCACAGTTTGTTGTAGTCATCATGTCATGACTGTGCTTGACATGATGCAGTACTGAAGTATTGGTAATGCATATGGAGATATGATGCTCATCTATTGTTTTAAGAAACAGAAAGGTAGGCAAACCTTTATGCTGTGAAATGATCTCACTAGGAATCTGGTAGTGTCTGTAAATGCCACTTACCTGCACACCTAAAGCTCTGAGCGGTGAGTCCCTTCTCCACAGCCAGGCAGGTGAGAATACTGAGGAAACTGGTGGTGACGGACTGCCGCTTGGCTCTCTGGGCCTCCCTCTGCTTCCTGTCCCTTGATGGTTTGGACCTCAACAACACTCCTTGGAGACCAGGAGGTTCGTCTGATTCTCTCTTGTCTTCTTGTGTGGGCTTCTGCGCGTCCACTGCCTGCCGCAGCGCCTCCACCCATTCCTGGGCTTTCAGGTGATCATCCGCCTTGAGCTTGAGGAGCTCTTTGGGGAAAGCGGCCTGGAAACACTGCCCTTTATCCGCCCATGACTCTCGGTCTCTGGTACAAGATCCTGTTGTACTGACAAGCAGGAAGCTAGGGAGAATTGGAGTACCGGTTGGGACACAGACCCCCTGCCTTCAGTCGGAAAAGCTTGGAGAGCAGATCTCGTCAAGACGAAAGTGAAGGCCCGCCAGTTGTTCTGATCCATCAGCAGGTGGAGAAGTCCAGCTTTCAGCACATCCTGGAAGCGCTGGTTAAACAGAGGGAGGGTGGTTGGCCGGCTCAACACGCCGGAGTTAACAGAAAGTGACGCCTCAGATGAAGTTGGGGTGTCGCCATCCCCGTCGGGTCGGGTGTCGAGCCCAGAGGGAGAGGGCGAGGAGGAAGGTGACATTGGTACAGGAAACTTCTGCTGAATTTCCACACTGTTCTTATGCTTGCGGTTGTCCTGCCTCGCGGGCCTCGCTGCCTGAACCTTCTCCCACATCAGCCGCCGCCACTCCATCGCTTCCCACTGGTTGGCCGCCCTCAGTTGGAGACGTGTGCTATTGAAGAACAAGGCCTGGAGTGTGCGCTTGTCGCCAGGCTGGCTCATCTGACTGGACTGGCTGCAGGGTGCCGGGGCGATGACGCTCTGGCAGTGCGACAGAGAGTAGGCAGTGCCCAGTTGGCGATTGGCACTGCTGTCCAGAGTATAGAGCCGCAGCTCACAGGGAGTCAGCTCAACATAGCAGGATGTCCAACGGCCCCGTGGGCCCTCGCGCTGCTCCATCTCGCCCTGCTTCACAACGCTGCTGCTGCTGCTGCTCTTGTCAACTGGAAACAGAAAAGGAGAAATTAGATAAATGACTTATATTTGCATGTTTGAAATCAGTTCCTTCAACATATAGAAAAAAAAACCCACCGATCATCCAGCTGGTGCTTCTGCGAACCCAAACAAGAAGTTACAAGAGCTGTTTTTCAGAAGTTCCAAAAGAGATTAAAAAAAAAAAGTTTTTTTCACTTATTTTTTCTTTGTTTTGTTCTGATAATGATAATGTTTGCCTACTACTTTCCATCAAGTTTTTCTAAAATTTGACTTGGAATCATTTTCACAATATTGTCAGACAAAAGACGTCTGTCAGTCACCATCTGTTCACACTACTGCTGTTGGGGAGGCGGTAAAAGAGTAGAAAAGCAAAGACAACAAGACTGAAAAACTTTTTTTTTTCTTTCCCAGACCACACTTGTGTCTAGTCTTATGTGCCTTGTCTGTTTGACAATTAATCTGTGTTCTGTGCAATGACAGTAAATCTACTTAATCAACCAATATAATGCTGTCAGACGCCCTATGAAATACTGAATAACGTTTTAATGCAATATGTAAATACTGAAACCAATAAAAAGAGGAACAAAAAGAGCCACCTGCAGAACAAACTCAGAAATGTGTTTCAGCTTTCACACAAATAACAAAAGTATGGAAAGGAACAATGCACATCACTTAAAATAGGGAAGAAAGCAAAGCAGGCTTGATAATGTCTAAAATAGAAACATGATGCATCCTGATCACTAAAGTCCTGATCCCTGTTCCTAAGAAAACACAGCGAGCAGGAGCAAGACACGAGCCCACTGAAGACTGTGAAGACTGTACGCATCGAGCCAAAAGCAAATGTATAAGCAATGCTTGTTTGAGGTGATGTGCTATCAGAGAACTATAGTTACTTTCTTATATTCCAAGTGTTATGAACTTGCATTTTTCATGCAAATATAATATTTGGTCAATTGCACTGATGCTCCCGCTTGACACTAAAGGCACTCCTCAAAGTTAGTGGTGCACCAATTTGAAATTTTCTGGCTGATCTGATATTTAAAACAAAATCTGACCTGTCGATTTTGATTGTTTTCTTCTGGTGGGGTGACTACTGTTGGCCACAGATGTGAAGATGTGACATTTTGATTGGGTCCGTCAATCAGCCCTATCTCACAGCAGAGAGAAAGGGGACAGTGGCTGATTTTCAGACTTTTGTGGCGATAGATAGGATTGATTTCTCATGTCAGTATCGATCGTCGATTTCCCAAAATTATCTAATTAAAACGAAGCTCTGGTTTATAAATGCAACAAATGACAAAAAGAGGAAAGAAATGGACATATATGACGAGTAATATTGTCATCACAATGTGTACTGCAATTTCTTTATATTGTGTAGCCCTAATCCTTTAACTTTTATCAATATATATATATATATATATATATATATACATTTTCAGCTTTAAAACATGATTGTTTACGCTTTAAAACTGGTTTAACCTGAAAAGTTGTTCTTATTGGGTTAAGAGCTTTAATTAAAATAGCAGCAATCACAATAAGTTTCAAAAGCAGTTTCTCAATTTCATTTAGCTGTAAAGCACAACACAAAATGCATTTTGCTTCTTTAATGCACCGGATCACTCATCTAGAAAGCTGTAAAGAGGAAATAATTCACAGCTCTGGTTAGGGTGGCGAGTGCAGCCGGTCATCAATCTTATCAAACCGGTGGCAGACATGGAGTCACTCAGGATCACGGACCTTGCATGTTAACAAAGATTTTGCTAAAGGGCTAAAATAAATATGCAAATAGGATTAACTGGAATCGGGTCTAACTGATTGGCAGACTTTACGCTTGGGAGAGTCGAGATGAGAATTAGGAATAGTGGCGAGGAAAACTGCTTTATTTAATTAGCCTTCATGGCTACCTGCTGGGTTTTTACACCACACTCTAATAATAGTCCAACATACATACGCACAGGCTTTCAATCATAGCTAATACTTCACACTCAACACCACTAAATGACTCTCCAGTGTTTGACTCAATCATGCTGCAGACCTCAGACTAATTTCCAGTTTGACAGTTTTACTTGCTGGTATAAATTAACACACACAACTATTCTCTAAATCAAAGTCCTTTCTTGTCACTCAAGCACATTTTCAGGTGCACAATGCCTGTGTGCAATGGTAATAAAAGAAGATTTAAAAATATATGAAAATCCAGATTTTTGTCATGAGAAGACATTAAGCGGAGACACTTGTGTGCAAAATCAGTATGAGCACTGCTTGAACACAACATTTGGTATTATGCTATATTTTTCAAGAGTCATAAATGATTATTGAAAGCTGCATGGAGTCTAACAAGAGCTTAATGTCTGCAGCCAACTTATATTTTTGGTGGTGAAAGCTCACCGAGTGTAGCTGGTAGACTGCTTAAGGAGGAAAAGAGTTTGAAAAAATAGTAATTTTATTGCTGTTGATAATGTCACCAAACTTTTCAGCAGTAATATTTCAATAACATGCTGATGAATATTGACATTTTCGAACGGCTACACAGGCAGACCAGAGCTACTGGCAGTTTTTCTAAGCCGAGTGAGACTTCTGTGTATGATCTGTCTCAATGACGTAACGTGCCACACATTATCTTACGTCACAAACTAAGCATCAACAGTTTAGTTTTTAAAATATATTCAGGAAAAAAATACAAACAATTTTGAGAAGCAAGAAATATCTTCACTAATCAAGAGAATCCTAAGGAAATTTCACATTGACTTTGTCTAACTGCATATACAGTATGCATATTGTTTACATAAAACTGTGCTACTCATTTCTTTTTACCATTTAAACATCCCCAGCTGTCACTAATGGAAAGGCAAACAGGCTCCCTTTTTGTTATTTATGTGAATAAAGAGGCACAGCGAGGCCCAGTAAATCACTTTGGCTTCTGCTTATTACCGTCTTTTTCCTACTTCTCTTCTTTCAATGCACATCTCGCCAGTCTAAACAGCCTGATACCTTTTCACACATATGCTAATACTAAATAATCCTGCCAGTATCAGCGGCTAGGTAATTGGGTTGCCTCTTCTCTCGCCTCATTTGAGTCCATTTGCTGACAGGATTACGGGCTATTATCCCTCAGGATCCCTTCGGATCTCCTCAGGTCTTCGGATAGCCAAAACACACAAACAAATGAGCTCTCCGCGAGTGTGTGTGTGTGTGTGTGTGTGTGTAGCGCTCTCAGTCTGAATATGGACGGTCAAGCCACAGCTGTGTCATTTTAAGTTATCATCATCTTCTATCATTATTGCTTTCTCTGGGGATGCTTCAACCTAAGTGCAGCACACGCCCCGATCTGCAGTACAAATCGTTGGGGACTTCTGTCCTCCATAAGCCTCTCAAAAGCTGAGAAAGCTTTTCGTTGAATGGACTGCCGGTCAGATTGGGGAAGGGGAAGGAAGGCTCTCTCAGGTAAGGGCCAGCCGTCTGGTGAGAATCAAGAATACTTCAGGTTCAATGATTTGGTCAACAGGGGGCATGACATCATCTTCAAAGAGCGAAAGCAACAATTTGCACCACGAACGTCCAATTAGGCAAATGCTATGTCATTAAAGGGTCAGTTCACCTAAATAAGAGAAATTACACCAGGGGGCAAAACTGTAAAAGCACACACACATGGATGAAGTAACTATGGCCACCTCATAAATGTCTGCAGGTTATTATGTCTGCTGGGTGAAGAATATATTAGCTTACTACAGCCTACTTGGGAAAGCAAGAAATAAAGCAAAAAGATAGACAGAAATAAAGGCTTTTGAGGGGTCGCTTCTCAATCACCAATATTCATCAACAATGACAGCATGTTGCCAAATTGAAGATTTTTCTTGCAGTTATTGTGAAACCAACAGTAGGAAACAACAAAATTTCCAATTATGCAATAAAGGAACCACAGTTTGCTTGTTATAGGCTGACATTTTTACAGCTTGCTTTTTCTGAACATGGCTCTCATCACCACCTGAGACACATTCAGCTTTTAGGAGACATCTCTTTGAAATGTTTTCCTTGTGAATACATGTCTTATGAACACACAGATCTATGAATGATGATTTAAACAGAAAACAATAATACTGGACACAGACAAACACCTCAGCATGAAAATAAAGGACAGTGTTCTTTTGATAATGCATTTTTTAACAACTGCTCTGATTTAAGAACTACTGCAGAGTGTACAAGAGCGGTGAAAGTGTGCATTATAATTCTGGTGAATTCCAAGCAGCCCGCTTGAAATGCAGACAAAATATCAACAAGCAGACATGGGGCCACAGACCAGGGATCAGAAACGAGTGGGTAAAAAACTACAAACTGGAAACTAAAATCTTAGTATACTGCAATTGAAGATTGAAATTTTCCTGATACGAACTGGATAACATCTAAAATAGGAATTACCTTCAATCCGTTTTGTCATCTTTTCTTTTTAAGGTTAATCATGATATGAAGGACGATCTTGTCCATGCACTCACCGTCCTGCTGCTGGTTGAAGATCATGTTCTTCAGCGGGTCGCAGTCCACCGCGGGCAGCCCATTGTCCGTGTACGCAGACGGACGGTAGTTGACGTCTGACCTGGACCGATTGTGTCCTTTCTTAAACACCGACTTCGACGAGGCGTTTCCGGCGTTGTTGCCGCACTCCTGCATGTGGGCCACCAGGTCGTTGGTGGAGCGCGCCCGGCTCCTCTTCCCGTGCCTCAAACCCATCCCCAGGCCCAGAACGCTGAAGTTGTCGGCCCAAGCCAAGCCGAGGGGCCCCACCTCCGGCTGCTCTCCGGCCAGCAGGTTCCACACGCCGCTGGAGCTCAGCTTGCCCAGAGCGGAGCTGGACACATCTTGCACCTGCTTGGGCGCCCTCGAGGGCTGGCGGTTGCTTGGCTGAGCGAGGCTCGGGCCTTGACTCTGGATCCCAGCCATGGAGTGGATGAAGTCCTCAGTTGCTTCCAGAGCTGGGCTGATGTCACCCACTACATCAAGCTGCTCAAGGCCCTCCATGGCTGTGAAAGGACAGGACTTCCCCTGAGTAACTAATCTTGTAGCAAGACAGTTTTCCAGAACAGGAACAAAAGCCCTGCAATCATGACCACTAAGCAAAACTAACATTTACAAGGACATAATGAAGTCTTCTGGACATGAGAGTCAGGAATGAATAGAAGAATCATCTTCAGGATGTCTGAGAATTTCTCAAATAGTTGCTTGAAGTCTGACTGAAGATGTCTTCCACTTGTCCTTTTCCAGTTCTGAAAGTTTGCTTTTTCCTTCCGTGAACACGCAAAGATGCCTGATTATAAATTCACTATCCGGACACTGAAATCAATGCTCTGCTTCTGGTTGTGAGGTCAGCTGGCGGAGAGTGTCTCGGTCGTTCTCTGTCATAAAAGAGAAGAGAGAAAGAGGAAGTGAGGAAGAGACGCGCAAAACCAATACCAAGAACAGATGCGCAACTGACGGGAAGAGAGCTGTGTCTCGTTTTTTTTTTTTTTTTGTCAAAGAAGCAACAAAACTACTTCACTTGATCTTGTTCATTTAAATCAAGCTGTTGTTGAAGCAAGCAGATAAGTAACATATATTCGACTTCAAACATACCAACGGTATCTCGATTAGCTGAAGACAGTAGCTCATCCCGCCATTTATGTCCCAGTAAAATAATGATGGACTTCCTCCTTTGCTGCTTATCGGCAGACTGAGCAACGAGGAATCAGGCCAGGGTGGGGTCACCATCCATCTGCCTGACATGCTCATCTGTTCTCATCCTCCTCCCTCTACATACTGTTTGTATACGCTGGGTCATTTGTGCTCCTATTGATTTTTCTTCCTCCCCCTTCATATATTAATTATTTAATGGACATTACATCACTAGAATGCAATGTCTGCTGGGTTGAAACATGTACAAATCATTCAAGACTACTAAAGGGAACTTTCGAAGATGGTTTAGTGGCAGCAGAAATATTCTTGATTTTCCTTTTTAGAAATTAAACATCTTTATGATTTAGATCTGATTTTTTACTTTAAGATATTTCCCAAAAAAAAGACAGGAAAAGATTTGAGACCTAAGAGCATAAGATGACATGTCACAGATCAATTTTTATTTCCCTGTTGTCTAAATTCAAAAGATTTATAGCTTAATCACTTTGGAGCAAATTACTAGTATTGCAAAGTTTGTATTAATTAACATTTTACCACGCACCATATTTAGAGTGACATCATGTGCCTGCGGACTCAGCTTTGAGTTCATCGTCATCAGTTACTCATCAAACTTCCTCCTGATCGCCACATGAATCATGAAAAAGCAGACCAGCTGCCAAATCCATCTTCTACCAACCAACTAACAGGGATGCTGGAAAATATCACTTCTATAAATATTACACGTGAATCACAATCTAAATGCGCCAATTGTTTCCAGGTACTGCTTTGCTGTTTTAACCACTCGGGTAACTTTTTGCTTTTTTCCATGCTATATTTCTGAGGGAGCACTTTTGATGACAAACGCAGTGCTGGCCGCATAATCACCGTCTTCAACTGACCAGATGTGATTAACATATGCAAACAAGTGGGATAACATTTGTCACCAATGGTTTGAGTAATACGGGGAAATGCTACAATGGGTTACTCACCTGAAATACTGAATTTGTCCTTTGTTCTTTTGTCAAGGCTTAGGCTTGTTTGTTCAAATGACTTTATTCCACAAGCTCAGATATTTGTCTATATTCTCTCTGACAAACTCTGTGGAATCCATGTTTTTTTTTTCTTTAAGAGATCAAATGTTTTCTCCCTGCACAACTCCCATGAAAGTTAAATATCTTCCATCTACTTCTGATTGTTGAGGTACAAAGTTTCATATCTTCTGCTGCTATAGAACCTGCAATAGAGACAGTTTTTTTTTATTGCTTCTTTTAGCATCATGCGGTCTGCTTTCAGGGTGAACCATCTTGTACGGCCATGTTGGCATGTTTTGTTGGGAATGTCCTTCTCAGTGGAAAGAAGCACCTCTTTAAATAACCCAACCCTTTCACGCTACTCCAGTCCACTTTCTGTAGGTCCCAGAAAGCCTGATTTGATACTCCTGTTTATAACTTTATCCATTTTAAAAGAAAAAAAAAAAAACAGCATTTAAAAAAAAAAAAATTATAATTACATAAATTTGATAAGTTTTGGGACAGATTATTGTCCCAAATAATCTGTGAAGGGTTCTATAATTCTTTCACATTACACTAAAATGTAATGTGATGTCTTTCATATCAGGGCCATACAGTGCATCAAAAACACTGGGCTTAATAGAACTAAAACTATGCAAAAGTAAACATTAATGAGAACGCAATATTATTTCATTTATGTTGTGGTGATATCTTATGAGTCAACATGCTGCTAGAACAGCCTCTGATCATCTACTGCAGCCATACTCCATCCAATAGACCAAATGCATTATTGATATGCAGAGCTTAAATTCATGACACAGCAAATATTGCGTTCTTGTAATATTAATTTGAAGATTATTACATGTCTTCCATATAACATTACACATAAGTTTACCGGTTTTATTGTTCTACAGCTAATGTTTGTCCAGGACAATTTCATTCATATTTCTGTAAAAACAAAAAGGCAAACATACACTCCATAATGATGTTGGTTATCAAATTCTTGACAAATTGTTTACTTATTCTAAGCAAAAATAAAATACATATGAGGAGTGGTTTCTTTAAAATGTCTGATCAGGTGGATGTTGCGTTTTAATACTACATTTTAACAGAAAAATCTTCTCTCATGCTAGAAGTTACATTTTTTTTCTCCAGTAAAAAATGTATTTGTTCATATTTAACTCAATAAGTTTATGTTAAACCTGAACCTAATCAGATTAAAATCACCTAATTGCCATCCAGCATATTCTCCGTTGAAAAACAAACAAACAAAAAACTCTCCAGGAAGATTTCACCTCAGTGTAAAGCTGCTAGTCGCTGTCAGAAATGAATAATCAGCAGCGTTCACCATCCAGTCCCACTCAAGTGTTTGCCTCCGAGTCCATTAAGACTCAGCATCTTTGTAGAGACCGAACCGAAGCCACAGTCAGCTTTCTGTGTCGTTTTAGTAATCGACAATGTACCGCACACTCTTCTCTTTACAATTACCACTTGCAAACGACATAACTAATGTCATTAATCTCACATTTGACCGGCAAACCTGCTTGAGTTAGGCCTGTCTATCCTCCGCTAATGTGAGCTAACAGCTAACGGTAGCCGCTCTCCATCGTGGATGAATGTGACTTTAACATCACCGATAATGTCTCACAGGCTATGACTACATCCACCATGTCTTACTGGACCGATGCTGTAAAATCTGGCGATAAAACTGCCGTCACGCTCCAACCGGTAAAGATAAATAAGACTCACCTTACTCTGTTTACCATTATGTCATTCCAGTCCGTCAGAGCGGAAGTCCTCGGCGTGAAACTGAGGCTGGAGAAGAAGGTTCCACAAAACTTTCCCATGGAAATAATAATTAAAAAAAGGCAGATGGCCAGAAGAACATTGACCAAAATCCGATGCACTGGATAAAAAAACAAAACAAACAAAACAAAACAACAACAACAAAAAAACCAGTGTAGTACTTTTTTAAAATAAAAAAATAAGCAAGTGACTTGTTTACAGCTCTTCCTTTACCCAAGAAAAATAATGTCATAGTAAATTAATTCCTATTATGCTATTGACAGATTAGAAAAACATCTCATTCCATTATGTTAAAAATAGCATATCTATTTAGTTTGTTTTGTAATATGTCTGTTATTTAAACAGTGAACAAACATTTTATTGATTAAACATGGCACACCATTGGGATGAAAAAGGCCCAGTAAAGCATGGGAAAAGGGAAAGCTTATTTTATAACCTGATCCTGCTTTAAATTTTATGACGACATTACATTCCTTCACTAATGTCCTCTAACAAACCTTTCACAGAACAACTAGATTAACTAGGATTTATTAAATTATAAATAGATTAACTCTATTTTCTAATTATGTGACCTATGAGGGCAATTGTTTGCAGCGTATTGTATTTCAGGGCATCAGAGTAATGATGTGAAAATGTTTTGAAATGTATACTTTTCCGTCCTCTTCAAAATTAGCTGACCTGTGGGTTCGTCTGTCAGTTAAAATCATAATAAATGCTCTGAACATTTTGGTTGAAATGTGACAACATGTAAAAATGTTCTTCTAGTGTAAATAGTTTTGCAAGGCAATCTGTGTGCATTCAAAGTAAATCTAGTCAGTTTTTCTTTCTCAAGAAATGAGAAGTTAGTGAGACACAATTTACATTGTAAATGTAAATTTACATGTAAATTTATATTTGATTTTTCAATATCGTTTCATTCAGGTAGTCATGTTCAGCAGTTTCCCAATATGTTCAGTCATTTTATTAACAAAGGTTAAACATTTTTGTGAAAAAACATAAACATTTAATTCATTTATTTATTTTCCACACAATTTCATAGGTTTCCATAAGGTCACAAAGTAAGATGTGAGATATAATAATCCAACTAAATACATCAACAAACACCAATAAAACTATCTGTCAGACTGAGCAACAGAAAATCTTATTTGATTTATTGTACAATCACATAAGAACTAATTACAATTAAATAAATAAAGCAGACATCATTATCATTATTGCTATTTTATTAAATTGTTCGCAGTATTGTTTTACATCTATATTGATTGTAATTGATTTTGCTTTAACTCCTTGCTGACATTTTTCATGTCGAAATAAGACACATTGGAGAAACATCACACCATGGCACTTTTTTTTTCTGTTTCCATTCTTCGTTTTAGAAACGAGGATCAAAGTTATTTTCCGAAATCTTATAAAACCTTTCAGATTTTTCAAGAACCGTGCTCTCATGTGTTTTGCATCAAACCAATTCTGAAACACATAGTGCATTTCCATTATTATCATTACCATGAAATGGGATGAAAATCTCTAAAAAGCATGATCAATACCAAGGACGGCAGGCAGGATGTAGTACATTTACTTAGTCTCACAAAGAAAGGTCATGAAATACGTCTGCACTGACAAATTCAGACCAAAATGAAAAAGGGCCAGAAGAAAGGAGGATACAGCAGAGGTGGAGAATGGGCTCCTGCTAATGGGCTCCTTGAAGCTGACCTGCCACCCAAAGTACCCGTCTAACGTGGTAAAACACATAATTCTCCTCCAAACAGAGTTCTCACGAGGGCTGAAACGATGTGAGGCGCCCATGGAGTACTTCTCATTGTTAAAAATATTTGGAGAACCAGTTTCCTTTATCCCAACAAGCACTGCTCTGGCTTCCTTTGTGATGGTTATTGTCGGTATTTTAGTGCATTATGTACCCATTCCTATGCTTTACTGATGTGGAAAGACGAACGCAAATAGCCATATTTTATGCAAAAAATAAGAGTCCAGAAAATATTGACAGACTTATGTGTATTTAAAAAAAAAAATCAGTATCAAGATGCACTTTAATCATTTGCTTCCAGCATCTATTGAATTGCACACACCAGTTCATTTCATGAGGAACACATCAGGTGATCACTTGATCCCGGCAGCATTGTCAAGACACGTGAAAGCTGTGATTAGAAAAAAAACAAATCAGTATTATTCCAACATAAATTTATGTTAGGATATTAAAAATTAAAGTTTAGTATAAGTAAGGAAAAGAATAAGTGTCGTATCATTTAAAACCTGATTTCTTTGCGCTATCTGAGATCAGAAAGCCATGCATATAATACTGGTTATTTTGGCCCTTTCTCATTGTCTGTGAATAAATTTTCCGGTTTAACATTTTTATTTGAAATTTGTTCTGAGGTAAAAGATCTGAATAACCACTGCATCGTTTTTCAATCTAAAAACAAGTTAAGAGCAAATGAAAAACAAAGAAAGTGGCTGCTATCAGTCACTTCTAATGTTTTGGGGCTCCAGTAAACCACAAATGGAGGAGACATGGACCAGTGCACCCAGCACAGGAGTACCCAGTTTACTCCTGGGTAAGCTTTCCCAGGAATGGAGAGCCAATCAGATTGATCAAATTAACAACTCATCTAGGAAGAAGAAAGGAACCCAGAACACCTAAAGATCTTACTTGCCTCAATTAAAGTAGCATATTTATGTAAAATCCACTTTTTTGAGCTTCACATCATGTTATAAGAGTATTCCCTTGCTTTGATTCTGTAATGCATGTTGGAGAAGTCCTGCAGTCTCCCATGGCAACCATTCAGCTGTCCGAAACACCTGGGTAGACCTAGCTCCGCCTTCGAGGATGAAGCTCCTCCTATGAGCTTACAGTTTCAAGTTTCCAAGCTTCCGCCTCACAGACCAGCGATCCCACGATTTCCCCGCGCAGCTCCTTCAGTCTAGCCAGCAGCAATTAGCAAACACCTGGTGGAGCTGGGCACCTGCTGAGCTCATTAAATACAAGTGACTTCTCACTGCAACGCTGGCGGATGAGTGCTGCTGTGATGACTTCCTGAAGGCGGAAAGTTAGAAAGAACAGGACTTTCTCAAAGAGACAGGGGTCTAATTTTAAGGCATTAATTTATGAAGTCAAATTCTTTTGAAGTCATATTTGATGAGATGGGTCCATCCATCCATCCGTCCATCCAGGCAATCGTTTTATTTTTGGGGTTCCTTTAGAGATTGCAAATTCCCCTTTTACTCTGTGTAAAGCATCTTATTTGATTTGAAACCATATTAAAACCTTGTTTGTAACATGTCTATAGCAATCTCATCATCATCTGCTTTCAGAGAAACAGCTTTATAAATTGCTGGAAACTTTATCACCTTTCCAGCCTTCTCGGTTTGCGGTTTCTGTCCGGCTTTTGTCATGCTATCTGTCATAATTTGACATCGTCTGAATGACGGTCCAGACATCTGCGGAGTATTGCTCTGTCTGCGCTTTAGAAATCCTTTTAGGGTAAGTGCCCGCACCTGGAAATCAAGACTGATGCAAGAAATAAGCATCAGCTTTAGGAATCAGGCCGTCTCTGATCTATCATTTCCCATTTCGGAGCAATCGCACGTCCTCCCCCCACCTACCAACCCCCCGTCCCTTGACTAGTGCACTTGGGTCCCTCTCTGTCCTCAGTCTTGCCTCTTTCCCTCTTTATTTTGATCAAACCATCTTCTGCTGCTGAGGACTAAATTATGATTAGATTTAAGGATATGCAGTGCTTTCATCTGTCTACTGTGTTGTTCAATGCCGCTCCCCTCTAGCCCTCCTCAAGCCAGCTCCCTGACCCCCCAAACACACACAGCACAATAGATGTCTACATCAACTCACTCACCGGCAATTGAACAGCAGAGTGGCCGTTTGGTCCCCATGGAAACGTGTATATGTGTGTGTGTGTGTGTTTAGTGAATGTTTCCCCTTCGCTCACACAAAACAGGACAAGTCTATGTGAGACACATAGACATGCTTTACATGTAAATGATTTGCTCGCCTATATAAGGCTGAATATTACATTAAACCGAGTTTTGTATGTTAAATATTAAAAATGTTTTACTTGCATTGTTATGGCGCTTGACTTAATGTAGTTTTTGATTGTTGATTCTCTGTTGCATGACTTTGTGTTTTTGTGTTTATTATGTGAAGCACTTTGAAATGCCTTGCTGCTGAGATGTGCTATACAAATAAAATTTGATTTGATTTGATGCAACCAGTCTGCAGCTACATTATCAAAGCAGGGCATAATTGTGAAGTGAAAGAAAAGTCACTTATTCTTTTCACTCTTTTGAAAAATGTCTGAAAAGTGTGACTTTGCGTTCATCAGCTTTTACATTCATACCCCTAGATAAGATTCTATGTGAACGATCTTCTAATTGCTTCGAAGGTTCTTTAACATGCCAACCCTAAACATACATCAACAGCTACAATGGTCTGGTTTAGAGGCCAGGGCTGCCAAAGTCCAGTCCTCAAAAGCTACAATCCTGCAACTTTTTGATGCATCTTTTGTCCAACATGCCTGAATGAGATTCAGGTGTGTTTGGGAACTGATGCATTCGCTCAGAGAAAGAAATAATTCGCTTAATGATATACTCATAAGTCGTTGGAGCAGAGAAAGTTGCAGGATGGTAGCGCATGAGGACTGCTCTCTGGAGGTCCTCTACGTATTAGAATGACCTAGTCAAAGTTCAGACATATGTCCATTCCAGGAACAATAATGAGACATGACCAATGTCTCACTACTACATTTGAAAATTATGTATCACTTTTTCCCCCTTTAGATTTCATGTTGGTCTATCAAAGGGCTCATGAACCTTTACATTTTAAAGAACCATTTTAGTTCTTTGCTCAGAGCTGCAAAAGGTCCATGATCCTTTGAAAGACACAGTCAAAAAACAAAAATGTCGATGTTTGATATGAAAACGGATCCCACATGGATCGGTCAGATATAGGAAAGTAAAAAGTGGGAATCCAAATCTCAGTGGACCACAAACGTGTTTGTGTTTGACAAAACTTTATAGGTGTATTGATGTGCAGTATTTTGGGACTTCAAAAATCTCTGAATACAATAGACCTTGAGAATAAAATCTGAAAAACCTTAAGACTTTTTCTTCTCTGTATTCTTGCAAATCCCTCAAGGTTGGTGATTGTAAGTCCTTCTTATCACAATTTAAAAATACATTTAAAAGAACCCTCAAGAGAAACATCTCCATTACTATGCTCCTTGGCTATCTGTTGTTCATTTTTATGACCATTTGATTATAGCTTATTTGAGGTAACAACAAATTTCCTTCACTCAGTGGACCCCAAGATATGACCAGAGAGTTGACCACTCCCTTTAAATCACTTCAGTTCAAACAAACCATTAGCCACCTTCTTCAAATAAGACGTAAACATAAAACCCAATAAAAAAATACATTTGTAATGAATTTTTAAAAAAGTAATGTACAGCCACAGGCTGACTTCTATCTGAGTAACCAAAACGGGGAGCCACTGACCCCTTCTGGCCAAACTTATGAACACATTCTAAATATATCTTAGTTTGTCAGTCACTTTTCAGTGTTACCAAATAATAATAATTAAAAAAAATATTCCTGTGGATGACACATGGATTTTAGATATCCTGCTGTGCTTTGCTGAACTTTTAATTGCTCTCTCCACAGTTTAAAGTAGTTTGTTTTTCTTCCTGCAGATACAGTAAAGAGTGAAAAGCAGAATACACAAAGGAAAGAGAGGGAGAGACAGAGAGAAAACACATTTTGAAAAAGTTTATCAGCAATCGCAGAAAATTGACATTTTATTTATTTATTTATTTGCAGTTACAGAGACCTTGAAATGTAATCCCATATTAAAAATATATTATTGTTTTAATAATAATAATAACACGTATAAAGTTCTATTAACAAATTGTCTGAAAGATGACATTTACATATTCAATTGAAAATGCCCTTTTGTATGCCCTCTGCTGCCTTGCGAGAATTCATTCTTCGCTCTTGAGGGCCCCCTGCTGGCCGACAGACCTCAGAGATTGCTCTGTTCAAACCCAGTTAATTTTTATACATAAATATTACAATTTCCCTTTTGTTCTGTTCTTTTAATCACGTTTGTAAGGTTAAATTTATCTGCTGGTTCAATTGACACTTTTGCCTGTAAAGATGTTGGTCATTAATTGTTTTATTTCTGCTCAGCTGCTTGCACTACACACAGTATGCAGCACATAATTCATGAAGCTCATTGAAAAGAAACCTCAGCATGACTGCGCATGCTGAAATATGAAAGGTACAATGCAAAACAAACACTAAGTTAATGAGTCTTTCTTTGCGGAAAGAATAATTTATTTCTGAATCTTAAGTTCAGAAGCGCGTTATTAAAGTTGCAACTCATAAACAATCGATCAGAAAGTATCGAAATATAAAGAAAGCACTTTTCTTTTAGAAAGAGGAAAAAAAAGAGGAATACAGTAAAGTAAAGCCACAATTTTAGAGGGGCATTCACTTCAATAGCAGAAGGAAGTGAAATTAGTCAAATATATTTTGTTCAGTTTTTTAAAAAATGCAAAAGCATTTGTTTTCTTTCATAAGAAAGAATGTACTTTAGGGTTGTATTCTTTTTAGCTTTTAATATCACTGTAGTACAGTAAGGAGAGGGTCAAATTTGCTCCAGAGTGATACAAAGAATCATTTCCAGCTTTTCACTTTACTGCAATTTTCTAACAGGGGACATTGCTGATTTCTGTAGCTATATGACTACAACTGTTGCACTTTATTTCTGCTATTGTTATGAATCAAGTGGCCAAATCTTTCTGCATTTCACCACTTTAAATGACTCGTGAAATTAACTAGGCTAAGCTTTTCCTCAAAAACCCTAAATCTATCTGGAACTTTCTTTTAATTTATGTATTTGCTCTTTTTTGTGGCTTAAATGTTATTTTATTTTTTTTAATTGTCATTATAATGCCAATAAAATCATTTTAAAACCTTCATCCTTCCATGAGATCATTCTTTTAGCATGGCTACTGGTTTATAAGCATCACTTCTCACCACATTAACATCATTTAGATCGTAGATGTATAAGTAATCTAAAAATACGGCACTTTTTGTGACAGATATTTTAATGATTATGTCCTACGACTGGGTTAGTTGGTGAACAGAGAGGGACAAAAGCTCTTCCATTCCTTCAGGCACTTTAATTTTTTTAAAAAATGGTCGTCTTCTGCTCTCCCTGATCCAGCTCACCCAGCAGTGGAGAAAATCAGACGACTTCTGATGCAGAAGATCCAGGCTCCTCTGAGTTCATTTACAATTATATTCAACTACTTTTGACGCTTTGTAAGAATTATCTGATTATTTTTTCATATTATGCTGAAACCCAAGACAAGTTTCTCTCTTTTTTTAGACCACAAACATAAGGCTGTGATGCGTTTTACTGTCATCACCCTTTTATCACACAATGGCCTAAGTAATCTCTGCACCATAAACATACACGCATCTGTTGTCGTGGCAACTGCACGACAACGGATGCGTGTTGTGGAGCATGACAACGGATCCGCAGGGCAGAGAAACGATCAAGAGTGTCAGGAGCATCTACCTAAAAACATTCAGCAGGATCCAATGTTATGTTTTTTGGCTTGATGTTTTGTTTTGTTTTTTTTTTATTATTGATAAGTGGACTCTCATCAATTGATAAGTGAGCTATTATATAAAAGCTACAAATCCTTTAGAAAAAAAACTTTTCGGTTGATTTTGGAAAGGCTATATTGTTACTTGTGAAACAAAAACTAATAAAAACAATTGTTTGTCTGTAAAGTTTCTATTTTGACAATATTTATTGAAAATACACACTTAGATGAAACATATTCCAGGATGTTAATATTTTAAAAGTTATAGTGACCATGACTGAGAAAATATGAGCATATATGAATGAGGATTGTTATGAGGATGTTTTATTGTGGTATTCTTGTAATACCACAAGGTCTGGAGGTCTGTCTGTGCCCCTCAATGATATTTAACCAACAATAACAGTTTAGCAAAGTGAGCTGCTCTAGCTTCTCTCAGTCAAATAATGACTTTTAACCGATTCTCATCCTTGACTTGCCTCTGTCGCCATGTCCTGATGGCGACGTTTCATCTCTTTGCTCTCAAAACTTGTAATGCTTACACCCAAAACTTCTGCTCTCTTCCAAACTCTCTGTACTCTCTCAACTCTTCACCACATATATCCTCAGTTGTTCCCGACCCTTTGTGGGTGGAAAGAGGGACGTGGAACTGGGCCCTTTTATCAATTAATTGGGCAAGAATATTTTTTTTCCAACATAGGACTGTTTGTGAAATAAAGCACAAGTCCAACATGGGGAGAAAAGATCAAAACTGGGCCATTTAGACTGAAATCATATAGGTAGCATTTTGGGAAAAAAAACAAACAAACAAAAAAGTGATTTGGGTTGCATTTTCCTTCTTCAGTGATGGTGATAGTGCCATCCTCTCTCTGCACAAACTCCACCAGATAAACACAGTTATTTTCAAGTAATATTTGCTTTGGTGTAAATCCTTTTTTTAGTAGTTCACAACATAAAACTGATGCAAAAAAAAAAAATCTGCTTCTTGTCTTCGTCTCTGTTCACGACTTGTGTTGATTAAATGTGAAGAGCTCAGAGTTCATTCATCTGTTCACATAAGCAAAACTTGAACTTTGGTCTTGTTAGCAAAATTGTTTTTCACACCTATTGTGTTGGTGGGCGAACAGCTTCAACTCGCTTAAAATAGGTGCTAAAGTTTTGGTTCAAACTTTTAATCTGTGCCACTTCCTTCCTCAAACTTTGATCCAAGCACCCCACAGCGCTTCAATCACGCTTTCATAGTATTCAGTTTAGCTGCTGGTTGCAGATCTGGCTGGAAAGAAAATATTCAGCTCCCCTTTCAATGGAGAATATATATGCTAACGTTCAACGTGTCAAACCTCTTCCCCAAATTTCTGCACCGAATTATCCAGGTAAGGATGACACAACCTATAGATACAAATGTGTTTTGTCATTATTTTTCAGTAGAATCCATGTGTTTTTTTTGTTGTTTTAAATCTTTGCTCAGGTTCAAGCAGCTCTGAGAAGAGGCTCTATTTAGGTATCATTATTGCTTTTGGGCTCCTTAATGTTTCCCTCCTGGCCGGGCTGGTCGTCCTTGGTGTTTACTGTGAGTCCGACTGCCTTTAGTTTTCCCTCCCACTGTCTTTAGCCTAATTATGGACAAAGTGAACTTTTTGCTGCTGTCTTTTGGATTTCTTCAGCCTCTTTGGATTAAAACTAGTCAAAATGGCTATTGCTTGAAATGGCATATTTCACCAGTTCAGTGGTGAAAACTATTTAAGATGTGAAAGTTAACAACGGAAGAACAGCTTGTTCCCAGTTTGAACATTTCTGATAAGTAAGAGCTGCAAGCACACGCTGCAAACTTTCTTGAAAATAGTCTGTTAGAAAGCATTGCCTCGGCAGCAGATGCTTATTTTTTTTGTTTGTTTGTTTTAAAAGAGGCTAATGTCATACCAAACTCAATCTGGTATTCTGCATTTCTTTCTTTGTACTGGTTGTTTGCTAATTTCCTGAAACGATCTTCAAAAATGACATAATGTGAGAGTTTAGCTTAAATATTATAAGTGAGCTCAAATTTATTACATGTATAGTTTTTTAAAATAACATTTTCTGCTGTTAATAGATCATGATATGGCAGCAGGTCTGACTGAACAGGATGAAAACAACAAGATGTCATCTCTGATTGAGGAACAAGACCTGCTGAAGGCCAACCTCACTGCAATTACTCAAGAGCTGATGGAGCTTCGAGGTTTGTCCAGACAGCTTCATTTCTTTCATGAGACGTGTTCTGGTGCTGCACGTCCAGGCTGACTGGTGATGCAAACAATTTTTCGACTTATAAGGAATTGTCGATTAAGGTTTTGTTAGATTAAATTGAGTTCCAATCGACCTTTTTCAGTGTTCAAGTCTGCAGTGATGGCATAGTTACTTTGAAGAAGTAAATTTAATCGGATTACTGATTGCTTGATTTGGAAAGTAACTTCGTTATATTACAAGTAACTTTCAGCAACTGTTGACAATAATGTTCCACCACTTGTGAAAATGACATTGAGCTTTACCAGTACTTAATTGCGAGTTATTTCAAAAATACTAACATCGACTATGTATCTCCACTTACAAGGTTGAGCTGTGTGGGGATTGTTTGATGGTTGTAATAGTGAGGTTCTGCGGTACGGCGCACAGAGCGCCTCCTGCCGCTCCACAACTCAGACGGCTCAGATTTGACTAAAACTACCCGGTTATCAGACAAATTCTGGTATTTATTATGTGTCTGCTTATTTCCAAGCCGAAATGAGCAACTTAACATAAAAAATAAAATAAAATAAAAAAACAGAAAGAAAAAGCGAACAAACAAAAAGAAAAAACTCTCTTTACATTTGCAGTCGACTTTAGAAAAAGCAAGCCCAAAGTCGCTTCTAATAATCGAAGCGATTTTGAGTATCTGTCGCCTTCTGACTCAAAATCAGAAGGCGCCTAGTCAGAAGGCGAAGTTTCTGTCGCCTTCTGACTAGGCGACAGAAACTCAAAATAGTTCCTGTTTTTTAAGCAAAAAAACAAAACAAGACAAAAAAACCCCCAAACAAATGCGCATCTTTCTCCTTCCTCTGTTGTTTACATTTATGTCGTGGCGATCAGCTGCTGCTGTCTCATAGAAAATAGTAACGAACAGTAATTTGGGAAAGTAACTTTACTCTGATTTCAAATGGTAACTCGGTAGATTACTCGTTACTGAAAAAAAAAAAAGTGGTCCGACGTCACTGTAACAGTGACATCACTGGTAGTCTGGTCACCCTGGAGCAGATGCCAGATGGCGCAGGAATGACGATGGCGGAGTCAAACCAGAACGGGGAACAGAAACGGTCCAAACAAAGTCCGGTGTGGGATGCTAGACGCACTTGATGCGGTTCTGTTTTGAAACATAAACAGCCGACAAAACTCCTTCAAACACCTTCATTCAGCCGAGCTGCAGGAAGGTGAAGAGTCAGTTCTGTTAAAACATTAATGAGTTGACAACTTTCTGTTTCTGTTCAGCGCCCTAACAGCTTCATGTTTTGTAATATTTTATGTCTAAGTTTAGAAAGGTAACAAAACCACATTTTCTGCTTATTTAATCAGTATTTAGTAGAACAGACACTAAATACAATTTTATTTATTTATTTTTTTTAGCATATTATAAAATTTTAGCCATTCATGTTATTGAAAGGCTGTCAGTCATTTCCATACAAGAGAAAACTCTTTGATTTTAACTCCTTTAGAATCAACATGTCCTACAGGATGGATACCGTTCAGCGTTTCCTGTTACTATTTCTCTAATGAAGCCGGTTCCTGGGATGAAGGCAGGAGGGACTGCATGCACAGAGGAGCAGATCTGCTGGTGATGAACAGTGCTGAGGAGAAGGTGCTGCGTTCTCTTTACTAGTCAGATACATTTTGTATGTGTGCAAAACAAGTGCATAAGTTTCTTAAATCTTTAATGTTGTGTCATATGCTCTTATAAATTGGAATAAAAAAAGTAATGCAAGCATTCACACCTCTTGAAATGTTTGACATTTTTGTAAACGTCAGCATATAATTTTGGCCATTAGTGCCATCGACACACAAAATAGCACATGACTGTGAAGTGTTAGTGAAGTGATGCATGGTTTGCTCATTTCTTTGCAACTAAAATCTTAAAGTGCAGCGTAGCTACGTTTGTATTCTGAGTTGATACTTTGTAGAGCCAATCGTTTGCTCCAATTAATTAAAAATTTGGTCTTTTGAGGTACATCTACCAGATTGAGACAATTATAGACAGGAAAGGACATAAGTGTATCACTGACCAGTCTGCTGTGTTCCTTGTTTGTTTACTAAATGTCCAAAAAACCATTGAGATTAAATTACAGAGAGGTTGAGGGTTCTGAGAGTATTAGGGGCTAAGCTGTTCAGTTGTTTTTTTTTTAATCTTCTTATAACCAGGTATCATTTCCCTTTTACTTCACAGAACTTTGTGTCTGTGTATCACATGACAACCTTATGAAATACATTGAAGCTTGGAGTTTTTATGTGATAAATTGTAAAAAAAAAAAAAAAAAAGAAACTTATTTCATAAGGCACTGTATACAATCAAGACCATAAACTCAAGCTAATTTAGTGATGTAAAGTCAGTCAATTTGGTCTGGTCTGACTAATAAATGTTTTTAAATGAGTAAAACTAAATAAATAAAAAGGGGGAAAATGTGGAAAAAATTTTTTTGTTGTTGTTGTTAGATTTTTTTGCTCACATGTTTTACATAAACTTATTTGTAGGCAGTATTTGGCATACAATTCATAAATGTTTCATACACATTATATAGTTTTGTGCCTTATTTGACAGACATTCCTTGCTGCACTCATCAAGAAGGAAGCTTGGATTGGTTTAAATGATAAAGACACTGAAGGTTCCTGGAAATGGGTGGATGGATCCTCCCCAGAGTTCAAGTAAGTGATCAGATATTTGATTCAGTGCTGAGAGGCACAAACAGAGACACGTGGTTTGATATGTGGTTTTATTTCTGTGCTTTGAAGCACAATCTCATCTGTATGTTTGTGTCTGTTGTTGCGACGTATGAAACATGGTCTAATTCTGTGACAAATTTAACAGGAACTGGCATGGCTCTCAGCCTGATAATGGTGGGACAAGCGGAAGATGGGGCGAAGAGGACTGTGTACATGTCAATAACAAAGGCAAAGCATCTTGGAATGATTTGTCATGTGATGCTGCTAAACACTGGATCTGTGAAAAAGTACTGAAATTGGCTGTTTGAAAAAAGGTCTCTAAATATAATGTTTTGGGTTTTATTCTTGAGTTTTAAGTATTCCTTATGTAAAAACAAAGCTTTATAAAGTGCTTTAATAGTCCTGCTTCTGGTTACAATGAATTTAAATATGACAATAAACTCTGTTTTCTGCTTTTTGCCTTGTCACTGTTTATTACAATTTCCAATGTCAAAAATAAAGAGGCGATTTGTACACAGTAATCCACCTGCAGTATTAACTGTGTGATTTAATGTGTCAGCTAGACAGCTTTATGTGAAATTAAGTGAGTGTAATTTACCAGGTAAAGCAACATCGCAGAGGAAGTATTCAAATTATTTCACAGTTTGACAGAGATCAGAGACTGCCATCTGCTGGAGTCTGCAGTGACTGCACCGAGAAACTGATGCATGGCTCGATGCCACTGGAGATGTTCTGCACCAGCGAACAAATAAACCTAAAGAAAATCCTAACTTTATGCATTAAATGTATTCAGACTGTGACAGTTGTAACATTAACTAATTTATTCATATTTGAGGATTACCTCACTGATTTCAGATTTGATTTCTGTAACAGTATTGCTGTTAAAGAAGTGGAACATAAACATATTGTTTTGTAGATAATGTGCTCTTATTCTGTCTAACCCAGGCTGTAGATTGTCTTAACATGCCCTGTGTCCAGATTAACTCAGTGCATGAAGTACAAAATTCTTGCTTATGATTTCATACTCTTTAAAAGTCTAGAAAAAAAAAACCAAACATGATTTAAGCGACAAAAGAATAATAAGATTTTTAGGAGTTGAAATACCAATTCTAATATATTTTTTATGACATACAAAGGGTGGGGTTACCCTAACCCTAGCCCTTTTATATACCGACGCTTTTGAAGTATTTGTCAGTTTTGTCATTTATCAAATTTTCATTTAATCACATGCAGGTAGTCTGCCTCGCCCGCTACACGTTTTTGTCCACCAGAAGCAGCGTTTCAAGGCGATTACTGTTTCCCAGTCGGGACAGGAAATGCATCTCAGTCTCTTCCCGTGGTGCTACCCCACGTGCCAAAGTTGGACGTGAGTGTAGGAGTTTATCTGTGGGCGGTAGTTTTGGCGGAGAATCAGTACTTATACACATGACTTGTTGTAATGCCTGTATATTCTCACTGACGAGATGAACAGTCAACCGCAATCCACGCCACGGAATGTTAGATGGCTGGACGATCTCAGACGAGCAGGTGGCAGCTCAAGCCACTCAGGCAGCTGAGTAGCTCCGATCATCATCAGAAGCCAATCGCTGGCTCTCTCTAACTCCGCTGCCCTGTGCAGCCAGCAGACCGTCTTTCATTCGCTACTCTTCCCGTCTCTCGTGTCAACCTCCAGCATCCGACAGTCAGCTTCCACCCGCACAGCGATTCGACCTCCACGTACATCCTCTTTCCGGGTCATTCATAGTCTGCTACGCCACACGCCCCAACTCCGTTCCTCGTCATCTGTTGGTTTTGTCTCCTATTCAGGAGACACGCACGCAGCGAGCATGCGAATATGCGCATCAAGGAGGCTCAGGTCATAAACAAAATAAAAACAATTGTCTGTAAAGTTTCTATTTTCACAATCTTTATTGAAAATACACACTTAGATGACACATATTTCAACATGTCAATATTTTAAGTTATGGTGACCATGACCGAGAAAATATGAGCATTTATGAATGAGGATTGTCATTTGGCAGCAATGGCCAAATGTACCTGCAACAATAAGAATCTGGTAAAAGCAACCATGGTGTCACACTGGAATAGAAAATAATTCAGCTCAATAGTGAAGCTGATTTAACATTAACCATGAAATTAAATCCAATGGAAGAATTTATAATGTGTAACAAAGTAAAAAAGTATTTTGAAACTATAACTGCATGAAAAGAAGCAAAGGATGAATGCCAAAAGTAGTTGTAACATTTGAAAATATGCTCACGACTTTCCCATGATCTGCAGCTGCGGGGCCAAAAATAAATCAAAAGAAGAAGCACACGCTCATCTTCCACACACACACAAAAAAAAAAAAAAAAATCAAATTCTGAAGGGAAGTGAGAGCACAGGTTGAGAGCATCATCAGCAGATTAATTGGTGGCAGTGTTGCACTTCCTCTGTCATCAACAGCAGTGAGAGGGCCAGAAATAAGCACACAGAAGCAGCAAACCTTTGTGCAAAAGTAATCAAGTTAATGTTTGCGTAAACTTTTGACTGTCAAACTGGCACTTTCGTGTTTTTCAGGCAGGACATGTTTAGCAATGTTCTCAACAGCTGCAGATTTTAACTATAAATGTAAGGAAGATGCAAAAATAGATTGCTCAACAAAATGTGTTTAGGTTAGATTTGTTTTTTTCCACATATTTGCTGCATTTTTCAGGATTGATGGGAGGCATTTATAAAAATATTTAATTAGACTCAACTAAATAATAATAAAATGAAAAAGTAAATGTCAAGTTGAAGTCTGTTTGTTCTGTTTTTTATGTTGGCCCAATTCATCATTTTTTGAAATACTGACTTTTAACCTTTTTAAAAAAAAAAAAAAAAAAAAACGATCTTTTTGAAACTATTCAGTATCTCTGGCTGGTTGGTGTTAATCCCTCACTCTAGTTTATAATCTTGCAGGAATAATTTCAACTAAAGATACATATTTATCTTTCTCAGAATTGCAACTTCCTCAAACTCAGTTTTGCAATTTTCATATACTTCTGGTTCTGCTGCAGATCGGAGCGTCTACAAAACGTTCAGCATCTGTCAAAGCAATGGAGGAAATCTATATGAATGTTGATCCTGGAAAACTGTCTGCAAAATTCCTTTTGCAAAAAATGAAGGTAAGAACAACAGGAGAAAGAGAAGCATGCATTTATTTTGTCATTATTATACAGTAGAAATGATGTTATTGAAATGTATTTCCTTTGTGAAGGTTCTGGCAGATCTAAGAAGAGGCTCTATGTGGGTGTTATCGTCTCTCTGGGGTTTCTGAATGTTTTCCTGCTGATTGGATTCATCAGTCTTGGTGTTTTCTGTGAGTTTTGTCGTCGCATATTTAACTCTCTTGAGTCTCTTCTGCTTTACCTTTAAAGGCAGAAAATAAAAATTATTCTTTCATGAAAATCCAGAATGGTTTAATCATTCTCAGCTCCACAACCAACTTTCTAAGCTAAAGTTAAATAAATATATCTTATTAAGCTGTTCTGCTTTTCTCTAATAATATACTTTAATTACTTTTAGATCATGATGTAGGCGGCTTGGCAGCAGATCTCACCGACACCAAAGACAATCTGACTGATCGTCTCCAGGACAGCAATGACAGACTTTCTGTAATGACCGAAGAAAGAGACCGTCTGAATGCAAACCTCACAGAAATGTCTAACGAGATGATCAGGCTTCAGAGTTTGTTGAAGAAAAGTGAGTCTTCAGGTGTTTGTGAGAAAAACTTATTTTTTAAAATACAGAAGATCCTTTTGATACCATCTTTTGTTTAAGTTCCTTCCTGCAGAGTTTCACTTACTGCATCCTCCTCAATCTGTGGGCATTTTATGTTTTTTTTAACTGTTACTAAAGACCCTGAATCCTCAAAACAATCTGTTCATAGTTCAAATATTAGTGACTTTACAAATGGGTGATTAAGCAACATTGACTTCCTATTACCATCATAATTAGTAAGCAGTGTTAAAAAAACATCTACATTTTCTTTTATCTTTTAGAGAAAACCTGTCCTGCAGGATGGAGGATGTTCAGCTGTTCTTGTTATTTCCTCTCTACATCGTCTGGTTCCTGGGGTGAAGGCAGAGAAGACTGCAGGAACCGAGGAGGAGATCTGGTGGTGATAAACGACGACGATGAACAGGTGACGTGGTCATTATTCATTTATGTTTGCGAATGAGATTCATATCTTTCTTTTATAGTTTAATGTAAATATCGTGTAACAAAATGTTTCCATAACATTTTAGTACAATCTACAGACATCACCATTGTGTTATACTATATATACTTATACGTTTTTAGGTGAATAAATTCTGAAACCTTTAATAGAAATGTTCTTTACCTTGGTTTTTGTCTTGACATGTTATAACATAAAACAGATAACTGCTGCACTGAAACTTCATATTTTTTCTATAATATTGACAGAATTTACTTACTACAATCACCAGTCAAGGAACATGGATTGGTTTGAATGATAGAGAAACTGAAGGATCCTGGAAGTGGGTTGATGACACTCCACTGACTCAATCGTGAGTTTTACACTTTATTTCTTATTCATTGCTAAGAAAAAACCCTGGTTTTACCATTCAAAATCTCACTGACGTGTAAAAGATTAGACAGCATTTATAGTGATTAATCAACCACTCATTTTCAGTGACCTGGTGGACACAAGCCGGTTGTCACCCAGGATTTTGCGATACATGGCAATGTTTAACTTCTTGTTGATGCAGTGAAGATGGTCTGTGCCCTTAGAAGAAAAACACTACCTAAACATAATACTTCCACCACCATGCTTGACAGTGGGGATTGTGTTCTTAGGGTCATGTTCTGTATTTTTCTTCCTCCAAACATGTGGAGTTTAGTTGTGGCCAAAGAGCCACAACTAAACTCTACGCTCTGAGAGAGATTGGGAGATGGTCACATCTTGGTCACATCTTGGTTATATGACCAAGATGTGACCAAGATAACATTGCAATGCTATGTTATCTTGGTCATAACATTGTTATAGATAAGCTGTGAAATGATTTTCTTGTTTGCAGACTTACCAAATACTGGTCGAATATCCAGCCTGATAATGGTGGTGGAGACCCACAGTGGGGGGAAGAAGACTGTGTACATATCAACATTGATAAGTTATGGAATGATCTTAAATGTTCTGCTTCTCTGCAGTGGTTCTGTGAAAAGGATCCGGTCTAAATTCTCTGTATATTAGGACTTGCTTCACAGTTGAGACTAAGTTTAACTCTGCTGTATGTTTGACTGCATTGTTGTCTGTGACTGAGCCTCTGTGGTCTCTGTGAACGTCAACATGAAGGCCTGATTGTAGTAACTGCAACAACTCTGTGCACCAACGCTGAAAATACAAAGGGTGGCGCTAAACACCCTTTGATGTTTATTATAATAATAATAATAATAATAATAATAAGCAATCAACTCATGAACAGAAGAAAAAAATAACACAAGGCTTGTTTTAAGTATAATTGTGGGTAGCTTCTATTGTCGATCTCTTTGGATTATTTCTCAGGAACTAGAAGGACAAAAACCTGAACTGTCTGCTTATTGACAAATCATGTTATTTTCTTCTTCTTCTCTTGTAATTAGACAGCAAACTAACTGTGCTTCAAAGCACAGAAATAAAACCACATATCAAACCACATGTCTCTGTTTGTGCCTCTCAGCACTGAATCAAATATCTGATCACTTACTTGAACTCTGGGGAGGATCCATCAACCCATTTCCAGGAACCTTCAGTGTCTTTATCATTTAAACCAATCCAAGCTTCCTTCTTGATGAGTGCAGCAAGGGATGTCTGTCAAATAAGGCACAAAACTATATAATGTGTATGAAACATTTATGAATTGTATGCCAAATACTGCCTATAAATAAGTCTATGTAAAACATATGAGCAAACCTGATTTGTTTATCTTTTTCTCCCTTTTTATTTATTTATTTTGACTCATTTTAAGACCAGATCAAACTGACTGACTTTAACACTAAATAACCTCATTTTCTGGTCTTTATCTTACACATAATGTACTGTGAAGGAAAAGGGAAATGATACTTGGTTGTCAAAGATAAAAAAACAACAACTATTGAACAGCTTAGCCTCTTATACTCTCAAACCCTCAACCTCTGTGTGATTTAATCTCATTAGTTTTTTGGAAAACATTTAGTAAACAAACAAGGAACACAGCAGACTGGTCAGCGATACACTTATGTCCTTTTCTGTCTACAATTGTCTAAATCTGGTAGATGTACCTCAAAAGACCTGCAGCTGTAATTGGAGCAAACGATTGGCTCTACAAAGTATCAACTCAGAATACAAACGTAGCTACGCTGCACTTTAAGATTTTAGTTGCAAAGAAATGAGCAAACCATGCATCACTTCACTAACACTTCACAGTCATGTGCTATTTTGTGTGTCGATGACACTAACGGCCAAAATTATACGCTGACATTTCCAAAAATGTCAAACATTTCAAGAGGTGTGAATGCGTGCTTGCAGGGCATGTTCAAATTAAGCCTCGTAAAGTAATAAAGCTGATATACTTGACTTCTATACATTTTTCTGATTTTCCAACATTTTTATTGTCAAAATAGCTTCATTTATCCATTGCTTGTTCAAATACATGGAAGAAGAGCAAAGTGAGGCTGTGCTGTGCCTCAACACTGCTGGTGTCGTGTCACACAGTAAATGTCGCAAGCAATTCATGCCCATTGCTGTCTCTTTATTTCACCAAAAAAAACATGTCTGACCACACATGTACTCCACATATTGACGTTTCACTGTCTGTTTGACATATTTAGTACGTCTGCTTGGCCATAAATGTGCAATGAAAACGTTCAGAGTGAAGCAGAAGGTATCGCGCTGCACTGAGTATTTTGACTCTCCCTCAGAGGAGTTTTTAAAGGTCAATTAGAAATGTTTAAACACTATGGTATTGAGATTAATGGTCGTTGTTCAAGAGAAAATGTGCAGGCAGTTTTGGTCATAAATTTGAAAAAGAGATTTTGAAATGATCAGTGAACCATGACCACTTTAACCTGTTACTTTACAGGCTTTGAGCAATTTTTATTACAACTTGAAGATGACATATTCAGAATAAATCTTTTAATATCTTTCTACTGAAACCATTAACTGTAGTAGTTTTCTCATTCTCAGTAAACAAATGTTAAATTTTGGCTCTAAGGTCTGTGAAATAAATCAGGTATTTATGGGTCAGGGGACTGACTGAGTCTCAATGCCTGGAGCCAAAACAGAAGCCTCAGGTCGCCGATCATCTCTTCCACAGAAGAAGGTCCAGGACTTACATCTATGGACCGCAAACCATGTCCACTCACAATGAGCAAAAAGACCTCTACAAAACAAAATCCATGTTTCCTACAGACAAAACAGAAAGTCATTACACCCAGGCAGATGACAACAAAGTGATGCCATTTTGACTGAAAACCCAGTACAGGTGCTTCACAGCTGCACCAGTCGCATGCAGACAGTGAATTGATAAGACGATCAACTGTCCAAAGCACAGCAGCTTTTAAAGAGAAGTTCAGCTCTATCCCTCAATCACTGATGCAAATTAAGACTCTTGCAACAAAAGTCACCTTGACAAAAGCCCATGTGTTCCTGTGTGTGCAGATCTTCGCTCTTCAAGCTGGGTCGAAACACAATTTTCTTCTCTTTTTTTTCAAATACTTTCTTAATTGCAGAGAGAAGTGGGAAAATACATAAAGCAAAGGAACCGAGGACAGGATTCGACGAACGGACTGCTTGCTCTAACCACTGTACCAAGCCTACTGAGACTGCTGAGTGCTTGATCAACATGGATATTACAAGGGTTCATCTGGCGTCCAATAGATGCTCCGATCGTTCATTGGTACCAAGACCACTCTCCAGGACTTCTCTTTGTGTTCCAGTCTCTAGATCCTCAGTCTCTGGAGCTCCTCACTTGTCCTCCTTCTCCACATGTTCTTCTGTTGGGTCTCCAGGGTTCCTCTGCTGGGAATATCTCATGTTTCTTCACCACCACTTTAAGCCTCCAGAATTTCACTGCCACTCCCACCTTCAAACCTCCAGGATGTTGGTCATCTTCTATAACTTCTCTTTCTAAAGCCCCTGGACATCCAGTAGGTTATTTTGAGATCTCTTTGTTCCCTTGGACGACCACCAGGCCACCCATTTGAACTCTGGTTTTTATTTTTGTTGTTGTGTCTTTGGGTTTTGGTTCCTCTTCAGTTTCTGACAAACTCATTTGATTATTCTGTCAGTTCCACCTCTTCCTCTGTATATAAGTTAATCCATTGTCAATGTTCTTCACTGGACTCTTCTGCTTTCTGCCTCCCTTGACTTGACTTGATCTGCGTTAATTTGTTGTAAGTTATTCTTTTTTTATTAAAGTATTCAATTTTGCCACAGTCAATCTGCACTTGGCTACTCTGCAAACTGAAATCTAACAATAACAGCTGTGTGACAGTCAGACAGTGTAATCCAGAGACAATTTCAAACTATGATGTCAGAAATAAGTCCTAAGTGACTCTTGCATAGAACTCATGTAATTTACTGGAAGAAGCAGCCTGGATAATAAACCATTTCTTAATTGGTTCAAGAATTGTCAAGTTAGCATTTTCTTTGAATTAATCTGATATTGGTATAAATTATTTTATATCAATATATTTCATTATAAGAGGAACGGCTTTAACCTTCTAGGTGTAACCCTGTGAAAAAGAAGTTAAACTGACAAGCTTGTTTTGCAGTGTAGTTAGAAAATTATTTTACAGGAAATGTAGCTTTCATGGTGTGTGGAAGCAAATGATGTTTTCATTATGTTAATTAAATTTCATGATGTGTTAATTAAATGTAAATATATTATATAGTTATTGACGGCTAATTTAAAGGCGCCACTCGTTGCTTTCTCTGTGATTTAAGCATCAAACATCTAAATTATCTATAAGTTTATAAAAAGATTAAGGTATCGATCTCAAAAACAATAATTGGTTTTAAATGTTCAGCATTCTTAAAACTTGCAAATTCCTCATGAAGAACTAATTTTCACAGTGTTCATGTTGTTCTGTTTTTGCTGCAAATAAAACAGACAAACCAATGGAGGAAATCTATGCTAATGATGATTCTGTCTGCAACATTTCAGTCGTAAAGGACAAAGGTAAGAACGATCTAGGAGAGAAAAGCACAAATTAATTTTGTCCATATTACCAAGGAGAAATTAAAGGTATTTAAATAAATTGTCTTAAGGTTCTAGCAGCTCTAAGAAGAGGCTCTATGTGGGTGTTATTATCTTTCTGGGGATCCTGAGTGTTGGCCTCCTTATCGGACTCATCAGCCTTGGTTTCCACTGTGAGTTTTGTTGTCACACATTTATCTCTCATTACCCTGTTCTGTTTCATTTATTAAGACATTAAACATGGCTTGAAATAGAATAAATAATTTTACAAATGAATACCATCACAACAATAGAATGGCTTGCAAAAGAATTCATGTCCCTTGAGCTTTTCCATAGTTTATTATATTATATTATGTTATATTATATTATATTATATTATATTATATTATATTATATTATATTATATTATGTTATATTATATTATATTATATTATATTATATTATATTATATTATTTATATTATATTATATTATATTATATTATATTATATTATATTATATTATATTATATTATATTATATTACATTATAGTAAAGTACACAGTACCGACCATCCAGCTCTCTCCTGTAGGGAGTTTCTCCCATCTCTGGTTAATTAGTATCTGTCACTAAAACAAATCCGGTTCAAAGGAATTTCAGTGGAAGGTAGAATAAAAACATCTCTGAAACCTTCATAATCAGTTCATTCTTCCCAGTAAATAAGTCAAAGTTTTATTTTTCCAAGACACAAGTCACTGCATGTCCTTGGAATTAAATTAAAGTTTTAGCAGATTCTCTGTTAGATTTGTTTTGAAAATGATTGAATTGTTTATAATAAGAAAAAAACATATTGTCATCAAAATCCAGAGTGCTATAAGTCTTAGACTGTTTACCTTTTTTTAAATAAGTAAACATATTTTATCAGGGTTAAATAAACATGTTTTGCATTTCTAAATGATTTCAGCTCATGCATTATCCAGTTCAGCAGCAGGTCTCTCTGATATGAAAGACAATCTGACTAAAGAAAGAGACCAATTTAAGGAAACACTCTTGGAACGGTCTAATGAAGTCACCAGGCTTCAGAGTTTGTTGAAGAAAAGTAAGTCCTCAAGTGTTTGTGAGAACAGCTTATTTATAGAGACTTAAATCCTTATAATGCAGACATTAGTTTAAGTTTGTTTTAAATGATCTACTTGTTCATATTTTAGTGACTAGTCAAATGAGTCATGAAGCTAAACTACATTGTAAAACCTAAATGATTTTGAAAACATTGTTTTCTTCTAACAACAAAAATAATTAGTAAAGTTCTTTTGTTTTGTTTTTTTAAAAATGAAGCAATTTTTTTTTTGTTTTTTTATTTGTCCAGTGAATTATTTTCACTTTGCTTTTCTTTGATAAATATAAAAGGAAGGTTTCTTTCCTTTGGCTCTTTATTGTAATATGTTGTAAGATAAAACAGATAACTGATGGAAGGGGGAAGGAGAGGAAGGATTTTAGAACAGCTATAGTTTTCAAAGTGATCAATATATCTGGATTACAATCATAATCAATCACACTGTGTTGTGATTCAAGTCTAAAAGCAATATTTTTTTATGTTCTTTGACAGAAATTTGTTGCTTCCCTTACTGGGGGGTCAGCATGGATTGGTTTGTATGAAGAAGAAACAGAGGGATCCTGGAAGTGGGTTGATGGCACGGCTCTGAGTTCTCAGTAAGTTTTTTCTTTTCTTGGATTATTCCTGACTCTAATCTGGAATGGGATGACTTTACTTTAGGTTGTACCAAGGCTGGTGTTTTGTTCTGTACATAAATGTCTATAAAATAATTAGCAGTTCAACATTACAAATCAGATCAATTATGGTTTCAGTAGAAACATAATTAATTTATAATTTATCTACATAATAAGTAGAGTAACAGAAAATGTAAAGTCCTAACTGTCATGATATGCATGTGTAATGATGGCAAACAATCAAGAGAGTTGTTATGACTGAGTCCACAACATTTTAATTTAATAATTGTTACAAAGTAGCAATTATGAAAATTTAGTTAGAAAATTTCTAACTAAAATTTAGTTCGAAATTTTAGTTAGCGCTATCGCTACTCAAACTGTGTAAATCATTTATTTTCTGGACTCCAAAGCCAACTACTGTATATCCACTTGCAATGTAGAACATCAAAACTTTAAAGCTGATATTTAGTTTTTGTTTGTTGTGAAAGATAATCTGTGAAATAACTCTCTTGTTTACAGACTTTGGAAATTCTGGGGAAAAGGCCAGCCTGATAATTATGTTGGAGGTGAGGCTTGTGCACAGATCTGGCATGACCGCAAGACATGGAATGATAATAATTGTGATGCTACTTTCCCATGGATCTGTGAAAAGGTTCCATCCTCAATGGTTTAGCGTTTGCTATACCATTGAGGATAAGTTTAAGCTTTACATTTTATACTCTTCTGCAGTTATCTGAAAATGTTTCAGTATTGCATATTGTACAGAGCATTAGCATAATTTAAAATGCTTTTTTTTTTTTAAATACAAAATGATCAGTTTGCAGATGAAGTTTAACTAATGCATCTCTTTCTTTCACATAAAAGCTTCTTAAATATGGAACTATATTGTTGCTGCCAGTCTGCTGTCTGCTTCATTGTAAAGCCTGTTGAAATAAATCCTGTCATCTGTAACATCTAGCAGTGTGCGGACGTCCACAAAAAGGCCTGATTTTTGTGACTGCATCAAGTGTTCGCACCAAAACTGAAAGTACGTTTTCCATTTAAATGGTGGCGATAGAAGAGCAAATAAAGAAAAACAATTTATCATAAGCAGAAGAAATAAGAGAAAGACACTTGTTTTTAAGAAATACAGAGTGGAGAGATTCTGTTGTTGACCCCTTTGGATTATTTCTCAGGAACCACAAGGACAAAAAACTGTATTGAGTGTTTGGTGAGAAATTATGTCATTCAATATTTTCTTCTTCTCTTGTAATTAGACAGCAAACAAACTGCATCATTGTCCACAATAAGACTCATCTCTGAGTGGAGGGCAGCAGTTCATCTTAGTGAATATGAACACATTCCTGTCCACACAGTCTGAGTGACTCACATTTACATACATTCAGGCCTCAACAATTGATCATGTGATCAATTATCATCATTAACTAATGTGTGTTCAGTGAACTTATAACCAGCAGAACATCAGGGACTAAAGGCCTCTTTTTGTTACTTGACAGAACAAAAGCTCCTATTTGCTACATTTACTACAGCTTAATGTACTGGTTATGTACTGGTTACTATACTGGTTACTGTACTGGTTACAGTACTGGTTACTCTACTGGTTACTATACTGGTTACTGTACTGGTTACTATACTGGTTACTTACTGGTTACTGTATTGGTTACAATACTAAAAACAATTTATCATAAGCAGAAGAAATAAGAGAAAGGACACTTGTTTTTAAGAAATACAGAGTGGAGAGATTCTGTTGTTGACCCCTTACTTACTATACTGGTTACTGTACTGGTTACTATACTGGTTACTGTACTGGTTACTATACTGGTTACAGTACTGGTTACTACACTGGTTACTATACTGGTTATTGTCCATATTGATGATGGTATTGGAAAGTGTTGTTTGGACATTAACTTGAAAAGTTGAACCTGTATCTTGTAATTCCTTGTGGCGTTTAAAGCCAATTAAATAATAAACTTGCAGATTCTGGAAGTGTCATTTTTTGTGCTCTTCAGGTTCTCTGACTCCCTCCCACCATCTTAGCATGTTAATCCTCAGAGGCCGAGTGCTAAGGCCTCCATATTTGAGTTGTGTTTTACCCCTTCACCACTGCCACTCTTTATCTCTTTCTTGACCATAAATGGTTAAAATAAGGAACTTAAATTGAGCTCTGAGATGCAAGCGTCTGTCTCACTTTGCATCTAAAACCAAGCAAAATGTTTGTGTTCATTTATGAAAATTATTACAAACTTTCTCATAAGTTTGTAAGAATCTCTTGCAGCAAATAAGATAATTTTGTTAGTATGTCTTTTTAATTTTTTAATTTTATATGCAATTGAGGTGAAAACACATCTTCCCTTTGACAGATTTCTATCAAAGAAGCCCAAACACTTACATCGGGTCACTGACTCTACAGTCATGTACTGTACAGGTTTATTACACCTTAGCTCTAGTTTTTCAACATGTTTGGCCTTGTTCCTTTACACATTAATTAACACTTATCTAGTGGTGTCACATACAGTTAACCTAGAAATTATTAGCCCCAGCAGATTTACATTTAAAATTATTTTTAATTCAATGAAGAAGTGCTTTTCTGCTTGGAAATGAGACATGTGTCAATAAAAGAACATAAAAAAAAAGATATTTAACTAGATAATTCGTTCAGATCTCTTAATTTATTTATTTTTTGTTATTAGAAAAGTAAAAAGGTCCAGATTGATCACATTTGTCAGAAAATGTAAATTCTAACCAACAGAAAACTTTGTTTGTTGCTTGACTGTCTCTCCTGTTGGGACTGAGGGAGGCTTTAAGCTGTAGTTGCAGCATTTTGCCACCAGATGGCGTATTTACACAGTAAACACTTTTGACTGAACAGACGCTCACTGTCTCTTATCTGTGTGTTAACAGTTGTCAACAACAATAATAACTATTAAAACCCGTGAAACCACACTGGTTAAGTGTGCAACATCTCCAGGCGCTGTTTGTTTCATGCTCTTTAACAAACAGCTGGATTTGAATTGTGATCAAATATCTTCTGAAGGAAGTTTGATGCATTTGGGCACAGGTGTTAAATTTCAGTCCTCAAGGGCTGGTGGCTTAATTATCTCCTCCTTGTGTAGCAGAGGCACATGTAAAAGTTGCAGGACAGTGGCCCTCCAGGATTGAGTTTGACGCCCCTTAGTGCATCACAATAAAGCGGTCTCCACCAGGCCGGAGCCTCCCTGACCTGCCAGGGTCTCACAAGGCTGCTGAAACCTGCATGAACAGGTTCTGAAACTATTCAAAAGAGTCCAGATAGTCTTGAATTGATGTTCTGCAAACTTTAAGAAGGACTTTATTTAAGACAGCTGATGCTCATCCACATTAAAGCTCCCAATTTTAATCTTTTCAAATTTGGATGTTAATTTCCTTCAGCATGTTCAAGGTTCTGAGTCCCGAATGAAACGTGCCATTGGAAAGAGCAGCATCCTATAGGGGAATATTATGATTTTTCATTCTTTGTAAAATGTTTATATATTATTTTAATGTTTTTTTAATGCAATAGTTTTTCCTAACCGTGTTCCTCAAGGGACACTGCCTTGTATGTTTTAGATGTTTTTATTTTCATCTTTCACAGTTTAAATGTGTTTCTTTGTTCATTACACTCTAATTCTATTATTCCAGATGTAACCTTTGAAGAAAATGACTCCCAGTGAACATTAGAGAAAAATTGCTAAAATTATCTTGGATAAATAAATCCACCTATTGATAAAACTATTATTGTTAGACTGTAGACCTGTCAGCGCTGTTTCATTTTTGAGTCCAATGTGGAAATAACACCAAACTGACTTCAGAAAATTTGCCAATGCAAAACTCATATATTTGATATGAACATGAAGTACATTGTTTGGTTCAGAGTCAGTTTCAAATCTTTGTTTCATTTTATTAATTTTCTACACAAATGTTGTGTGTCTGATTTCAGGTAGAGCAACAACAAGAACCCAAATGGTTGCTGTGCTTCACTCTGCGTTCACAAACACTGAGCCTTTAAAGATGCATTTTTACTAAATGTTAAAGACAAGGAAAGATCCATAAACTGAAAACCAGAATGCACTGTATACCTTCTATAAAAAAACAGAAAACATATGTGTGGAGCTCTGCAAGTCAGAATTCAATCAGCAACAAAGAATTATTTCAATAATAACTTTTATTTTTACACATAATGAAAAGGAGCAGCGAGTGACTTCTAGCAAACTAAACATTTCCTAATCTTAAGTGAGCTAGCAAAGTAAGCAAAGTGAAAATACTTTTTCTGTTGGAGGAGAAAAAATAAACGCTTTTGTATGTCATACAGTTCATTGTTTGCAATTTTGTGACAGGTGAGTTACAGTTATGTCTGCTTGGTTGCCGAAGAATAAAAATAAATCAATTTCAAAACTTATGGAGCAAAGATGGTTGGTAGTTTTTCACAAATCCACTCTGTGGTAGCATTACATGACAAATCATTCCAAGATGCGCCGTCATACAATGTGAAATGTACACAGTCTTCCTCACCCCCGTTTGACTCTTCACCACCGTTATTAGGCTGATCGAAGCGCCAGAACCTGGAATAAAGGAATAAAAAGCTTTAGAATTTAATTTTAATCATTTCAAGCCTACAATAATTAGGTTTGTGAAGAAGTTGTAATTGTGGCTATTTAACCGGTGTTGTCTTGTGTCCTCAGATTTTGACAAGTTAAGAAGCAGTCAGATGAAGAAAACATTGAGACACAAACACTTAAAATGTTTTCTTTACTTTTTAAAAAAATATATGTTTTACCAACTAAATAAACCTTGAAATTCCTTAAATTTCACATAAACTTCAGGCGCTTCCTCACGGTCAACTTAGATCTCACTGCTCAAACACGACACAAAAACACATCGATTGGACTCTTGAGTTTTTGAACATGAACAGTTCATGATAAGAACATTAAGGAAAATAAACAGACGGCAAAGACAGTTTAACACTACAAATGCAACACCACTCAAATAGCAAAAAATAAAGGTCAGAGGGGTCATGATCCAATCTCAGGTATTGATCTGGGATCCGTCCGTCTGTCTGTCTTAGACCGAAATAACCTGTGTTGGAGCACCAAGTTGTGAATGTCCAGCAGAAACTTTGGTTTGGATAATAAAAAAATCTCTTAAAAAAAAGAGAGAAAAGAGAGATTGCAGCATCCTATTATTATTATTATTATTATTATTATTATTATTATTATTATTATTATTATTATTATTAATATAATAATTAATATAATAATGTATTATATTATTATAATAATATATTATAATATTATAATTATATTATTATCATTATTATTATTGATGAGTGATTTGTTATGCCATTCAAATGTAATTCTACTGCATTGTGAAGCTTCAGAGTTTTCAAAAACATACATCATATTTATTTTTTAGTATCAATAATAAATAACTGATAGATATTGGGGTAACATTTTTTAATCAGATCAGTTAATAAACTTAATAATGATGCTAAAAAATAAAGTTGAAAGGGTTTGAGGCTGTGACTTATTCAAATGAAATACTTAAATTTAATGTGATCTAACTTCTTGTTCATATTCACTTCATATTTGACAACATGACTTGTCAAATATCAAGTGTTTATGCAAAAACCGTGTTGCAAACTAAACAACATCCAGAGTCACTGTTGCCTCTCAATAAAAGACTGAATCCTTACGTGAAATTCACAGCGGTTCCATCAACCCACAGCCAGGATCCCTCAGTTTCTCTGTCGCTCAAACCAATCCATGCTTCCAGCTCGAATTTAGCAAGAAAATTCTGTAAAATGTCGACATTAAAAGGTTTCTTTTAGTTTTAATAATTAATTTAGTTAAAAAAAAGGATTACTCCATCACCTTATTTCAAATATTGTACGACTGATCACTTAACAAATTATTGCTAAATATTAATTTAAATGTATTAGAGGAAACTCCCTGTCAATGGAAAATCTAGTTGCATCTTTTCCCTTTGCATAACACTGTACAGAAAATACAAAACAACATGCCTGCTGACTGTATTACATATTATAATTTTAATTTCTCTTCTTATAAACTCAGTCAGTGGTGTCCCTCTAAAATCTCTCATCACCTGCTCCTCAGCATTATTTATCACCACCAGATCTGCTCCTTTTCTTCTGCAGTCCGCTCTGGCTTCATCCCAGGAGCCAGTACCAGAGACTTGGTAACAAGAGCAATTGAACGGGAGCCACTCGTCGGGACATGTTGCGTCTGGAAGAAGAAAATCAAGTTCAGATGGTTTTAAATTCATATGAAGGTCAATTTTTAATGCTTCTTTCATTGTGAAATATCACTGTGAAATGTTCAGATTGTTTATATGCAAGGAATGATCATCTGAAAACAATTGTGTTAAAGAGCAGGAAGTGAAGAGCAAACGAAAAATAGCTTTGCCAAATTGTGGCATGAAAATATTATTGTACTAACACTATGTTTTTGTTAGTACAATATACTATCTTATTATAAAATACATGTTGCTCACGTTACAACATAACTTCTTTTTCTGCCAGCACAGTATAAATATTGGACTGGCGTAATCATTCGCTGTATGAAAAGCGAATTTTGTTAGAACAATGTTTTATTTTAACGTAAAGCATTTCACATTTGTTAATGCCACAAATTTCTGCATACATACAGAAATAGATACATACATAGATACATACATTTAAACGTCTTCAGTTTATCTTAGGCGTGAACATGCCAGATAATTTGGACCAAATTTTGTCTTGGCTTTAACTTCACTTCAGCCGCCTTCACCGAAGGAAACTAAAGACTTACTTTCAGACAAATTGCAAAACCGGAGTAACTCTTTAGTCGTTTCATCAGGCTTAGCGGTCACCAGGTCTTTCTCAATGGATGGGAAAGAAAGATTCTTCTCACTTTCTTGGAAAGACGCAGTCAGATTGACTGCGGAGAGGTGATTTTCTTCTGTCATATTAAACATGGAGTTATCTGAAAATAGATCAGAAAAACGAGCTTGAAAGTTGAAACAAAAATATTAACACCACATGGGTTTATATATATATATCTAGATATATATATATAAACATATATATATAGATATGTATATATATATATCTATCTATATATCTATCTATATATATAGATATATAGATATATATATAAAGTAATACAGAAATACCTGCCCTGTCTATATTTTTTATGAAATAAAAAATATTGTATGATGTTTAGGGCTTACTCTGCTCAGACAATCCTGCACATGGTCTCACTTTAAGATGCTCATTAAGCTGGTCTCTTTCTTTGGTTATGTTGAGAAGCGATTCATTGCAGGCGAGGAGACGTTTAGTCAGATCACGCTGGAGTTCCTCATTTGAATTACATTTGGAGTCACGATCTGAGATAAATAAATAAATAAAAAAAGATGTGAGATAAGAAAGATATCAGGAGAACTTTGATTTGAATTTAACACTAAATGTAACTTCTTCAAGGCTCTGAGACCGTAAATTGTGAAGGCTCACTCTGTGCAGACAGCGCTCTGTTTAGTTCTGTAGATTTCTCATCAAGCTTTATTTTCAGCTGCTTTGTTTCTTTGTTGTCTGTAATTCATAAGGAAAATTGATTTTTACTGAGGGAAAGACAACAAAGACACAATGTCCTGACTGGACTCTCATTTGGCTTTGTTTCAGAAAAGTTGTTAACCAAAACAATAAAACCCCCAAAACATTATATACATTATAAATTGGCATAGAAGAAATTATTTATACCATACTTAGTAACTAATAGAAAAATCTGTATTGTTATTGCAACTCATCAGGCGACACTTTGTACAATTGTTTATCAGATTTTTTGTCTGGTAAATCTTTGACCTTGGAAGACCTCTTTGCCATTACCCTAATCTTAAGATCCTTCCAAAGATTCTGCATTGGTTTCAGATCAGGACTCTGATTGGCTCGCTATAAAACCTCAGTATTACATAGAAATATTCAAAAATTACTTTTAACCCTGTGCAAGGTGTCGTAACAATCATAGACTCATCTGTATATATATAATTTCTATGTATGAATAGTTACTTTCTGTTTAGTCCCTCCTTTATATACATTAGTTTAATCATAAAAATTAAACGTTTACTAACTTATATTTCTAGAAACTTCCAAATATCAAAAATTAAACTTACCACCATATACTTAAATAATAATTAAAAATTGCCACCGTCCTAAAATAATGTAAAAAAATAAAATAAAAATACTACCGCTTTCTTTTCAAAAGATGTTCTGGGAAAAAAAACTCAATTTTTGGCAAAATGTTTGTGCTTTAAAACCAAACAAGACATTTTTTCTGACCTCATAGACCTCATAGACTAGTCTCATGTGTTGAGAACGAAGGCCCAATCATTAAATTAATGAAAGCTTTAGTTGGATCCACAAGTTGTGATAGTTTCAGGTTTCTAAGCAGACTCACACTGGGCGTTGGCGACCAGCAGTCCGATGAGCAGGCAGATGCTGAACACGCCGAAGAACAGAATAACACTCAGATGGAAACGACTCTCTGAACCTGAACAGAGGGAAGATTACAGCCAAGACAACAGAAACAACATCAGCTTGTTGGTCTGAACTAAACCCACCTCTGCAGTTTCTTAAAGAAGCAGAATTGGAAAGTTTGCTGTGTTGAACATGAATGTGTTTTTTCTCCATCGTGACCCGTTGGCTGTAGGCTGTGCAGCACCAACAACTAATGTAACCTGCAGATCAGGATTGGTACTAAAGACTCTTACTATGCACTAGACACACCCACACACACGATAAGCAGCCATCAGACAGGAATCTGTTGAACAGCTGGACTTTTTTGGTTTGCAGTTTTATATGCATATTGGTTTCTTCAAGAAAACTCCCACACAAAAAGAAGACAACATCCTGCTTTCTCTGGTGCCTGATAACATCTCCACAAATTAGGCGTTTTGTGGTGCATTTCTGGTATGCGAGAATATAAACATGGAGTTTTAAGAAGGAAAACTAGTTTAAATTCTAGCTGGTTTTTCTATAAAATGTACAGAAATCTTTGAGGTAAGGAGGTATTTTGTAATTTTGATCATGATTTTAATTTATGTATGTATAAAAAAAACACATTTTATTCATATCAAAGCCTTTGGGTTTAATCAGCTTTTCATATGAAAGGTTAACACCACACAGGAACGAACTTAAAATGTTAGCAAAGACATTGCTTTGGGTTGATTTTCACACACGTACAAATTAGTTTACAAGACAATCATGGAGTGTGGAATCTGTTCCACTCAGGTTTGTCAGTCTGATAAAAATGTTCCAGGTTGAGTTATTTCAAATACTCTTTCACAGCGCTGTGAAATCATTTGTACCTCCGCAGATCTTTTGGTTTTTTGCTACTGAGTTTCAGATCATCAATCAGATGTTATTATGAGACAACAACACAAAATGCTTCCATTTGTTAGGGGGAAAAACTATCCAACAAACCTGGCTCTCTGTGTGAAAACTTTTTTTTTTTTCTTTGATGGCAACAGCTGAAATTAACTGAGTGTTTTGCATCACTGTGGGGCGGAAATTTTGTAGACTTGCTTTAATTTAGCAAGACTGAAGAAGCTAATTTTTTTCAGAGGTGGGTTTGATGGTGTGCTTTGAATCCATCACTGAATATTATTCAGATCACAGTATGAAGTGATCTGAGGCTACAAGACCTTATTGAGATCACTTTGGTCTGTATTTCTTTTTTTTTCTTTACTATACCTGTCTTTTGAAAACCGCTTATGGCGTTCACTCAGATCATCATTTTCTGATATTAAAATTAGCTCGACGACATAAAAGACTTGTTTTGAAAACTAAAAAATTAGAACAAAATAAGAAGTGCATCAGGCTGCATTCAGTTTTAAATCAGTAATTATTATAAAATTTGTATTTTTATCTGAAAACGTAGATTATAATTTGAAAGCAAAAACTGGAAATATAAAACAAACAACAAGGTTAGAGGTTTTTACAAAGTGTCAGACTATTGATGATTTAGGACATTGTTGTTGCAACTTTTTCTAAAATAATTCCAGCAAGTTCAGCTAATATCTGATGAAAGATGCACTCCGCAGCAAAGAATAAAATTAATTCATTGATGTTATTCTTTGCTGCAGGGTTGAGATGAAAAAGACTTATCTAACATCTTCTGTATTCGAACACGTGAATGTCAGATAAATCTTTCTCATCTCCTGATTTCTTTGTTTTTGCTGTTTGTCAGGCAGTGAAAAGTTTCTGATGGTTCACATAAGCAGAAAACCAAACTTTGAACCAGCAGGAAATAGTTGTGCTCGTCTGTCGGTTTATCTGTGCAAATAATCTGCCACAGACTTTTAAAACTCTTAGGGTAAATGCTGTGATAAGAAACATATAAGCCTAGACCCAATTTCTAACTTCCCCTCCGCTGTATATCATCCACCGCCCCCAACTTCCTGCGTTCATCGACAAACAGCTTGCAATCAACTATAAATTAACAATAGCGCTCAATTAATGAAAGGTAACATTTAAAAGTTGAACTCTTTTTATGTTTGAGCCAATGAGATAAGCATTACCAAAAGGCTTAGCTTTTTTATTAAATAAATTATCAACTCGTCAAATTAAATTGGTGATTCTTCTGGTTTTCCAGCTCAAAAAGCAGCTATGATAAGAGCAATAACAGAAATAACAATAGTCACTGCAATTTAACAAGTTAAGACGTTGCACTGGGAAAAGAAAACAGTTGATGCAACTTAAAAAGATCGAGTTAATTTGTTGCAAGTAATCAATTTAAGTTTATCCAAGTAAATTTATTAAGTTTATAAAGTTGCCATGTTAAGCAAACATAATGTAAATTTGACAAACACAATGAGACTACGTGTAACAAATTAATTATTTTTATTTTAAGTTGGAGATCTATTCACATTTTTCCAGCATGTGAAAGCTTCCAATAAATAAATAAATGTTATTTTACATGAATAAAACATGTGATAGAAATGTTTGAGGCTTCAACAGATAGAAAATGTCTTCAATAGAAAAGTAGCTAATAATGAAACATTAAAGACTCAATGAACTACTGAATTTGAACTAAAGATTATTGCTGCTTAATCATCTAATAATTTTGCCCCAGTTGAATTATTTCTTCTTACATTAAAGGAAGAAATCTGTGTGCACAAATGATCCCGGAGAACGCTTTATCTCAACACTTTGTAATATTTAAACTACAGATTCTTAAGTGATAATTTATTGTTCAGTGATGAAACTGAAATATTCAGTCGTCTGAAATAAATTAACCAGGTAATTCAGTACATTTTTCTAGAATTATGACTTTAAATATAATAAAGGTAAATTAAACAGTATTTTCAATAATTTTCTTTCAATCTCTTAGAAATCTTCATCTTCTGAATTTACAATTTCTAATACCGTATATGCTTAATATTTTTCTTTTTTCTTTTTGCAATTTAGGAGATGTCCAACATATTTACATTAGATGAAGCAACACTCTTCAAAAGGTGCCTCAATGAAAAATAAAACCCTTAAATTCTTTCAGAAAAATGTTTCAGCCTTCAATAAATTTCTATGTGCAAATTAACTAAATATGACTGAAGATGTTATAAGGTATCTGGTTTAGGTATCTGTATTTCCATGTAGCTCCTAGATGCATCCTTGAAAGTCCGGCAGGCAGGGTTTGTGTACCAGTGAAGATGTTTATCTTCCTCACATAGTAAAGGCAAAATGTAGAATATTAAGAGGATCAGTTTCTGGCTCTTTAGCATTTTACATTAAAATCGATTCATTGTTAAAAATGTTAGAAATAAAGAGAGTGAGATGTTAAAATAAATCTGACATTTTAGGATGAAATAGTACCTAAATTAATGGGAATTAATTACCATTACATAAAGTGGAAACTTTAAAACGAATTAAAAGTTTTTTTCTCTGGGGAAGTTTTATTTGTCTCTCAGACTTTTGACAAATTCAGAATGGCATAATGGATACAATTTGTTCTTGCTTTCAGTTTTTTTCCTTTATTTTTTTACAATTGATTAAAAAAAGGCAAAATGAAAAAAAAAAAAGTTCAATTTGTATTATTATTGCTATTTGTGTATATATTTTCCATTCGAGATGATTGTCTTATTTAATGGCAGAATTTTAGTAAATTAAGATTTGATGTTATTTTTCATTGTTAATTCATTAAGTCTGCTTGGTTGCTTTTTTATTTTATTTTATTTTATTTTATTTTATTTTTATTTTTATTTTATTTTTTACTTGGCACTGTGTACTTGTTCTTTGTTTTCATTTAATTCAATCTGTGAAAATTATTATTATATGAGATTTTAAAAAAGAAAAGAAAAGAAGTCAGAAGAAGCTTCTCCAAAGTCTCTCGCACAAGAGCACATCGACAGGAGGAACGGAATCACTTTAGGACTGTTTGCGCACTAGCAGGAAGTGATCATGAACTTTATTTTGAAAGGAACAAGCGGATACGCAATACTTGGCGTGACGTCAGGGAGGCAACATGGCGAACACCGGCGCAGTAGCGATGGATGAAACGATGCGATATGCCGAGTATTCCCCTAAAACGAATGTTAGGAGTGACGCGGAGATAGACAGACGGTTGGTAAGTGTCCGGGTTGTGGTCGGTGAGCTTTTTAGCGTCTGCCAAATGAATGTAGTGAGATTTAATGACAAAGTCTGTGTTGTTAACCGCCGCGCTGACCGCCAACGGCGTCGAACTCTGTTACATCAGAAACGTGAGTTCCGGTGAAGCAGCTTTAATTCAGCGGGGAGAGTCTGCTTGGTGCAAAATTACTATTTAATGAAAAAACATGTATTTTTTTTTTTTAATCTTCTTTTAATTTATTTTTTATACATTAATGACTCTTTGAAGGTTATTATGTATGTTTGCGTCTTGACCTTTAAATATTAACCCGTTTAATCCCACCGGCAACAATTGTTGCCAAGTATAAAACCTACATTTTCACTAATATAACCAACATAAAATGTAATAATTCATAAATATCATGTGTTAGTGAGCTCCAAGGATTGAAATGCATGCACTTATTTTGCAGGAAAAAGGTTTGGTATTAAATGGGCTAATTAATAAATTGAGTGCATCTCATGAAAAATAACATTCAGTAATCAGTCTTGTTATAAACTGCTTATGTATAAATGATGTAATGTTTATTTCCAGACTAAAGAGTAATTTATTCATTTAAACATGATTAAACTCTGGCATCATGCAGCATGCTTGGCGTGTTTGAGGGTATTCAGAGTAATAATCAGGGTTTCTTTGCAGTCTTTCAAGTTTTTATAAAGGTTAGGGGTTTTATGAAAGTGTTTTCTAGATCTGGATAAGTCTGGAAAAAATGTCTCTGCCGTTAACAAGGACGGAAATAAGAGCCGATTGAAACCAGATTCTCTGGCCGGGGAAATAAGCCAGATGCTCAAAATGTGTATAATTGTAAATATTAGTTTCAAATTCAGTTTTGCTGTTTGTCTTTTATTCCCACGTTAAAGCCAGAATGAGAAGTCTGCAGATCTGAGTGTGGAAAAGGAAGACATTTAGACAGGAAAAGTGTGTAGGAACGTTGAATAGTTTTACATAATGGTTCTTAGTTGCCTAATAAGTTTTTATTATTACATTTCTCCTCTTTCATTAACTTATTTAATCACCTTTTATGAAGTTCATTTGAAGTTTTTTTTTTTTTTTTTTAGGGAAACTGATGGTGGATGTGCAATTTCACAAGTCAGTTTATTTTATGAAGGCATAAAGAAAACAAATCCTCCATCTGATTTACCTCTGTAGCCACAAAAACGTTATTAGGACGGTGTCATTAGGAATTTAATAGTGTGATAGAGATTGGTTCCCTTTTCAGGCTGAAGTGGATCACACTGCAGCGAAGCCTTCATATGGTGTGTTTACTTACCAGTTTAACCTTGTCTTGTGGACAGGGAGGGACTCTGATCGCAGTTGGCCTTGGTGTTGCTGCTGCGGGTTTTGCAGGTAAAAATACCTCATTCCCCAGAATGAAATGAACGTAACCTGCTGTAAGAGTTATTCCTTTCATGCTAATACCTGTGCTGCTGAAAGCGTCATTGGTTAAATGCAAACAGGTATTTAACCACCTTCTATTTTAAAATATTTATTTGTTCTGTTTTTTTTGTCCCCAGGCCGCTATGCTTTCCAGCTGTGGAAGCCCCTGGGACAGGCTTTCTCTGAAACGGTCAAGAAGATGCCCTCAGCAGTAAGTAAAATATTACCTGAACGTAGCTAAATATTTTGCTGAGCTTCTCGCTCGCTGAATGAAAAACCAGTGAAATTCCCCTGTTTTCAAGCTGTACTGTGTCTTTCGTGCAAGTTCATCTCGTAAACCGTGTTTTCATTAACACTTATTATGTGCATTTTGAAATATTCCAGAAGCATTCTATTCTACTTACATCCTTAAGTGTCTAATATCTGATGAAATTACGCTCTGCCCAGCCTGGTTGATTCACTCCAAACCAGTAGATGGAAACACACCTAATAAGCATTTTTCATTTTTGCAACATTTTAAACGTTTGCTCGAAAATCTCTGCAGTCATGGAAATTCTTGAAAAGTCTAAATAACAAATTCAGTTCCCCAGTATGTCTCAGTACTCCAGCTCTAACCAGCTTCTATCCTCTCAGGGATTCTCGTCTTATTACAAAGGAGGTTTTGAGCAGAAGATGTCGAGGCGAGAGGCAGGCCTCATTCTGGGCGTCAGGTGAGCGTTTGAGCCTGTTAGCATTCATGCTAACACATGAGGCTAATTATAATAACGATAACCTTTATGCGTTGTGTTCAGCCCAGTTGCCACAAAGACCAAAGTACGTGAGGCACATCGGAGGATCATGGTACTAAATCATCCAGATAAAGGTAACTTTACTGCTCTACAAACCAGCCCTAAAACAAGCATTTTCACAAGATAGTAATACGAGGAAAGCAATCTATGAAATTGTCAAATGTAGCTTTTTCTCCTACGAGTTGGTTGAACATCGTTGTCACTGTCTGACAAGTTTGTGAGCAGCTGCCTGTAGTTGAATAACACAATGACATTTACACTCATACCGCTGGGAACCCTGAATTTGAAATGCTACGTTGATCATTTTTCTTGAGCTTGTTTGAATATCTTCAAGTGTCAAAGGGTCAGACCGAGTCATGTTTGTTTGTAGGTGGCTCCCCATATCTCGCTGCAAAGATCAACGAAGCTAAAGACCTGATGGAAAAAGAGACTCGGCGATGACGCTGTGGATCAGCCTTTCAGCTGCATCAACATTCACGTCAGCACCACAGCAGGATATCCTCTGAGTTTCATAGAAAACAAACTAGAGGCTATAAGTAAATCTTCAAAGACACTGCTTTTTTATTTATTAAAATGAAGTGTTAAAAGAAAGTAAACAGACTGGAGAAGATGTAATGTTGCCTTCTAGTGGTTGCTGACTAAAATGCTGCTGCACTAGTCTATACTTTTTGTTCATAGCATTTTAATTTGAATGTACATATATTGGCATGTAAAGTGTTTAGTAAAGATGTACTTAAAAAAAACATTGGATTGAGAGATGTGTTTGTAATGGAGGTAGTCAATAGTCTTCATTAACGCACTGGGTGTTTGAATGAGCAACTTGCTTGATATGAGATCAAATTTTAACAAAATGTTTGACAAAAACCCTCATTTAAAGGATTGAGTTGAAGGTTTTAAAGAACTAGAAGCTACTTAATGTAGCATCATTAATAAACACTCAATGATATTCCAGTGGCAGTTTTCAAAGTTTTGTGAATAAATCCTTAAAACAAGCAGAGGCAAAAAGATGCAATAATATGATCCGTAGGCTTTTCTTATATTGTAAAAGCTTTTTTCTAGGTTTTGAAAACAAAGTTATAATGTAAAAAGCTTAATTAGCCAAAGTAAAAATAAATCCACAATCTAATAGCCTTAATTGGAGAAAATGCAAAATATGAAACAGTCCAAACAGCCAGTTAGGGTGACTGCTAAAGCTATTAATATTTGAGTTGAAAAGGTACAGGGCTTCCCTTTGTAAGGTAGAAAAATTAATTTACTCATGTTCTTTATTTAATGCAACAAGTTTAACAAAAATCAGTTTTTCCCCCCCCATTTAAATTCGTATCTGCCAACCACGAGAGTTCAGCCAGCTGTCAATGAAATGAGATGTTTGTTGAAAAGAAGTTCTGTTGTCAGGAAGGCCGACTCACACTCAATGTGTCGAGTCCATAACACGGCTTTTCATTGTTAATGATTTACTGCTTTGTGCATTTTCAGCATTCCTCCAAAAATAAAAAAACAACAAAAACCCCAAACAAGTTTCTCATATACTTTATTTAGAGGAGGATGTTGTGGTTTTTGCCACTGGACGGTAAAGAGAGCGTTTTGCCGACACGCTTACAGCAGCAGCTCCTAAGAAAAACCAACCAGGAACAAGAAATGTTGAACTTAAAACATACTGAATAAATAGATAACTTTGACCTTTTTTAGACGTTGCATATCTGCATCTGATATGAACAAACGTCTAAGTTCCCCCACCCAGGCTGCAGTGACATTTGAACTCCTTTATATGTAGATTTTGTTTTCGAAGCAGGAATGTAGGTGGAGACTGTCTGCTGCAGTCTAGAACCGTCAAAACCCACAGAAGCTTTCAGTAGGAAACATCCTCTCCAAGTCCAGCTGAGCGTCAAGACACATGTTTGTGTAATTATTTGATCAGTGGTCAACAACATAATATTCTGCAGAATCCACTTAAAAATATTGCGCACTTTATACTGCAACTCTAGAATTGATCTGAATGACAGAAACCTTCTCACCAACTCAACCACATTAAAGCTGGTTCTTAAAGTAAAAGTGTTTGAGCAGAAAAAGGGATCCACTGCATACAACTGCTTAGATTTTTACCACAGAAGATGTTTTAACATTTTAGGTGTTGGCCAACAACGACGACGACTCCTGAAAAACCTTCATATTTAAAACCACAGAGATTCAGAAAACTCTGAAAACAAACAGCTGGATGGAACATGCACCAGGAGGTTTTAATTATTGCTGATATTTTCAGATTTAAACTTGTAGTTTTAATTCATTTAAGCGTTGTTGGCTTAGTTTAGGAGTGTAAATAAATCATGACAGAGTCAAAATCGTTTCCATCCTGCTCCTGCGATGCCTTGACATCAATTGTTTACACACAAAATGCTTAAGGAACTGCTCTGAATGAATGCTTTGATTTTGCCACGTCGTACTTTTTTCTAGGCTGAAAAGCAAACAGATTACAGATATTAAAAGAAAGAGTATAAATGATTCCTTTCAGCTGACTGAAGATTGCTCTTTTTTTTTCTGGAAATTCTTTGAGACTTGCCATCAAATTATCTAACTTAGCTTCTATAAGAGTCCTGAAAGTAGGAGGATGTTCAGCCTAAAGGACTCCAAACAGGTTGGCATCTTTTCTGAAATCTGCAGAAAAAAAACAAATTTTTCAGAATTCAAATGAAAAAGGACATTAGAAAGAGCCGAAGAGCAACAAGATTTGCTCCAGTTGTAAATGAGGAGGCAGCAGCGGTGTTAGGAGGACCTTAAATGATTCTCCTCCACAGAGCAGAAAGATGAGCTTCAATTATTCCAGTTTTTACTCTTTTTACCATTTGCAACCACCGATATCAGAGAAACGGCACAAGTCCTCACAGTTTCTGTCCCAAAGAGTGACCGAGGAGTACGACCCTTCATGTTTCTCCGTTTCCATGAGAGGTTACGCAGTAATGCTGAGGAGAGGTGCTGTTTTAATTTACAGAAACGGTCAGAAAAATGCTGATTTTTATTTTTTTTTGCAGCGGGAACACGGAGACACTTAGTGCCTCGTGAGAGAACCGCTCCAGACGTCAGCAGCCCCTCACCAACGAGCTTCATTAAGGCTGCTCGGTTTGACGCCGGGCGTCTGCTAGCGGTCCTGCGTGGCTCGCTCTGAGTCTTCGTCCTGATGCTCCGCCTCCTTCTCCTCCTCGTCCTGCTCTTCTTTCTCGCTCAGTTCCTCCCCAATCACATCCAGCCTCCCCTCCAGGCCGTTGACCGCTTCCTCTTCTTCCTCCTCCTCGTCCTTGTTGTTGAGAAGCCTGGCTTCCTGCAGCTGCAGCCGCCGCTCTTCGATCAGCAGGAGGCGCTCTCGAACCCCCTCCGCCGTGGCTGCCAGTGTCGCTGGGACTCCCAAAGAACTGCTCGCTCCTGAAAAGACGAGAGGTATTTTGTCATTTTGGTTTTTCCTCTTCTTAAAAAAAAAGCCAACTAATCCAACTTATGTTATTGTTAAAAAATAAAGCAAAACAAGAAGAAATGCTTCCAAAAGAATGAAAAAAAAAGAAAGGCTGATTAATTGTCATGCTCTGTTCACATGTTTGGATCTCGTACATAAAGGAGGGTTATGGTTAAATGAGTAAGTGAAACACTAGTAAACGTTTAGGTTTGTACCCATCAGGGAAGATGATGGGCAAAGTGAGTCTGTCCAGCAGAGTTCTCCCTGAAGAGTCGACTTCATCCAGAGACTCCACCTCCACACGCTCCTGCTGCAGCACCTGAAACAAAGTGGAAAAAATACAATATAAGGACATATAGACCTTAACATAGGTGTAGAACGGTATATTACAATCACAGGTTTGTATGTTTTCAGTTTTAAAGTCAGAGTTCAGTACATTTTTGCAATGTCTTCACAGGTTGTTTGTTCTTTGTAGTCAACAAAGAATATTTTTCAAATTCCAAAAGTGTCTTTGATTTTATTCTGTTTTAAACATTAAAAAGGGAACAGTACAGAAGTGACTGAAGATTTGGTTTGGATTTTTTTTAAAATAATTACTATTAGAAAAGCACAACCAATGCCTGGATATGTAGAATATATAACAATATAACCCCTTAAAAATGGTCAGAGTGAGAGGTCAGACATTTTCGAAAACATTACACTTTACACAACATGACACTAGAGTTTTCGATAATCTATTATCCCAGCTATGCCTGAATGCAACATGAGAAGCTGGCATGCTGGCATTAATAAATATTGGCAACTATTTGGAAAGAGTGATAATAGTAAGGGTCAATGTTGTCCAGGTCTACACACCTTTTCTAAAGTGCTCCATGCAAATTATGCTAACTGCTAATATGAGACAACATTCAGCTTAAAAAGTGAACTCAACCAAATATCTTTGTCTCTTTGTTTTGAAATAATAGTAAAATAATAGCAAACACTATTATTGAGTAGAATAGAAATGAACTAAAATCAGTATTAGCATGTAAAAGCTTTTAAAAATTAAGGCAATAATGAAAACATTTACAAAAAATATACAAGTTAACTATTGAGTAAAGTGCTTAGCTTTATGTCAAAGCAAAAAAAAAACAAACAAACAATCAACTAGTCAGTGAGACTCAAACATACAGTAAGACGAATTCATTCATTGAAACAGGTTTTTATTTCCCAATTATCATAAAATCCAAATGCGCTCTTTTCTCCTATAGTTGTAAAACTCACTCTCTCAGCGGCGGTGTGGAAGTTCAGGGCCATCTCCAGCCGCTGCTGCCTCTCGTCGGCGCTGACGGTGAACTGCTTCCACACCCGGTTGAGTCGCGGCAGAGTGTCGCCGGACGAGCGCGTCGTGCAGCGCAGCGACTGACACAGGACGACAGTCGCCTGCAGAAGCTGGCGGCCGTAATCGTATGTGCTCTGAGAAAAATAGAAATAAAGTTTGAAAAGCAGAGCCGGTCCCAAATCTGTGACAAAACTAATGTGTGATAAATAGAAATTCTAAAAACCAACAAATCTCCATCTAGTAACAACATTAGGAACAGATTTTATTATACATTCCCAGTCTCAGTTGGCCAAAGTCAGAAATATCCACCAACATATTTTTAGTTTTTTCTACGGACTCTCTCACCTGAGCTACGTCCACAAACTTCTTGTGTTTGTCCAACATGGTCCGTGTCTCCTGGGAGTCGTCTCCCAGTCTGACGTGCGTCTTCAACAAGGCGTCCAACAGCTCACCGAGCCACTCGACTGCCTGAACACACACACACACACGCAGAAAGATCATCTTCTGATCAATACAGGAAGTGTACGTCGGTGTTTCAGTGGTCGCTTTTAAATCCATACGCGTTTTACCTGCAGAGCATCTTCTTCACATTTAAACAGCTGGACCATCTGCAGCATCTTCAGCCTCCTCACGTCCACCATGTCCTCACACCTGAAACACACACAGGTTCATTAACTTACTACTGAGTACAAGCACTGCTGTGCTCAATATCTTCAGTTATGATGTACAGATCAGAAGATGATGGAACTGTGCTGTGACGTTGTAACCCGAAAATGTGCAGCCGTAACCCGGTTTGCACACTTTCCCCACATTCAAACACTTTACGAACATTTTCAAGGTGAGCTTTCAAACTTTTCCAGCAACACACTTTGGAGATACAAACAAGACAAATGACCTAAAAAAAGCAATCAATTCATGATTATGTGATATTATTAATGTACTGTCAAAGCAGCTACATCCTACAGCAGAAACAAGATAAATTCAAATGACAGCATTTTATGTTTTTAAATGTCTCACTCACACACCTGACCGGTCCAAGAACAAAACACAAATTAAGAAAAACAATTGTCCAATTTCTGTAACAATGTTTAGCATATAAAATATAAGCCACCTTTTGTTTCAGTTACAAAGATCAACAAGTCTTTGAGACATTACGAATAATAAATATACATTACATTGAAATGATCCACACAAATCCTTACAATACAGAAAGAAAGTTACAAGAAAATCTCTAAAATATGATCTTGCTAGGTTTTCTGACATTTAGCAAAAATAAATAATTTCGGTAATTCTAGCTGACCTAAAACAGGAAAAGTTTATTTTGATTTAGCTTCAAAACATTGGGAAAAAATGTGTGTGTCTTTTTATTGGGTGTATGAACACATCTGAGTTCAACAGTAAACAACACTTTTATCAAACGTTATACTACACTTTATTACAAAACTGTTCCATTAGAAAATCAAGCACTTTCTAAATATTGAAACTCAAACATTTTCAAGGATTTCCAGCCATAAAGAGACGGGGAGTAGAGCTACCTCTGCTTGCGGAGCTCCATCTCCTCCATCACAGCCTGAACGTGCTGAACGTTGTCCTGCTGCTCTCCAGGCGGGCTCTCCGCCTCCTCCAGAGACCACGACGCCTGGCCGCACATCTGCTCCAGCACCAGCGTCCCCTTCTGACGGAGCGAGGACAGGCCTGCTTCTGCGTGAGGCGAGAACAGGCGGAGGGGGGGTTGGCGTCACGGGGGACAGCGAGGGGAACGTGCGTTCGCTCGGACAACAAACCAACAGTCTGCAGTTTCTCCTCCAGCAGTTTGAGGTTTTGCTGAATGGACGCCCCGTCGGAGGGGGACACGTCGGCACAGAGCATGCCCAGAAGGCCGTCCAGCTGCTGAGACAACTGTGGACACAGAGCGCAGACCGGTCAGGCGCGTCGGCCTCGGACAGCTGGATTGCGCGCGGCGCGGCGTTACCTCCTGCGTGGTGCTGTGGAAGGCGTGCGCCGCCTGCAGGACGTTCTGACGCGTCTCCAGCTGGGACGCCTGGCTGTAGCAGACATCGCTCAGCTGCTGCTGCAGAGCCTTCAGCTCCGCCACTTCCTCCTCTTCCCCGGCGCTGAGCAGGGCAGCGATCTGTTGGTTCAGCTCCACGTACACGGCAAACCACTCCTGCACACGCAGAGAGAGAGAGAGAGAGGCGGTTTGCATGAAACCACGGAAACAACACAAACATCCACCTCAGGCTGCTGATTGTCTATACAAGGAAAATCAACTGCTGAACATTTACCACAAAAATTAACTAAATATTTGTAGCATTTGGTAAATTTCTTTGGCTCTCGGTGGTTTTTATTTCTGTTTTATTAGTTATTTTTGGTGTTTTATTTTCAGTATTTCAGATATCTTCCAGTTCCAGTGTAAAGTGTTCCTTACAAAATTAATGAACATTTCTTAATTTTATAGGTCTTAGAAACCTATAAAGTAATATATCACATTAAAATGGTCTCAAAACAAGAGTTTTATTTATCTCAATAATTGCGATAATTAAACAATTCATCGTCCAGCAAAATTAGTCATTATGACAGGCCTGCTGTCACTAGCAGTAAACACTGAAAAAACGAGAAGTGTGTATTGAGTTTGTTGTCGTGTGTTTTCTTACGCTGTGCTGACTCTCGATCTCTTCGTGTTTCTGCTGCAGAGCCTGCGCCGCTCGCATCGAGTCGCCGATCGTCTGCTGAGTCTTCAGCAGCTCTGAACCAGGACCCTGCAGCCAGTTCACCACCTGATGAAAAAAAAAAAAGAGAAAAGCATACATGGTAAACATTAGTTTACCATGTTCTCTTTTTTTTAAACTCAACATTTATTGATCTCGTATCAAATAAAACCGTCAAAAAGTAGCAGAGTGAGCCACAGGCAGCAAAACCAGGCGCCTTCCCATTAAAGCATCACAACCAGTTCGGCCATCATTCATTGTTAATGTTAGCATCGATGTCGATCACACGCCAAGAGCATCGTAGCGTCCTGGCTGATGCAGTAAATGGACTGGATTTATGTGGAGGTCTCCATATATTTTTTTTTAACCACTCAAAGTGCTTTATGCCTGTCAGCAGATTCATCCAACACATTAGGAGCATCGGTGAGGTTCAGTCAGTAAGCAGGCTAACAGGATGTCCATTAAAACACGCCAAGGATCCTCCTCCACAGGGAGTTAAAAAAAAAAAAAAAAAGGCACAGTAGTTCACAGGAGCATCCAGCAGGGGGCTCTGATGCTCTACCTGCAGCTCTATGTAAGGTCTGACATCCACGAGTGTGAATGAACCCAAAACGTTTTGAGGGGCCGCTCGACTCGGGTCCCTGAGACGTTTTGCTGTCTTAGCTCCGCAGCTTGAACACAATCTGTCTTGAAAGTCGCTGATGAAAGTTTTATTAAAGCCCATCTTAGTTTTAGTTTTTGATAAAGCAAGTTAAAACTGTGATTACATGAAAACAATGGCTGTTGAATCTAAAGTGACACTGTTACCGTCACCAGCAATGTCACAAGTTATCGTAATGCATTTCAGAAAAAGGATATTTACTTTAAAAAGGTAAACTAATGGGAGGATAAGGTTTAAGCTGAAATTAAAGCAAAGTGGATTTTTCTGCCATTTTCATGTTTGTTTAGAGAAAGCGGATTTCTGGTTCACTTTTAGATTCATTCATGAGCTTTCTGCGCGAATAAGACTACACATTTGTTATAATTGTGTTAACTAGGGCGAAATCTTCATAATATCAGACGAAACGGTAACATCTGCAGATGTTTGGTTGCTTTCCTGTCAGAATCTTGAGTTAATTGTATTTATCAGGTCAGTGGCGCCTTAAGCAGCACACAAACACGACCATAGTTCGATCCAGAACTAGGCCACCCCTCCTCCCCCGCCTCAAATCCTCTTGAGCTATTGGGCGACTTGTTGTGGTTACTATAGCAACCCCAGGCTCATTTCCAAGATGATGTTGTTACCCATCAGCCCCTGTGGCTGCAAGACCTTCAGTCAGCAGAGAATACTGTTCTTGTGCTGAAAAGCTCCGACGCTGCGCAGTTTCTGAGAGTTGAAGGTTAAAACTGATGAATACACAGAGGAATGAATACTGCAGCATCAGCCTGACACGATTACACATTTATAACCTGTTCATAAACATAACTCCATCTTGCAACGAGAGAAAAAAAAGCTTAGGTTGGCTTTTCATTTTGCATGATTTCTACACATCTTCTCAGTCCTTCAACTAAGAAAAAAAAGAAAAAAGAGAAATATATAAAGATAAAAAAGGAAAATAAAAGGTGGACAGACAAGGAAAGAAGGAATTCAGGGTTTTCCCCAGTGTATTATAAACCTGGTGGCCCGCCAGGCTTTACTTGTGCCCCCACCAGGCTGAGAGTTGCTTATTTAAAGGACAAAAATGAAGAAAGGGATGACACCAGGAATGAAAGAATGGAAAATAAAGGAGTATGAAGGCATATGGCCAGATGGAGAGAATGAAAAATACATCCAAGGAAAGACTCAAGAAAATGAAATGGATAGACAGAAGAACAAACTGATAGGGAGTAAAGCCTAAAAATACAAATAGATTTCCTTATTTATATGCTCCTTTTCTGAACTGTTCCAGTGCTGGACTCGGATCATTTTATTTGTTGGACCTCTGTTGTGATTCTCTACTGAATGCATTTGTTCTGGTTCTCTCTGTAAAACGGGTGCGTTCGTTACCTGCATGACCTTGGTGTGGATCTCGTCCAGCTGCGCTCTCTTGTTCCGCTGCCTGCACAGCTCCTGGTATTTGGTGTACTGCTCCCTGAGTGAGTCTAGCAGCTTCGTCACCTGAGGCTGAGCCAGCAGCTCCTCCTCCATAGGACACCAAGCTGGAGCTGGGAGACACAAACACCAGAGTCAATCACGTAGTGGTTTGAAACAGGTTTTAGTGGTAATATCGTCTGCTGGAGAGACGGGAATTCATTAAAGACTGTCAACTAAACGCTGCGTGTAAAGAACCACTTAAATACTAAAATGTATCTATTTTTCACACTGTTGCACAGCTATAGAGCACTTTAGGGAAACAACTAAACATTTATCATGACCATTTTTTTTCTTTAAGCCCCATAATGTAAGAAAAGCCAGGATTAAGGAAGTCTTCCTGACTAGCTATGAAAATTAGCTTAAGTTAGCAAGCTAATTTAACAACTGTTACCTCAAAAGTTGAAATGGAAAAAAAAAAAATCTCTGAATTGACTTAGTTGTTTAATAAAAAAAATAAAATAAAAACTGCTTTAAGGTAATAATATAATGAATAACTTGGCAGAATGCAGTTAAAGATGACTTACACAATTAAGCTAGCAGTCATTCAACATCACTTACTGTTAAAGCTAGCACTAGCTAGCACCTAGCTAGCTTTAACAGAAAAGCTAGCTAATTGCTAGCTTTAAGACTCTATTTAAGAAAGAGTCTTAAATAAGAAATAAGAGTCTTTCTAATTTTTTTTAGCAACTAGCTAGCTTTAACAGTAAGTGATAAAGCTTACTGTTTAAGCTTTATCACTTACCAGTTGCTAGCTTTAACAGTAGGTGATGTTAAATTACTTTAATGTTTCCTAAAGCAGTAATAAAATAAGTTAATATAGCACCAATTTATTTTGCATCACACAATAAGTAATACACAAAAAAATAAACCCTGATTTCTCTTAGATCTAAGGCAGCCATTTTTTTTAATGGTTCCTCACCTGCCTGCCCTCCTCCTCCTCCCTCTGTGCCGTTGAAGCGGCGCTGCTGCAGCTCCGACAGCAACTCATGACCTGCACACACACAGAAGTTCAAACAATAAGGGATTTTACAAAAACAAAATATACAAATATGGGAAACAATGAGGGGTCAGTGTTTGTTTACATGCTGTTACATTATGACAGAAGCTTGTGAATGGAGGATGGTGGTACCACAAACAAAGACTCCTTTAACCTCTGGCCAGCACACACAAGCTAGTCCTTTCAATGAGCACATCCACCCAGCATATGCAGATGTTGTTAGTGACCGTTTGGCTTCAGGTTTAGTGTCAAATTAGCCTGTTGGTGTCTAACATGTACTTCTTACTCTCATTGTGAGCACTAGCAACATGAGAAAGGAGACACTGTCTGGCTGTTTAGACTCTTTCTTATTTTTTTAGTCACTATGCAAAGCTAAGCAAAGCTCACATAATCATTAATTCTGCATGCTACCAAAAAAACCCCTAACAAAGAATGTCAGGCTGTCAGGTTTTTATGAAAACGCAATTGGATTTTACAGCAGGACAATGATCTGAAGCACAGCAGGAAATCCATCTTCGAATAGCTAAAAATGATTTAAAACCAAAATAAGGTTCTGCAGCCTACACTTAAATGAGATTGAGACGCTCTGACATAACCATAAAGAAGCTGTTCATTCTAGAAAACCCTCTAGCATGGCTGAATTAAAAAAATTCTGCAAAGAATACAGGGCCAAGAAGCTAAATGCTTGATTTCAATCTCTCCTGCCAAGAGCGACACAACCAGTTCTCCTAACGAATGAAATAATCCTTTAACAGCAGCTTCAGTTTACTGATAATAAAACTGTTTTCATGTTTTGAAAACCTTGAACGTCATAAAACGAAAAGCAAAAACAGAAGAAATTTCTAAGGAATGTTTCCGTATTTGACAATGGGAAATGTTTGAGTTACTGATTTTCATAGTTTCTTTAATAATTCCTTCAGGCGATAAAAAGCAATTATTGTGATTCTGTGAGAATGAAGCTTGTTTTTGTCTTGAGGACAAAGAAATGATCGTTCAGTGAAGCATCATGTCTGTGCTTCGTTATGAACAATATTTCATCCTTGCATTGCTCGCCTGACCTTGATGCGGTTTATCATTTGGCTCTTTGAATCACTGAGGAGTGTTGCTGTAGAAAAGTGGGTAATTAATATTAGTAAGAACAGAGCTGTTCTCTGTTGTTGTTACTTTAAAACCTCTCATAAAAATTATAAAATACCTAAGCAATTTTTGATTGTGACCTTAGGAAATCTATCAATATTTGTCCTAGATTCTTTGCTATACACATATCAACTCTTATTTTCTAATTTTATTCATAATCTTGCAGTTGTTACATGGTTTCTGCAGGTTTTTAAGACCATTACGAATGGAAATGTACAAAAGAAAGCAAATAAATCAATCGGAAGGGTTGGCAACAGGAGTCCGTCAATAGCAAAGACGAACATTGTTCTGACAACTAATGATAAATTCGCATTTACACATGATGGATGTAAAAAAAAAGACAGCTAGCTTGCTAGCAACCGCATATTAGCAACAAGTTAGCGGCAGCTGCAGTAGAGACGTCCACATGCAAGTCCAACTATGTAGTTATCTTTGATAACTACATAGAATATATAGGATTAATTAGTCCTACCACAACAAAATTTAAGACCTGTGATTAACACATTAAAGACCAACTTATTACTTTTTTCTTGAAATTTAAGACATTCCAAGGCCTTAATTTTAGATATATGAATTTAAAACGTTTCAACACTAAGGATGTGCAGACACTCTGTATTAGTTGAAATGTTTACGCCGCTGGAAATCTGTTGGACCCAGTACAAAACTGGCTTATATTCAAAAACAAAAGAATACTTACCAGTCTGGAGGACAGTTTCAGGATCGAAAGATGGCAAGAGAGCTCCATCAGCAGACCTACAAAGATAAAACAGTGTGTACTTCAAAACTGTAGGTGTGTGTGTGACTGGACACATATCTAAGGATCCTGAAGGAGTGCGTCTACTTGTCTTTGTCCACCGAGGCGCTCTTCTCACTGTCGTTGATGATCGTCAGCTCGTCCAGAAGAGACGTCGACTCCTTTGTGAACTTCTCAAAAACCTTAGAGACAAATAAATGAGGTGTCACCAGATGCCACGGCAGCATCCAGTAAGCTGCAAAAGTAGATGTCATGTAAATATATTTCACTTACCAGTCTCTTGTTGAGCCAGTCGCTGTGGTCGTAATCCAGACTTCCTCCGAAATCATCCGTCAGCTGGCACGGTTCGATGTAGCGAGTGAGCTTGTTGGCCGAAACCAGGATCACCTGAATCAACGAGTTGGTGGTGAGAATAAAGGTTGACAGCAGCTGCTGATACTTTTGCTGAATGAAAGTAGCGCCAAGCGCTACAGCTAAATGTAAAGCTTGCTCTCAAAGTCTTAAATCATAAATTCATACATAATTTGACAGAGAAATAAGGGAAAGAAAATCTGAACTGCTTTTAAGACTATTTGATATGTTTTATATTCTTTTTGCGTTTCCCATTTTTCATCTTTTTAATGATTTTTCTAATTTCATTCAAGACGTTCACAAAGAACACGTCTTGAAGAAAAATAAAATGTATGATTTCTCTTTTCCACTTCTGTCATCACTAAAAAAAACTTTCAATTTTTTGAAATTAAGTGGATTTTATTTTATTATCTAAAACTCAAAAAAGTGAAAAGTGTAGCATTTACTTGGGATTTAGTCAGATTTTTTCCAATGAGTGCACATAAACAATGCATTTCTTCAGTACATATGTTTACAGCACGGTAACCAAATTGACTATTACAACAACAATAGGGTCTACTATAAATATAATATCATAAACATAATTCAAAACCAAAATAAATGTTCAATAACAAGAAGAAAGAGAGCCAATTCTGCTCTGATTTCTACATTTTTCTTTTCTTAAATAAACAGTCATCATCTTCTGTTTCATTTCATCTTTGCTTATATGTGGAAAAACTAGGTTTAAATATGCATTTTTCCAAACAAGCCTCTATTACACGTCCCCTAACAGCAGCCTGGCCGTGAATAGAGCAAACCTAATCACAGCTTTTATAACAACTTGAAGGCATTTATTGCTCCTTCACATCTGTTTTCTCCTTTTACTTAATAACTGTTATTAATTTTCTGCTCACGCCTAAATCACATCCCCTGGGACTCGGCTTTGCAACGGAGCAGCAGAGGAACTGGCAGCAGATTGTTCTCTTTTAGGCTGTTTAGCAAATGCATTTGAGAGGCTGGGGATAATAAGAGACTGTGTGGATATCCCAAAATTATACAGGAGCTTTAGGAGATCCTGTGGCGCTCCTCTAAATCCTCCAAAACCATAACATGAGACATAGTTGTGATGCTGATTGTATATAATAACTCTGAAGTTCTGGTTCCTTGGTTTTTCCAAGTCATTATTCTGATTTCCTTCAACAGCAACTACTGACTAAATAGATCCTCTTTGTTTTCATCATACTCATAAACTCTCTCCACAATTATTGGCACAGATCTGTAAAAATAAATCTTAAAATCCATCATTCCAGCTGCATAATTGCACAATGGAAACATTGAAAACATTCCATTCAAGTAAGGCTGATAAGTGTGAAATAAGAAACAGCTACCTGCCTGAACCCGCAACTCTCAGAGCAATAATAAAATACATTTTCCTTCAAATTGTGATAAGTTTATAAGGAAGATGCAGGTGGAGCAGCAGAGGTGAGTATCAAGAGTTTTACCTGTGAAAAAACAAACATAACCCATTCTGCCAATGTGAAACAAGCTATTCTGCAATAATAGTATGAGACAGCAACAATGAGGAAATCCTCACATAAACACAGTTCATCAAATTGTTTACATGACAGTTTGGGACACTTTAACCAATCCTTAATAAATCCAAGAACCCCTATTTATTGTTTGGGTCTTTATTAGACCCACCTCGTTAATCATTGACACAGTTTTACCAAAATGCTTTAAACCAACTTTTTTTCTTTCTACAAAAAACTTAGATATTTTTCTTGGATCAAACTCTACATTGTGGGGTCTTTTTGTACGTTTTTTTTTTTTTTTTTTTTACACAAAATACAATTCTTGTGATCCAAGGTTCTTGGATCACAAGATGAACTTTTGCCTCAGAGTCTCTGAAAGTTTCCTAATCTGAAAACAGAGCGCTCTGTGTTTGAACTCAGCTCTGAAGAATAGTAATAGAGAGAGAAAAAAAAAGAAAAAACAAGCTCACCTTTGAGTTGATGCCAAATTTAGACAGCAACCTTTTTTTCTCATCATCACATGAATAGCATGTGCAGTAAGTCTGGTTCACAAATAAACCTGGAAAAGACAGCTGGCAGAGAGTCTGTCCACCAGTTGTCACGGCAGAAGATGCCAGCAGTAAACCTGGACTCCAACCAGAGTGTGTGTGTGTGTGTTTTATACAAGTGCTGGGTCAGACGCTACAGCAGCCGTATAACACACACATCCAACCACGACCGCACTCCACAGCTGAGATGAGTCACATTTCAGCAGCGTCACTGGGATCTCCATATCTGGCAGCTGTGCGTGCTGCTTCTGTCCACGAATGGACACAGCAGACTGATCCCACCAACAGTTTGTTACGACTCTCAAAACGTATGTTTTGTTTTGTTTTTAGCAAATTGAATTGACCCAAAAAGTGTTTATGGCAGGAAATGGATATAAAATCCTGTTGCTCTTCAACTTAGATTTAACCCTTTGCTGCTCACGGTCGACTCCGGTTTTGTTAAAAACAGGGTTACCTTCACATCCACTCTGACGGATTATCTTTCTGTAACTACTTCCAAGCCACCGCACAACACCAGCTGACTTGATCCGGTTACCGTGGCAACGCTCGCCGAGCCAACACGACTGCAGAAATTTGGGTCAGTAAGTCTACAGATCTGAATTAGCAAAACCATCTGTCTTTGGTAGAGGTGGTGAAGCACATGAAACCAAGGGAAGGGAATTTTCTTTTTTAAATATATATAAAAAAATTTAAAAAAAGAAAATCCGTTTTCATTTTGCTTTAAATCGGATCCAGGAACATCCCACAAGAGCTGGAGTGTTAGAGGGGCTCAGTTATTTGCTTCTTGTCAAACTTAATTAAATCCTTTCTCTTCCCTCTTCTTCCTGCCAATAACTCATCGTCATTGAACACAAAATGTTCTGTGTTCCAGTGTAAACCCCTCAACCAACAGATTATATGAAGCAGAGTTAATCGTTGTTATTCCCATCATCTGTCATAATGTAATTATTGATCAATGTATCTCACCAGTTTTGATAAAACACCCAAAGAACAATGTTTGAAAACAAATTCCTCAGATTTAACACAATAAAAACACCTTATTTTGCGGGAACAAGAACTCAAAATTAGGGAAAAGATGAACCAGAAATCACAGGAAATGATGATCTCAGCAAAACACAACAGTTTACATCTAATTTTTTTTAAAAAACACCCAGCAGCTAAAGAAAATTTTTAAGTTGGTACAAGCAGGAGAAAAACAACAACGATGCTTATTTTAAAGAAATATATGGAGTTTGTTCTTTTTTAATTTTAGAAAAGACAATGACAGAAAAAAAGATTTTTTTTTATTTTCAGTTGTTTTATTCTTCTTCTTCTCATATGCGTAGAAACCAGAACATGATCGCCCCCTATCAGGTTGAATTCAGTATTGTACACCTCGATCTTAAAACACTCAAGGACGAACTACAATTTCATTACGATGTGTTACGCGTATATTTTTTATGTCTGGTATTTACTTTCTAAATATCATCCAAGCATAAAGACAACTAAAAGCTGGTTTGCATGTATTGCGGTTTTGCCTTTAGCAGGTGAGACTCTTACCTCAAAGCCCAGGCGATCTTTCTCCTTCCAGAAACAGAAGTGGGTGACCTTCTTATCCCAGAATTCATCAGGCTTCACCACACAGACCAGCGACACCTCCGCTGGGATGACGTTCTGAAACCCCACCCACATACCGCCATCATTAAAAACCCACATAAAAACGGCCACACGTCAGAGTCTGGAAGATGGTTTAACGTATTTCTACCTGCAGCATGAGGACCACCGTCTTCACGATGTTCCACTGAGACCGCCGGCCGTCCACGATCACAGTGAAACCCCGAGCCTTACACTTGTCACTGGAAGTGGGAAATGGGAGGTTAGCTTTAGCAAGAATTCACAGAAGCACTTTAGGCTAGCTTGGCTAGCATGCCAGTTACCTGGGGATGCTGAGCAAGTAGTCCAGAGTGGCGCCAAGTTCCTCCATGCTGGTCTGGTCCGAGTTGAGGGGGATGGTCAGGATCAGACCACTGCGCCGGTCCTTGCCTCCTATCACAGACAGCCAGAGAGGTTAGCTAATTGAAAACAAAGAGTTGGGATTAAAGCAACACAACAACAGTTTATTACCTGAGAGGAAGGCCAGCTTCTTTTTTAGGATGGGGAGGATGGAGCTCGCTTCCATGGTGACGCCAGACATCTGGAGAGACATAAGAGACTTCAACCAAAACGCCAATTGACCAAAAGTCTTGGTGCGGAGATTACTAACATACAGCAGGCATTGTTAGAGGAAATAAGACAACATAAACAGGGCGCAACAACAGCAATGCTTCTGGGATTGAGGACAGAAGCATCTGAAGTCACATTAAACTAAAAAAAATAAATAAAATGCCTAACTCTATTCATATCCTTGGTGGAAAAAGACAACATTCCTCCACTTCAGAGATTTGTGCATGCAAATTTTCAGACACAAAACAGTGGGCCAATGCATTCCAGTTCAATGCATGAGTTTAATCTAAGCACTCTCACCACATCAACCAACAGCTTACACGTTTTTACAGTCAACTTAAATAAAAATAATATTAAGGCCTTGATGAACAAATAGAAATAGTCTTTTAATTCCTTAATTTTCTGTTGTATTCAGAATAGGAGGGGTGCACCGATTTATCGGTGCCCATTTCCTTAATTTTGGGAGATCGGTGATCGGCCGATTTTTACATATGAAGCCGATCTTATCCACCGATCTCGTCTAGTTTGGAAAAGGTCTAAGAATCAACCACTGTCCTCTTTTGCTCCCCCGTGAGAAAGGTTTGACTGACAGACCGGCCCTCCAATTTATGTCTGCATGTTTAGAATTAACAATAGTGACCCCACTGTTGCCAACTCAATAACTTTCCTACTATATTGAGCGACATTTCAGACAAAAAAAAAATTGGTATCACCCAGAAAACTGCAATCGGTGCTACCCGAATTCAGAATACTGCCAGTATCAAGGATGCTGCAGCACATTTTCCTCCTTACTGCGTTTGGAAAAAGTCATCATCTCAACAGACATCTCAAAGCAAAACCAGCTTTATCGTCTTATTTTTCTTTCCAACCTCTACTTCAAATGATGCCCTTGCATTGGAAATGAATTAATTTTACTATTTGCTTTGATTTTATCTTCAGATGCCCTCCTGTCACACATTTCATTTCAGGAAGGAATAAATGACTCTTTAGGTCTTTAATAACAATGAAAAATTAAGATTGAGATTTGGTTGGTCATTGAACACATCATGAACACTGTGATGAGCTAAAATATTCAGTGACCACCTTTTAAAGCAAACTGTTAGTTTGAAGCAGCTTTTAAAACTTTGAATCTCTAAATAATTGAGGGATAAACAAAATGGGAGCACAGTACATCTGGCATCCTAAACTGACTTGGGATGAATTTTTAGCTTACAAAACTAAAGAAGGCAGAAAACATCTGTGATTTTGTGTAAAATCTCATCATTTTCTATAAATATTTATGCTCTGCTGGCTTTTGTTGACTGTCAAACTTAGTGAGTCAGCTGTCTCGCTAAGTTGAGACAGCTGAGTGTACAAAGGGTTTTGAGTGCAAAATCTGTGGCGAGGACCTCAGAAGATAAACTCCCTGAGTAAGACACAGGATGAATGTCTCAGCTCATCACCTGAAACCACCTGCAAAGAAAAGCGCTCAAAACACAGAGACGTCACACATTATGACCTGTGAGGGGGGGGGGAGTGTCACCTTTTCTCCTGTGAGGTTCAGAATTGAAGAATAGAACCGAGTTCATAAGTGACAAACCATGAAAAGATGAAGTTTGAGTTTCTTCAAAGAATATTTGACACACATCAGAGTAGCTGAAATGCTGAACAAACAAGGCAGGGACAGCTCTGCTACTTGTCCCAAATAGATTTTCTCCCAGCTGGCGATGCTCCCGGCAGATTCCAGTTGCTGGCTCCAGCTCGTCTGTGATTTACTGCCTGTTTAATCAGGTTTTTTTTTTGTTTTTTTTTTTACAGGTCGCACTCAGCAGTCTGACCGTAAATCAGCAGGTTTGTGTTTCTGTTGGTTTAGTGGCTGGTGAAACATCTGTGCTGCTTGACTGCTCACCCAGCACTTTTCATCTGTCAATTATTTCTCCTGCCTACCGTCATCGGCTTTGAAGGTAGTCATTGTGGCAGGGTAATAGTGAGCTATCAAATATCATGTCTCAGCAAGTGGCCTGGAGACACGATAAGATCTCTTCAAAACTCATAGATTGTGACTTTCTCTTTATAATTGTAAGCTGCTGGCTCTTAGTTTTACTATTTAAGTTCATACTTAACACTTGAATTAGTGTCTTTCCAAATTCACTTATCATACCAGTCATGCTGTGGAAAGTAAAAAGGATTGCAGCCCATCACTCTTGTTGGGATAATCCTGCTTAAAAACTATGATTAGCATATCCGTGAAGCATTAAACTGCAGCCTGGAAACCAGAGTTGATAGCCCGACTAATTAAGTCGACAATATCAGCCTGTTATATTCGAGGGACTCTATAAACAAAACTATCTCTATGTATCGAAACAAAAGAAGAATAAAAACATATCATTACCTGTAAAATTATGTTATTTTATGTTTTCAGAAAAAGTACAAAACTATGGGCCTGGTTAAACTGACGGGTTCTTAACTTTTTTTTTTAAAGGATCGAGTGATTCATCCAAATCTGACAGGGGAGGAAAGTTGTTCCTGTGGGCCACAACCTGAAAAGTATGAGCTGCTTTACTGATACGTCTTGTGAGGTGCATAAATTGTGATAAAAGCGCAGATAGTCAATATGGAAAAATTCATGATCAAATTATTGATTTAATCCAAAGTTCTCTGTTTTAGTCATTACAGTGAAGTGTATGTTTTTGACCACTTAGTGCCCTTGCTGCCAAACAAATGATGACTTGGCATAAGACAAGCAATTACACACTTCTCAAACTCACTTTAGAGCTGGTTCATTCGCTTCAGAAAAACATGTTAAGGACAGCGACACCATTTGCTTGGGTATTTTGTTTCATGCTGTTCTTTAACCAAGATAAAAATCAAGGACATGCATTTGTTGACATCACATGAGGTACAAGGTGCCTCCATTTCTCTTTTTGTTTGCATATTTTCATTCAAATAAATCCTTCAAAATGTGCTTACTCCTGCCAGCTTTTCAGCTTGGTTTATGTGCCTCTCATGACGTCAGAGACCCAAACGAACACAAACAAGTAGTAGCTGTTCTTTGTTCACTGCTTTTCAGGAAACTTTGCATTTACGGAAATCCTAAAGGAGAAAGCTAAGCTTAACCACCCAGTTGTGTTTTTATCATCTTTGTACGTTTATAAGTCAAAGAAAATTTTCACCAGTTTCTTTAACTATTTGAATCTTGTTAATGCTGGCACCAATGTGGCCCCATACTTTTTTTCAACCCCCTTGTTTTTTCGACTATTATGGATCATTTTGGTGTTACTGCAGCACTCAGGCTCTCCTGCTGCAGCAGGGCTTCACCTTGGTCTGCGTTCCTGCAGTCTCCCTGCAGCATGGCTCGGCCCAACACGGCTCGGCTCGTTTCAGCCCGACCCAGCGACACAATGACCCACATTCTGCAGCCACATCCTGCGGAGGCTGCGGGCGTAGACCTCCTTCATCGCGACGCCCACTACCGACAACTTCAACAATGAGTATCGATCCGGTGGCTTTTCTTACCTTTTCGTCAAATCCGCAGCATTTTCCACTGTCCCAAATTTTCTCCTCCCCAGTCGTCTTCCTCCTTTTCCTCTTTTTGCCCTTCGCTCCTGTCGGTCTCCTCTTCTTCCCGAGTCTCACCAACCAGCCGAAACGACTCGCGTTTTATATAGAAAATGTACTAAAATCCTTAGTTTGCTCCCTCCTCTCCTTCAACAACAGCAGAGCCACACACAAGCCAGGCGGTGGAGCCCGTCGCACTGCGCAGGCGCAGTAAAGCCAAATCAAAAATTCCAACTTCCGGTGTTCCGTCGAATTCTGGACCCGCTGCGTTTTCAGTGATATGACTCCAGGAGGCGCTGTTGCTTCACACATCTGCTGACTCTGACGAGTCTCACACATTAACCTCTCCACTCCTCCCTTCAGGAACAGTGGCGGAGCTAGACTTTTTTTCAAGGGGTGGCCAAAGGGTGAGCAAGGCTTTATCAGAGGGGTCCATATACAAATGATGAACGAAAGGAAACAAATATTTTCTCACACACACTCAAATTAAAATGGTTTATTTAACAAAGATTTGCCCTGGTTTTTGCCTCTTTAAGAAGAACTGGGAGATATTCCCTTTTCTCTTCATTTGGGCTCTACACAAAATAAGACAGCCTGGTATTTAGACTCCATGACTGTTTGGCAGAGACAACACTATTTTAACTATTATTTAAACTATAGTTTTTAGTTTTCTGTAGCTAGCTAAAATAATACTAAATTAAAAATAGATTAATTAAATTAATTAATATAACTAGTCAGGTTATAATTCAAAGCTTTCATATGACATAGCCTACTTACATTTCAGTCATTATAAAACTTAATGGTTTTTCACATATTCTTACCACACACATTTCAAGCTAGAGCTAAGAGATATATCCTGGCCAAATAAATAAAACATTACAGGGCAGCATGTGCACTAAAACATATGTTAAAAGAATCTGTCTAAAACACGATCTATCAGCACTAGCATGGCTAATATAATAAACGAGGCACTATGGAGCGGTGCACAACCATTTTTTTTTTTCTTCTTTTTAGAAATGTATGACAAGTGCCGCCTCTAATTAGGAAGGTAACACAGCGGTCACCGCTGAGCGGTAAAATGTTGTAAATACCTGCAAAACTCCTCAACGGTGTACGCTAAAGCCGCGGGTGTGTTTTGGATCAAGCAGGAACCACATGTCAGCTTAACCAATGAACAGCGTCAGTGAGCAGCATGTAGGCTGCTACTGCATCGGGCTGCCTTCAGGGACAGTCGGAAATTACAGATCTTTGCCGATCTCAAAAGTATTATATACTGCTAAAAAAATAAAGGGAACACTCAAATAACACATCCTAGATGGACAGTTTGATTTCACAGAAGTTTGATTTACTTGGAGTTATATTGTGTTGTTTAAGTGTTCCCTTTATTTTTTTGAGCAGTATATTTTAAAATTACCATTTCCAGTGGGGTGGCAGTAGGGGTGGCAAGGGCTCTGTTCGGGGTGGCACATGCCACCCCTGCCACCCCTCTGGCTCCGCCACTGTTCAGGAAACTCACCATCTGAATTAATTTCATTATTTAAAACTAAATTCATACAGCACAGTTAGCAGTTAGCACTGCATTTGCCTATAGGCTCGTCTGCATGGCGTTAACATGCTCTCCCTTCAGTGAGAACACTGACATAAATGAATGAGACCTAACATGAATGTTGGGTCTCACTGTCTGTTCATGGCTCTTTGACCTGTGTGTTTCTGTGACTGACCAGTGGCTGTCCAGGGTCTGCTCTGCTTCTTGCCAAGCGACTGCTGGAAATCACCAACCATCAACAGACAAATGGATATGGATGAACAAAGACACAAAGCTATATGTTTCAAATATTTTGTCTTAATTAGGATGATGACAGTAACTGATGAAAGCCCAAAAACGTGTTTCTCGGAAAATTACACGAGACTAACAACGGAATTTGCAATGAAAAACCGTCATGCTACAGTCATTTTACGAGATTACACAGAGCATGCAAAAGACGCTAACATATTTTGCTAACATGTTGACGCTAACATGCAAAACATGTTAGCGTCTTTTGCATGCTAAAATGCAAAAAACATATGATCCAAGTTTACTGAACAGCGGAAATACCATATTCTTGATTTGTGCATACGTCAGGTTTGTGAATATTAAACCTGACATATGCACAACTGAATATTTGTCTTCACTGCACAATGCTAAATGTACACCTGTTGTTCAAGTTCATGTGCAGTGCAAAAAAAGACAAAAATGTTGCCAACACACCAATAATTTCCAAAACAATTTAATAATTTAACTAACTGAATATTCAGAAATTACTTAAGTCAGGAAACCATCATAGGATTTCTTCGTAGTGTTCTTTCATTTCCAGTTCTATGTATATTACGTTCCTCATCTCAGTTCCAGCATTTCAGTCCTTCAGTGAAACAAAGCGCAAAAGTTATTTGCTGCAGCAGACTGCGGTGTGCTTTCATGTCTCTCACTCTTAGGTCAATTTGAGTTTAGGTTATTTCTGAGCCCCACAACACTCTGTTCTTGCTGTATGGAAGACCTGTTGATGCATGACTTCAAACCCCTTTGCTTACCGAGGAGCATTTCTGAAATAAAAAGAACCATACAACTTGGTACTGGTCGAGGTTGTTTTATAAACAAGTTGTGCAGATGATCTCAATTGATGGAGTCTGCTCCTTAGCAATTTTTTCTTCGTCTTTCGAAGCACTTTTGGAGGCCCCGGGACATGCAAACCTGTAAATCAGATGAGCAGAAATGCATCAGTATCTGCTGTGAGTGATTCGTTTTCTTATCACTTAATGCAGCGATTCCTTTACCCCAGATAACGTGTCATTTTTTTGTGCAACATTTTTGAAAACTATTTATGTTTCTCCATCTCACATTGTACCCAACTTGGTGTTAAAATGTCCTCAAGCATTACACAAACTCACCACTGCGTGACCGGCATCTGCTCAATGGTGTCAGGAAGTGGCTGTCGGAACGTTTCTGGCAGGAAGATGCAGAGAAGAACGCCGAGAAGTGACAGAACACCCAAAGTAATCCAGGGTAAGAGCTTGTTAAACTCAGCTGGAGATAAAAATCAAATCAAATCTCATCTGAATAGAGTTAAATATTAGAATCAGTTTCTAATTGATATCGTTGGATCCCTTTTAGCCTGTAGAGATTTAAAGGTCTCACCCATCTCAAGCAAATATGGCGACACAGAGGATCCCACTCTGGAGAACATGGCACAGGAAGACATTGCCGTATTTCTGATGACTGTGGGAGACAGCTCTCCAGTGTAGGTGTACACCACCCCATTTCCTGCCAGAACACCAAATTTACCCAACAGTACTAGCGACATGGTAAGAGTTGGGTAACCTGCAACAAAGGATGAGGTACTGTGAAGCCACAAGTAGTAAAAATACTTTTGTAAATGCTGCCAGGCAAACTTTAAACTTATTTCAACAAGCTTTTCTTCAGCAGTGGAGTCTTGTGCAGTGAGCTGGCATAAAGGCCACAGTGGCTGAATGTTTTACGTATTGTTTTCTTCAAAACAATTGAATTCCAGGCCTTTCTGAAGCTCTTAATGTTCATTGACTCTTGGACTATTCACTTGTTCTTCATGCTCTGCCTGATATCTTGCAGGGAAAACGTCTTGGCTTTTTTATAGTGCAGTGACATTCTTTCAAATTTCAGATTTCGGGAGCTTGTCTTATATTAAAATAAATAAATAAACTATTTGACTATCCCTAAGACTGTTAAAAAATGTTCAGTTTATCAGTCAGACGAAATTGGATCTTTTTTTGGAAGGTCTGCATTTTACTACAACTGGCATAAAACTGAATACATGCTTTCGGACAAACACAATGTTTTTAGTGCGATGGTGATGAGACCTGGACACTTTGTTGCAACTGAAGGAGCCACGAATTCTTGTCAGAACATGCTGTAGGGGAATGTCTTGCTGTCACACGTCGGTTTATCTTAGACTTTTGTTATGCAAGCAGGACAATCGACTAGCAAGAGCCCTCTTATGAATGACACAAGAAAGAAAGTGAAGGTTTTGCTGCGCTCTAATCAATGTGGTTGAATTAAAAAAAGAGTGGGACAAAATTCCTGCACAGTGATGTTAAAAAAAAAAAAAAAAAAAAACTCATTGTCAGTTGCTGCTGCCAAGAATGACACAACCAATCGTTAGGTTCAGGAGACAATTACTTTTTTTACACAGAGCCAGGTTTGTTTAGACGTCTTTGTCTCATAAACGATGTGAGACAAACTACACTTTGTTCTTACTAAAGTAAATTTTGTCTGATACAATGTTTGAGGATGATCTGAAACATTGAAGTGTGACAAAATAGCAGAAACAGAAGAATTCTGTAAGGAGGTAAATACTTCTTCACTGCACTGGATTAATGTGTTAATCTTTCATTATTTTGAAGAAGCTGGTGTGGCGTTAACAGAGTTTGAGTAAGATGCCGAAGTAAAGAAGCACACTCTGAACACAAAAAAAGGTCGATTTAGACTCTGTTTGCATTTATAATGTCTCTGCACAATGATCGAAACAACATCAATTTTGACTCATGTGTACCACTTTATACCCACATCTGCAGAGGTTTATTTTCTTGTTTACGTTGTTTATTGTTCCCGTGCGTTTCTGTAAAGGTCAGAGAACCCCGTCTAATGCTTCTCATGCTCACTTTTCATGGTGCCCTGGATGAAGAGCAGCGCCAGCGCGCCCAGCAGGGAGAAACCGATGAACGAAAGGCGACGAGGAAAGCTGCGTGCAGCCAGCCAGCTGGCGAAGTACGCTGGGAGCTCCACAGCTGTGAGCAGGAAGTAGTTCAGGAAGGGGTTGCCATACAAAGTGGACATGCTGAAGGACAAGCCAAAGTAGCTGGCGCTCATAGAAAACCTGCAAAGAAAGAAGTGGACTCAAACTCCAAACCCGTTTGATTGTAATTGATTTTTAGATTTCTTTCGGTTTTTAAAATTGTTGTCAATCTTCTCAATAGAAGAAGCTTTGATTTGACAAAGGTTATCTCCTCGGGTGGTGTGATCTTAAACAAAATGGTTTTGCACATAAAATAGTGTTGCAGTTCACCAAATTAGCCACAGCTTCAGTGTTATATGCCGGATGTTTGCAGTCTTCAGCAGGTCCAGGAAGCTGACAGACTCTGCTTGATGCGTCACTGCTTTTTCAGCCTGCAGAGAGAAGGAGAGAAACATCAAAACACCACCTACTAATTTGGCGCCAGATTCATTTTGAGGGAGGGAGTTGGGGCTTGTGGGGTTTTACGTCACCTCTTTGAATGTCAGGGGCTCACACTTGTTCAATTGATATGATGGCGCCTGTCAATCAATTCAGTGGGTTTGCAGCAATTTGTCCGGAAGTAAACAGTAAACACCCCTTACTTACCTGGAGGACAACGTTTTTGGGTTCACCGTGCGCTGCGGTCATAGAGATTTGGTGGAAAGTAATCACAAAACAACAACAAAACTTAAAAGTTGTCATTGGGGAACATGCAGAAGGCAGCTTTACAGAGCATTTAGATGGCGGAATGGACTTTATTCCATTTGCAAAACTGGAGTCTGGAAAAATGCCTGCAGCATCAGGAACAGCTGAATACAGAGATGGATGGTATTAAAACACCGAGTCTGTATGAAGGTTTTGACGTCATTACGTCATTGGTGTGAACGCACCACTAGCGGGTGAAACAGTTGTCCAACCGGGTGATCTGTCAGCTCTTCAGTTCGCCAAACCACACACCCACACACAAAGGTCATAAATAGTGCAGCCTGTGTAAATGTCTGGCGGGGCCAGCGGACGGGCAGGGCCCTAAAATAGCCCCCTATACCCCCAGTTCCGGCACCTATGTACGCCAGCGAGGTTCAGCTGGTAGTTCCTACCTTAGGAGGGAGGAAAATGACTGGAGGAGCCTCCATTCGGTTCTCCAGAGCCGCTGACCTCAGCAGAAGCTCGGCCTCCTGCAAGCGGCCCTGAGACAGCAGCCAGCGAGGAGACTCTGGAACCAGCCTGGTCAACATGGAGACACGCAATCAGGGACGTAGACTCAGTTCCCAAAAGCTCCCAAAAAGAAGGCCCTCCACATTTTAACACCAAAACCAGGAGCTTAATTATGGAGTGAGCTCACTCCACAACTATACTAAATGTCACTTCTTTCAGCTGAGTGAGACAATATTGCGCTATGTTTGTTTATCAGCAAGTACAAGAGCTACAGTTGAAAGTAGCAAATGTGTTACAGTTCTGGGCGAGAACAGTTGTGTCACACCACTGTTTATTTTGCACTGTGATGCAAGTTCACCTTCCCTGGAGGAGATTATGCTTCCTTATCAGTCGGTCACTGCAGCATTGCATCCCTTTTTCTGTAAGTCTCGGCGTAAAGATGCGGACTGCGAAACATCAACGGTGCAGTGAGACTATCTTACCACCAGAGGGGGATGCAAGCCAAACCAGGCACAGCCATGATGAGCGACATGTGTCTCCAGCTCCTGACCAGGTATGCGGTTCCTGGCAGCAGCATCATGGAGAATGCATAGACGAAAGGCTGGCCCAGACTGGAGAAGAGGATTCTGCTGGGGCCCACCAGGATTTCTGAGCCTGTGGAGAAAACACTGACATTTTATTGTGTCTGATATCTGTTTCTAGCTCAAATGATAAGTTGTGACCATTTCTAACATCCAGAATGCATTATATATGCTAATAAATTACAAGGTGATAAAAGAAATCAACATAGATTTAATGTGAAATGTGATCATTTAAAGGGAACCTATTATGCAAATTTCACTTTTTACATGTTTTTATTTTGGGTCTCAACTGCTTCTAAAAATAGCCATGCAGCCATTTTTTGCTACATGCAAATGGTTTTTGGTGTCTGGAAAAATGAGCTGTTTCAAAAACTACCTGAATGTTGAGCCCTACTGAATGGGCACTGCACCGTTACCTAGCAACCCTGGTCAAGTCCACCTAACCAACCTAAACAGATCTCCAGCAAGTTTGGTCAGCTGGATTTAACCACTGCACGCGCCGAACAATGGCTGGTGGGAAGGGAGAAGTGTTTTGTTGTTTACTTGTCATCCAGACGCCACTTGCTGCATTCTTGCTTGTTGTGGAGGAGGCTCCACTTCTGCTTTTCAAATTTGCACGGCTGTATAAATGTGCATCTGTTTGCAGTCATTTTGAAGTGTGGGTGTAAATATTGAGTTTGGGGTGTGGCCAGCAGCAGCTCACATAGATTTAAAGTGACAAGAGGCCCTAAAACAACTCATTCTAAGATGAAAGTCATGAACATGTTTCGCTTAGCCTATTCAATGAAGCGTAACAGGTCACCTTGAACAAACCAATGAGGTTTTCTGATTTGAGTGGCCATGAACACAGCATTAGGATATGGTGAGAGCAAAGATCCACAAAGAAACATACCCAGCACAAACACGACGATGTAGCAGGCGATCTGACCCAGGCCCAGCATGAAAAAGAGAACAGTGAAGACAGGCCAGGATGGAGCGAGAGCCACAGCACTGCTGAAGATGCTGAGGACGGCGATGGACCCGAACAGGACGGGCTTCCTGCCAAACCTGCAGCGCCAGAGCAGAGAAGGACTCGGGCGTAAATGCAACAGACACAGTCATGGAAAAAAGGAAAGATCCTGATCATCGTCATTCAACCTCAACTGCTGATTGTGTTTATGGGTTAAATGTAAATCATAGGGCTGTTTGTGCTAAAGAAAATCAAACAGGAGCTATTTAAAAAGCGAAACTATCCTAAACAAAATGCTACTTTTAATCATCTGGATGATTCAACCTTTGACCTCGAGTTGAATTTGAGTCAAATCTTTTATGATATTATGATGTATTTTTTGGAAACACCTAAAATTGTGAATTTTGCTGATAAACCAAAAGTGCAGCTGTGTATTTTATAATTATTATTTAACCAATACAGGCTCAAAATTTAGGGACGTGTGAGAAACACAGACTCTCTATACTGCATTCATAGGTTTTACTCAGTTAATCAAATGCACTGTATAAATGTTTCTGTTCACACTATGATAAGGAAAGCCAAACATTAGCAATAATCTGTTTGAAAATATTTTTTAATGCTAATTAGAAGCAGTTTGGAGTCCATCATTTCAAGAAAATGACTCTGATAAAGGAAGCAGGTCATCACCAGATGTTTGACGATACTGAACAGGCAAAAAACTAAATTTAATCGCCATTACTAGCTTAGATTATTATAAGATATTAATAGATTTGTTACATTTCTGTACAAGACTGAAACATGCAATCAAAAAGCATGGCAATTCTATAACTAGACTGCTTAGGAATGATTCCAATTTGTAAATCATTTATGTTTTTGGGGACAGGGAGATACGTCATTTTGCAAAGATTAAATGAAGAGACGGAGAGTCACCGGTCAGAGATTAGTCCGGAGACAAAACATCCAGAAAGTCCTCCCAGAAAGTAGACGAGAGAGGTCAGAGGCTGTTTCCACTGTTCGCTGCACACCAGGTCGAACTGGGAGGAAAACACGAAGCAAACGTTTAACTTAAACCCCCAACAAACAAAAGATACAACCAGCTTCAATCTTTCGGTTCCGTTCCTCTTAACCAGTTCACCCAGTTAGAGCTTCTTGTTCCTCTGACGGTTTTCTTAATGAAGCTCCGTCAATCTTTCTATCTACCTCTGATTTTTGTGTCAAAAGTCAGTTTCAGATGTTTCAGATGTTTCAAAAGCACAAACTGTCACACATTGTACTGCTCAGAGAAAAAGAAATTCAAAAAGTTTTTTTTTTTTTTTTCTCTTTTTAAACCATGAGGCGTGTTTAAATTATAATATTATGCTCAAAATGCAGTCAATGACTGTGGGGAAAGGTCACGACCTTGCAGTGATTTATGAGTAAGAATCAATTCAGTCTGAACATGAAGAACCAGTTACTGTGTGTTACTGCCATGCTGAAATAACCATTAACTCCGTGCTGCTTTTTCATTACAAACAGAGAGTGATAATACCTCCGTGACCACAGTGGACTGGAAGTACTCCGTACTGTAGGTCCACCCATCTCTACAGCCCTCCCGCTTCAGGTTTGACAGAAGAGCCTCTGGCCTTGATCCCGACACAGACTGGTTCTGCAACCAGTTTGGACTGGCTCCCATTGCAGACAGGTTCCTAACCAGGTCCAGCTCGTACCGGCTGCAGCTGCTTCTCTCCGGCTGCCCGGCCACCTGCTAACCAGGAAGCAATGTAATTGCAGTTCCACAATTTATTTTTTCTGCTACAGAGCACAGGGCAGCTGTGGAGCAGAGCGCATCAGGTCAGGAAGGGGATCTGTACCGAACGATGAAACCTTCCACCGTATTATTCACATTTGTGTGTATTTTATGTCTGACAGTACGTGCTTACATGTCAGACTCCATCATGTTTAGACTCTGTAGAATACACACTCTCTATTCTGTGGCTTTTGATGTTTCTCAACATTTGTCTTAACATATTTGACAACCGCTATCATTTGTTTGTTTTTATTTCTTGTTCATAAATGATAACTGCTATTAAGTGTGCATTTGAGAGAAAGCATTCCTGTTTTTATACACACAACAAACAGAGGAAATAGCTTTATATCCTCAAAGACCAGCGATGTGTGAGCTCAGCAGACTGAGCAGAAAAAAGAAATGCCATCAACTGAATGCTGGTGGCGATTATGTGAGAACACACTGCACAACTAAACGTTTTCACTCAGCAAGTGAAAGTGAAAAGAAAGCTAATTACATCAAATTATTTTACTGTTTTATTTTCATATTGTAACAAATTAGCATAGTAAACTCTCTGGAATGTCACCCAACTCCTGAAACATAAGTTTTGGGCTAATTAGTTAATCAACCATCAATTGCAATCAGGGAAACATTGAAACATTCAGGGCAGTGGTTGAAACACACTGCTCTAAATTGTCATTCGGTATGTGTGTGTGTGCGTGGGGGTGTGTGTGTGTGTGCATGGCTATTTTTTTCCTCTGTGTCCCTGTGACGGACAGGCGACTTGTCCAGGCCGTACCTCGTCTCTTGCCCAGAGATTTCATGAGACAGAAATCAAATAAATGTCTATTTGCACACAGACCTTATGATAATTTTATAATCTGGAATGAAATGTATTTATCCTAAAATAAATAAGTTGATATTTGCAATTTGATTGCTTCGCTCATATGTTGATTCTGCAGTTTTAAGAATCCCTTATTAGATCAAAATCTTGAGTTTGTGTTAATTCACATAATTTTTTTTTTTTAATCCGCTACTTATGTAAAATTAGATGAGTTAATGAATTTATGTAGTTGTTACAACCCAGTCGTCTGATTCCTCCAACCTCTTCTGATTCCTCCAAGGGGTTGGAGGAATCAGCTCTACTTTTGGCCTCTGCTACTCCTGAATAAAAATGTGACTCTTTGTGTGCTTAGTCGCTACTGCATTTCTTATTCCTCTGCTATTTGTTGCATCCAGCATTATCTTGAACTGCTACAGCTTTTGCCTCGTGCAACAATATATTATGATGGAAACTGATGGTAAAGGTTATGTGAGGGCAAATAGTTAAAACAAATGGAGAATAGCAGCTCAGTTCGTTATTCACACCTGCAGAGATGCGAGCAATTTACTTACACAACATCATAAACAATAAAGATAAACGTAAACTTCCACATTCTATAACAGCTGAAGTGCTTTGCCAAAGTGATTGCATTCACTGGCTCAGATTCAGAATACCTCCGCTGGGATGCTGGCCTGGATCCACTCCTGGCTCAGGTTACTGTGGGCAGGGATGTCACAGTGGTGTGGAGGGCTGGCCAGCAAGAAGATGACAGACAGGATGTTGTATCCACATGGAACGCAGGTGAGACAAAGAACAAAGAAGATTCTCCTCTGGAACGGACCCCAGCTCCCCAGAAACAAGACGGACTCCTCGTAATCCTGCATTTTCCTTATTTAAGCCCCAAAAAAACTTCAGTTTCCTCTACTGGTTATGATACAGGGGTCAGGGAGGCACTCTGTCTGGAGACTGTAAACACTCGCACTTTAGCTACTTGCACATAATTTTCCCATAATGTACTACGCCTACAATATCAAGCACATAAATCTTACATCAGTGCTCTGGCTGCTGCAGTGTCAAGAGTCTTTGTGCTGCTCCACGTCGCCTTTATTCCACAAGTGAGAGAAAAACTCCTCCTCTCATCCAGCCCCTCACATCCGCCTCTCTTTAAAAAGTATGATTTCACCCTCAAAATACAGCGTCACAGCAGCTCAACAGAAACTGTGTCTGAAAAAGTTTTATCCCAGGATCCTCCGGAACAACAAAAGGGGACAGCAGTGACTTTGTAACCAAACGTATCTTCATTTAATCTGAGGAACATTTGAAATAATGAAAATAATAATAAAAAAAAAAAAAACACAAAACATTTCAAACAAGTTGTTTATGAAAGCTGAATTTTATCAGAGAAGGAGGGAAAAGAGGTGATATTTTCTGACCAATTTGAAACAATCAGCTGATGCCAGGTTGGCTTGAGATGCTGTTTAGTGCAGTGATGTCAAATGACTTGTTTGACTTTATCTGCTCATGTTCTAATATATGTGCAAAAAATAAATAAATAAATATTCCAAACTGTTTTACATTGCTTAATAATAAAAGGTTCAAATGAACTAGTTTGGACTTCTAGAAATGTTCTATCGTGAAAGGAAACTCTTAATATTACATAATAATAAAAACAAGATTATCGTCTTTTTTTTTTTTCAGCTAAAAATCTGAAAAGTGTTGCTTGCGTTTGTATCCGACTCAAACTTTTGCCCATTCTTTGTTGCGAATTCGCTCAAACTCAATCCGATTGGATGGAGAGCATCTCTAGCCAAAGCCGGATTTATATCTGGGATCTTTTCCACACCATCCTAACAAATTAATATGTTTTCTTCTAAAGCTATTAACTTTGACAAGCTTCTGAGTTCCTCTGGGAAAAAAAAAAAAAACCTCAATCCAGCATGATGCCGCCACCACCGTGCTTCACCACTGGGATGGTGTGTTCAGGACGCAGCGCTTTACATGTTGGCCAAAAATCTGACAAGCTCGCCTTCCTCCACATGTCTGAGAATTATACTTCAGCTTTAACACAACTTACATTCAGGTGATCACTAGTGAAATTTGGGCCTTTCTAATGCAAACAATATGAAACAACCATAATGCAATCATTACATTCCTGCTTTGATCTGACTTATAACTGAACTTGTTTTTTGTCTTGATCTCTAATCTCGGGTCAGTTATTGCTGGTCTGAAGCCTGAATGAGTGACGTGTTGATCAGGTTTGACACTACCTGACATGGTCATAGTTTAACTGGACTTACTGTATAACACAAAGCACGAGTTGCAAAGAGTGCATAAATTATCAAGCCAATTAGACAAAATGTCCAGTTTTCTGGGCCTGTCCTCAACAGGAGCAGTTTGCTCAGGTTTTTCTGCTGTTAGCTCTCAGTGCAAAGCACTTACACCTTAAGTTGTATTCTACTTTATTACATTTCAGTCTAGATTTGTTTCATTTAGTTGAAAAGCTAGGAAAATATGAGCAGGTAACGATGCAAAGTGTATGACTCGTGTTTATTTTCTTTTTACAAGGTCGGGCTGCATATTCTGAATTACAAGAAGAGGGGGCAGAGGAGAGAGCGACTTCCTACCAGGGCCGGCGTTGTTGTCCTCCCAAGGTCAAGAGTGAAACATGTCGGTACAACGGACTGATTCAGAGAAAGCGCTACTTTGTCGTTTAAGAAAACGACAGGGAGTAGCCGTTCTTCCAGGCATGTTCAAATGTAAAGTTTTGCTTATCTTTCTGCCACACTTATTGCAGCTGCAGGAATACTTATGCGCCTTGAGGTTTCCCACAAGGGAAGTAAAAACACACCAATATCAGGCCGGAATAATGGGACGGAGTTTCAGTGTCGTATTTGACGATGTGTGGATTAGAGATCATCAACGTAAAATTCAAACTCGACTCCAATTTCGTTTGTTTAAACACCAGATTTAAAAAAAAAAAAATCAGAGGACACATTTCAACCAAACCTCAAGCTACCCAGCAATCCACTAATAGCTCAGTTTCTTTTTATTTTTTTTGTTTCTTAAAAACAGTCTTTTGATTCTGAGCGATCATTAAAGAAACACGATCTCTGAATGCTGCTCACTTATTTTTAATGAAAACAAAAATTTACAGAAAGAAGTGTGACACTTGACAAATTTTACATTTGCATATCTTCTATTTCATAATTTCGCATTAAAAAAACAAGTCCAAAGGAAATAAATACTGTACATAGAGAGAAGTCGATAAGTCTGCAAATAGGATTTTTTAAAAATACATTTGAAGAATAAATTCAAAGCTAAAATCTGGTTGATGCATATTTTACAGCATGTGTTTTTTGTCTCTGTCTGCAGGTTTATCCTTTCGGTTCAGGACATTTTGCACAGCAGCGTGTGAATGACTTCTGAAGTGGGACTGAAAACCTCCGTCCAAGTTGTGCAATGAAATGCAGTCGTCCTGATCTCCTCTTTCAACTCTTATGTAACTATATGCTTTTTTTCCAATGCCTTTCATTTAGATAAACTTTTATTTTTAGAAGAAATATAAAATAATTATGTCAGCTTTGTTAAAAATCACACATAAACAAACATTATCAGCTCCGCCAGTGCATCTCTACTAACCTCACACCAGTTTTGGAACCTGGCTCCAGCATCCGGCCCCCTGCAGATCCCAGTACTGCTGATGAAGATGGCGAAGGAGAGTAGAAAAAGCGGCAGCTCGTACGTATGTTATTGCGTTACGGCGACATCGTCGGACACAGGAGGCAGATGATGACGTGAGTTTCACTTTCGGCCCAGGTCTGGCTGGGCGTCTTCTTGAATGCGCCCGTCACATGGATGAGAGTCACACAGGGTGCATAGATAAACACACGCGAGTCTTTCTACCTGTCAGGTCAACACTGGAAGACTGGGATGCTTCAAGTCGTTCAGCAGAAAGAAAGCAAAACGTGGTGAAGGATTTGAAACCGCAGAAAGAAACACCTCCAAGACATTCCCACTGGCTCATTTCTTCACTTCAGACTTTCTGCTCAGATAATTTGAAGTTAGTTTAGAAATAAGACAAATAGATGCATTAAGTGCACCTTTTTGACAACAAAGCTTTTCAGGACAAAGAAGAAGAAGAAGAATAGTTACTGATGCATTAGTTTTACCCATTTCTATAAATTTTAGTCTGAGTAGATTTTCCGAAACAATGGACATTTTCATCAACATGAAGGCAAAAGGAAAAGTCTTTTTTGTCTCTTGCTTAGGTTTTTATGAAAGATTTAAAACAATGTAATGATGAAGCAAGAAGACAGTTTGATATTTAAAACAATAGGAATTGATTTTCTCTGATTGAAAAAAGAATTTCTGCATAAATACATACCGAGAAGAAACATTCCCATTTCCAGGTGTTATAAATTAGAACGTTTCCAATCAATATGCTACATAAGAGCTAATAATTAATAGTTTAATTTTAAAGATCCAAGTCTCTTTATATATATATATATATATATATATATATATATATATATATATATATATATATATATATAAATATTCCAATTTTTACCATCATAAAAAACTAATATTTTAGTTTAAGATTTAAATCTAGCAACAACCAACTGAGAATTGAGAAATGGTCAATTCTGGGTCTAGTCAAAGCCCACATCTTGCTGCTTGATCTTGATTCAGTGCAGTCTCTATGACAACCAGTAGAAGTGTGCATGAAAAAAAAAAATCTGAATGAGATAAGAAAAAAAATGCACTGAAACTGTTTTACTATGTGACTGACATCTGCTCAGTAGGGAGGGGGAGCCGATATTTGGTTGTTTTACTTAAAGTAAAGAAAAAAAGAAATAATTCCTCGGTATTTATATATATATTAAGCCACATGAGGCATGAGAAGATGGCAGTAGTCTTTTTCTGTGTGTTTTTTGTTTTGTGACATCTTGTTAGTGCTGGTTTGCTTCTACAGTGGGAGGAAGAACAGTTCCTACATCCTCTGCTTTTTTTACCGAGTAAGAGGAGGCAGATTATCTGCCTGCTAAACAACCAATACAATGTTTTCACCCCCCTTTCTGACATTTGGATTAAATCTGGAGCTGCACATATGTCTCTTCTCCCGGCCAGTACCGATTTCTGCACATTTTTGGTTTTTCTTGTTTGTCACTTTGACAAATTTCGCTTTTCCTTTTAAGGACTACTTCACAAAAACAAATATGTGCTCCTAGACCTTTCATCGAGGTAGACGTCTTAAATCAAACGGAAAAAAAAAGAAACTGAAAGAGGATCCACATTTAGTAATCCAACTATTTGCCTCCAATATTTGTCTGGTTTTACCAAAACAAAACAAAAAGAAATCCCTCAACATGCGCGCTTTTAGTTTATGTTTTGTACATGGAAACTAGTTGGAATCCTTCGTACTGATGCATTTAATGATTGAGGGAAAAAATTAAGCTTTTTAAAAAGTCTAATCCAGTAAAAATAAAATAAAAATGTTTCATATTTTTGTTAAATGGGCACCGGATGTGGAACACCACAATGATTTAAGAAATGAGCTGCAGCCTCTATTTTTTTTTCCAGTCTTGAACCCATTTCCTGTAACTCTTATTGCTTTCTATACGGCGCTGAATGGGTCTTCATGAATATTCCACAACTGCATACATTTATCCTGTTTTCCAGTATGTCTGGGAGCTTTGCTAGTCACTGGTTCTGTTCAGGTGGACCCCAGCGGGTCAGTGAATTCAATGGCACCCTCTCCCTGGTGCTGGATGGAACCAGAGGGTCCTTGATAAGAAAACAGGACATCTCCATCCTCTTCATGTCTCTGTAGGAAGATTCAGTCAAGTAGGAAAGCTGCAGCAACAGCTGAAGCTCCAGCACAGAGCGGGCTAGGGGTCAAAGGTTGTGGGCTTGACTCCCCGCCGCTCCCGCGGACATCAGTAGGGCGCGAAGAGAATTGATCCTTGGTTGGTTCTGATGGGTCCGGGAGCGGGACGCAGGAAGGAGGCGGTGAAGAGGGGCGAGGACGACGGAGGGCGAGGGTGGAGGGAGATGGCGGGGGTGAGGGGTGAGGAGGTGTGCGAGAGGAGGGGGGAGGAGGACATGGAGGCAGGAGGAAGGGAAATGGAAGGAGGGAGAGGCGAGGAAGTGGAAGTGAAAGGAGAGGAAAGAAAGGAAGGAGGTAGAGAAGGCTTCGCCAGCTCCTTCTGAGGAGACCAGGAGACGAGTGATAACGGAGGGAGAGGAAAAGGAAAATGATCAAATCCAGTAGGTGAAATAAAAAAAAAAAAAATAAGATAAGAAAATAGAGGGGAAATGAAATGACAGCACACATAAAAAGAAATAAGATTAAATAAAACGACAAGGAAAATCAAAGAGGGAACAGAAGAAGGAAAAACAAGCAAGACAGAAGAATATGGGAAATGAGCAGTGGAGAGAAGATGAAAGGAAAAAAAAATTAATTTAGATTAGAAAAATGAAGAATCAGAGACAGAAAGGCCAGGAGTGGAGCAAATGAAAGACAAAACATGGAGACAACAAGGAGAAAAGGCACAAGGGAAAAAAGAAAATATGAAGACAAAGTTAAGCAAATGTTCTTGAGGTAGTTTGTGACTTTCTGTCCTATTGGTGAATTTCTCCATTGTAAGTTGAGCAGAAAGCTGGAAGGAGACACTCACAGTGAGCGAGTCGCGCTGCTGCTTGTTGTAAGGGCTGTATTTTGGCTTGCTGGGTTTTCCTGCCACCCTGTCCTTGTGTCTTCTGCTGGAGATGTGCTGCAACATCAACAACATAAACAAATCAGACTTTAAGCTTTACCGCTTTTTCCATCTTCAGGTTTTAGCTGTTATAGCAATCTGTAATCTGCAAATAGTTGATGGTGGTGAAGTGATATTTCTTAAAGAACTGGTCTGTGAGAGCAAGAGGTAACACTGGCTTATTTTAGTTGGCTCAGGAGGAAGAACGTGTGGTTCTGGTGGGGAAAAAAAAGGTTCTAGATCTCAAATGTAAAACACATCTCTAAACCCTGGAGACCTGCCTATAATTTAAGTACAACTTTCCAAATAAACTGATTGTTTTTGCACATAGTAAATTAAACATCTTTGCACGTATGATGCACATACATTTAAGTATGATGAATATCAGCAACAGGCACAATCTTCTGCAACAGTGATGAAACAATTTCTTTAGATTGTATTTGAATGTGGATTTCTACATTGGTTTCTGTCCAATTCATCCTCCTCCAAAGCGTTTCACACTTCACCAAAAGCATGCTAAATGGATACAGTTCTCACTCTGACCACTAGATGGTGGCAAGGAGACACTAGTGATACCAGTTGGTTCAATAAAGCATCAGCAGGCACTTCTGAAGGAGATTCGTGTTAATGGTCTGGAAAGGTTTTGTTTGCCAAAATACTAAACATAAACACTGTCAGGAAAATTGGGACTTATATGCAGTATTGTATGTTTTAATGCCTCCATAATTAATCAGAAACCATCCAGAGTAAGCACTGGAGGTGCAAAAAGGGAAATGGGTTGGGGAGAAATGAGAACATGTGGAAAGGATGTGGGAGAGCAAATTGGCAAAGGGAAGTGTTTGTCCTGGAGTTGCCTGAAAACAATAAAATAAATAAATAACAGAGATCAAGAGGCATTTGACTTTCGTTTACCTGTTTGAGTTGGATCTCAGAGTTGACATGGACGTCACAGATCTGGCAGTGGAAGGTTTTGTTCTGCAGGCCGGAGCCCTTCAGGGCCGAGCTGCTGCCGTTCTTCAGTTTGGCCCCAGGTCGGGGGTAAGCTTTGATCGGCCCCGCACCGCTGCGCGCCTCCAGCATCGTTTTGTGCTTTGAACCTGGGATGCATTAGAAAACATTACATGAGGCATAAAGCATTGAGTCAAAAAGACTCAAAGGTAGAAGAGTCTCAGAGCTTTGGCTTGAGATGCCTCTCCACCTCCGAGTCAGGACAAAATTAGAGAAAAGGGTTTTTAAATATTCAGAGCGTATTTCCTGGAGTAATTTACAAAAATAAGCTGAACTTGTCAGAACTGTTAATCCTTGAAAAAAAAAAGAAATTCAGTCAGCATGGCGGTTTTAGATAGTCTTCCTGTTCTCATCGGTTTTTACCACAGAGTTTGTTTGCTCACTTTTTTACAATTAGTACCATAAACTTTTTTTCCCCCCATGTTTTAAAGTGACAGAACAATGCAAAGTTGCGCCTCCTACGTTAAGAGGAAGGAAAAATTACAAAATGCTTTCTGAAAACTGTGGTGTGCGTTAATATCAGAGTGAATCCACAGGTTTGGTGAAAGATTAAGAAGTTTGTCAGAGAGCATCAGAGAAACAAAAATACTGAAGGAAAATCTGTTGGACTGCTAGTGAAGACTGAGGTGGACGATCACCTTTCAGCGCCTTTCAACAATATACTCACAGACAGAGTTACAATGGAAAAGTTTATATCAAATCAATCAATCAATCAAGTTTATTTGTACAGCACATTTCAGCATCAAGGCGATTTAAAGTGCTTTACACCATAAAAACTCAAAAATAAAAAGGCATAGGACACACATCAACAAATTAAACATTACATTTTACCAAGTGTCGTAAAACATCGTGATGTTGGTTAATGTTTTATTTATTATGGTTCAACAGCAGCAGATCTCTAATGTATTGTTTTGCTAAGCGGTTCCATGATTTTTAAACCGACAGCAGTATTTTGAAGTCCAGCATTCTGGAATCGTGTTTTAGAATGTCCCAGTCAAAGTCCGGACATAAATCCAAAATTATTCCTGTCTTTAAATGGTCAAAGCAAGTGGGGGCGTTCCCTGAAATACGTGTTTGGATTTATTCTGCGTTACTTTTGTGAATCAAAGAAGTTTGAACTTGAAAATATTACGAAGTGGTGTACTTATGTAAGCCCGGCCTGTAAAGGTGAGACGATAACTACTCAAAGGCTTCAACAAAAATTGTTTTAAGTGTTTGTTTTAACGTTGTTTTAAGTGTGTGTCAATGAATGTGGAAAAAGGCTAAAGAGATAAATATTGACCCATGTGACTCATCTTTACTCCAAAGTGAAACCAAACATGCAAAAGTACCAAAAGCCTGATATAAATATTTACATTTTCACCCATTCTTGACCTTACCTGCATTATGAGCCTCCAGCTGAGACAGAGAGTTGACGGCGACTTTACACAGAGAGCAGTACAGGAGCTTCTTCGCCTTCTCCTCCTCGGACTCCGCTGAGAGAGGAGCATCCTGGGAGGACGAGGAGGTGGTTGCGGAGCGACTGAAGATGGGGGGCAAGAATTTGAAGAGGAGGAGGAGGAGGATGAGGAAGACGAAGAGAGGCCGGGGGCTGGAAGGGCGGAGGGCGGGCTGGACGACGGAGGCTCGCTGCCAGCTCTGCTAAAGGAGGGAGACGAGGAAAGAGGGGAGGTGGAGGACGGGAGGCGCGGCTTAACGGAGGACAGGGACTCCGGGGGGATGGAGAACAGTTCTGCAGAGCAGAGAGGATGACAGGGAGGAAGAGTTAAAGTCAAATAAAAAGTTTGAGCGTTCGGATCAGTAATCTGTCTGGGAGATAAACGCCACCTGTGCCCTGACTGTTGCGCTGTTAGCAGGGAGCGGATGGGCCGGACCAGCAGCACCGCAGCTGTTCCCGTTGGTCTCCGGTGTGACTGACAACTTGGCTTTGGCCTTGTTCTCCTGAGACTTCAGCTTCTTGGCATGACGGCTGCCTCTGTAATGAGCTTCCGCCTGCGACTGAAAACGTACAAACAACAAGAGCTCAGCTTTATTTCTGCTCTGACTCGTTTTTCCTCCTGTTGTTCGGCTCTCACTCCTGTTTCTTGCCTCGTCACTCTCTTCTTCGTTCATATTTACACAAAGCACTCTTTTACTTTTCCAGAGCAAACGGCCAGACAGTTTCAGAGCTGAGGCTACTTCGCTTGCAAAATAAAGGAAGTGGAATAAAAAATATTGACCTGCCCGTATGCTTCTCTACTGAAAAAACATAACATGTAATTACAATGCTTCAACTAATGCTCCAAACTACCGCTTTCAGACAACATTTTTTCCTGACTTCCTCCTCTTCATCGGACGAGCTAACCAGTGAATCCTTACCACATGAGCCCACGTTGAAGCAGCTTTTACTGCTTTTGTAACAAGCAGTTATTGTGTGAAGTTAAGGTCCAGATAAGGTGCTGATCCTATTTTACAATTACATTTTACGCTTATATGTCTCATCTTTGGATATGAAAATGAACTATTGCGTGGACAGTATAAAACTTGTCCTGTATCCAAAGCCTCGACGAAGGAGAAGTTAAAAAGCGATGACACATGACCTTTAAGGATTTTTACATTGACATTATGCATCTCCTTTCTGCTGCCGCTTACGCCGAACCCAGAGGTTCTGCATTCTTTCTAATTAGACACCAGAGGGCGCACACACACAGGTAGAAAAAAAAAGACTGTTAATTCTTTAAATGTCCCATGTTAATTTGCTGTGTTTGCTTCAGTGCACATTTTAAATGTGTTAATGTGTGATCTCAGTCCAAAGGGTCAAGTCTCCACACAGAGAAGGTTATTTTTGCAGCAGGAGCAAAGCTCAAGCCATAAATCTCAGGAACACAAGGACAACCCGGATAATCAATTTAGTTCTTATTAATGGCATCCAACCACACACCCCAGCCAGTACAATGAATCCACATTTTAGCTGCCTTTGCTGCAAACTGGGATTCTAACTGGGTCTGCATGGCAGATGTAGCATGAGAAGCACATTAGCAATGGCATCAAAGCAGCTGGAAGATTTCAGGCACAGCACTAAATAAGGCTTACCAGGGATACTGACGCTCTCAAAGCATTATCCCTGTTATAATACGCATACAAAAACCAAGCCCATCTCCTGGAAGCAGAGGCTTCGGGTGAGGTTTGTAGGGCTTTACCAAAAGCAGCTGTCAACACTGGGTCATCAGAGCATCAGGCATATGAAACGACGAGTTTCTAAATCTAGTTTAGAGTCTCTAATCTCCAACTTGTTCGAGACAAATGCTCTTTGTCAGCAAAAACAGGCTCCCAAAGAAGCTTTCTGCATTTTACGGCACAAATCTTGAAAGAAACCATTACAAAGGTTTGCTTTTGTTCTCATCTAACGGCGGCGATTCGAACCCCGCTGCTGTTCGTCTCGGTCGTTGTGTCCTTCGGCCTTCTGGCGGTGGTCAGAGGGACCAGTGGTTCCTGTCTGCCAGTCGACTCCACACCAGTTGTGGCTACAATGTAGCTCACGACTATCAGTGTGTGTGAATGGTGGATGAATGACTGAATGTAGTGCAACTCACTTTAGGGGTCACGTGGACCAAATAAAGCCTCTAAATGTCATCCACCATTTAACTAGAGCTCTTGGTAGCACTTTGTTTGAAGGGGTGTGCGTAAGACTGTCATAAACATGACATAACAGCTGTTATGAACATGAAGGAGTCTTCATGATGTTCATGACTGTTGTCCTGAAGTGTCATTCGGTAAATAATGACACCTTTAACACAAAGTTGACACTATTAACGGACCTTTGCATTAAAAGCGTCATTACGGCAACAATCTTAAACCTTCATGGAACATGAAAACTCCTTCATGTTCAAGACACCTGCTATGTCAGCTGCAATGTTTGTGGGAAACTGCAAAAACGACATCTTGTCAATTTCTTTCAACAATGACCTTTGACCAATTCGTCCACCTGAGTTTTGGTCTCTGCAGCTCTTCAAGAGCTTCTTGGCTGCCTTTCTGATAAACGCTGTGTTTTACGATGGACGGCCATGTCTTGATAGGTTTGCGGTCATCCGTTTTCAGATTTCAGACTGGATAGTGTTCATTGAAATGTCTAAAGCTTCTGATGATGCTTCATAAACTTGGTGCTTAAAATTTCCCCACAACTTTATCTCAGACGTGTCCGTTGTGCTCCTTGTCATTTGGCTGCAGTGAACTTTATTTGAGCGGTAAAATGGGGAAAAGATAAGCACGTACGTCACACTTTCAAAGTTTGCTGAGGTGAAAATTGGGTAAACCATTAATCTTACTATTCATAATTAGGCATTACTTTATGTGATCTAAAAGTGACAGGAAACAGGAAAATCAAAACTCTCCAGGTGACCACTTTTCTGAAAGTGTCGGTTGTTTTAATAATGTTTTTCCTGTCTGCTGTAGGAGTGATGTGTTGCTCACTATGACGCTACTCTTGATGCCTCCATGGACGATCTAGCTTGTTACTCAGCTCGTTAGAATGAGTTAATGCTCCTTGTTTACTCCCTCCTTATCAGCAGTAATTCCTCTATTCATGTTCGCTCATGAATAATTTTACCGGCTCATGGATTAGTCATGTTTGATGGACGTGTCGGTAATGAGGCAGCTCATTAAGCTCTCAGCAGTCATGAAATCGCTCAGTGTCATTTACACAGTGCTGTGTTAATACAGTGCAGAGGAGTGCCGCTTACACCTGATTATACACACAGGAAGCGTCTAAAAACAAACCCAGAGGAGAGCTTCTTCTGCGGTACATTCATTTCTCGATTTAAAGTAAATGTCCAAATACACAGTCGAAACCAGAAGTTTACGTACACAGATGCAGTTTTTTTTGTGTGTTTTTTTTTGCCTTGCTGTCAGAAGTTAAATCAGACCAAACTTGTTTCGTTTAAGCCAGTTAGAATTACAAAAATTATTTCCATTTCCACAATGATTATCGTCTCTTTAAAGCTGCAGTAGGTAACTTTTATAAAGCTGCATTCTTTACATATTTGCTAAAACTGTTGGTATGTCATGAATGTGAGACGGATAATATGTGGCTCCTCTCAGAAATACATGAAGAGTGTCTCAGAGGAATGGGGAGGGATCTTAAAAACACTTCCTGAGTTTCCTGTGAAAACAGGAAAGGTCAACAAACATCCTTGTGCCAAAGTCCTGACTTTAATCTGGAAATTGGATTAAATTGCACAAATTGTTAATTAGCTCCCCAGTGCGTTATCTCACTGTTTGCGAAACAAAAGACTCTAAAATCACACGATTGGTTCTCAGATAAAATACATATCAGGTGTTTTGGCTTGGGTATCAGACATTTGTTTAATGCAGAGGTAAGTAGCAACTGGTTACATTTACTTCAGCAACTTTTTGAAAAAAATAAATAAATAAAACAACAGCTTTTTTTTACTTCTGCAAAGCAAACATGCAGACGACCATCACACGTCAAACAAACTCACGTCAGAGTTGAACCTCAGTTGGCAAACGCTGCAAGAGATGACCTGTTTCTTCTTGGGCACCATGGTAACACCAAAGGTGTGATTGATGACAGCTTTCTGCACCGGATCCATCTGCTCCAAAACAAATAGAGGTCAGAGGTCAACAGCTGCAGAGGATTATTTGATGACAGCTCCTTTTATCTCAGTCAGACGGACAGCTGCAACAACAAAATTTGCGTTCGTGCACCGTGTTGAAGTTCGGGAAGAGTCCAACCGGCGACGTCGTCTCCATGGGAAACGGCAGGAATGGTTTCATCATCACCGAGGGACCGGTGGCGCCAATTAGACCCGGCAACGCCCCGCCCACTCCACCGCTCCCACTTCCTGGAGACAAAGATGTTGAAATAGAAGTTTAAAAATAAAAATATTTAACATATTTATTGAATACAATACATTTTGTAGCCAAGTTTGTTTTATTAACGGAAAAGTTGACCTTAGGAAATTTCCAAGATTTTTTCCTCAACAAAAGAGCAGTATTCTCTATCAAATTTTTGTTGGAGTTTTTCTTTGTTTTCGGTGAATTTTCTCAGGCGTGCTCTTCATCCCGTTTGTTGTCTTTCTTTCTGCACACATGCTCCTTATTGGGTAATCAACCCATCTGTCTGGAATTGAGAATGAGCGCCGTGTTGGATGTAGCTACCAATGAGGCTGTCAGTTTATTGGTTTTTTTTTGCATCTACCTCCAAATTGATTTACTGCCAGGTCCGATTCCAAATACTTAAACCAAAGCTGTATCATTTAAGTGCCAGGTATTTTGAAGAGGATATATGGAGTGAATTTAAATAGCCCTTTTATATTTATACTGACCAGTCAACATGCTCTCCACCAGATCTGCATTCATTCAGTCGCACTCATATTTACACATACCCAGATTGGTAAGCTACTTGGGGTAAGGTGCCTTGCCCAGGGGCACATTGACATGTGGCAGCAGGAAGCTGGAATCAAATAATAGCTTTTAGATTTAAAGAGGATTACTCGACCCACTGAGCTACAGTCATCCGTCATTTAAAGAGTCATTTGCAGTCCCACTACATCTTTCATATTCGACAGGTGAATGTGCCACAGTGCCCATGCATCGCTTTTTGGCTGGTTTCCATTCATAGTGCAATTTTTAAGAGCTATTTATTACAGCTATTCCAACTCTAAATTAGACAAGGAAACTCCTTGAAATTGGAATCCCAACCAGGAAAGTTAGAGGGCAGAAATCAGTTTAGTATCCCAGGACAGAAAACGAGGGGAAAGTGGCTGGTACTAACTATTTAACAGCCCTTCTGCTGGTTTGTGTCTCATTAAATCAGTGCTACACATACAGCAGTATTGCACATTAGCCAGAACGTTCCTCTATTTTTAGAGTCAGTTTGCCAGTAATAGCTTAACAATTCGTGAATCCCAATGGTTTTGCGGCTTCCAAGTAGAATGTGCTAAATTCAGGTGTGAAGTCAAGCCTGAATCCAAGCGCCAACTTCTCTGACAAATCAAACCTTCCTTTATTTTAAACATGCACATTGACCTTGAGGTCTGGACTCCGACTTGAAGATCTTTTTGTGCAGTTTTAACACATTCTGGACATTTGAGCACATCGAAACTGCTTGTATTGTTCTGTACGGAGAAACCGATTGACCCAACAGTTATGTTTCAGGCTTATCTTTGAAGTCTCGGCCATTTGGTATTTTTGTTGTGCTTAAAGGAGTGGCTGCCTACTTGAGCAAAATATGGAGCAGAAGCTGAAGTGCGAACCCTAATGTGAGTAGGTGTTACATACAGAGTGCGTTGAGGAGTATGAATCCGATAAGAGATAAGTATGCTTCTTCTATCTGCTACAATCACAGCTTGTAGAAGCCCTGCAGAGAAATCTTTCATAACAACGGGGCGTGGGTGGAAACACGGAGGAAAACTGAATCAGTCCTGACACTGAGTGGGAGGAGGAGGAATATAAATATTGAATTTATATTCAATATTAGGTACAGTCCTCCAACTTAGGTAAACATATCAAATGAAATTTTAAACACATGATTAAACAAAAAATGACCATCTTTTTCTGTTTATCATATATTTATTATATCTCTCTAATATGTACATTACTTGTACATGCTTTACAACCACTTTTAATCAAAATTATAAGACAATTGACCTATTTACCTTCAAAAAAGTCTTTTTAAAATTAAATTTAATCCACTGACAATCTACAAAAGAAGTAACTTGGAAATACCATTTCATGACCTCAATAAGGGATAAAACAATTTACTGGTTTTATCTCTTTAAACGTTTGCCATGATAAAATTACAACATTATATATTACAAATTGAAACTGTATTTGGTACCGTCGCTATCAAAAACCTTTTTAATGTCCATCAAAGACAGTAGCTCTGACTCTTTTCTAGCATTTGGCCATTTAGCAAGATCAGAGGGAATATTTAAACCATCGGAAATAATCAAAGTCTAAATCTGAGCGAGCTGAATTTTATTAATTTTATTTATTGACTGATTTACCTTTCCTTGTATACAAGTTATCCAATTGGGAATATGAGGCATTAAATTTTCATCGATATCGGTCAAAAACAGATCATTAGATGTGAGTAAAATGCTGAAAAATACAACTAGCACAAGTAAAATTGCAATAATAGTAATAATTGTCATCATAATCATCATCATAAACGTGATAATTCAAAATTGTATCCCTCAGAACAACTTCCTTTAGCGCCTGGTGTTTATCGTAACAAATTTTATGGACGCCATAAAAAGTGAATTAAAGTTCAATACTATTCAGATGCTCTGATAATAAACTGATAATTACTTGTAATGTCTTTCTGAATAACAAAATCGCAGCCATTATTTTCCAAAAACAACCACAGGCCCTTAAAGCTTATCGAGTGCAATATAGATCATAAAGAATAATTAAAGAGCAATTATAAACTTCAAAAATGAAGTTTTTTACTACTGCCAGTTTTATTTTAATTTGTTTGATCAAAGCACAAACTTAAATTCTCACAGTGCATTCCTACATCACAGACTTGTACCCAGTTTTAAGTTATGATCCGTGACGATTGATAAGTAGCAACACAACATTTTTTAAAGGTGATTTAATTGAGCTGATTGAACAAGTTTGTTTTATATTTTTTCCTAGTGTGTGTTTAGATGAAAGAGGAGCGTCTCTGGAGTTAGAGTGTGCAAAGCTGTTGTGCTCATTGTTTGTCCTCATACAGCAGATTGGTGAGTCATTGTCTGCGTTTATGATAATCATGTGGTTCAGAAAAACATGAGTCAGCACAATGTTGTAATAAAACACACAGCCTGTCACTCAATTATTTCAGACGGCCGGCTGGATCAGATGAGATTATTCATGGTAGTAAATACAGATTAGCTTCTATTTTTGTAGGTGGAGTTTTGTGCCAGCCTGGCTTATTAAGTAGACTTCCGCAATTTCTGAAAATGTGTGTCAGTCGTCATGCTTGGACATTATTTGTGGTGTCCCCCAGGGGTCGGTTTTAAGACTAAAACTGTTTATCTTTTACAGAAATTATATATGCAAGGTTTCAAAAGTGCAAAAAAGTTTGTTTTGTTGGCAGACGATACAAATAAATGTTGAGAGTCTACAAAAACTCTTGCATGAAATCATACCAGAAATGAACAAACCACAAAAATGGTTTGATAAACACAAAACTGTTCTTAAATCTGGAGAAAATTAAGTTGATGTGATTCCCAAATTATTAAGGAAATATAGATGTACAAGTTATAATAGGTGGGGTAAAAGTGGAATTTGGATATTAAATTAACTTTCCGGTTTTGATTATTAATTATAAAATCTGCTGGATATTTAAAAAGTTCAGAGTAAATTATCTAGAAGCATATTCTTAATAAAGAAAAACATTTTCTGAATTATTAAGCACAGTAGCGGCCCGGAAGGCTGACTCTCAACAGAGCAGGAATCATGTCAGTCGACTGCAAACTCCACTTTGCAATGAGCCTCCAAACTTCCTTCTCTTCTTGAAAATCAACTTTAGAAACCTATTAACTTCCAGCTCTTAGCCCCTCATTAGTTCTGACTTTTGAATTTAGTAGAAGTATTTCAACCTGGCAGGGAAAACCTCTTTAAGAGCCCCTCGACATTTCTCAGTGCCAACTTAGACCATTTCAAGGACCTCATAGTACTATTTTAGCCTTCTTTAATACCCTTTAAGTCTTTAAAATTCCATACCACAAGCAGTTTTACTACTGTCTCGCATCCATCAACACCACATTCACCAGCATTAGATTGAATTCTCCACTTTACAGCATAAATGTATGCCCCACGACACATTTTTACTCCTTGTAACACATTTACTCCTCACTACTATCACATTCCATGTATTATCTGCAGAAATAGAGGCTAGTTTTCATTGGGTGTGATTGTGATGAATAGCATGGTGACAGAGTCGTCTTAATTTTGCCCTCCTGTCCTCTGTGATCTGGTTACAAACCACATGTACATAGAGGCGAGCGCACACCGTGACCCTTCTCCCTTACAGAAAGTTTCTGTTCTAAGAAGCTGCTATAAATACCAACTTGCACATCTAATGTGTCTTCACTTAAAATCGGTCTGCAAAACCGGCACGAAAACCAGGCAGCAACAAAGGAAAGAGCCAGTCTGCTTTATTCGAAGCTGACGGCGTTTGGCCACAGGATTTGTTCGCGACTGCTTTTGTTCTCTCAGTTGAACCTTTAAATAGCTCCTTTGGATCCAGAGCCGGAGCATTTTGTCCCAAATAGTGGATGGATGTGGTGCAGAGTCTGACTAAAATAGAGCTGGGTGAAGGAACAAGCAGTGCTGTCACAATACCATGAAGGAAACTAGTCCGCAATTCAGCTGTCATTTCTGGTTAGTTACGTTTGATCTGTCAAAAAAAAAAAAAAAAAAAAAAAAAAGATTTATTGAGAGAAAGAAGTAAAAAAAAAAAAAATTAGGACAACATAGTTGATATAGTTGAACATGTAGATGTTTAATATCAATTTTGCCAATATAGAAAATGCTGATAACATTTTTCTGCAAAATGTAATTTAAATTTTTTATTTTTTTATATATATAAGTTAGGGCACCCTAAAATTTTCTCCCCACTTGAAACGACTAAAATGCCACATATAGAACAAGGTGTGCATGAACGATGAGAAAATGGCAACTTGTCATGAAGGAAGTGGTCAGCTCTGTTTGCACCTCAGGTATTTAGTTTGCTGTGCTCCCGACTGCTAAACTGAGAGCGAACACCGAGGTAAGATAAGAAGAGCGGAAACGGTTTACAAGTGAAGGACATTCAAAACAACCGTCAACATGAACAGGTGTAGAAGTCAGAGGACGTTCACCTCTGAGAGCAAACTCTGAGATGCTAGCAGAAGTCTCCATGAACTCTTAAATGTCAACAGAGACGGTTTTCTCTGTCAGAGAGATCAGAAACAAAGATCAGAAATTCTGCAATTTGGCAAAAACCAAATAAAATGTGAAAGAGCCCAACAGTGACTGCGAAGCGCAGAACTATAAGTGTAATGGTTTGGAGATGCTAAACCAAGTAGATCATCATCAGTTGTTCACAACGAATGAAGTCAAAGTAGAACTGGACCGGACGACATGATAGTGACACAAAATGACCAGTAAATTCACCATGAACTGGCTGGATAAGTCCGGGATAGTCAAAGGCCAGCTCTTGTTGTCGGGTGACTTCAAATAAGCTACGCCAGAAACCCATCAATGCAGTTTCTAAAGACTTTTCATGTGGCAGTAGGACATAAAATTAAGAGAAAAATATCTAATCAAGTTGAAAGTAGGTATCTGGAATGCAAACAAGATTTTAAAAAGTTTTATAAAAAGAAATTCAAACCTTTGCTTAAAACTAATCGATGTTCCTTTTGATGTCAAACTCCAATGTGCTCATCAGACAGGTGCAAAGAAAATTTGCCTTTCTCAAAAGTCTTAAGAAAAATAAATTTAAAAAAGCGAATAAATTAATCATTTTGAGCTTAACTGCTCTTTCTGAATAATCTCTGATGCCCACTCTGTTACAAAGAAATGTAAGAAAACGACTCATATTCACACTCCTACATAAGGCCAATTCAGACTCTCCAACTTAGCAAACATATTTCGTGACCGATGGAGGAAACACAAGAACCAAGAGAAAATTCAGGCATGCACACGCAGAACACGTAGACACCAGACGACAACGGTGCTGACCACTCAGCCACTGCGCTGTCTTTGTGCCAGTTTGGGGTTTTGTAAATCGCCTTTTGGGTATTTTTAATTTAACAAATCTAAATGTGTTTTCAAAAGCCCACGAGTGACTTTGCATCAACCAATGCAACGGTAAAGTATATTTAAAGAAGCAAAGCCAACGACTTGTATTTTAACATGTCTGAACTGATGCATTTGAGTATTTTAGCTTTTGTTTTGCAGGCTAGAGCACTTAATTAGAAAAACAAATATAATGACCATCACAAACACCAACATACATTTAACTTGAGGATGATCTGATTGATTAACTGGGCCTGAACTGTATTGGTGCCGTAATGAGACGATATTGTTCCTATTTTCCTCATTGCTTGTCACAAAGCAGTCAGGCTGGTGATTTAGGTCAGACGTGGAAAAGACAAAATGCTCAATACAGCCATTTTGTTCTACAAAAAACAAATTTATATTTTATATCCAAGGCATTATCAGTCAGCAAAGATCAAATGAAGCCCTGCGCTTTTGTCTGGAGTCTTGTAAAACCAACCCTTTCCGCAGTTTATATGCTTTTATACGACCAGCTTCCCCCCTGATGCGTCCTTCCTTGACATCCACAGCTGCTGAGATTCAACAACCAATAAACTGATTCCGATCTTTTCTTCTTTAGTACCTTTCCAGGTCCTGCTGGTCAGATAGCACTTTCCTCGGGCCGCTGTGGAGGAAACTGCTATCTGTTTGATTTATTATTCTGGCTTCAGCCAGAGTCCTCTGTGGCATTCACACCTCTCTGGCTCACACACACACAGACATATTTACACCAAAGCGGCTCAACATGGAAGCGCGCATGAAGGAAAAATGTCCTGCTGCGATGTGCTGCACTGCAAGTGGCAGACTGAAGTTCCTGAAAGCGATACGACCTGCACGGCTCGGTGTCCAGAGGGTTTTGTTACTAAGAAATGGCTGACATCTCATGCAGCCCCAGGGTTTATAAATCAAAATGGGCGTCCTGAGTTTCCAGCAGCTCATTTGGTTACAGATGCTGGGTAGCCACAGAATCTCATGTGTTTAAAACATGTTCAACTCTTTCACACACAAAATTACTTCAGAATCAAAGCTGATTCATTTAAATTATGTAATTTTGATACTTTAGGCTCCGATTCACAGCAGAAGTTCGGCTAGAATGCAAACCGTCTTTGCTGCATCTAGCACACTCCTGTGGAAGACTTTAATTTAATTTCATGTGCCACAGAAATTCATTATATCTGAAGACTGATGCTGAATTTGTACAAGCAGGACGTGAATGAACAAAATTATTTATGATTTAAAAATTGCGTGCGGCTTCAGAGAAGCACATCTCTAATTTAACACAGGCAAAATTGTGAAAGTTTATAAAAGTTGTGCTGAAAAACTGGAGTTTTTAGACCTATTCACTCCTTACCATCATGCTAAGAGAGCTAACGAATTTAGATCAATTTTGTTGTAGAGAACGATGGGTAATTTTAAAGATTTGAACTTTGAAAGTGAAGTTTGCTGTCAGCACTGATCTAACCCTGAGATTTTTGTGCTCTGAAGCTCTGAAATCAACCCACCACTGGTTGGATGAGTCTTTATCACAGAAAGATGTAGTTTCTGTGATAATGTACGCCTGGTTCATGGCAGCATTATTTATTTCTTGTGCCTTTTTCCTCTGAGCGCCCCTGACCATGAAAGTTGGATTTTGCTGCAGGTTTCGTCTTGTTAAAAGGGGAATGGTTCCCATCCACTGTCGCCAAGTGCTTGCTTGCTCAGCATGAAGGAATTGCTGCAAACTTATGAACTCAATGTAATCCCCTGGACTCCCTTCAGATGATAATGTTTTCCTAATGTTAAATTATGAACTTCGCTCGAGCGTATTGTATTTTATTTTGAAAATGCAATACGAAATTAAATTAAATTGCATGTAGCTCTACAGGACTCTAAATTCTGATTTTAAGTGTATAAACACATCTGTGTGTCTTTTTTCCACACATGTTCCCAAACAGATGGAAATGTCTAAAGGCCAACAGCTGTCATCTGATAGGAATATATCAGAATTTTTAAATTTTTCCTAATTTAAGCAAGACTTTGTTGCTACATTTGCAGGCAGCACTACCTCATAGACAAAGGTTAAATTGTGAGAGGTTATAATAAATCATCTAGAATTGCTTTGTAGTAACAAGCTCAAATGTTGGAGCAGCACTAGACTATAAAATTCAGGATATGTAATATTTCACTGCACTAAATAATGTGCAAAACAAATAGCATGAGCCAGAGTAAACACATTTTTTTAATACCATTTTTTGGAAACTCATTTGACTTGTAGTCGTTAATAAATTCGCGTAACAAGATTTTCCGACTGCATGAAGCGTAATTACACATTCATTTCTTCCCTTATTTAAGCATCGCCATATATTTATCCAACAGAGAGTAAAAAAGCAGCATCTGGTGCTGCTAATCAGGCTGTAAAGTGATTTGAACGGATGGAGCTAAAGCGAAACAAACACACACACAGACGGCAGAGGCGTACAGAAGCTGAGGATGAGGAGAAGGTCTATGAGGACGATGATGATTTTCAGATTAAATTAGAAGATCCTACCTGAACCAGAAGTATTTTTTATCTGTTATCTTGATCTGGGGTTAAAAAAAACCCTTTAAACTTCTCTTTCTCTACTTTGTGGGTCTGTATGGATCTACTGCGCTCTGCTCTGCCCTGTGACACAGCTGTCATACTCACCAAAGAACAGCAAAACACACCCACAGCTCCCACCGTGTGCGTGCGCGCGTGCGTAAAAAAGAGACAGAGAGAGAACATATCAAGTGACAGGAGCAAGAGTGGCATGTGTCATCGCTATCTGAGCCCTCGAACCTTTAACGTCAGGTGTGTGCCTCTGTGCATGTGTGTGTGTTACTTCTTAATCCCCGCTGCCGCTTCCTCCAACGAGAAGAAATTCAATCCCCGAACGAGAGTCAGAGAGAGAAACGACAACCACACACACTACTTACAGATTATACAAGAGGATTAAAGATTAAATTACATGGCCGCAGACGCTGCTGTGCATGTGATGAGATCAGAAAGCAGTTGTTGTTGGTTCATGGGTTTTATGTTACAGTGTTTGCGTGGGTATACGTGTTATATTGCCGATGTTGTCGGCAATAGAACAAATAAAAAAAAAAAAAAACCAAAACACTTGCGCTATCAAATATTTAAGTTAAAGGTGATTGGATAGCTCGGGGTGAGAATAGGAGGTGGTTTTATGATGGCTAATCGATGCTAAGCCTCCACAAGATGAATCTGGTTCTGTTAATGTGTTTATATCACATGTGTCAAACTCAAAGCTCTGGGCCAAATCCAGCCGGCCGTAACTTTTTATGTGGCCGTCTAGACTCCAGACGCCAAATTACATCAGTCGGTCTCTCTAATTTTTCATGATTTTGCGATTGCAGAAATTAGGGCCGTGCAGAGACCTTTGGAGGGGCAGGGGCTCAAAGTTAAGAAAGGGCACACAGCGGGAGCAGACACGTCCGAAAATGTCAGAGCAACATTGCAATTAGGTGAAGTATTGATGAGCAGATATTTAAGACTTACACACTTACATTCTCGTCTAAAACCGTTGCACCAAATCACGTTGTGTGTCATTTAAAGTGTAAAATAGCAAAATAATTTGTCGCTCTTCACCGCCATTGACGCTCTGCCTGAACGCCTGGTTGGGACCCACAATGAATTATGGGATATGGTGGGCCTTGAAGGATACAATGGACCCATCCTTCAAATTTGGGGAAAAGAAGGACGCATTTGACCCTGAATTCAGACATGGCTAATAACAGTGTGGTTGTCAGAGGACTGCTCTACTGCCCCCTGGGGGCGGAGCCGGCGCCATGTCGACTCTGTGAGTTTCAGTTCAGTTAGAAAATAAAAAAGGCGACTTAAACAGCAACGCTGACAGATCATCAGTAGAGCGGTAGCTAATCTACCACAGCGATCAATTATTAATAATCACAAAATAAACCATAAAAAATAAAACTGTAATGGACTGGATATTCTGTTTGTTTTGTGTGGTGGTATTAATTAATTACCATTATTATTATTAAAACAATAATAATTCAAACCCAAGACTTTCTTGCTGCAAGACAACAGAACTACCAACTGTGCAGCCCTGGTGTTTTATTTTTGCTATTTTATTCATGAAATTTATTTTTTATGGACATCTAAGGAGAATTTAGAGACCAGTTGACCAAACAGTCATGAATTCAGACTGTGGCCAGGAAGACGGAGAACAAAGGAGATGATTGTTGATTTCAGGAGGAACAGGAATGAATCAAACCCAATTCCCATCAGGGGAGAAGAAGTGGAGGTGGTTGAAGAATATAAACACCTCAGTGTTCATCTGGACAACAGACCGGACCGAGACGTAACAGGTAAGAAGAGACAGAGCAGATTGGAGGAAGCTAAGATCCTTCAAGGTTTGCAACAAGATGCTGCAGCAACACTATAAACAGTGTTGGTGCTGCACTGCTTCCCCGTCCAGAGAGCCAGGATGGTGGACCAGAATTGCCTCAAAGCTGTACAGAAGACTTTCTCCAAGGCCTCTCCAAACTCCTCCCACATTCGAGTTTTTGCCTCAGCAACCACCCGAGCCACATGTTGCTTCGACTGCCGGTACCCATCAGCTGCTTCTGGAGTCCCACAGGCCAAAAAGGCCCGATAGGACTCCTTCTTCAGCCTGACAACATCCCTCACTGAAGGCATCCACCAACGAGTTCGGGGGTTGCCACCGCGACAGGCACCAACAACCTTGCAGTCACAGCTCCAATAAACCGCCTCGACAATGGAGGCACAGAACATGGTCCACTCAGACTCAATGTGCCCCACCTCCCCCGGAACGTGTTCAAAGTTCTGCCGGAGATGGGAGTTAAAGCTCTGCCAGACCTTCCCAGCAAAACCTCACAACACGTTTGGGCCTGCCAGGTCTGACCAGCATCCTCCCCCACCACCAGAGCCAACTCACTGCCGGGTGGTGGTCAGTGGACAGCTCCACTGAGCACCTCTCTTCACCCGAATCTCCAAGACATACGGCCGCAGATCCAATGAAACAATGACAGCCGATCATTGAACTGCGGCCTAGGGTGTTCTGGTGCCAAGTGGACATATGGACACCCTGAACATGGTGTTCGTCATGGACCATCCGTGACGAGCATAGAAGTCCAACAACAGAACACCACTCGAGTTCAGATCGAGTTCAGATTCCTCCCGACCACGCCCCTACAGGTCTCACTGTCATTGCCCATGTGAGTGTTGAAGTCCCCCAGTAGAGAGGGAGTCCCCAGGTGGGGCACTCTCCAGTACCCCCTCTAAGGACTCCAAGAAGGGTGGGTAACCTGAACTGTTGTTCGGCCCGTAAGCAAAAACAACAGTGAGGACTCATCCCCCCACCTGTAGGTGGAGGGAGGCTACCCTCTCTTTCACCGGGGTAAACCCCAACATACAGGCACCGAGATGGGGAGCAACAAGTATGCCCACTCCGGTCTGATGCCTCTCACCGTGGGCAACTCCAGAGTGGAAGTATGTCCAGCCTCTCTCAAGGAGACTGTTTCCAGAACTGGAGCCATGCGTCAAGATAAGACCGACTATTTCTAGCATCCGCAAGCAACAGCAATGGAAAACAAAGCTGCTTCTCTTGGCCCACTGGGGATTAAGTTTTGCTTCACAAAAGTTCTGATGGGACGCTGGAAAATACCATTTCTGTGGGAAAGTTGTGCTGAAAGGAGTTGACTTATTACTGAAGCAATCCAAGCGTAAAATAGCAACTGAACCCAAAACATGTCGCAGCAGCACCAACGTCCCCGATGCTAATATGAACGTCCTCAGTTCTCATATTGAAAGTATTTTTCAGTTACACAAATGATCAGGAGTACCTGAAGCTCTTGAAAGCCACATAGGTACTTTGCATCAATAGCAGATAGAAAAAATAAAAACAAATCTTTGTTGTTGAGCTCATATGTCTATTTTTTTCAACAATATTTGTGCAAGTACACTTTGAGAAGAACTATGGTGCAGTGACCAGTGCAGGGCAGAGGCTCCAGCATCTTCCCTGGTCCCCAAAACTGAAAACAGCACAAAGACCGTATGATTAATTCATGGTTAACTGCTATGGGTTGTTTAGAAGATCTGTCAGGAGAATACCGCTCCTCTCTAGTAAATATCACAGCAGCACAGCTTAAGGTTTGCAAAGTTTAGCTGTGAACACTACAATGATCCCGCAGAAAACAACCACAGCCCACAAGCGTAATGTGATAAACACACATCTCAGATCTGTTCACAGACCCTTTAAATGTTCTTTCACACACTACTGATAAATAAACTGTGACGCAACTATCTTTGTGAATGATTTTAAATAAAGTATAACAGATTTCAGTGTACTTTCTACTGACCTCTGGCACAAAGCACCATATATCTTCCATCCCATCTGAAGCAAACAAAATGTGTTTCCAAATATAAAACAGGAAGTGTAATTTTGCTTACAGTGACGGGAAGAAAAGATACAAGCTTGATACAAGAAAGATATAAGGTATATGTGATTTACACATGAAAGCATTTTCCTCCCAAATATTGAGTCGGGCAGAGTTACCACGGATTTTAAATTGATCACAAAAAAAACCCAACATCTTTATTAGATGAACTTTTGTTTGAGACTATAATTCTTCCATAAGTAGTCAATGTGAAGGAGACATTTCTCTTTTTAATTATTTTAGATGAATAAACTAGAACTGAAAACACACAAAAAAAGATATTTAGTCCCACGAAACTCTGAGTTTTCCTTCTCCTAGTGGGACTCCCATGATGCATCCTGATCAGACGCCCGCACCTCCTCAACTGACTGCTTTACGGAGGAGCAACAGGTTCAACTCCAATTGCCCCCGGGTTGACGAAGCTTAATCACCCTATTTTTAACGGTGGATCTCAGCCGCTCTATGTGTGAAGCTAATTTCAGTCATTTGAATCCAAGATCTTATTGCTTTGGTCTTCATCCATGCTTATCTCCTGATCTCAGAGGAGGATTGGAACATAGACAGAGCAGTAAATCTAGTGTTTCGCTGTGTGGCTCTGCTCTTTTTGCCACCACAGCAGACCAGAGCAACACCTGCACAGCTGCAGATGATATGTCTACTCATGCCACGCTCCATCTTAGAATAGCTGTGTTTTCCTTGACCATATAATTGTGCAACTTCACATTTTGACAATAAATTCGCTTCACGCAAATTCTTTTTGAAAAGACTCTAATTTTTTAATAAAAAGTTTTGGCGCTAGAAGGAGGTGGATTTTTGGCCGTATCAGAATTGGTTTATTTTGCAGAAGTGCAATGGAAACATTTTTTCTCATCACAGCGTGGCATGTTTTTTAGTGACATTGCAGGAACAAACTTGTTCACGTGTGATTTTAATTGTGTCTGATATTTAAAGAAAGCACCACAGTTGCAATTTTTTTATTTTTTGTTTTGACGTTAGCGAAATTTCGACAAAGTTTGTGCACAATTGTAAAGGAAACTCAGCTGATGACTTGAATCAAGATACAGGAACTCTTCTTGTTGAGATAATGACAGACCCCTGACCCACAAGGAGAAGTTCAATTCACGTCGCAGTTGCTTCACATTTTGCCTCTAACTGCGATTTTCAATCGTTGTCACTTATTGGTTTTTAAGAAAAATCTGAATCAGCTAACATCTGTGTTAGCAGGTCGGCTTCATAATCTCTAATCGGATCATCTGTAATATCAAAACAAATAGATATATACACATTAAAAAAATAACCCTGCTATGTTTGTGTCACATTCACCTGCCATAAAAATGCAAAGTTGAAGACACAAAGAAACAAACATTAGGAAAAATGTGATGTAATATGGCTAATGATGCATATCTACTTCTGGGCAGTAAAAGACTTAAAAAAACAAACATCTAGGTGCAATTCAAACCTCATGACCTCACCAGGGGGAAAAAAAGTACAAAAAATCTAAATATAAAAAACAGGACACACTCAGGAAGCACAGCTTGCCTGACTAACATTAACCTAATAAGCCTCCAAACTCTCTATGTCTGAGATCTGGAAGAGGGAGATGAATCACTAAATCTGTGGCAACTTTTATAGCAAGGAGACGGCGAAGACAGTACAGCTGCAGCTTGAGCTCTTTCTACAGACTCAACTTCAAATTGGGACGTGACTGAAATCCAGTTCACTCGTCTTCTTCCACTGTTAATAAGAAAGAAAGTTGGAGCTTAATATCTCCCCTGCTTTCTCCACTGATGTCATAAATAAAAAAAAATCAAACTGGACCCGTTTGTGACCTGTGTCACTTTCACCATCCTCCAGCTGCTTAAAGCTGCTTCAGATGAAACCTGGCACCAGAGCAGACATTAATCCACCAGTGATCCTGATGGAGGAGAGCCAGTCGAACTGCCTTCATCTGCCTCTTAAACATTCCTTATGCAGGGAGAGCGAGCGCCGGCGTCTCGCAGAAAGAGGGGCGGATTTGCTGATAGCAGCATTAGACATCACTGTGCATTATTATTATGCAGGGAAACACAGATTAGCATAACAAGCCTGTGTGTTTCTAAGTAGGTCACATCCAGATCCTTCTTCATCCAAAAAGAGCACACATGCACAAGCATCCAGCGGACCGATCAGGCAGATTAAAGCAGACAGGAATCCTCCTGTCTGAGACTCAGTGGGAACCAGTAGAGACACACAGAAGCACTGAAAAATACAAATGTTTTGTTTTTTTGTGACGTTGAAAGTTGCAAAGACAAACTTCCTGTTTGTATCGAAAGGCTCGGATGTAATTTTATGTTCTCGGGGTCATCGCAGTTCACATCCAAGACAAATTGATTCCAATCTAATCCGTTTAGAAAGACAGCGCCTGACATTCCCTGGATTTTAAAATCTGAGACCATGGCTGAGACCAACTTGCAAGACAAAAGACACGAGAAAAGTCGCTGGAGACTATTCACACATTTTTAACTTTTATTTTAACTTTTTGTTGAGCTGTACTTACAAACTTTGGCGTGAATAATTATAAAAGAATTTGAAGAGGAAGAGAAAAGAATGGTTGACAAAATATTTTCCTTTGTGAAGAAAAGCTTCCTCCTGACGTGGAGGTCGGGTGGAGGTGTTGTTTCCACGGTGATGTGCACTGCTGGTTTTCAGCCATAAGGTTTTGCATCCAGAGGGTTTTATCTTCATTTTACCTGACCAGAGCATCTTATTTTCACATGTTCATAAAACTGAACATTAAACTCTGTTTACATTCTGAACTAAATTTTAAAAAAAAGAAAGAAAAAGATCACCTGAAGATGAACTCAACAGCAAAAAGAGTCCCATTCTTCTTTCCACTGATAAATAGCATCCATTAATCAATTTAACTTCCATTGGGATCAATACAGTATATCTGAAACTGAATTGGACTGAATAAATAATCAAAGAGAAAGAGAAACTGTTTGGATGAGCTATAAAAACTTTGTGCCAGTGACAAACGGTTCTCATTGCCTTGGCTAAAGATGGTATTTATCATATTTTGACAAGAGCTGGATAGTTTGAAATCTCTAAAATCTTTAATAAAAGAGCTTTGTGTGTATATTTTTAAGTATAAGCAAAACTCTAAAGGAAGAAAAACCACAGTTAACCACTTACCGATGAAAGTCTTCCTCGTGTTTTGGAAATTTGATGCAGAGTTAAACACATTTCAGTATTACAATTAGTTGCAGAAACTAAACCTCTACCTTAAAACATTAGAGGTGTGCGTGCATTCAGTGTTTATTATCACAACATGTGGAAGTGGTCATCATTTTCTTCTTGAAGAAGACATCCAGGTGTGTGTTTATGGTTTTTAAAAAGCACCTGAAACTCTTAATTTTACCTGAGTCAAACTACGATTTTAAACACAAAGCAGCTTTTTCACTGCATTGTTCAAATATGTAGTGAAAGGAGATTAACATGTTAACTTTACCTGAACTGTAGGCAGGTGCATTTATGATTAAACAACTTTTGTTACATACATAAATCATTCCTATCAGACCAACAAACAGATGCAGCATTCTGAATCAAACATGACGTATTAAATGCGCTGCAAAGTTAGAAACATGTCAACACAAAGCCAGTCTAACAGAACAGCTCTAGAGGAGTTTGTGTCATTTTGAAACACGCTTTGGCAGAAAACAAAGGCCAGTTTCTGCAGCTGTCTAAATAAATGGCATTTATCAGCTGTAAAACTAGATTTATAGGCAAACCTAAAAATATTATTACAACAGAAGAAAAACAGAAAAAAGTTTATTGTGCAAATATTTTAATACACTTAAAACAAGACAAAAGTAACTCACAAGTAACTTTGCAACAAGATACAGGAGCTTCAATTTCATGAAATAGTTTATTTAAATCAGCCCCTATATTTTTGCTGAAAAGTTACTGGTAAGTTAGTTTTGTCTCATTTAAAATGTACTGAGATATTTGCATTAGAAACTAATGCAACTAGAAACTAGACCAAAAATGCTACTTTTGAATTTGAATTTTTATTCAAATTCAGCACCAAATCCAACTCAGACTGACAACTGCAGTCTCAAAAAGATTTAATCCCTCTGAAGAGACTTTTGCAAGAGAGAGCACACATTTACAAGTCAGATGTGGCCACATGGCGCACCTGATGCAGCCAATCAGAGGGCTTGATCAGCAGCATAGGGGGTGCAGAAGATAAAATACTTCAATCACTCTGGAATATTTTAGTGCATCTTAATGTGGTCAAGACAAGAGAATGGTCATAGCTTTACAGAAACAGGCAGAAAAGGAAACCACAGAGAAACAGATGGAACAGCATCTTAAAATAAGGGTAGATTTTCTTTGTCATGTTTATATTTAGGACTTAAATATTCTTTTCTTTTCCAAAAGAGGAGACCACAAAACAGCAAAAAATGCTCATTTGAAATTCCACAAATTTGTTGCGTTTGACTTTACAATAATTTCAAGACATACCAGCAGATGAAACGGCTGAGATTTATTTCTATATACGTACAGTTGTGTGCCCTGGGGCTCTGCTGAGACAGATTAAATAAAACCTGACAGGAAGTGGGACAAGGGAATCCACAGTATGTGCTTTGGTGTGTCCCATGAATGCACATGTTGCACTGCGATGATGAGAAGCCGTGTGTGGGTAATCACAGCCGTCACGCTATCCATAATGAGAGGAATTTCGTGGAGACAGGCTGGAAGTGAACCACAGATTGAGGACCGAATGCAGATCCCTTTCAGCGAGGGTAGAAGGAAAGACTCTGGTGGAAATATGACTGTGGAGATTCCAAGGCATTTCTCTTTTTTTTTTTTTTGGTCTTGGCATTCTTGGAAATCCGTTTTCTCTCAGCGAGTCTCGTTTCCAGGTCAAGCACACGCAGTGGGATCATCACAAGGGAAGGGGAAAGCGAAGCGTGGAACGCTGCACTGTTTGCAGCTGAGATTTGATGAAGGCACATTTTTTACAGTTGTCTAACCAAAAATTCAACCTCTACTGTGCCGATATCTAAAAAAAAGAAATCATAAAATGAAGAGACGAACCATCTTAATTTTGGATAACTGACCTGGAACAGAAACGCAAAGATTTCTTAAAGTAAGAAATGTTTACGTCTCCTACTTTAACTGGCTTGGATTGAATAATTCAGATCATGCTGGAATTTACTTTGAAAAAAAGGAAAAAAAGCTAATATAAGTAAAACTAGCTCTGCTTTTAATGGAAAATCTGATAACATGACATTGCCACTTAGGCTGCTGTCAGAAGCAGTTTTCTTCACTTGTCACTACATCTTTTCTTCAAACAGCCAACCAGAAAACATTGGAGATTATTTCAGCTTTCTATTGGATTTTTGTCAAGATTTTGACCCTAATTTATAACCATTATAATTTGTACTTACATGCACGAATAATTTTGACAGAAAATGCCAATCTGGTGTTTTTTATTTGTATAGAAAGATCCTAAAATCCTCATAATTAACTGGTTAAGAATGTCTCAGTTTTTGCAAGATTCAACAGTTTCAACAGGTGAGTTGATTCCATGATTTAACAGTGGACCTAAGTTCAAAGTTCACATCAGGGTTATGGCCTCTGGGGCTAGCAATTGTCAACCCTCCTTCAAAAAGCAATACTGACAAACCCGACACACCACCTGTCTGCACACACAGCGAAAGAAATGCTCAAGCCATGTGGAGCTGAAAGAGAAAATAAACCCAGGAAGAATTTCCTACCTCGACTCTGGAAACTACTCCACATCACGGACAGTCAGGCAGCCGTCTCACCTCCTCCAGCGCCTCCACCTCCTGCCTCTTTGCTCTTTCATCTGCTCCCACGGTAACTATAAACCCATCGACGAGAGAACCCAAAACAAACAGCGGAGGCTCGTCGTCTGACTGCTGGAGCGTGTGGATGTGGGGACACGCGTGTGGGAGGGTAGAAGAGGGCGAGCGACGGACAACCGCAGAGAGACAGTGCGAGTCGACCGCGCGAGCGAATCGCTGAGGTGATGCTGTGCAGGGTGAGCAGTGATGACAGCCCCTTTTGTCTCAATGGAAATCCCTGTTTCTCCCTCCTCCTGAGTCTGTGCGGCTCACGCGCTCCACTGCTTCACAGCATCACGATTTGGAAAGAAGAAATAAAAACAAAAAAGGGAAAATAGACAACCAGTGGGCTGTTTCAGATTTAAAAAAAAAAACACACAATTAAGGTACTTTGTAAGTGTTTGACAATTCAGTTTAAGTCAGAATCACAGTTAATCCCAAAAGAAAATTAAATCTTGTAAATCCAAGTTTTCTCAAAGTTTTTGTAAATTGTGATGGCTGTGGGTAGGAAGGATCTGCTGTAGCAGTCAGTGTTACGGTGATTCTGAAGAAGCCTCTGGCTGGAGATACTTGTTGTTGTATGTTTTCCATAACGTTCTTTGTTTTATGTTCGATCACCTCCAGCTGTTTCTGAACAATCCCCAGAACAGAACCAGCCTTCTTCATCAGCTTGTTGGGCTACTTTAAATCACTGGCAGAAGAGATTACACTCTTCACAACATCGGAAGACCTGAAGCATCTTCCTGCAAACCTCGAAGGATCCAGGCATCCTGCTCTGTCTCTTATTGTAGACGACCACACTCTTGCGTCTCCTGTCCGGTCTGTCGTCCAGGGCAGAAGCAAGATATTCAAACTCCTCCATTACCTTCTGAAATCTACAATCATCTCCATTTTCACTTGTTTTTATTTTCTGTTTGTTTGCTTAGTTTCTTTGCTTGTTTTGCCCCACTTTGGTCCAACAAACGCAGTTTTAAATATGCTTCACTAAAGTTAACATCAACAGGAAGACTGTTCCTCCAACATGCCACAAAACGGCCCACCAGATCTCTGTACTCGGCGTCTTGTCCATCCTTGAGACACATAGTCATCGGAGTATCTCTATAGATGGAAGTACTCTGAATTGTGTTGAAAGTGTACAGATTAAAAATGAATAGTGAGAGTACATTCTCCTGTGCTGATTGGACACGGTCGTTCAAGTGATTGTTGAGCTTTTGACATAGTAAATCAGTCTGAAACGTACCAGGTACAGATGTCTTACGGTTTTCCTCTGTAATTTTGAGTATCAGATCAACAAAGAAATTTTCTTTGCTTTCCAAACTGGCTAATAACTCGCTTGCCTTGCTTGACACAACCAGTCATTGCAAAGCAGCCGTGGAACATCACGCTACTACCATATGTCAATCACCTCCACTTTTACTTTGGTTTACTCTAAGAGACACACATTTTCCATAAAATTGCACTTTTGTCCCATCGGTTCACATAATGGACCATCAAACTACCTAAAGATTTGGGATGTTATTTGGCCAAAATGTAGAGTTTCAGATGTGAGACCAAATGTTTTGGCACTAGTTTCACTGTAAAAGCACTAAGAGTCTCAGGACCTGAGAACCGAGACCCAGCAGATCGAAGATGCTGATGTCTATCGAACCTGACCTGTCTTTGATGTTTCAGTCATCATATTGTGCTGCGTCTTAGTTAGCATTAACCCAGTATGACATGTACTTTGGTTCAGAATGTGTGTCAGCTGGACCAAGTAATTAGGGTTCAAATTCAGTCATACCGTTCACTGTCACCCAGGCCCCTCCTCTGAGCCTGCTGTCATCGCCATACGGCCCTTATGAATGTGAGAATCCGTCAGCGCGGTCTATTCATACACTGCTGAATACATCAACCAAAAACTGCACATCAACACCTGCTCAATCTCTGCATCTCTCTCTCACACACACACACACACACAGAGAACACACACATTGCTGCCATTTATGTCTATTAATATCTGTCCAGTTCACAGCTCATTAAGAACAGAGAACGAACGGAGCAGCAAAACTGACCTTTATTAGCCAAGGAGAGCTAATTGATACCAGCCTGTTCACTCGCAGGCCGTTAAAAACAAAAGATGTGAGCACGCTTTTTAACGTGTGAAACAAAAAAAAACAAAACAAGCTAGACATGAACTAGCTTGAAGTTTTCTGGTGAAAGGGAGAGCATGAAGGTGAAATAGAAAGGAAAGAAAACAAGAGTAAAGGAGAAATAACAGGCTGGTGAAATCAGATTGAGACAGAAGCTGTGATACTGTAAATGTTATTGGTCTCATGTGAGAGAGGCTTTTTATTTGTACTGAGCATGCAGATCATGGGAATTCACTTCTCTCATTATTGATTCAGTGTGTTTGTGTGTGTGTGTGTGTGTGTGTGTAAGTGTGCATGACTAGTCAAGCATGTTTGTTTGTGGTGTCCCTGCTGCCCCCTAGTGGTTATATGGAAGTAAACACGTGTTTAAAGAGAAAACTTTATTTCATTTTATATTATTTCACAGTAATTCTGGAATAACTTAAGTAAAAATGACTTTTTTCTGGTTTTGTAGTATTATTATGTTCTTTTAACTTACTTGTATTCTTAGTTTGGCCATTTTTACATATAATTGACCTCTCAGAGGTCATGTAGTTTTACTTAAGATTTGACCATTTTATTTAAAGAATTTGCCTTTTTTTTTACTTTATCTTTTTTACTACCAGACTTTAAAATAGGCTTGTATTTCAAAATGGCAGACCTAATTCTTATAATAGCAAAATAGAAATCTTGAAGAAACACATAACTAATGTGTTGCTGCAGTTTGTAGTTGTTTTCATGAAATAACTGACTTATTTCTATATTTCCTGGATTTTTTGTGAATGGGGGGGAAATGAATAATACTTATTGAGCAATGCAACTGTAGTTCTGTGTGTTTTATCCCTAATGAGCTCTTTTCTTTACTTTTCTAAGAAGGATGTTCTAGGGGTTTTCCACAAAAAACCTCCTACATCTCTTAGGAAATCAGCTGCATTGAATTCAAATGATATCATCCCAGCTTTCGGTGTTGTTGCAGTGAAGCATGCAGCACCATATTTTAAGACAAAGCTTCTCTCTTTTTTTTTCTCTTTCTTACTGCTTGTGTTTGAAATTATTTTTCTCGGTTTCACTTTCAAATGTTAAAATAAGCAGCAGTGCTTCTTTTTGTTTTTGTAAAATCCTAGCACTCTGCTTTAATATGTACAGGCACAAAAACAAACTTGTTATGCCGTTTACATTGAAATTAATACATTAATTATGACTAGTTTTAATTATTACTGGTAATTATTACTAGTTTAACCATTTAATTCAAGTTGCAGGACTCCAGGCCTCGAGGAATGCAGTTTGAGATCACTATTTTAGATCAACAAATAAAAAAAAAAAAAAGTTAAAGTCTACTTTGTTCTGGCCAACTTTCCACTATGTATTATTTATTTCTCCCCTCCCAGTCTTGTTCAGTGTTTCAAAGGTTCAGTCCCTGCAATCTTCAGGCAGAAATAACTTGTTCTCAAACCAGCGAAAAACATCAATTATGAAAAAGAGTTAAAATTAAAACCAGCTTAAAATACAGTCAGCTGGGGGGTTGCTATAATTAAAACAAAGGCACGATAAATCGGTACGCAGTTACAGATTTTATAGGATATTATGTGAACATTAATGATTGAGGAACCCCGGGGGGTGTCGGCTCGTTCTTGGAGCATGGATATGTGCATTAGCAGTGATGTCATCTGACCTGACTGCTGATAGGCTGCTCAGCCAGGACATTGTCACACACAACGCCCTTACATACACACCCACAAACAAAACACACTCCATCTGGCCTGGAGGAGCACTGAGTTCAGGCCAAAGAGCTTTTCATGGCAGAGAGTGTCTCGTAATGGACAGACAGAAAGAGAGCGACACACTCATTCAGTCAGTCTGGCTCCCTGTGTGTGTGTAGAGATTTAATCTTTAACCAGTGTTATTGTAGCCTGCGCACTGATATGGAGACACAGTATGTAATTACAGCTGCTGCACACACACACATGCACACACACACAGGTACAAGGGTGTCAGAGTGAGATTTCCTCTACTTTTTTATCTGACACTGATATCCCACATACAGAAATTTCATTGAAGCAATGAGCAACTCAGAACGATTCCTTCGTCATTTTTCTGGAGCGCTAATTGTGAATATAACTCTGTTGTGTGTTTTTCTTTCTTTTTTATCAATATTCCAGACTACAGCAGATTATAATGGAGGTGTGGTGACAGCAGGTTTGTGTTGTGATTAACACAGTACTGGACGTCTGCAGATATGAGCAATGTGTTGCAGAAATGTCGGAGCGGTTTCATAGCAGAGCCGTGTCCCAGTTCGATGACCTGCTGCTGCCTGCTCCACTTTAACTCCGTTACATCTCAGTATGTTCTTACGCTGATGACCTGCAATCCGACTCAGTGGGAGCGCGCCTGACTTTTTGATGATGCTCTGAAGCTCTTCCAGACACATCTAACCAAAGAGCAGAAGACGGCTGGGGAGATGGGATGTGCTTCTGCTGCAAGTCCTCTAGCGGTGGATGTTCTGGGAATTGTTTTAGGAGGCAACGGTCGATAAAAATCAAGGTTTCAATCAACTTAGAGAGTTTACATGGTTCCAGAAATGCTTTCTGAATTCGCTTTAACAAATTAGGTATTGCTATTATTTATATGTTATCAAAATTGGCAACAAAAATATAAGATTGTAATAATTTATGCTCTTTTTATAGGTTGCCAATTTATGTGGCCACATTACTCAGGATTTAAGGCCTTCTGTTTAGGCAACTCCAGGTCTTATAGATTGTGTTTGACACATATTCAGGGCAGAACAGTTTTCTTGTGTGGCGTCTGAGACAAAGAAGTATGAAATGTCCAGTTCTTCATAGTTAGAAACAGTTTTCTAGAGTGTGAAGAAAAATGGGGATTCTAAAAATGAGCCCAGACAAATTCACCTGAGCTCAGCTAAAACAAATCAAAAAGATAAGAACAACTATTCTAAATCAGAATAATCTTCAAAAAATAAGCTAACATAATGTAATACTACATAAATTATGCAAGATAAGCTAAAACAAAATAGGCTAAGCCAAGGCAAAATAAGATTAAAAAATAGGACATAAGGCAAGGTGAAGCCAAGACAGCACCAAACACGCTAAGCTAAAACAGAATAAACTAAACTAAACCCCTAAAAAATCTAAATATCACAAACTAGGAGCAGATAATTAGCATCTCAAAAGTTCAAATAACACCTGAACTATGACCTCAGATCCAGAAGGAGTTACAAATGAGGCTTCTAACAACAAACCTTCATTTGTGAAAAATGTCATTTTGGATTTATGAAGGGTCATATTCACATAAAATCCAACAGAAATTGTGTCCTGTCAGGTTTTGGACTCAATTATGAGATGAAAACAAGACACACACACACACACACACACATTCCCTGACGTTTCCTAGGGGGCAGCAGCTGTTAACTAAAATCCAAAGTCATTTCCACCCAGTAGCCAGAATCTTAATTCTGCCTCTGCTACCCACCAAAATCTCCATGTCTCTCAGAAAACAACAAACACAACCAGAGAGTCAATAGCTTGAAGATCCACCATTTAGCGGCACTCACTCAAACTAGTTTTCGTCAGTATGACTTTTCAGTCTCCAGGAAATTTATCATGCTCTTCTTTACAACCTTGTTTGAGCTCATTGAGGTTTTCAGAAACGTATTTATTACCTAAAATCTACCTTGTCTCCACAACCTGCCTCCATATTCCCAAACATGATGCTGTGAAATGTGGCCAAACATCTTTAATTCAGATCCTTGTATCAAAAAAAAGCTCTGCTCTCTTGTAGAGAGATTTTTTTCAGACTTCTTGCCACATTCACTCTGAAAAGAAATCTCTCTTGTACATTTACAGACAAGAAAAGATTCTTTGGCTTCTAATTTCTCTGTTGTTTCTAAAATCTAACATGAAATTGGAATCCTATAAAAATCTGAGATGTGGCCAATGCTATTATTCTGAGCATTGGTTGGTAAAGCTCCTTGGCATCTTGCTAATACCCATGTAAACTCCCAGACTTCATGTTTCTTTTAATTAGCACCCTCTGAATGCTGCTTTCATTTTCAAAACCAATGGAAGCAAAAAATGTGTTTCGTTTTTTTCCCCGATCAGTCTATCAACAGTTACAATAAGCGCAGCATACCAGACGTAGCAGAAGAACGAGGCGCTTTAGCCCTACCTGCAGTGGTGCTTGAAGCACTGGGGGCTCGATTCAGTCCTGCAGTCTGAGTCAGTCCTGCAGGCTGGCAGCTAAACCCTGCGGCTGGAGGAAGCGACCTGGTCTGAGCTCCAGCTGCAATCAAAGACAGTAACATCCGCTAGAACTCACAAAAAGCTGACAAGTGATATTATTCTGCCGCTGTGGCTAGCGTTGCTATTGATACCAAAGCTGACAACAACATTCCCGCATGGAGATTACTCTGGAGGCTCCTGCTTAATTCAGCCAGCAGCACTAACCCCACCTGCTGCCTGTTGCCGTGTCTGCCCCGCCTGGAGCTGCTTCACCCTCCGGAGGTGAGACCTGCCGTTGTAGTGCAGCTGGGCCTGAGCAGTGGAGGTCAGCTGCAGGTTACACACCTCACACAATGAGTAGGTCCCGCCCTGGCCTGCAGGAAAACAGCAGGGGGAACAGGTGGAGGAGTTGGAGGGGGGTGAGTGTAGCTGCAGGAGAGGCACCAGGAGATTTAACGCACTATTAATCCTGAATCACAACAATCACCTGGGGATGGAGTCTGCTGGACTGGGAGAGGCAGGGTTGAAGGTGTGGGTGTGTCCATTAGCTCCTGACCCAACCCTCCAAAGGCAAAGATCTGCCCGCTTTCCAGAAGCAGAGAAGGGCTCAGAGGCGTCTTCATCACTAAGAAAGAAAACAAGAGAAATGGCAAAAAATATATATTGAAATCTGTAACAGAACCGCTTCTATGTTTGGTAATGGATAAGCTCGGATTCATGAAGGGTAGAGAAACAGCTGCCATCCTGACAGAAAAGTCAATATTTCAATCTCAAGTCCTTTCATGTGTTGATGAAGAATAAATTGGGTAAAAACAAAAGCAGCAACAACAACCACAAAACAACGCTGGCAGATTTGCAACAGCAATATCTGGCACACCACTGCTGAAGGCAACATGAAGGTGAAGGTGACACCAAATAACACTAAATGAAAGCTCTCTTTGAGCTAATCCGCAGACAGAAGGACAGACAGGAGTGCAGACTGAATGACACCGGATGCAACAAACCCTCAAAGGGAGAGTGATGAAGGAATGAGTAAGAGGACAGACGAAGGGTGACATATGTGGACATATGTGCATGTGGGTATTTGTGTGTCTACGTGTGTGTTGGTCAGTCCGTGACTCTGTCCATCTGTCGTCCCATCAACTTTGCCAAGTCACATGACCACTGACAGACACACACGTTCACTTCCTCCCATTCAATCTGAAGGTAATTTTAAAATTTAAACTAGCAACGGGTCCCAAGCCTTTCCCAGCAAAATTTAAATTACAGCTCTCACAAGCCATTATCTTGCTCGCGTTCGGTTATTTTCATTTAGAAACGCACACACATTCAGCACAACGATAGTGTCATGCATATGTATTAAAAAAGTAACTTTCTGGTGGTTTATTAACCTTTACACGTTACAAAGAAATTGTTCTACAATTTCCAGGTTTTGTTTGCCGTTTGCTTTTCGAGAAAGCAATCACATGACCTAACTGCTCACTCAAAAGCCACTAATTTGAGAAACCCTGGTTGTAAATATTCTGCTCGTGCAATTGCGTTTGTAAATTGGCCTGTTGGGGTTTCAGAATCCAAAGCTGCCGCGGAGCCTCAAAATCCAGCCTGAAGTCAGACAGTCAGACAGCTTGTCTGCAGGCAGTGTGAATGACAGACAAGTAAACTTAGCAGTTGTTCTGGAAACTTTTTTTTTGTCTGCTTTGCAGGAAATGAGAGGCTTATCGTTTGCCAAGCTTGTCGATCAGTAAAATAACCCATAAGCTGATTGGTTAAGATACTTTAATTATAGAGTGATTGATCAGGTGGTGGAGATGCAAGAGCCACCCAGCATTGATTGGTGAGAGAGTTGGATGCAGCACAACAGATTTCCCCGGACTCTCCATTCCAGGCTTTGTTTCAAACAGTAAAATAAAGTGTATCCAGGAGAAAGTACAATGTTTTTTTTTTTTTTTCTCTACTGTGTAACAATAGCAACAAGAGCAAACATTAGGGCTATTCAGCAGTTCTGTTAGAGCAGTGAAAGCAAAGTAAAAAGAAGTGGCTCTCGAGGAGGCGCCCATGTTCCTATTACTATGACAGAGTATATTTCAATAGATCAGCATGTTCAAAAATAAGTACATAATTCGTACTTATACTGACTAACTCAGTATAAGTATGTGTTATAATATAGTAAAATCAGCGAAGAAGTTCACAAGGTTAGAAAAGAAACGCTGAGTGTGCACTCCATGAAACTGTAACACCTGAGAATTGCGAAATATAACAGCTTCGTCAGGAAGAATGGCTGGATTGCAAAAACATCTAATCAAGTAAAGTCGTGCTGAACCCTCAAGCAGCAAAGCTGAATTTCTGGGCGCATTTGAGTCGGTGGTTTAAACAAACACGGGACGGAAATGTATTCGTTTTCTGAAGAGATTTGTGCTGCTCTTGCTCCCGATGTCCCAGTGACACTTTCAGGATTCTTGTGTTGTTAGGAAAAAAGCAATCATCTGCTAGCATTGTTTCTGCAAACAAAATGTGCTTGATCTCTTTTGCAACCACAGAGCATATGAAAATCAAGTTAGAAAAAGCACGAAAGGAGGAAGAAGCTTCAGGAAATTCAGCAAGTCACGTCTGAAGTCCAAGTTAACTCTGAAGTATTTACTTATCAATAGCATTTGATCTAGTCTCCCAGTAACATTGGTGTCTCTGGGTGTTGAATTGAAATCTTATAGTCTTTGATGAGTCAAGCTTCATTTGACTCATCAAAATCTTTTAACAATTGTTTTTAATTTTCTGAAGACTAATTCGATATTCAAAAACTGATATGAGCTGGTTTGTCGTTTAGTATAAAACACACATTGTTTCAGTTTTCTCTTAACCTGCATGATTTTACTGCACATTAAGTTAAAATCCAATTACCCAGGAAGAAGAAAAAAGTACCTCTTATTTTTAGGAAAAAGGAATTGGCCGAAGTTATCAGCAGATAGAAATTTTTATAAAATTAAATCACAAACTGACTCTGAGCGAGTCAGTTTTTTTCATTTCACGACTTTTACAGAAACACGTTACAGTGGTGCAACAAAAGTGAACTTTGAAGAAACAAATGACAGTTTCGAACGTTTCGAATCACGCATAAAAACCCAGAATAATGTCTGATGGAGTTGAAACATCATATTTATTTCAGTTCTTCAGTTATTTTTATCATGCAGGTATTCCAGCTGGTCGCTGGCATTTAGAGAAGCTCTGCAGATGCTGGTTAATCTGACACAGTGATGAATTAGCTACACTTATACCTGTACACACACACATACACGCACACAGACCATCTCAGAGCCAGCTGATGCTGACATCAGCTTCAGCAGAGGAAGGATTAAATATAACTGCTGTATTGAGCAGGGAATTACACACACACACACACACACGCATACAAATATGCGCACACACAGCCGCAGAGGTAAATACAGGAGCTGAAACACAGAGGCGCGCACAAAGTAAGATTTAAACAAAGACTCTGGGTGAGCAGAGCGTTCAGGATTAAAGTAAAGTGAAATGTGTGCATTTACCTTTGCCTTCGGTCCTGTGTGTGAGTCTAATCCAGGCTGACCAGGCAGTCAGTAATCAGAGAGGCCAGCTGTGGGTTATAATCCAATCCAACACACACGCACACGCACACCACACACAGATGCACAACAGCCAAGCAACAATGTAATTTTTGCCTGTGGAGGAAAAAGCTGAAAACTCTTTTCCAGTGGTGCTTCTCAGTGGCAACTTCAAAGCAGCAGCTGACTGAGTTTTAGCCTCATCTCAGTTTCTTTCATGTTACTCTCAAATAGAGTTCATCTCCTCTGTCCCGGCGATGATCCCGGGCCAGCCTTTGACGGCTAAATCCAGACGAGGAGAACTGGGATCAGTGCATTAAGCACAGCTGTATGAATGAGTCAAAGCTGACGCCTGCTCATTTCAGTCAAAACTTGCTCACACGATGGAAATTCTTGATTTCTTTTTTTTTTCACTGCAAACACTGACGAGAAGGCGTCCTGGGCTACACTGCAGGAACATTTAACATCATCCAGAAACTCTTTCACCTCAGCACCACATTCCTCTAAAGTTCATGAAGAATGTGTGCCGACAAATATCCCAGTTACTTTTAAATGCATGTGTGAAAAAAACTCAAAAGTCAGTGTTTTACCCGCTCTGATCACCAAACCTATGTTCCAACATTTTGTTTTGTGTGTGTTAATTGTTGCGCTTAGGGGAATAATTCTTTATATTCTGACAAATGAATGGCGCAACAAAGTACAGGCTGCCTATCTGACAGGCTTCAGTAGGATGGCAGAACTTAAATGAGTTTAGCATTTAAAAACAGGATGCAAATTATACCAAAACACTTTTGGACAATCAATGTTTTTCTGAATGTGAAAGCAAACATGTACAGCACAGACATATAGTCTTAGATGCTTTCCTGCTTTAATGCATTGTCTGTCATCTATATGCACTCACTTTTCAAACGTTTTGGCTTGTTTTCTCTCATATCATTTTCAGTCACTGAAAATGATATGAGATATGAGATATGAGATATGAGAATGATAACCCTACCCTAATCTGTAGGGTTTCATATGTCCTTTGCTGCTTGAGCAGCTTCAGCTCCTCTGAATGTGCTTACGGGAATTTTTGACTATTTGTCCAGAGGTGCATTTGTGGGGTCAGGCACTGATGTGGGACGTTAAGACCTAGCTTTCACTTGCACTCTCTCTAAAATCATCGCAACTCTCATGAAGATTCTGTGTAATTCTTCCCTGGAACAGCAAGAGAGAAAATGTTTCATTAAAGTTGGTTGAATTAAATTGTCCAACACATCTTGATATGCTGAACCTTTAAGTTCCTTTCAATGAAACTACGGAGCCAAACTCCTGAAAAAACAACCGCATACAGAAAATGACAAACAGCAAAATGACGTAGAAATCTGCCTCTAGCATTTATAATATCAAAATTTAACTTTGTATTAGTAACATGTCAGGAAGAAATGGAGGTTATATTTTGCAAAAAGTGAACCTTTATTTGATATCTGGCATTAATATTACTTTTATGGCACCTTATCTACATCTATCAATGTTATAAGTATGCAAATTTTCCTACACTTTTCCAACTGTAAATAATAACACTTCTGACATTGCTTCTGCTTTAGTTAAACACCAGACAATCCTGCACTGCATCACTGCATCTCTATCCCTCTCACATAAACAACCAGCAACCACATGGAAATAAACATCGGTTATTAATATCAGTCCAGTTTTACTTATCGGACCAATACCGACATGTTAAAAAATGATTAATGTCGGTGGATATCGAAGTTAATACCAATACACTGTGCACCACTAATTTTGCCGTCTGAATTTATTGACTCAGAAAAATAAGAAATGTTATAGCTGATCAATATGATCAGATATGATCAGATATGATTATAGCTGATCAATATGATCAGCTATAACATCAGCTATAACTGGTTGCAACCACATCATTGTCCTAGCCACAAAATTTGGAAATGACAGAGCATGAAGGAAAACAGCTTTCCTTGTTCGATGTCTTATGTTTCCCTGCTGTGTATTTATGTTAGAGGAGTGGGCAATCAGGCTGAATGCTCTGGATCCTGCTGGTGTTAAAGATAAAAGGACAGAGGGCACTAATGTATGACACAGTTCCCTGAAAGAGACTGCTGTCCACAAAGACACACACACACACACACACACCCTCACATACATATCAACCTGAGGGAACGACAGGACAAAGAAACTAATGGAAATGTGACAAGACAGAGAGGGGTCTGAGAGTGGCTCGCTCACCCTGAGGCCTGGAGCTGATAATAACAGTGACCAAAGACAAACACACACACACACACACACACACACACACGCAAACTGAGCAGAGCGGCGGCCAACAGCAGCAGAGATGCTGGAGACAAAGTACAAAACACAGTTTTATGTATTTTCCTGTAGGATTCCAAGATGGGAAGTTGCTGAAATTTTTACTTTCTTTTACCAATAAAACAATTTGCATATTCGGACATTTTTATGCGACTTTATCTATTAGAGTCTTTATATTTTCCTACCAGAAAATAAATCTGCTCTTTCCCCGTTGGTGTGTGTCTTGTCTTTTCACACAAGCTGTTCATAACCTTCAAAATGTTCCATCGGGTGAAATCTGAGCAGGTTTTTTTTTATATATATAACTCGCAAACTGGAGCAGTTCTGACCTAAAACCACAAACTAAGATATGCACCTACGCAGCCTTTCTTCAGAGAAACAACCACCTGTCAGGCCGGATTTAAGACAAAGAGTCGTCTTCACTCGTGACGTGGCCACTAAAAGAACAAGCAGCCAGTTTGTGTGAGCTGAATCTGCAGGAGGCTGAAACCTGAAGACGCTCTGAGGACACAAACAGGGATCTCCATTCAGATAATTATGCCTCCTTCCTCGTCCGGTCAGCGATACAGCAAACGAGATTGAGTCTTAATACTCATGAGACGCATGGTTTCTAACAACGTCACAAATTCTGATATTTGTGCTGTTTCCTCACAAAAAAACTAAACTACCAGTAAGGATTCTGTTTTTTCAAATAATTTATAAACTGGCAAACTCACTTTATCAGACGCACTAAGAAATTGCCTGGTGAGTACAAGCAGTGACCATAACCAGCGAGTCTTTTTTTCTGTTAACTGAACGCGACATGTCTACAGCATACGCAACAACACTCTTCAGTGTGGAGTTTGTTATTGACTGAAAATTCAAAGTTAGATATTTTCAGTCAGAAAAGGTAGCAGCAAGGAGTCTTACCAAGTTAGCAACTTTGTTGCTATCTATTTAGCAAATATTGAAACCTTTTTAGTAATTCTTTCTTGTTTAGAAAAGAACCTATGCAGCCTTTCTTCAGAGAAACAACCACCTGTCAGGCCGGATTTAAGACAAAGAGTCTTAATGAGCATTTCTCATTCTTTCTAAAATTTTGGAGACTGGTGAAAGCACATTCTCACTCTTATCATTTAGAGTCATGGTGCAGGCATGGGGCCCTCCACCATCCTAAAGGGCCCAGAATGGTCAAACCGAACTTGAAGAAATAGTGACTGATGACCTGGAAAATCTCCTCTGTGGACAATTTCTGGAGTTTTTGTTGTCATTTGCAAATCTTTCTAGGCAGATCTGGAAGAGTTGTTCAAATGTTCGTACTTCCTCACAGCCTCAGACAATTGCTCCTCAAACCTAGTTTGTAGTTGGAGCTCGACAACATTGTTTCGAATCAACAAACAAAAAAACCCACCTCAAATTATAAGCATCTGGAGGTCAAAGCCTTGCAAAAGAGATCAGGAATGAAAAACTCTGATTTCAGCAACACACTAATTTAACACATAAAAGACTACATTTCTCTTGGTCATTCTGACAGTCACGCTTTCTGAGGACACAGCGACGCTTCAGTCAGTATCGAAGCAGCCGTCATGCGACGAAATAAAAGACGCAAGCAGGGTGGGAAAACGTTCACGGCAGCAAAACGAAGCGCTTCAAGTCAAAAAGGTGGAAAGACAAGTCTGCAGACAGTCCAGGATCCAGTCTGTTGGTTGGTTGCTACAGAAACACGTGGTAGTAAAAAGATGACTCAAGCGGTTGTGTTTCCATCTGATGGTATTATGCTAACAGAAACTCAGTTCCTGGAAATCTTTTTTTTTTAGGTTTTATTTCACCAGTGTCCTTTTGTGTTTGTCCCTCCTTTCCAGGATTAGGAAGAATATCTGATATATGTTACTATTTCTTCAGCAGGGTTACATTTATTGTTTTTTTCATACTAATAGGAATATTTTTGGTGAGCTGACATTTGAAAAGTCAGGATCCACACATTAACTTTGAAATGTATATTCACATTTCTTCAATTAAAGCCATAAAATGATGCAATGCAGGTGTGTGTGCATGTGAATGCATGATACACAAAGAGGAGTGTTTTGATAGATGGAGAGTGAAATGTAATTAAAGAATTAAACTGTGTAGGCAGCAGCTTATCAGGAGCGACACAGTGCATGCAGGATACTGTACATAAAAAAACAATAATAAAAAAAAAACATATAGTAGTAAAATAAAAAAAAGATAAAGTCTTAAATTGTGGTCTGCACTGGTTTTCTATAGATAAGAAAAACACAGATGATGCAAAAATCCACAATCTGTAATGTGTTTCAGGAAACTCGCTGCGTTTTCATTTTTAAAAACCAAAGTCCAACCATTTTTTACATATCAGTTTTTAATGTAATGGAGCTGGAACAAAATGCAGATTTTTTATAACCTTCCAGAAAATCCTCCAAAGTAAAATAAATATTGGTCCTCTCGCAGCCTTGTTTGTCGCAGTTCCCATTGTTTTAAACTTTTAATTAATACTCTGACTGAAGATATGGGCAAGTCTGGAAGTTATTTTTTGATAGGCACTTCCTGACATGCTTCGCTTGCATGGCACGTCCTTTTGTTTTTCCCATTCAAAAACTGGCTGAGAGAAACATTTGTCAACATATTTATATGCAAGGGAAACAGAGATTTGTGGATTTCAAAATTTAATTTGAAATCCATATATATATATATATATATATATGGATTTCAAATAAATATAAAAATTAAATAAATATATAATATAAATATAATATATATATATATATATATATATATATATATATATATATATATATATATATATATATATATATATATATATATATATATATATAAATTTTTTTTTTTTACATGTTTACCAGCATTGTTGTCGCAGTTGACAGATCAATATCATTATTACTTTTTGTTGTTATTTTTGAAGGATCCGTGTTGCTATAAACGAGTTTTGACAGTGAGGATCACTATATCTTACCAGACGTGGGCCTTAAAACAATGTAGAAGTTTTGAAAGTTGACTCGGTTTGCTCTTATTTAGGGATTTGCTACCTAAAAATACTCCTTTTTTTTTTTTTTGCTGGAAATTAAAACTTGTATTCTGTTTTTAGAAAAGTGAAAGGAAGCGTTTTAGATTCCATAGCATGTAGAGATATTATGTGTCCCAGTGATCTTAGTTGTTTTTGTCAAGGATATTGATTTGATTGTTTCCCAAAATCTAACAATAGCTCATGTTTAAATGAAAAGATGTGGTCTGGAGTGTTTGTTCTGATCTCAAATTCTCACATTGGTGATTTGATGTTGCATGATTTAAGCACAGCGGTAGGAGTAAACCCAACACACACAGAGAGGGCAACGATGCACATTCGGTTTGTTCTGTCCAACCTTCACGTCGGGACACTGTGACTTCGGTTCTGTCTTTAAATAGCTGCTCTGCTCCATCGCAATGTGACTCTTACTGCTCAAGGTGAAGCTCTGCTCCTCTTTAAAAATCCAGGACTGAAGTTTCCACAAGGGCACCTCAGACTCAAGGGCCCCTCAGCTCTAACAACTGAACTCTCTGGACAAGGAAACCAAAGGATGCGACAAAAACTAATGAACTCATTGGCAGAAAAAGAAACATGGAGCTTTTTTCCATCATTGTGTTGTTTAAAATTGAAGTCTCTTTTTTTTTTCAAGTAGATTATGTCACTATGACTAATATCATAATTTTTAGGCAGATTTATGTAATAAAGATATGTTCTTTAAAAAAAAAATCAAGCTGTATAATAGTTCTTAAGATTCCCTTTTTTACATGACGTCTGCCAGTTATGTAGAAATTAAATTAACATTCGAGGTCAAACGTTCCTTACAAAACAATCTGGATCCAAATGATTAAAAAAAACCCATACAGGTCTTATTCTAAAACAGGAACATATGTACACAATACTTAGATCTTTGTTACACCATTACAGAGAGCAGATTACAACCACAACGCCAAAATGTCTGTCCTTATGTAATAAATGATGATTCAGATTCAGCTAATCATAGTCAAAATGCAAAAGAATAAATAAACAAATTGGATAAATACATTTGTTCATATCATAACTTACTGAAGTAAGTGGTGAATAGTTTTCTCTTTTCTGAGTTTTTTGTGTGTGAGCGAGTCTTTATGGCTGACTTATTTTCATATTTGTGATTTGGAAATTGAAAGCTCGCAGTGCGTCAAACACAACGACATTGCTCTGAACAACAAGGACTTAAAAGAATGCTTGTTGTACATTTTTGATTAAGTCAATAAAAATCTAAATAATAATAGATAATCGTTATAGTCAATTATCAAAGTGTTCATAAGTAATGTTATATTGATTTTGTAGCAGCTTAAATGTTTTAGTAAATTTTGTTCATAAAAAAACAGACGTATTTCTACCTAAAGTATACATAATATAATCCCATGCTTCAGTGTAACAAAAGTAAACAACAATTCCCATGAGTCTATTTTACTAATTAGTGTTCAAAAAGTAAAATAATGTTCCACCTTAATTTGAAAATCCGTACGGAGTACTTTTCCTGCCTAAACAGCAAAGAGATGGACCAGATGTTCCTCTATTACAGCCTGTCAGAGATTAACACACACACACAACAAACTACATCTAGGTTATCCAGCAGGCAGTGTAGGATTTGGTAGGACGTGATTGGTCAAGCCAGAAGGAGATTGTGGGATTGGGATTATAATCCGCAGATAAATGTGTGTTAGTGTCTGCGTGTGAGTTTTAGCTCAGTTGGTATAATCTGTGGTCTAATAATAGAGATTACCACTTGAACACTTCTGAGTGCCTGTCGTCTGGTTTACACCCCTCCCTCGTCTGGTAGGCATTCATAAAATTCCTCTGACCTCTGACCTCAACATACCAGAAGATGAGTGATACCAGAGAACGTTCACTTTGGGAACTGAACATTGTAATATTATTCACTGACAGGATCTTTATGAAGTAAAAGTCCAGTAACCCCAAATAACAAAATGGTCAGAACCAATGGGATTAAAATCTCACAATGTACATTTAAATTTTAGTGTACAGTTAAAATGTCAAAATTTGTATGTTTTGTCTCCATAATTCCTTAGTCCTTCTGCAGTTTTATTCTGACGCTCAGGAGGAGAGCAGCAGGTGTCATGGTTGGACAGCAGGGAGTGGAGGAGGGTATCCCGTCAGACCATCAGTTCCCGAAACCGTAGACAGAAAAATAACCTTGTGAAACCGCACAAGGTTTCATGGGGTCGGTGCAACCTTGCTGGACTTCACAGAATGAAAAGCTCGTGGGGCTTGATGAACCCCATCTCACAACACGACCGGAGAGTTAAAATACTTAATTACCACTTGAGGAAGCTGAAGTTGAACTCACAGCTTTCACATTGCACAAATAGACAAAGGTTTGAGCAGTCATAGAACTTATCAGGATTTTTTTTCTGTTTGTTTTTGAACATTACCTTTCTTATAACAACATTATACTTCTTTGAACTTGTGTTGAGTTTCTGTTTTTGTGAGTAATTATTAGTAGTTTGTTTCTATTTTCTCCATAGTTCTGTTCAGCCACTTCCTATCGCTCTGGTTACATCTTGACGACATAATCTAACATTTTGTGCCTCATTGTGCAACATTTTCATTATTGCTGGTTTGCTAAGGTGATGCCATCAGTTGAAGAGGTGCAGCTGTACATAATGGTTGTCTCATTGCTGTCTAAAGCTTCCTGCTGCAGCACTTTGCCACTAACACTCCTCTGAACACATTTATTAAATGCTTAAATTATATAAAACTTTTCACTCTAGGGGTCCCCTAGAACGCCGAGGGACGGGATGTGAGACTGATGTGAGGTGACATCTGTCTCTTCGAGCTACGCGTAGTTCAGCTGGAACAGAGAACGGCCGGCGTGGATAGAGCTTCGTAATAATAATAATAATAATAATAATAATAATAATAATAATAAGATGTTGTTATTCACAGACACTTTAATTTTGAAACTTTGATTATAAGTGCACAATAATTATAACCCAGTGCAGAGAGGGAACCAAAGACACGTCACATATCCTTTCAAATACAAAATCATCCCGTGCAATTTAGTTGAGTCACATTTCAAATCAAAGCGGGCCAGGTTTTATTGCATCATCTCATCAGTCGGTTGCAGGTGGATTGATTTCTGATTGGAGCTTATCATCAGGAGTAGAAGTGTTTGGGTTTGTTAGTTCAGTTTGTAAGAAACACACACAGCTCGCCCTGACACCAAGTATCAAAAACATGGATGACATCTGGAAGTACTTTAGTCAAATTTTGACTAAAATGTATTTTCAACTACAATAAATTTTATTTAGATTTATATATGTAATGTGAAAATACCCTGGTAGGTTATATGGTATAAAAAAATAGGGTAGGCAAGAATAAGCTTTGCTAAACTGTGGGTTATTTATTGTTGTTTTTTTTCTTTGTTGTTCTTGTGATTGATGTGGACAATTTACCAAAATAAAACGATTGATTGATTGATTGATTGATTGATTGATTGATTGATTGATTGATTGATTGATTGATTGATTGATTGATTGATTTGTTGAGTTAAAATTTACTTTCACTAAAACATTAAAGTAAATTTCAAGTTTAAAAGACGCAGTTATCTTTTAAACAAACATTTTTCATCCATTTGCCTGTTAATTACAGAGGTCATAATGTTTTTTAACCATTTTATGTTTGCCGTATCCAAATTCCACTTATTTTGGTTCTGACCCCTATTTGGGACTCGTGAAATATTATAAGTTAAGACCCCAAAGAAGACAAGAATACACTTTATATTACCATTAACACTGTTCTGTATTTCAATGTCCTGTTGAAAAATCCTGCATTGAGTGTTTTCTTGTAGTTTTTACTTTGGCTCTGCACATCTCAGCAACATGTAAAACACTGTTGCTCCGTTGTCTTTCAATTTCTTCACACAATTTACAACATCACGACCTATTTTAAGTCATTTTTATTAAATAACATGTTGCTTTAAGTATAATCCCAAATTTTTTGACATCACAGGCCGGTTGACAATATCTGACTGATCACTGCAAAAGGTTAACTACATCCTGCTGGTCCATCGCAGGTTGGCATGGCAACAATCTCTTCAAAGGTGCCACTTATTGTGTGCAAATCAGCCACCTTAGCAGGAGCAGTGAAGGACTTGATGCCACAGCAAAAAAGCAGCAACGCAGACCGAAAGAGGAGACGATGTCTATGACATCATTTCCTCCTCAACATGCTGACTCATCAAACATTCAACACCTGTTCCACTCAACTAATGGGAGAAGAAACGTGAGATAAAAACACATAAACACAGACGCGCACTGTGCAACGTTTAAGTGTCTCCTAACTAAGGAATTTCAAAGCGCAAAGTGAAGCTGGAAGCTGACAGAGCGACATCGCAGAGGACGGCATGTTGACAGTTGAGGCGCGTCTCGGTTCCTATTAAAAGAGCGGCGTCACCTTGACATTTAAAACGCTGTGACGTCGTGTTTGACTTGATTAACTTTTCTGTCCTTTTCCTGCTGATGCAAAGAAGTTGCTAGTCTTCCTGATTGACCTAAAGTTGTTTCGATATACTGTCATATTCAATGCATGAGGCTCATTTGTCGGATTAAAAGTTTCTTTTGAAAACTGGTAACATTCAAGCAAGTTTTTTTATTGGTCTGAGGTAATATTCTAATTTTAAATGTCATGTTTTCTTTAATCATAGCAGAAATAAAGACTTTCAAATAGCCATTTGAGGGTCATTAATTAATCTATATATTGTGTTTCTCTTAGTGATAAAGTTTCTGAATTAAATGGGCTTTTCTATAATATTCTAATTTATTGACTGGGTCTGCAATAAGCATAAATTTTTCTTTCTGTTTTTTTTTTTTCTCTTGTGATTTACTGTATTTATGAGCTTTCTTTAAAGTGGAATTCAGACATTTTGGTTTTGTTTTGTTTTACAGTAAATAGCCAATATCCCAACAATTCGTATCTAGTTTCAGGTTTGCAGACCCATGAGGTGGTGATAAACACAGATTCCAGCCATTTTATCAAAGCAGAGTTTGAGCAATGCTAGAAACTCAAACTCAACCTTCCTGTTTTCAGCACATGGCGATAGTGTTTTGACAACAATGTCTGCACAAATCTACATCACTAGAAATGTTGTTTCCAGTGCTGGTTGGCTTCATCACGCACTGGTGGGTGTGGATGAGCTGGGCTGCAAGGTCACTGTTTCCCAAAATCCAAGGTTATAATGTTCATACTGTTGTGCTACTAACTTTTGAAATATCAAATATCTTTCAGAGTAAAAAAAAAAACAAACTGTGTGGAACATTTAAACCATGTTTTCTTTCTCTGTGTTGCAGAGCTGGAGTGATAACAGCCACACCAAAAGTGATAAAAATGCTTATAACTGATAAAGATCAATTGTAATTAATTATTATAATTATGCCAGTAGTAATAATCAATAATTATAATTAATTATCAATGTTCTGGCTGAAAATCTGTTTTGTTCCAGTAAACGTCAGAATATTACATCAGACCAATAAAGAAGTCTTTCAGACTCTAAATTAACAATCTAAAAACAAAACAGATTTACATATCCGTCACAGAAAACATTAATTTCTGCAAACAGAGTCATAAAGTGAATGAACTTCCAAACGAGCCATAGCTCCATTTATGTTTAGACAAAAACACAGCAACACTTAGATGTGGCCAAAAAATACCATTAATATTTACCATGACCCAAACATTTATTGGCAAATATGTGCAAAACCTTGTAAGAAATTCATCTGTATTGCAGAAGTATCATTTCATAAACATCCTCCAGGTCTCCAACAAGCAGTTTTTCAGGTTTTGTTTTTCTCCTTGCATCCTGCCGTTTGTGCTGGCAAGATAAATGTGGGTCCTAATCCAGCATTGTTTGTCACATTGACAGTAGCTTTAAACTTTTTGTTATTGCTCTGACTGCAGATATGGGCAAGTTGATGCCAATACGTTGGAGGCACAGTGAAAACAGAAACTTATAGACAATTAAATAAACGTTTCTAGAAACTCTGCTCAGCTTAACAAGGTGGAGAATAAAGGAATAAATGAAAGTTCTTTTTATATGCAAACAGCATTACCGCAATAAAAAATAAGTTCATTTTAACTGTCTTTGTTTTTAATGGGCAGTAATACATTCGGAGGTGCTACACAACTTAATCCTTGCACAGTTTATTTGAGACGCTTTGTGAGTTGTGACAGATAATCATTGGGGTGAGTTTATAGAAATAACGTCGTAAACAACGTTGCCGCAGTCATTCACTTCCTCCAGGCTGTTATTCACGTTCTAATTTGCAGTTATGATTTAATGTGACATTTTCTATTTGGTCATGGCTACTGGGAAGTCCCAGCACTGCGGTGTTGGCAGGGAGTCCCTCAGGGGTGTGGGTGTCAGCGTGGGGTCACCGTGGATTAGGCCTCTCCAGCCACGTCCCACAGATGCTCGGTCATATTTGCATCTGGTAAATTTTGGATGCCAAAACCAAACCTGGGGCTCTTTATCCTGTCAGTGGGGAGCAGTGGGGGGTTCTGCTTGCCCTGGGCAAGCCTCGCTCTCCTCCTGTGACCCCCAACACAACCAAACACTCACTCATTGCCTGGATTAACCCCACTCTGCACACGAAAAGCCTTTACAACGTAATGATTAAACAAGTATTGATCTGAGGATAATTGATCTAGAAGGATAGCGACAACATTTTAGAGTTAAAGTTGGATTAGCTTGTAATATTTTTTTATATAATTTGAAATGATTCACAAATGAGAATACTCTTTTTGTGCCTTAAACATCACAAAGTAAAATCTCCTCAAATCCTAAATTGTGTTTTTGGAAACATCTGATCTTCTAGTGAAGATATCCTAGTGAAGAAATACTAGTTATCTATAATTTTCTAAACTTCAATGTTGACATATTGTGATCAGTCTAAATAAGCCAAATCTTAAGCTACAGGTGTTGAAAACCAGTCCAGACTCATTTAAAAACAGACAAGTGACTCTTAATTATGACACTGAATAATGACGAATTATTCACATGGCGTCGCAAAGCCTAAAAAACAGCTTTTCAGACTGATAGGTTGTCAGTTTCTTCTCTTTCTTTAACTTGTGACATGTGATGTGTTACTTTGTGAAACCTTTAGCCTGCTTCATGTTGTCAGACGTGCTCTGTTTGAATTACTTTTTGATTCGAAAGGTTCGACGGTCAAACTGAGCTGTCAATAGAGTTAATTTATGAAGCGGCATTACTTTTCCAAACAGGATCAGGTTGGTTTGGATAGTCTTTGTTTCCTTTATTAAGTAAAACACCACTATCTATTAAACTTAGATTAACAATCTCAAACGTAAACAGCTCTGGAAAAAAATCAAGAGACCACATAAAATGATAAGTTTCTCTAATTTTACTTTTTGTACATATATGTTTGAGTAAAATTAACATTGTATTAACATTTGGTATTTATTTGCAGAAAATGAGAAATCGTCAAAATAACAAAACAGATGCAGTACTTCCATACCTCAAATAAAACAAAGAAAACAAGTTTATATTCATTCAGAAGCAGCAAAACTAATGCTTGAACTCAGGAAGAGATCAGAAATCAATATTTGGTGGAATAACCAGGAGGCTCTCAGTGGGCTCTTTGTTTTTTCCAGAGCTCTATTGAATAATAACAACGCAAAAACAGATTAAAGTTATTTTCATGGCACTCCACATACATTTTCATGTATCACTTGATCTAGATCTAAAAACATCCCTTAGAAGTTCCTGTTTTAAATTTTTAATAAACCAAAAAGAGGCAGCTCAGTTGTATAGCTTCACTAGCTCAGTCATCAAAAGTAGCATCCGTAAAAACGCGGTAAGGTTTACCTAGTTGAGTGTGTCAGTGGAGATTATCGCTTCACCTGTGTGTGGTTCTAATATTTTCTCATTTAGTCCTGCATACATGCAGCATTTCGCTCTGTGAATATGGCTGAACACTAACCAGCCACAAAATCTCATTAATAGCCAACAAGAAGCAAATGAATACATCGAGTAAGATCAAGAGTGGAAATCATGTTCCGTTTTACTCAATGAACATCACAAATTAACCTAAAGAGACAAAAAAAAAAAATAATATCCAGGTTTGAACAAGACCAGCACCAGTTTTCTGCTGTTTGTGTTTTGTGTTAGCCAGCTGAGTGAGCAGACCACTGTTATGAACACAAACACCAGAATATAGCAACGGGGATTTAGTCTCAGCTGCTTTGTGATAAAATGTGAGCTCTGAACATCATTTTCTGACTGGTGAAACTTCTCACCACTTTCAGTAGCCTTCCAGGTAATGTGTGTAGGAGTGTGTGTCGTCATGACCTTCACAACCTCAGTGTGTGTGCATGTAATACCTCCGAGACGGGAGTCGTGAGCAAACACTTCATCACTGCCGTCCTATTTACACACACGCGCACACACCAACTCATAACTTCTGCCTTAACAATTTCACCAACAATCACAAACACACACCTTGATTCGAGCCTAATTCAGTTTTTTTGCAATAATCACCCAATCACCTTTCATTATTGTCATCTGTTCCTCTTTATCACATGACAGGCAATTAATTAAAAATATCCTCAGACAACACGGGGAGCAGGTGCAGACGCATACACTCGGGCACAGGTAGCTCCATAAATCACAGCAGACAGAATGGGAGTAATGAAGTGGCTCACTGTTAGCGCTCTGTACTGTAGGCACCAGCAAACTACCTACTGCTCACACCGCAATGGACCGCGTGTTCCTGCTGGGGTGATAGAAAACTGCCTTTGAGGGGAAACAAGTTGCTTCACACAAAGTGGATGTGCAAGATCATCAGCCCTGAATCTGGGTAGCTGGTTTTAATAGAGCTTGGAGATTGCTCTTAATGGGCCATGAGACGGTTTCAGGCATCGAGCCAGAGAGAGGTTCTAAAAAGTTAGGGTTTCAAAATTTGCTAAGATGATATGAGAGATGTCACAAAATGTTACTGGTGCAACACAATGCTGTCCCTCTCCTGCCAGTTGCTGCACACTGCTGGACAGCTGAATGAAAAAAAGAAAAGGTTCCTACACTTTCTTAAAAGTAATTCTGATTATTCTGGCCAAGTAAAATATGGATTGGCACCACATGACGCTGCATTTTGAGAACCTTAAATGAGTTGATGAATGGAGAAAAATGACAATCTAAGCTAAAAAAAAAAGGTGGCGGGGGGAGGGTTTGAAACAAACTATGTTCATACTGTATAATGCCTACTGAATTATTGACAAGTAATTGTTTGGTGTCAGAAATATGCCCTGATGAAGCCAAACCCAATGTTTTTGATTACTTTACAAAGCTAGACGGCATGTTTTTTTTGCCAAGCTAAGCCAAGCTTGCTGTTTCTGATTGCTATGTTAAGATTAGTTCCATGTCTCTAATCAATATGGTAAGCAAAACCCCAATGTTTCTGATCACTATACAAAGTTAAAAGGAACTGAATTGTATTTTCAAGGCATATAGTGGCACTTCATGGCACAATCAAGTTATATGTTACCTTCAGCTGGCATACAAATTTTATATACATCAAAATCAATTTAAAAGAAGTTTGACTTTGCATCATATCCGACGCCTTGAAATTGGCCTTTGTCTTCTTAAGAGCCTTTCTGACACTGCCCTCAGCATGTCATCACAGCAATGCTTCTTCACGCCGTCCATTGATGCCTATGGAGGCAGGAGGTCAGCTAGGGACTGAAGCTCCAATACGGAGCTTTGGGTAAATAGGCGGCGCATTGCAGGAGCAGCAAGGCAAACATGAATGTTTGCGACAGGAGATTCAAGGATTCCTCATGCATAAATGAGTCAAAGCAAGATTTCAAGTATGCTTTTGATGAGTGACTGCCATTATAACCTGATTTACAGCTAAAAAATAATTGCCCCCTTTAAAACCATTTTTTTTTCTGATAATCTTGCTAAGCTAAGCTACATGTTTCTGATCAATATGTTAAGCTAACAGCTAAACCAACAGCTAAACAGATCAGTTTAAGATTAATATGCTAAGCTAACTTTTATGTTTCTGGTTGCCATGCCAAAACAAACTCCATGTTTTTGATTGCTATATTAAGCTAACAGCAAACACCCGTGTTTCCAAAAGCTATGCTAAGCTAACAGCTAAGTGCTAGTGTCTTCTCAACAACTGTTAACTCATCGGGTCTGAAATGAAAGAAGAATACAAAAAACACTGCAACTTTGTGAAATATCGCTTTCAATTAAAGACAGCTGTGGGATATCTGTTCAAACAAGACAAGAAGGGAGTTGTTAGCTGAGCTCATTACACCTGCCTGCTGCTGTCTGTCCACACATACAGACACTCAAATCAGGATCTCAGTAGCTTTAGAATAAAAACAACAGTTTGTGTGTGTGATTTTATTTTATTTTTGCATGTAGGCATGTGTATGTGTGTGTGTTTGAGTGTGTGCTCCCTGCAGGTTTCCAAACTAATCTGCCCTGACGTAACAACATGCTGCTTCTCAATCTGCCCACTGTTGGAGTCCTGGCACACAACAACACACATGCAGGCACTGTGTGTAGGAATGCTGTCATAAGCTATAAATAGATAAAAATTGATTTATGTGCAGGCGGAAAAAAAAAAGCAAGTGTATTACCAAAGGACATAGCTACCTTTACTGTTAAATTGTAAAAGCTTCTCATTGGGATTTTAGACCCGACCTTTTATGCGCCGCCTGTCAGTTAAAAATGGACCTAAAGGTTGAGAAAAAAGTCTCATAGCAGGTTAATCTCTAACATTTGGGTATTATTGTCTGGCAATGATTTAATACTGTCTATCAGGAGGTTGGGATGACATAAAATAATGCCCTCTTGCAGAGCATTACCACTCACCAACAGCTTAATGGCCGATTTATTTATTTATCTAACAGCCAGTTGTTTTTCTAATCCAATGGGCGGATTAATCTGCGGTATTAAAAGCAAAAACAGTGTGTTTTAACCAGCCAAAGCCCTACCTTAGAATAACACTGGCTCTGACAGATCACAGCGTCATTCATTTTGATATTTTTTTCCTTATTCTTTCTTTTTGCAGTTGCAAAGGCAAAGTTGTTCAAGTGGTTCATTCAGACTCTGCGACAGTTTCAGTAGATGACATATGTACTTATGTGAAATTTAAGTGAAACTTTTGTCAGCACCAGTAACAGCTGCATGAAGTGATGTCTTTTTAACAAAGCTTTAAAGGTTTAATTTGCCTGTCGTGTTGAAAATAATGGTATTCAGAGCTTGTCTGTAGTGGTATGAGCACTGGTCTGGTCTCTCATTGTGCAAAAAGAGCTCAGTTTAACTGCGAAGTTATCGATTTACTAGTCTATCTACATTTTGACTCTCAACTTTGGTTATTAGAAACGGTCCACCAGTAAAAGGACAGGATCCTGGACAGAAGTGGCTGTAAAAGGCTATTTTCCGAGGGTGGCTAGGAGTTAACCAGAAGGCAGACCAGGACACAAACTAGAAACTCACAGGAGGGATTAATTCGATTCAATTAAAAAATACTGAACTGAATATTATTCCTCCTGGACTGAGGATGTGATCTCAGATAAGAGGAAAACAACGGGTGGATTAAGGGATGTTTAACGTATAGATAGAATTAACCAAACAACAACAACAAATCCCAACTTATTCTCATTACTGGACAAATGTTGAAGCATAATGTTTCATTTCTTCAACGCAAACAGAGGAAACACAACAGCCTATCTTTTCTCCTTTTGCACAGCAGGAGGCTCTAAGCAAAAACTAATAACCAAAAGTAATGGCTCATTTACAGTCTGTCATCATTAGCATCATTTTGGACTAATAGTAACAATTATCATTTAATAAATAATTTGTCAAATGCTATACTGGCTTTGGCAGCATAATTCTAGTTGATATTTCACTACTTAGTAATTAGTACAGTGCAAACATTAGATAACAGAAGATAATGCCTTCATAGTTTAGTATGATCAAAAATATCAAGTAAAAAAATACATTTTTAGATATAAATCCCCCAAATCCATCAAAATATCCAGTCGGGAGAAGCTGCAATACTTTCAGATCAGGCCAGAGGTGCATTCTTGCAATCAATCATGTCCAAAATGACCCACTATTGATGGGCTAACAAAGTTGATTAAAATATATTCACCACTGATTTGCCTCTGAGCCGGCAACATACAGTCCCAGAGCTGAAATGATCAATGTTTGTAAGGGAGAACCATCATCAAAATTTATGACTGTGACATAGTGAAGACATATTGTTGTTCTCATTGTTTAATAAAAGCAGACAGTCATCAAAAGACACACATTTCTGTACATTAACTTGACTTTTATTTCAGCCGGTGGTCCCCAGTTCTGGCATCCTGAATGGTTTAAACGTGTTTCTGATCCGATGCAGCTTATTGGACATGACATCAAATTCTGCAGAGGCCTGATAATGGTCCATGTATCTAAACTGGTTGTGTTGAATAAGGGACACATTTAAAACCTAAAGAACACCAGCTGACATTACGCAATTTGACAACCTATGAAAAGACTCAAGAATGTGCATTTCTATCTTTATTATTGTTTCGGTTGCTTCATAGGAGGACATTTTGTACTGGCTTTGAAAATCAACAATTTAAAGTAATTTTTGTAAAGTTCTGCTGTACCTCTTCAGATTATAGGCAAGATAAAACAGAATCTGCTTGTCGTGCATCGTTTTAAGACGTTGGCAAAGATGCATAACATGCACAGGCTCAAATGCACACCTCTGTACAAGCAAAGGGTTACAAAAACACATCACCATATCAGAGAGTTCACAAAGTTTCATCGCCTCCTACAGGCCTGGAATGCAAACTACATTGTTTCGATCGCTATTTGACTTTTTGTTCCGCTGTTATGTAAACACAATTTAACTTTAGAAGTTTTTGGAAACATGGACTTACAAAATAAATCAGCAGAAAGAGAAGAACTAGTCTCTTATAATTCATTTATAACAGTACCATTGATCGTTAACTTATTCCTGCCCAAAACTAAAGGTTCCCCTTTTCTCTTTCTGCAACAGAGGACTTCTCCTTTAATCAAGGTGAAAAGTGCTAATTAGAAAAAGGAAAGTCTGACACAAACTGTGAAAAGGTCTGAACATCCAATCAAAGAGCAGCATCACAGCAGGAAAAAAGACTGAAGCACAGAAGGCAGCATGGAGTGATGGAGGGAACAAAAGGAAAGGTAGGAAGGGTAAAAAGGACACAGTGATTGATGTCCAGTTTGTTTCACATGGGACACAAAGGAGAAAAACTGTAGAAGAAAAGTGAGAAAAAATATAGAGCTGAGGGAGGAAGGCGATAGGCGAGGAACAAAGAGGACGGGATGGCGCAGTGAAGGAAAGACTTCAATGTATTTGAAAAAGAAGAAAAGGAAAGGAAATAAAAGGAAGGACAGAATAAAAAGGAAAGGAAAGGAAAGGAAAGGGAAGGAAAGGAAAGGGAGGGGATCATAGTCCTGGACTTCAAATCAATAATGAAGTGTGTTCAATACACACAAGAGATATGTTAGAATCATTGATGAGAATAAATTACATCCACATTTGAACATTTTCTGAAGTCTGCTTATGTTTAATGGAAGAGTTATTCCATCTGCCGTATAATGAGAACGGAAATGAGATGAGAAGACTCTTTTATATTTAGTGAAAACCTCAAACATGCAACAATTTCTTGCACAATTTTCAAAGAAGTAGGGTTGATGTAACACTGCACAGTCTATTTGCATTTGGTTTTCTAATTGTAATGACCTTTGTGTGTCTGCTAGTTAAAAGCTAAAAAGAATAAAGAAAGTGCAGCATTTTAGAGTTTTAGTCAGAGTTCACTTGCATTTGCAGTGATATTTGTTGTATTCTTATAATGAGTAAATTACACCAAACTTTCAGTCGTAGCACTTACATGGTGAAAATACTTCATGCTTTGCTTTGACTTTATTTTTATTCTAATTTCCTAAAGAAGAATAAAAATCTTTCGAAATTAAATAAACAGAAGACAATTTATCCACCCAGATGTTCCAAATGGCCATATTTTCTTAATTCTGCAGCACACAAAAACCCTGCTGGACCATCTGTTCAACCCAAATGCAATGTGATTATAGACAGACACCCCCTGGCATACCCTAGTGGGCGGGTTCAGGTAGATAAAATAACCTTTACAGGCAGTGGAGTAAGAAGTGTGAATTAGGGTTTACACTCCTACGCTGGGCTGCGTGATTATTAAAGAAGTCATTTCCTAAATAATAGTTGCTAACTTATTCAGCTCGTCTGTTGCTAAATAAGTTAGCAGCAGATGAGACATTCCACAACAACATCATGTTTGGGTGACTTCCTACAAGGACTGGTGAGTGACAGGATACGCAAATGTTTGATATGTTACGAGGAAGCATGATGATGAATGTTGTATGAGGTATAAATGTAACGTAAACATATACAGTTTGCATGGCGGACGAGTTTATATTGCGAACCTACACATTTTGTCTTAAGGCTCCCAAATGCTGTGATGTACAGCGCGTACTCCGTGAGCGGCGTGAAAACTGCGCGCAAAGTTATAGCTTTGAAAAGCCAAAAGCAGATGTTGGAAGGCTGAATATGTAGACTGCTGACATTGCAATTATTTTTTTTCATTTTGTGAGACTGCACCTCCAACTGCATGGCACGAACTAGAAATGTGTGGCAGGATAAGCATCTTGATCTGTTAGACTGTATTGTAACTCTTCCTCATTATTTCAAAAGCAGAAATAACTAAAAACACAAAACATTCAGACACAATTATCATGTAAAGTCGCCTCCTTCCTACTATCCAAAGACATGCATTACAGGTTAAATGGCCGCTGTAATTAGACGCTAACTGACTGAAGATACTGTAAGTTCATTGTATGACTATCCATGTTGCGTGTTTCTGTGTTGCCAACACACTCTGGAAAGGTCAACCAAGGTGCCTCTCACTGCTGCACACAGATAAAACAATCCCTTTCAACGTGTTAAAAAAAATGATCAATGGATGAACAACATTCGTTTTAACACAAACATTACATTTCTATTTTTCTAGGCAACTGGTTCCTTTTTTCAACCCACCTTTCATGTTTGACCTTTTAGCCCATTTTATGGGTTGAAAACAGAACCCAGGCTGCAGGGTCAAATCCACAACACGACCCCGTCGTATTAAATGCCTAAATGTGCGTGTGTCTGACCCAGGACGGGGATGGGCTGTCTTTAACCTTGAAGTTGTTCGAGTGTGACCTCAATGTCATTCACTTTTGTATATTTATGGCATGTTTCCAGAATAAACAAGTTATTGTAAGTTATTGTCATTTTTGCCAAAACAGATTAGTTATGTTTAATCAGAAAAACACACTGACAGAAGCAAAAAAAAAGAAGAAAAAGAAAATAAAAAACAACTTTGCATTTAGCTTTTGAAATTAACTGGTTACCTTTGCTCATACTTTCTCATAAAATGTTAAACTATGTTGATAATACTTAAAGCCTAAATAAATGTGTGTATAATGAGCACAAGAAGTGACCATTTAAACACATTAAAGGGATTATTTTACTCCAGGCCGCTTCAAAAGACAGAAGAAGCACATAATCAAACTAATCATTCCAGTCAGAAGGGCCAAAAATCAGCAGATTTATCAAATGGGAAACAGAAAATGACTTGATTAAATCAACTGACAAATAATATGGATAAGAATATGGCAGTATCATACTGTGGGGTTGTAAAGCAGCAAGGGCTCGGCTCACATCAACTAACTCAGAAAAGAAAAGAGGGAAAGAGGTGGAGTGACAGAAGAGCTATCACCGGGGAAAGAAGGAGCAAGCTGCCTTACCGGATGAAGAAGAGCTGATGGATGGATGGATGAAGAAAGTGGAGTCCTGTTTTTCCAAAGCGCTCAACTCCGCTCTCTCACTCGACCGGCTGCCCGGTCGGTCACTTTTGATCGAGCCTGAACCGAGCAGCGTCTCCAGCCCGTTGGTTCCGCTCGAGCCGCCATCAGTCAGTCAGCCCGTCATTCTCCAGGTATCCGGACACTCCGGGACTCTGTCGGAGCCGGAGAGAGTCGCGCGCCCTCCGCTGCACACACTGCCTCCGCACTGCGCATGTCCGACCCCCCTCACCCCCCCTTTCCCTCCACATTCACTCGCGCGCTCAACAAATATAAACAGGGACATATAGAGTATTTAGAGAGTCAAACACACACACACTCACCCGTACAAGTGGATAAGTATGTAAGGACAAATACAAATGTCGTGTACCCTGTGTGTGAACTCCACTGAAAGCTGTAAATACAGACTGGAGCGCACCGTGTTGGTCATCACCTTTTTGTGTTTACAGTCAACTAACTCAGTTTTCCGCAGGGTCTGGAGGAGGTGTCATACTGAGGGAATCATTTTACTTTCCTCCTGGTTTCTGAGTGGGTTTGCTGGTCTCTGCTGCGCCACTTCACTCCGACTGACCCTCAGGTTGCATGATCTGGCTTTATGTTAAATTGCAGAAGTAAATCTGTGGCTGCTGAAGCTGGAAACAGGAGATCTAGTGGATCCCCAGAAGGATCTTGCCATAAAAAAAAAAAACTGGGTTAGTAATGATTTCTAGATTTGACAGCTGTCACAGAGAAACATGTCTTTAGTGTCAGCAAAGCAACACTCCAGTTATGAAGATGTGTTTGGAAAAAGTGTCTTTTCTTTTTTCTTTTTTTTTAAAGGAGAGAAATTAAAAACTGGAAAATGTACATTAATTCCCTTTTCTGCTGCAAAGTCGAATCCTCAACTATCTGCAGACAAAATAGAAAGGCTATTAAAAATGTAACAACTTCCAATAAGGACCACAACAAACATTTTTTTTTTTTTGGCACAGCCAAAGTGAGGAAGCTTTATTTTATTCATGAATGTTTAAAATTTTAATCTTTTTTTTTTTAACTTACCCATCTTGTCAGTAAACATTGTTAACCATGAGGACCTGCAGCTTCTAAACTGTAAGCCATCAAATTCAACATGGAAAATAGGCGCTTTAGCAACGAGCCTTAACATTAAAGTATTAAGTGAGGTGAATAATGGTAAAATTCCCCGCATGAGTGAGTCATAAGTAAACAGATTTCTCTTTAGAAACCAGGATTTAACTGCAGACGCACAGACCAAGGTCTTTTTTAATGGATGTTTCTGTTGTTGAAAACTGCTGCAGTGAAGGGAAACACGGAGAGACAGAAAGCGTGGCCTCAGAAAGATGAATTTATAGAAAATGCCGTGGAGTTTAGTACACATGTAAAATCAGCAACAACAATTTAATTCCTAAAATGTAGCTTAGATTATTAAGCTTATAATCTATGATGGACTCTTCAGGTCTGCTCTAATATAAATCAGTAGATCCCTTCTGCCCAGCTTCTACAACAACTTCTGGAAGAGATTTCTATATGAGTTAGAGCAACATTGAATTTCTCTCTGGCATGAATAAAATATTGTTGAATTGAATTGATCCCAGTTACACAATTACTGGAAAGCTCACTGGGTGAAACAAAACCTTTTAAAACTTGAAAGATCAAAAAGGATTTATGAAATATGTCATTCATATTTCTATGTCTGAGGATTGGTAATAATGACACAGTAACATTTATGTGAACTGAATCAGTTGTAGATTTATCACATTTTTTTTAAAAAATGTCTTTTTTTGTTTCATTTTTCTAAACACGTCTTTAAAAATGACATCAGTCTGATGTTCAAATGATCTGATCATCTTAAAATGCTCGCCTGAAAGCTGGAAAAAATATATATATTTATGGAGTCGGTTTCTCTAGAACTGTTGCATCATGTACGTTTGTTTGTTCCCACTTTGTTTCATATAAAATGATCTCTTTAACATTTGCTTTTGAGCTGCATGCGTAAGCTCTGAGCCTTACCTCAAAACAAAACAGCATGGCTCAAGAGAGGGAGGTTTATTATTCAGACCCTTGAAGTCGATACGTGAACAGAGCGCTTTACCGTTGTGAGTCTGGAAGAATAAACCTGCACTCACATGAGAGGAAGACAGTTTAATTACACCAGCAGTCAAGGAGCCACTGATGTTATTCTTCTTGGCAGATATTTCAGGTCGGGACACGTTACAAATTTGACTGGACAGCAGGAACGCTCAGCTTAATAACACAACTGTTGCTGTCTGGGTGATAAGGTGATCTGAGTAACTTAAATCTGAGGAAAGATTGCGACTTCAGTGATAATATGACTTTGGTCTTTTATCCCTGTCCAAACTTTTTGAGGACTCACTCCAAAGCAAGGCGTTATTAGAGAATCAGATTATCTTGGTGAGTACAGGCCGGCCGGCTTGTGGGAGCATCTTTCTGTGACAAAGCTCAGCAGCAAGAGAATAACAGCTCAAAATAGCACCAGCGGTGTTGAGAAAGCAAATATATCAAGTAAGCCTTGCCTTGTTGCTTGGGGTCTTCAGTGGGAGCAGAAGGAAGCAGACAGAAGGTGAGTAGACCCAGGTCGATTTTTCCTACTCGATTCTCATCTGCCTTCTCTGCTCCGTCTCAACTTTCTCCCACTGACTTGGACTCCTGCAGCAGAATTTCAACCTGTCCAATCAGTGAACAGAAGGAGAAGTTGTGATTTTATTTTAGTTTTTGTGCTGTTTAAAAACAACGTACCAGGCAAGGAATGGTGACGATCTCGGTTAGCGATCGATGGGAAAGCCAACATCTATCTATCTCTGAGCAGAAAGACGAGCAGCACTGAACTAAAACAATATCAGCAGCACTTTAATTAATTAGCTAATTAATTAATTAATTTATGATTAATTACAATCATAAATTCACCAGCGTAAAAGTCATGATTACCAATCCTTTGACAGAGTTTACTGAGATTGCAGTAACAATTGCTTGTATGTTTTGGTCCTATTCCCAGTGACTGATCAAAACATACTTTGAACCAGTGGATTCCTTGTAATCTCAGAATCATCTGTCTGAAAAACCAAATCCATAGTTCTCAAAAACTGTAATGTTAACACCAGCTAGCCTGGCATCCTTTAACATAGGTGAACATTCCCGCTTTAAGAATAAAGCGAGTGATAAATAGGTCAAATTATTTGTTTCAAGCCAGCACAGGATGCGGTGGCGTCTTATAGGGACAATTTTAATGTTAAAATGAACTATTTAAAAAAAGAAGAAAAAGTGGCGCTGTTCTCACTGTGATCTGTGTCTGCAGGCCTGCACTCCAACACGAATCAGCACCGTTTCTGGTTCTCAAAGGAAAAATGCAATTTGCAAATCAGTGTGAAAGGACTACTAATGAGAGAGTACGCATGTGTTTAACACACTGCTCCTCTTTACCTCCAACTCATCCGGCTTGTGACTTCTAAAAAACAACAACATTTATTTACATCAGTGGATTTATCAGAGGCAGATTTGGCAAAAATTTCTTACTTCTGTGTATCTCAGGGTGGATTGATTTATTTGTCCTACAAAGAATAGATTTCTCACTTTTCGATGTCCGTCAGGAAGCTCAACGCCAGACAGGCTCAACATTTCACGCTGAGGTGTTGATAGCAGCTCTCTTGGCTGCTTATTTATGAAAATCCACTTTGTGCCAACCTGCATCGGTTTCCTCTCCTTAAGCTGAGCTCTGACCTCTTTTCTCTCTTTTTTTTTTCCTGTGACCCCTCTCTCTATCCTTCATGTGGCCGTTTAAGTCGAGAAAGAAAATGAAGCGTTTAACTAATATCGCTTTAGTGAGGGGGCTGCCTGATTACACGATCACTAAAATAGATGTAGCATTTGCTATGCTTCGTTCCTTACGCAACCAATTTGGCAGATGGGAGTTGAGGATTTTTAAAACATGTTTAATCACATCAGAATTACTCACTTATCTGCATAAAGCTGTTATTTACTCAGTAATTTGCCGTTATGAGCTGGAAAGGATCATAAATAAAAAGGAAAAAAAAAAGGTTTCAAGTCAGGTTTTGCCCTTTGTTTGGCATTAAAGTTGGTATTTTGTTATTTTATTTAGGAACCTAAAGAACATATAATTTCGTATTTAACCTGGAAACATTTCTTATATTGCTGCTCTGCTGCATTTTATAATCAACCAGCCTCGTTAGTGACTGAAGCATCAACTGTGTATTAATCCATGCCTAAAAGTAGTAAGGTGTGCAGCACAGATAACATGGAGTTGCCAGCTATTTTGGAGCTTCGCCTGATATGTTTTTATATAATTGCAATTTTTAAGTAGTTGTCTTCATCATGAACTTGCAAGCAGCTGCAGGAGAAGGAAAATAAAGTCAGAAAGTGCTGGGAGACAGGCTTCCTGTTGGTTTGGTCTTTTTTGTTGTTGTTTTTGGCAGAAAAAAAACTAATGAACACAGGAATTTGACTGACTATTTGATTCCTCGGTAGTTAAAAAAATATATACAAGTTGGGCTTTTTTTTTAAATTAACATAACAAAAATAAAACTCAGACATACAGTGCAATGAAAACAAGTATTTGCCAACTTAGAGATTTCTTCTGTCATTTTCTTTTGCCACATTTTCATGCTTCAGCTCATCGGAAAAAAAAGGTAACACGAGACAAAGACAACCGGAGTAAATACAATATGCAGGTCAAAAATCAGATTTAATTTTATGTCTCGATTTAAAGGAGGTAGAGATGCAAAATAAAAGGTTTAAGGTTGAGATAAATCCGTCCACTTGTCAGATCTACCAAACAGAAACAATGATACTGGAGTTTCAGATGTAAAACAACTAAACTCTTAATCGTGTATGCAATGTTTTGAGTTTCCAGCTTGTTTTACATTACTCCTATCCTATGTAGCTAAAGCTTTGGACCCTGCAGGAGTAAATGGTTTGTGATTACTGAGTTGGGCAGTAAGATTTTTAACTGGCTGGAGAAAAGAGGAGTCCACTCCCAGCCCTCTCCTTCTCTCCGTGCAGTATCTCTTACACTGCAGGGCCTCCCTGTAGTTTCCCAGAATTCCTCACAGCTCACAGGTCCCCGTGGATCAGTTCCTGTGTTTGCTGTATAGCGGCAAACCAATCCCATCCTTCTGTTCCTGAGGACAAGCAGCCAATCGCTGTGCGGCTCTGAAATGACCCATTTGTGCACACACACACACAGACACACACACACACACTCTCCTCCTGATCTCACCTTGAACATCAAGGTTGGACAAAAATGTATGTGAGAGAGGCACTGGCAACTGGAAGAGACTCCTGTTAAACCAGTAAGAAAATGGACAGAGATAAAAACAGTGGCGACCTGATTCCAGTTTGGCGAGTTCTTCTCAGAAATATTTAGACCCTAATGTTTTCCGTTTTGTGTGCACAAATCGAGCCAATGAGAAAAGTGTCGTGTTAGACTACAGAATGGAAGCCCGAGTCTGACCAACGCTATAATTTGGTTTGTTTTTCCTCATTTATTCAATTCAGGTTTTGATGCCGACAGGCAATCGAAACAGGCATCTGCTCGGATTCAGCAGAAAACATGATAAATAACCTGCCAAAAATTGTTTGTCATGAACGCCGTTGTGCAGATGACAAGCAACAGAGGTAGCCTTAATGAGGATACAAATGTCCTCGTATTTAGACTGACACTAAAGCTGCGCAAGCATTATCACATTAGCAAATTGCGCACTGAACAAGGGCTTGCCGGTGGTGTGAATGCGTTCTACGGACGACGCAGGGAGGAAGCCAGTTCAGAGAAAAACAGCAGTGACCGTATGGTAATATGGGGGATAAAGAGGATTTTTAATGCGATTATTGAGGATATCTTCACTATAAAATGCATAAGTTTAACTTAGGTAACAGCGTTCTACTTAAGTCTCAATTTCAATATGGCGACACCAGTAAGTATTGTTCAAGTTTTACTTTCCATAAGCCAACACCATTTTTAATTAGTTCAGTTGAGAGTTGCTGGCACTGATTTCAGGCACACCTTTACACAGCTTGAAAATCCACATATTTCCATCTTACTGCGGTTAATGTGAGGAGCGGCCATATTGAAACGTTGAGTCTGCCTCACAAGGTGTTATTGGGGGTCGTGAGTCAGAGTTGCTCCCAGGTTCCCAATGAGAAATTCAAATCTGAGAACATTCCAGTTGATTTTTCAGACCGGGAAGTTGGAATTTCCCAGTTCTGAGTGCAACTGGGACGCAGCATCAGTCCCATCAAGACTGAACGGATCAATCCTAATGGTGAGAACAAATGTTTCTCCAATTAAGAGTCAAAGAAATTTGAAACAAAATTAATCAAAAACATCTACAGCAACTTTAATGTTTTCTTTTTCCTGATTTAATAAACATCAAAAATCAACACTAGAAAACAGGCTGAAGGGGAAACAGAATGATGGGTCCGAGTTTATGACAGTATAAAGTCAGCAGGGGGTAAAGAAGGATGACAGGAGAAAAGGAGGGAAGCTTCCCCTCATCTGTTAGTCATCAGTCCATCACCTCATCTCCTCCTCTTCTCCTCCCTCTCTCTGTTCCTGTCTCTGTTCTCTTTATTCCTCTCTCTATCCCTTTCTCTGTCTCCCTCCCTCTCTCTCTTGTCTTCATGCTCTCTCTCTCTCCCTCGCCCACTGTCTCTGTCTCTCCCTCTGTCCCCTTCTCTTCCTCTGTTTCTTTCACTGTCATCATCTCTTTGTCTGTCCGCTTTTTGTCTCCGGCCCTCCTCCTCCTGCCGCTCCTCTTCCTCCGACCTGTCATCACGCCTTCGTCTCCGGGCGTCCCCGCGTGCGCGCTCGTCCAATTCACGCTCATGGTCCCTCCTGTCCTTCTTCGCCTGCTTCTCGCGTCATTGTCGTTGTCGCTCCTGCCTCCTTTTCCCCTCTTGTCCACTTTCTCCTTCTTCTTCTTGTCCTTTCCTTTCTTCTTCTTCTCTTCGACGCGTCCCTTTGTCTTCTTCTTCTTGCGTTTGCTGTCAAAATCTGGACAACAAAACAAGGAGAGGAATTATAACAGATTCTACCCAAGAATAAAAACGTTAATGTGTAAATTATCATTTGGAAAGAAACAGGCAAATTATGTAACTTTATTCTAAGAACAGACACCGATATGCAAGCCCAGTTAAATTTGTTGCTCCACACAAGCATAACAACTGCAGCTTTAGTGCTACTGAACAAAATCTATGGCTACACACTGGACCTGAGCAGCAGGATTTTATGTCTGCAGTCAGGCTGCAGCAGCAGGTTCTCAACCCATCCTCGTTCCGTAGAATCAGCTCTAAAAGTTTCTCTGTAGTCTGTTTAACCCAACGGCTTTTTTAATGCGTTTCGCAGCCATGCAGGGAAGAGAAACTAATGACTCGGAAAACAAGTTCTCAGCTCCACTGTCTTTTACAGCAGAGATGAGGCAGGGAAATAAAAGAGCTGAAGACTACAGACGATGCACCAGCCTGAAGAACAATAACTGTCAAATAAAAAAAATAAAAAAACTTTAGAAAGTTGGATCAATAAAGACAAATGTTACTTTAGTCAAATATCTGTACAAAGATAACAAATGAACTTTTTAAATGCAAAGTTTTCACTAACAGAAGAAGAATCTACAGAGACCAGCGATCTTAACATCTGCACTAAAATGTTAAATTCTATTAATAAACCTTTTATTTGTTGATGAAATTGTAGTTCCAGACTAATTTTTGAATAATGTGAATCGGTAAAACTCTGGTAGAGACTTCATATTTTATTAATCCAATTTTCTTTCATTTAGGGAGCCTTGAAAAACGACTTATACCTCCTGAAAACATCAACTTTTGTCACGTCACACCCGCACACTTCATTTTACTTGAGTGGGATTTTATGAGTCAGTAACGCATAACTGTGCAGCAGAAATACAAGAGGAGTAAAAATATTTAAATTTTGGTTGAAATTTGTGTTGCTTCCCATCAAATACATCCACTGTCATATTTTGCAATGCAGATATGTTCAGATTAATCAGGAGTGTTGCACTTTTCCATTTTCCAAAAACAAATTCAACAGTGCTCCATTAAAACAAAGCTTATTTGTGAAACAAAATTGAAAACCAAGTCTCACTCTGTGTTAAGTCTGTAGTCGTGACATAAAAAAAATATGCAGCATTTTACGAGGTATGAATTACTTTTCAGGCACTGAGTCGTCGTCTTTACACTTTATGTAACCGCTGACTTTTACTAAACCATAGGACCCGTTAAATGCAGGTTTGGAAGGGAGATACTGGCAGAAATCAACATCTGGAAAGAAACTCTCGCTCGACGTACCTGAGCTGCTGCTGCTGGATGAGGAGTCAGAATCTGATTCGCTGGAGGAATCGGAGGACGAAGAGTCTGACGACGACGAGGATGACGATGAGGACGACGAGTCAGACGATTCAACTTCCTGGTTTTGAGTCATGATCATCTTTGGTGCGTTCTTCAGGTGCTCTCTCAACTCGTCGCTGAGAAAGAAAGTTCGCACAGGATTTACTCGCTGATGGCAAAAATGATGCGAAACGATTAACGATCTCACACACGGAAAAAGTGACGCGTCAGACATGACAACCTGGCCTCAGCGGGTTTATGTAACTTACGTCAAGCCTCCCAGTCCAATGGAGGTGAAGAAGTTGATAGCAAAGCGAGTGTTTCTGGGGTTATCACGAGGAAAAAGACCCTCAAAGAAGGTTTGCAGGGTTCTGCAAAACAAACATTAGAACATAAGCTATAATTAAATTCTAGTATATTTTTTGGAGCAGAAAAATTAAAGCAATCTTAAATTGCAAAGGTTTTCATGGTGTGTCTTATTACTCTCAGGTTTCTGAAACTGACCAACATCTGCCCTTAAAAAAGGAACTATTTATTAAAACAATGAGGCATATATTGTCATAGTTTAACCTATTTATCTCTACAATTGGACAGAAACTATGTTCCTTTATTAAGACACTGAACTGTGCGTGAGTGTGTGCATGTGTCTGTTCGTACGGGTCTTTGAGCCGCTGGTTGAGTTTTGGGAGGCCCATGTAGGCGCAGAGCTCCTGAAACAGGATTTTCACAAAGATCCTGCTAGATGAGGTTGTGGTCTCCTCACTCATTCGGATACACTCCAACACCTGATCATCATTCATTTAAAACAAAAAGAGAATGTCACTACTGGTTCACTCAGACCACGATGGACCTTCTGATGCGTGATGAAACCGGACTGTGTGTCCTTACACTCCACGGCACGGAGTCTGTGTAGAGCAGATGAGCGAACAGTCGGGCCACGTTCCTCAGTTTGTTGGTCTCCAGTCGGTGGATTGTGTCGTACTGCTCAGAAAATATGGCCTCGAAGCTCTCCATGTACTCCTTCTTCAACAGACAGAACCTCTGAAAATATACGGACAACACACACACACACACTTTTTTTTTTTTAAAGAAACCATAATCGAGTCACATGCGTCTTACCAGAAATAATTATACAACAGTTTCCCAAAGAAAGTGTGACGTTAGCATGTTAGCCATAAATGCTAATGTTAACAGTATAGCGAAGAATGGCAAACAAGCTGCTAGTTTAGCAGACTGTGTAAGCTACTGTAAGCTAGCATGCTATTCATAACATGTTAGCCAACAGTTGCATATTAGCTTAGGTAAATATATTACCAAAATTTTTCTCCTTTTTCTTTTTTTTCTTAGAAGAAAATAGCAAGAAGAATAGGGGGAAATAAAAATAACCTAATTTTATCATGACAGATCACTTTTCCATTGTTAGCCAGAATGCTAACATTAGCTCAAATTATTAGTAGAACCAATATTGGCACATAATATGTTATAAGAATACCAGCTAACAGTGCATACTTTTAATTATCTATCTACTTTAGCATATAATAGACCTTGCATTCATTTTCACAATACATTAAAGTTAGTAATTTTCCTTCCTTAAGCCACTTCATTCAAAACTGTGCATGTCAATGGATTTAACCTTCTAGGCTTTTTCGACTTTTCTGTCGTGTTCTCTTACGTGCCAAAGAATATGCAGACCGTTCACCTTCAGAAGAAAGTGTCTGCTTTCACTTCAGCGTCTTATACAAACCCATAGAATTAACACCTGTAATTCATTAATTACATGATTAATTTAATGTCGGTACTCCACCACTTTAACGCATTTTTTCACTAATATTCTTCAACAAGTGATTCTGCTTTAACTCAGCTCATAGTGCTTATTGCTTTTTTTTTATGATCCGCACATATTGGCAAATAGTACTTTCACCAGTTTTACAAAATCAATGCAAATTATTTCAGCTTATTGCATTACACAAGCATAATTTCTCAATGAAATTAACTTAATGCAACAACCGAAAATGGCTAGTTTTTCAATCAGACAACTACTCATCACCTTTAACAACTTTAAGTGTTTTTATATGAGAGTGTGATGATTGTGCGTCTCACCCCTGCAAGCAGACCGAAGAACTTCTCGTAGGTCCTCTGCTGAGCACAGCAGTCCAGGATCATGTTACACAGCTCTTTCTGTTCACACAAACACAAAAAAACATTGTTGATACGAGCAAATATGTTTCTGTCACGTCTGCACAGTCAAAGTAGAGTTTCACATCAAAATGAGTAAGTATTGTAAAAGTCTGATCACATAGCAAATGTTGAAGTCAGTTTTACTTTAGCTGAAAGAATCAGGAGGTTTTTATTGGATTTCAAGAAACATACAAATTTATCTCATAACTCCTTTTTTTCAGAATTATGTAGGGAATACGTTTTATTTTTTTTAAAGAAACTAAGAATGAAATAAAGCAACAATGCTTGATCTTTGTCTAATAATTTACATCCTGGTGAAGTGGTCTGACATCCGATAAGGTTCATGCATTTTTCTCCCCATCTCAATGTTGGTTCCCCAAATTATTTAGGATTTGCTCCGAAAGCCGTGCGATCCAACAGGAACGTAAAAAAATAAATCAACTCAAAATTTTCTTGATTTATTATAATAGACCAAAACAAAGTAGTTAACTGTGAATAACTTTTTACTTTACCCTCAACAGTGCGTAATAGTTATTGAATTAAATTATAAAAACTTTTAGAAAGTACTGTAAGTGCCAGATTAGTGCTTATTGAAGTGGTATGAAACTCCAGTCCACAACGGCCGACGATATCCTACAACTTTTAGATGTGTCCCCTGCCCTACATACATGTATTAAATGGCTGAAATGCCTCACCAGCATGCAGTCAAGCTTTTCAGACCTCTGCTAATGAGCTAATATTGGAGCCAGGTGTGCTGAAGCAGAAAGACATCTGAAAGTTGCGGGACATCGGCCCTTGAGGACTGGAGTTCGAGGCCCCTGGCTTAGGGTGCAGGAACTGCAGAAACATGGTTTCCTTAGACAATCTGCTCTACAAATTGCCATTAACTGATCAAACAGATGTGGTTTTATTGCTTTACTACTGAAATGTTTTGTAATGAAGGTCGACCAATTTGTCTTGATTTTATATATATATATATATATATATAAACTAGATTCTGATCTTTAGCTTCTTAAAACTTCTAAAACCAAAGCAGAAAGAGAGGGAGTTTATGCAGCAATGTCAACTAGACAAAGCAGTTATGCCATAATTTTCACAAGCGTATTAACCAGCTGGCTGGCTGTGATGTGATTCCGCGATAATAGCTTTCTCATCAGCAACATCTGTCCCACGCATAGTTATATCTGCCAAAGGTTGGCTCCCCATTTCTGAGCGCTGCTGCAGCGATAGCTGCATGAGTTTAGTTCTGTGGATCCAAAGCAGGTAGTTAAATGTGTAATTAAAACTCTGCTGAGAGCTGGCAAAACGCCGTCTGACTGGAGCAGTCCTACGCGTCACACGAGGATTCATCAGCTGCCTATTTGTGCAGAGTGGGTTAAAGGAGGACACACTTTGATTTTGCTTGACTTTGATGTGACAGCTTCAATAGCAGCATGGTTCTGGTGCAGTAAACACTTGAGCAGGCAAGGCGGCGTGAGGCATCAGGAGCGGGTAGGGCATGTCGGTGGACAAGTGTCTTGGAAAGTGTGTCGCAGCTGTTTTGAGTGATTCAGCCTTGACGATGAGTGACAAGGCCGACAGCTCTGACCTCTCTTAAAAACACGCGGCGTTTATGTCTGAATGTTTGTGCGGAGAGTTACTGCGGCGCACAGCAGGTGTTTGCTCTTGTTCAAACACATTCTGTATAAAACAAAGTTTGAGACAGTAAAGATGCATCTGAGGGGGCGGCTGTCGGAGAAGAGGACGAAAAAACACAGCATGATGTTCATTCCTCTCTGCTTTCAGCAAACAATCAATCTAGGGGTTTGGAACATGCAGAATTAACCAATTCAAGACAGGATTTGAACCTAAAAGTGCTAAATAAACAGCATGTTGTTTATCATGTTGATTATTGTGTGAGGTGAACACAATTTCTGCTCTGAAATGTTCACCTCAGGCACAAAGACTTTGTCCAGCCGTCCCAGAGATGAAGACTATTTGTGTCTTCAAAGACGTCAATGCAAGTAGAGGCGCACTGATAACACTTGAGTTACAAAACATATTTCTTGGAAGCTGTCTATGTTTTTTCAGCTGAATTATTTCCAAAAATGACCTCCATTTTTCTCAGTTGGGTCAGGTTTTTATTCTGATTTGATTTAGAGAAAGTTCATGTGAATTGAACGTCTTCGTTGTGTAAAATTCTCCATCTCTTTTCTGTCCTGCTAGTCTCTCCTCCTGCTCATCACTCACTGATCCCAGATTCTCAGCAAACCGATCCAGATGTGAGAAACAAGTCATGCATTTTGATGTTCATGTTGCATCCATAATTCAGAAAGTTGACCTGATTGAGAAAAACCGATGGGATTTTTGGATACAGCACATCAAAATGACCCTAAAACAGTTTAAAAACCCCAGACAATTTTTTGGCTGTTGACCGGTGTAATCAGCCCCCGGTTACTTAATTTTGTGACAACGATTGGACGATATTTGCATAAAAAGCCAATCTTATCTACTACTGGAAAACAGATGTAAAACTCAGCCACTGTTCCTTTTTGCTCTGCCATGACAGAGGGCTGACTGACAGACTAGTCTACACGTGTGTGGTTAAGAATAGTCATCCCATTGTTGCTAACTTAGCGACTTTGTCACAGAGATTAAAACCTTCACCTTTGATGCTGATTTTTCACACTTAGACTTCTATAAACAAACACACAGTCACATTTTTACATCGTCAATCGTTTTCAATTCACAATTAAGATATTGTGAAGTAAAAAAAAAAATTAATTAAAAAGGTGTTGTAGTTTGATTACTTTTCAAGATGAAAGCTTTTGAGCACAGTTATCACTTCAGATCATTTCTAGAAGATAATTAGTCTTCAACCATTTTAAACACTTTAAGGTAAATCCAGCTGTCTAGAAAATAAGATAACGTTTATGTTTAAATCCCATTAAGAAATCAACACACAAATTTATCCTCACAATTATACAGAGGCACACAGCTGACCGGTATCAATGGTGTGGTGTGGTCCTGGGGTCACTAATGTGACCCCAGGACCACACACACAGATGACGCTGCAGACACAAAAGATGGGACTGAGGAGTCAATTAAAATGTTAATCCTTTTTTTGGGGAGTTTTAACAACTGGCCACAAAAGGAGGTCAAACTATTAGCTGAAGAAGCTACAGAAAATATAGTTGTGTAGCATAGAGAGGCATTTAGCCGTGATAAAAAATATATGATAAATTTGTCTGCATATATATATCAATCAGATTCCACACTGCATTGAGTAAAATAATGTAAGGTGGATTTTTTATAAAACTAACTTTTTTAAAGCTAAAACTAAAAAATTATTTACAATGTGATAAAAGAATATTCAAAATGACCTGTAACCAATTACAGAACATGGCTTTGGATTTAAGTACTTAAAAGACTGAAGCCTCAGACAGTAAGATGTCAAACAGCGCTGCGGCATCATTCATCCTCTAAGTCTGCTGATGTGAAGAGAATGTCAAGCAATAAAGGGAAGCATGGAGACACAGAGTGATGTCAAAATGTAGCCATGATATTTAGCAGCTCTCTGAACAATTGTTTTGACAGGAGAATGAAAGAAAAGATCAAATAAAACCCAGACCCATTTCTTCAGTTAAACTAATGCTGATTGGTTGACAGCTAAAGCAAAAAGAAACCAACTTAGCTTCATTTCTAGGATGTCAAACCCCTGTACAAAACCTTTTTACACAAATAATAGGCATAATTACCATCAATTAAGCAGGATAGAAGTGGGGAGACCAGCTCTGATCACAAGTCAGTGTGATTTAGATTGATCTCCGCGACGTTACCTCCCCAGCATGTCATGAAGTTCAACACAAACCTGGTAATGAAGAATCTATTTGATTTAGCTGAGCTGAGCCTCTTGAGGGCATGAATTGGCCCTTGAGACAAATGCTTGGGTGCAACACAAACAATGGAGCATGTGCGCGTCGGCAATGTCACAACGCCTTTTAGTGAACATAAAAACACGAAATCCTTCGGGAATATCTTTTCTCCCCGATCAAAGGATGAGCTGCATGCCGCAGCTATCAGATTTCTATTTGCGTAATGATTTTCAGAACCAACTATCAATGATTAAGGACTGCTTTGAGTTTGTCTTTCACATAAATGCAGAGAATATTTTGAAAGGTGTATGAGGTGGGTTATATTACTGATCAGTTTGTTTCTCTGTTCATAGACTTACTGTTTGGCTGTCAGGAAAGTCCATCTTGATCAGTTTGTGGGCGCATTCCTCAAAGTCCAAGCTGCAAAAATAACAAACATATAAACCAAACTGCAAATGTGTCAATAATGGAACTCCGTAGCTATTCCATCTGTATCTCATTGTAACCCGTCACATCTTGTTTGGGGAAACCATGGCAACTGCACAGGCTAGCATGTTTAGGGCCACCTCTGTGAGGATATTCATTAAGGAGACGACATTCACTGTGACCAAAACACCAATCATTACAGCATTATAGAAGCATGTCTGGAAGCAAGAAAACTCCTAAAATCTCTATCTTCAGTCGTCTTATATTAAAACGGTCTCTCACAAAAACAGCCTCACTCTCTCTCTCTCTCAGCCTTAAATAACCGTCCAACTCAATCAAATATAGCAGAAGCTGTGAATAACTGCCAACACCCAGAGACAAAACTGAGTCACCAACTGTGCCAATGTGCATCTCTGAGGCAGGGTTAGTGTATGTGTGTAGTCGTTTAGCTATTCTGTTCAGGACTTTCTCTGGCATATTTATCAACGTTCTGAAGACGTTGTGGGGGCCGAAGCTCAGGCCTAATGCAGCGGACGCCCCTGTTTTTTTAGGGTTAGGTTTAAATGCAGTTACTAAAATGAATGGACGTCAATACAAAGGGCTGGGCGATTTTAACTAAAAATTAAATCATTAATGTTTTTCAAACCAAATCACATTTTATATTAGAAATGACAGAAAATATTTTCTACAAAGTGGCTTCTATTTCAATTAACCTTTCTGTGAGTTGGATAATGTTGTACTAGAGCTTGGCTATGAGAATTTAGATTTAACTTTGAGAATATAGTCATATTACCAAAAAAAAAAAAATTTTTTAAATGATAAAAAATAAATAATAAATAAATAAATAAATAAAGTAATTTTAATGTAAAAAATAAGCTTGGATAGTTATTTTTTTTGATTATTTTTTGCGTTGGGAGTCCTCATAAAATTATAACCTCATTCTCCTAATATCTTTCTTAGATATACTTTATTCTGATAGTATTTATTAATTTATTCTTGAATTATTTCACTTTGTGGTCATATGACTTTATTCTCGTTTTGCCATGACTGCAGTATTTGTGCAATATTATGACTTTATTCACGTAAAAAAAAAAGTTTCCCTTATCCTTATATTCTGCCGTTGAATTGACTTGAATCCAAGTAAAAAGAATCTGTAAAAAAAAACTTTGGGCATGTTGACATCACTCTGAACTACGGTCATTGTTGGAAAAAAAAAATCCAGATTTTTCAAATCCAAAATTTTCAAAAAACAAAAAATTTGACTAATTGATAAAATACATTTATCGGTGTAGAAGAAATATTAAGTTGTGTGTATGTACCTGGACTGAATAGCGAGGTAAATGGTTCTTCTGAAAGCGACGAGATTGACCTCTGTCTTGTCAAAGATGGTGACCTTTTCATCTGGGAGAGAGAAAAAAAGGGAAAGAGCAGTATAACTAGTTGGTAAATGGTTTTTACCCAATGCTTATCAGAATATTGCGAAGATCATAAAAATAAAACTAATTCACACACTTGTGTTGTAAACATCCCAAATGTAATCAAATTTGAAAACATATAAATTTCTGATCAGCTAATAACTCTTCACTGGTTGAGACCAAAAAGCTTCTTCTGATAAGGACCAGAGGGAGTTTTCCCCCCAATAAACCAGATCAAATTATTTTTTAGAGCAACAGTCACAAAAAGCTAAAGTCATACTTATTTCCTGTTTGGATACTACTGAATCTTAATTTTTTTGTTTTATACACAAACATTGAAGCCATGTCATCATTAAATTTTCTTTTAAGTCATTTTACTTTTGGAGTTTAAAACTGCAAATGCTTGAATCCTAAACCCAATAATATAACAATGACTAGTACAAAATAATTTAATGCACTTATCTCTAGTATTTCAACATTGTTGGGATAACTTTAATTACAAACGGCACCGACTTCTCTTTGTTAATCTTACCTTCTCCTGCTTCCTCGTTCTCATCTTCCTCCTCCTCTTCATTGTCGCTGCCATCTCCCTCCTCTCCTGAATCGCTGCTGCCTTCATCCAGGATATCTGTCAAGATGCCACAGCTGATTAGTCAAACTGTGGCAGAGGCCACCGTGAACTGGACTGCGCCTCAAAGTGAAAGACGTTCTCACCTCTCTTGATGGTTTTGTATTTCTCCTCGTTCTCCAGGAAGTCTGGGTCCAACTTGAAAACGTCTACATGAACACACAAACACCGATAATGTTTACACACACATCTAGATGAATCTGCCCCTGCCCCCTTCTCTTCATCTTACTGAGGACATCCTCTGGGTTGTACTCGTCATCCAGCGGCAGCATGTGGGTGAACTGGTCGTCCTCGTCCACCAGGTCCAGGCCTTCAGGGATGACGGGATGATCTTTGAAGCCATCCTTCCTGATGGCAAACATCACCTCGATCATGTACTGGACCCTTTTGTCAATGGACGATTCATGGAGGATATTCCTGAGACGCTCGAATATGGCTGCAAGAAAGAAAGAAAGACATTTTTTGTTTAAACATTCAGCTGGTTTTAAGATTAAAACTCTGTAATCGAAAGCAGAAGTGCTCAATAGATGGACAGATAACTGGAGTCATGTACATTTTTCCTAAACTTCCTAGTTGTTTAAGTTCACATTAAAACGTAAGATAATCTCGTGCCTATAAATTTAGGGGAAGTATTTCTACAACTTGCTGCCCTAAAACAATTAATCTGGAAAAACATGAAGCTAGGAGGAAGGAGGATCAAAAGGAGAGAAAGAGAGGAAATGGACAAGGAAGGATGGAGGAGAGAACACAACAGAGATTTTTAAAGAAAAGGACACAAAGAAGGAATTACTGAAAGAAGGACGGAGAAAAAAGGACGACACAAACATGGAAAGTGAAAAGGATACACAAATGGAAGAAACAAGGCACAAAAATGATAGACAGTAGGAAAAAGACAGGAGAAAGGAAAAAAGGAAGGATATAAGACATAAAAGGAATGGATGAATGAACGTTTGAAAAAATAAAGAGAAGGGAGGACACAGCTTTCAGAGAACAGGAGAGAAAGAAAAAAAAGAGTTTGGAAACAGAAACATTTCCCAATTTGCTTTTAGCCATTGATGATAGATTTTAGATCTGAAAAGTAGTGAAAAAGATGAAATTCCTGACTTTTCCAAATGGAAAAACAAATGGACTGAGGATGGAAGGACAAATGGATGAATGGACCAATTATTGAATGGATGTTGAGCAAGAACAGATGGGAGATAATAAAACAGAAGGATGGATAAATCGATTATTAATGGATGAATAGATGGAGTCTGGAAACGCAAATATTTCCAGACTATTTTCTTTCTACTTATCCAGACCTGGATCACACCTGAATCAAGTTGCATGTTATTCTGCGCTGCGTTGGAACCCTGGTATATCTAAACCTGTGTTGACCTATTTAAGCAGATGATACAATGTCAATAGCTGCTGATGGAGTGTACCATTGATTCCACGGGGTGAGACCTCGGTCAGTTTGAGTCCACACTCCTTGAGGAAAGAGATGGCCACCTCCACGCTGTCGTCAGTCGGACGCTCCAGCAGCAGAGTGAGCATCTCCAAACACAAAACCTCGTGGGCCTGAGGGAGGAGCGGAATGAGATGCAACACAAACTCTCACACACACACAAATGACCTCATTAGAGCCGGACGCCGACACTCTAATTGCACAGGACGGAGAAATCGGGACCTACCACGTTCTGGTTGATGAGATGAGCCACAAACTTTGAGGCCGTCAGGCACTGTTGCTGTAAAAAGACGCTTTAATGAACAATTTTTTCCAAAAAAAATTAAACATTGCAAACCATTAAGTTTCACGGTGAGAGCGAAAAGCGTTCCTCTGCTGAATTATCTCCTTTAAAAGCAAACAGATTGTACAAACTTCCGACAGCAGCACATGAAAACACATTCTAGGTTATGTTTAAAGCTTCCTCCTCTGCCAGTTATGTCTCTCATTTAGCTCCAGATCCTTCTCTGCTCAGTAATTTGGACTCACATCGCCTCCACCTGTTCATGTTGGAAAACTTCCACCTCTGTGAACAAAAGTGAATCTGTCACATTCAAACTGCTCATTCATTCGGAAACCACTTCTCTGTTTGCCATTTTTAGGACTTAGGTCTTTAGAAATGAATTTACCTGAAAGAACATTTAAACTAGACGAGAATTAACTAGAACATTACCGAGAAGTAGTACCAAGTAATACTGCAAATGACGATGATTTTAATTATCGATTAATCGCATAAAATAAATTTACACATTCTGCAGGTCTTTCATTTAATAACTTAAGCCTTTTTTGCACAATATCACAAATATGTTAAAAAGTGCAAATAAGCAAATATTTCAATGACTTTTTTAAATATAAAAGTAAAAATGTCAATGCCTGAAATCCAATAAGATAGCATCTGTAGATAAAGGTAAAAAAATACTGTCTACTAATCGGTTAATTATTTTTTAAAATTAATAGTGCAAGTCAGTAAAAGGTACTTAATATGAGATTGTGCTTCTCAGACTTTGAACCAGGTGAAACTAATACAGCCATTTAGGCACTCTGGGTAGAGCAGTTTTGAAGACAAAGGGCTTTTTTTCCCCATCTTCTATGCAATATATATATATATATATATATATATATATATATATATAATATAATATATATATATATATATATAATATATATATATAGAAATATATATATATATAAATATGTATTTTGTGCAGTTTTGGTTTAATATCTGGAAAGAAAGCAATTAAACCAAATTACTATTTTAGAGTCTGTATACCCCCAGGTAACAATCGATTAATGACAATTAATTCAATTAATCGTTTCAGTCCTACATGGATCACAAGTAGGAGAAGTCATTGAACTTCATCACTACATTTAAGCATGCCATTTAAAAACTCAAAATTTCCAAAGAAGCTTATTACTTCACCACAGAAGAAAAAAAAAAAAAAAAAAAAAACCAAATGTAATTGGTTGTTAATCCTTGAAGCCTGACTGACGGGGTACCTTGAGGTTGCGCCGGTAGCTCCTCCTGAAGCTTAAGATGAGGCGTTTAAGGATCAGCTCTCCGATCTGTGGGAACTTTGAGTTGATGATGGCCACAACAGAAGCGTACACATGAGTGAAGATGGGCGAAGCTGCTTGGGCCTGCAGCACTGACCGAGCCAGAAGGCCTCTAGCAGACAGACGGAGGACCAGTCGAAAAGTTACAAAAGGGCAGCATACAAACGACAAACCTCTTTCTGCTTGTTATTACATTCTCAGATGTTCTACATCTAGAACATCTACAAAAAATAAACCAGAATTTTCATTAGTGTACGGATAAATAATTGCTTACCTTCCCCTGACAATGTTTTCCTGCAGCAGCTCCTGGATGATGTTCACAATGTTGGACACATTGACTTTGTTGATCAGACCGTTGATGGACTTCTTCAGAGCCTCCCAGCTCATCCTCTGATAGGCCAGGCTGTGAAAAAGGGCAAGGCATCAGTGATTATGCAATGTCAACGGATAGAGATAACTGATGTCAGTAGCAGTCTGCAGTTCAACATGATTCAACAAACTTTGAAACAAAAGTACCAGAAGACAAACAGTAAAAGAGGTTTGCAGTTTTTTTTTTTTAAGACTAATCGACGATCAGGAGGTGTAAGAGGAATAGACCCAATCTTACCTGCTCTTGTCTGTTATTTGCTGTTGCATCATTCGCAGTTTGGCAGGTGGGATGTAAGCACCGCCAGTCCTCGTCAGGATCGGGTCCAGCTCCTCCTTTTTCTTCTTGACCGGCGGCTCTTCGCCAGCAGCCGGCTCCTTGTCTACTGGAGAGGAGCCAGAGCGGCCCCGCCTCCTGCGCTCTGAATCTCCATCTCTGTTGGCTCGCCGATCAAAACGTCTGTCCCTGTCGTCGCGTCGGTCGTCGTAGCGATCTCTGTACACAGATGAAAGGAGAAGTTTTTAGGTTATGTATAAAGGCAGAGATGCAAACCGGACCCATACCCAGTTGAAATGTTCTTTTTGCAAATTGCAGAGGAACATAGCACACTATTAAGCATGTTTCTCACAAGAAATGGTAAACTTCGCTTTGACTGACTGGTTTTCTGGAACAGAACGAGCATTAGTAAGTTTAGCTGGCTTTATCTGTTGCAAAAACACATTTCAATGTTTGACTCAATCATCTGGTTGTTGATCTGAGATGAAGTTGAAAACATTAGAAGGTCATCCTCCTTTTTTCTATCTGCTGAGCCACTGTCATTGAAGCAAATGCTTAGCATGATGCTGCCATCACCGAGACCAGTGGAACAGTGCGCTTAGGTTTCAAAGTCTCACCTTGATCTTCAGGTTAAGGTTTGACCTTTATTTATTTCCAGGTTAATATTACAACTCCCCAAAAACAGGACCGATTCAACAGAGACATAAAAGCCTAAAAAATGACCTTCATTACAATGACATGGGTACATGAGCCTTTGACTAGGACTGGTAATAAATATGCCTCAAGCATCAATAAATTACAGATTCTGGTTTTAAATTATTTCATTATTTACTTATTTCACAGATTATTTAATTAGATCAGATTTAAATGTCACATAGTGTCAATAATGTAGTAAGTTAATTACATGCATAATTTAGATTTTAAGCATGCCATCGTGACACAATAATCTCAAAAACATTTCTACACCTTCTTGTAACAGCGATAAATAATGTTGTGTTTTATGTTTTCTTGATAGGATTTTGCCAAAGTTGGTTATTCATTAAAAGAGTTTTTATATGTGGTGTAAGTCAAACATATGACTCTTCGAACTGGTCAAACAGAAAGTCTCATGATTATAAATCTGCACAGCGCTCTGCATCTCTGAATCTTACCGAGGGTAGCGTCTCCTATCGAAGCGGTCTCTGTTCCGGTCTCTTTCTCTGGATCTGGAACGATCCCGTCCTCTTGACCTGGATCTGTCTCGCCCCTTAGATCTGGATCTTTCCCGTCCTCTTGATCTAGACCGTGATCTTCCACGTTCTCTGGATCTGGACTTGGACCTGGACCTTCTTTGTTCCCTGGATCTGGATCTGGATCTATCCTCTCGGCTGGATCTGGATCCCGACCTTTCACGTCCCTTAGACTTCAATCCCTCTCTTTCTCTGGATTTGGATCGGTTGTTTTCTTTGAACTCAGATCCGTCTTCTTCCATGGACCGTTTACTCTCTCTAGATGAGGATCTGTCACTCTCTTTGGACCTGGCTCTCTGGAAGAACAGCAGACGAGTAAATCAACATTTAAGTACCATTACTTCTAAATTCCAACTGGTAGTACAAATCACAACAACAAGACAAAATTAAATTACCCTGGGAGCATCAGACAAGCAGAAAAACATGATGCTTTAGAAAAAATGTCTTTGAACTTTAACTTTCTAGCTCATACTGTGGGAAGGTGAAAGTCATCTTACTGGTAACTGCGCCACACTGCTCCTAATCTTCACTAGAGCACTTTGATGTTCATCATCATCACTGCTGCTGCCGTCTGAGCTGCTTGCGGAGGAACTCTTGGATTTGTTACTGCCTTCTGGAGAGGATTCCTTCTTAGAGCTTCTCTCCCTTGCGTTAGCTGGCTGAGGCCCCTGTGCTCCTGGACTGGACTCATCATCTGAAGGTCCTACAGACACAGAGAAAGAGCAACACATTTGTTAGATATATAAACTACTAGTAATAAAGGAGACTAAGAAGTAGCTGTTACCATTTCTCTCTGTTTGTTTAGGACTGGAGCTTTCACTTCTGACTGGAGAATCCATCCCTCTAGAAACAATAATAAAACAAAGGAACAAATTAAGTAAACACAAAGATTTTGTTGAGAACAGCACCTTTTTGATAATCAGTAACTTCTAGTCACAATAAGCAATTACCAGTACTCAAATAATCACACAATGAATTAAAAGGAGCTCAATAGTTTCCATTCTGATGATAATTTTTAAAGAGCAATTTTATTTAGAGACATCATAATACATTTTTGTTGATACTTTCGGTTTTATTTATTTATTTTGTTCCTGCTGTTGCCTTTTGTTTAGGATATTTAAAATATCTTCTTGTTCCAGTGTTGAGTGTTCTTTCCAAAATTAAAGTCTATTGGCTTCTGAGAGGAAAAACAAATCATGTTACTATGACATTATCGATTTATTACTTGACAGTTTTGAAATCATTTAAGGGTAAAACAGACCACTTTTTCGCAGAACCGGACACTTGACTAGTACCCTCCATAAGGTCCATTGTTACTTTTTTTTTATTGTTTCTGAGCATTCAGAACTGATTTGATCTGTATCATTTCCCTCCTAAATAATCCACGTACACTGCTTAAACACACGGAAACATTCAGGTGACAGTGAAAAACACTGATCACTGACATTTGTTGTCATATTTCATATTTAACTTATCAAGTAGTTTGGTTTCTCATTTACTTTTAATCTTATTAAAATGACCATTTAGAGATACATTACACCACCCATAATTCCAGGAGATTATTTTTTTATTGCCATGTTAAGAGAATTTGCCTAAAGCTGAAGAACAAGGCCAGAAAGGAGACCGGAAATCCCCAAATAAGCTTATGCACATATGTAATTTGTGAACTAGGGTTACTGTTGGTGACCTACTTAAACAATAACAACATGAGTACCTAAATAAATAATCCCAGAAGACGGGAATTGTTTTATCCACATGTGTATTTGTGTGAGCTAATGCTAGCTTCTACGCTAACTCTACCATATTTGTAAAACAAGCTAAAGTAGCGCTAGCATAAAAGTCTGCGGCTGAAACCCGTTTATCATCTGTCTCTGGTTAAGCAATAATACTATACTTAAACTTTAAAGCCTCTAAATAATGTCTTACCGTCGCCGTTTTGAGACCTCTTTAAATCACTGTCGTTTTGTGGCGGAAAACGTTGAGCTGTAAACAGCAACCTTTTCCGGGTTAAATAAAACTGCTTCCGGATTTCATAATAAAAGTTTCCAAGAAACATGAAATATTCTTGGAGATGCAGCGAGGTGTGCTTGAAATGTTGAGTCACGTAAAGCAAATTGTGGAAAAGGAATGAAAAAGAAATACAAAAAAATGTATAAATTTAAGAGTGTATGTGTTAAAAAAAAAAAAAACTATAAATGTCAGACAAAGATAATCCGAGTAATGAGTGTAAAATTAGATAATTGTCTCAAAGGAAAAATTTAGTATTTCCATCCATCCATTTTCTTTTCACCCTTCTCCCTAATGGGGTCGGGAGTTGCTGGTCCCGATCTTCAGCTGCGTTCCGGGCGAGAGGCGGGGAACACCCAGGACAGGTCGCCAGTCTGTCGCAGGGTAGCACAGAAACAAACAGGACAAACAACCATGCACACACACACACTCACACCGAGGGAGAATTTGGAAAGACCCAACAGTCATGTTTTTGGACTGTGGGAGGAAAAACATGACCCGGAGAGAACCCACGCATGCACAGGGAGAACATGCAAACTCCGTGCAGAAAGACCCCCGCCGGGAATCGAACCCAGGACCTTCTTGCTGCAACGCAACAGTGCTGATTGAGTATTTGTTTTATTAAAATATGTCATAGTAAAGAAAAATCCATATATTCCTTAGTAATAAATGCAAAAAAAAAAAAAAAAAAAATCTCAGCCATCAAATCTCATATGCATAAAATCAAATTAAGTTTTTCAAAACCTGTACACTTTATCATGGCCTTTAACTTGCCACTGTTTACCCAACTAAAGGACAATTGTTGTTCCTCATAACAACAATTTATGATTATGTTATGTTCACTGTAATGAACAGTGTTTCTCCAGCAGATTTGTGATCGTGAACATGACATGCATTAAGGTCCCATTTGCTAAGTCCTAATATTCATGAATTATGTCTGTTTATTCCATGTGATCAACCAGTTTGAATTCTTAGATTTTAACAAGTTTCTGATAAAATTTAATTTGGTTTAATACTTCTGCTCATTTTAATGGTTAAAGTTGTTTCAAGATTTCTGCTTCACTTCCGTTTTTCAGTTAATTGGAGTAATTTGAGCAAATTACAGCAACCACAAAGCAGTTTTTGGACAAAAATGCAAATTTTCTAGTTTTACTTGACTTATTCTATTTTACAGGGTCAATTTAAGACTGATTTTCTGCATAAATAAAACACATAATAGATGTAAGTTGACATGTCCTACAAATAGTTTTGTTGATAAAAATGTATTAAATTTATTAACACAGTAAAGCAAAAAGTAAAACGCAAGCACTCCCACACACGTTTGTACTGAAAATAAATACATCTTTATTATTATCTCTACAGTGACCCCTCCCTACATCAGACTTAGGACACAATACAAAATGCACATCGTCATCATCATCATCATCATCATTATTATTAGTAGTAGACATGGACAGAAATTTATAACCACCAACATTCAGACAGTAAAGTGTGATTAAGAGTGGATTCTTGATCTAAATGTAATGAACAGTGTTTCTCCAGCAGATTTGTGATTGTGAACATGACTGTAGGCTGAAAAAGTTGGACTGTTCACATTCCTGGAAGAATATGCATTAAGGTCCCATGATGACACCTGAGCCAGCTTAACATGCTGAAGAACCATTGTAAATGTGACTGAGAACTCAGTTTTGAAATAGTAAGCTAGTTTTAAGCTTCAGTTTAAAGTTTACACAAATTCTACCAAAACAGCTCAGCTCTCAGCAAACAAATGTGATCTTGCGCAGATTTGTACACCTATTGTCCAAATAAGATGAGGGGGAAAAAAAGGAAAAAGAAATTAGAGGCCTCATATTGACAGTTCCCTCAGCCAATCACATTCAACTTACACATTTACAGACCGTCTTTCTTAATTTACTGACTGTTCAAAAACCCGGGAGACCTCTGAAATGTTTGCAATGATCCAACAAAAACCTAAAATATAAAACAAAAACCTCAAAACATATTCAACGTGTTCACATTATTGCACGCATTTTTCATCCAAGTGAAACCAACATGCTAACGCAGCAAAAGCTAAAGAAGGCTCTTCCATCCGAGCAGTCGACACATAGTCATCCTCATCACGTCAACCTACCAAAATCTCTGACCTTTAACCCTCAGCACATCCTGGCAACGCACCCAGACCACTTTCTTTATCCCGCAAACCATGGGCTTCAAACTGTCAAACTGAGTATCTTTCAGGAAATTTAATGCAGGTTAATGTTGATTTTTTTTTTTTTTTGATGGTGCAGAAAAAAACGTCAGAATCAGAATGGAATGTTTATTTTCTGTACATCAGTTCATAGATGCGTCATCTTGTGAGCATAAACTGGTTGAAGCAACTGTGTGTTGCATAAGTTGACCTAAAGTCAGCGACCGGAGCAGAAGCATGATGAGGGTGATGGTGATGAGGATGATTATGCCTCAAATTTCTCAATAAAACTATCCAAAACTGTTTTTCCTAATGTGAAATGTGCATGGAATGAGTGGGGAGGAGAATGTAAAAATGTAAAAAGACTGAACAAAGCAAACATTCACAAAAATGTCCGCTAAGACAATTTAAGAAGATGTTAAGAGACGGTAGAGATGGTAAAGTCTCAATTCATGGCAAATGAAGTTATAGCACGTGTTTCCTTTAGATTATTCAACATCTGTCTGAATAACTTCTGCCTCTACCTCGACAGGAATTTCAGTAAGGTCTGATTAATTCTCCAAATGCCGTTTTATTTGGTGGTAGATAAAAATAAATACGAATCTACAAACTGGATATGGAATCTAAGGAGCTAATGATTAATCATAAAAAAAAAAAAAAAAAAAAAAAAAAGGTTGAGGAAAAACATGTTAAAGTTAAATTAATATTAAACTGATTGGCTGGAGGCACAGATATATGAGACAGATCTTTAAAATGGATCCAACTGAAAGAAAACAGGAAGTATTGTGTTACTATTATTGTACAAGCTGCTGTTTGTAGTGGTGATTCTAGATGCAGTACTCATGGTATTAGTGGCAGTAGTGGTCGCTGAGTTCTCAGGGAAGTTGACTAGAGCTTTTGTAATACACAAAGAAGAAGAAGAGGTGAGAAGTTGAGAAATTTTCACTGATGCTCCAAGAAAGTGGAAGCCTCCCCCATCTGCAGCAGGGTTTTTCACAGATGGCTCATCAGTGTTACTAACATACAGTGTCAGAAGCAAATAGTGTCGCACAGTGTTACTCGGGTGTACAGTGTTAAAGACAGGCAGTGGTTTTTGTTCTGGTCCTGGTTACTAAGGCTGGAGGGCGGCGTTCTGCCGGGCTACATGGGCTGTTGCCGGGCAGAAAAGGTTGAGCCCTGCGGAGATGCAGCAGCTAGCAGCTCGTTGTAGATCTCCCGTCGGACCTCCTGGGCCACGCTCTCTCGGATCTTGAAGAAAAAAAAAAAAGATACAGAAATGGTGAAACGGTGGAACTGCATTCAAGAAAAACTCCAATCGTTCCAAGTTATTACTTTTATAAAACAGGCAACAAGTGTGCTTTTACCTCTCTGATAAGCTGTTGAAAGTTGTCGGGTCTGAATTTTTCTGCCTCTCCTTCCCTCTCTGGTGTCTTGTGTTCTTCTCCTTTTTCTCTCTCTACCTCTTCACCATCTCTCTGACCCTCCTCCGCCTCCTTGGTGTGTGTGTTAGGTCGAGCAGGCGTGGCGGGGGTTATGTTGATTGAAGCACGATACACTCCTCGACTCTGCTTGCCATCGTCTCCCTCCCTCCTGACCGGACTTGGCGAGCGGGTGGAGGGGACGCTGGAGGGGCCGGGGCCACCGTAGCACAGCTCTGATTGGAGGAAGAACTGCTCTCTCAGGAGGTCTGATACCTGGACAGACAGGAAATCAGGTAGAAAAGGCAGAATAGTCAGACAAGCACAAAATGTTTTTGTCTTCATATCAGGGATTGAGAGTTATTTTGTGTGCTAACCGGCTCCATGGCTCTCAGTGCCGAGACGGTGGACAGGCTGTCAACGCTGCCCTCTCTATGAAGACCCTGAGGAAAAACACGATACACATATGATGCTTGTGGACCTGAGATGGACCTGAGATGGACGATCTCAGGTCCAGTTTAGAGTGAGTAACATATATTAAACTTCTGTACACATGTTCTTACTCTGAGGTTTGAGTGCGGTGTCAGCTCCATCAGTCTGTCCTCCAGCTGTTGCTCCAGCTCCTGGAGTTCCTCTCTGACCTGTGACCTCAGGGACTGAAGCTGCTCCGCCTCCATCCTGCAAAACAAGCAAAAGAAAAACAAAACAAAAGAAAAGAAAAAAAACACAGTCATGAACAGAAGGAAACAGCCAGGTTACTTCAGTGTTTGTTTCTGAGCGTCACCTGTCAGCGGGACTCAGGTGCTTGTAAACGACAGCCTGCTGCCGCATGATCGACAGCTCGAGGTCCATCATCTGATTGCGGAACATGTTTAGACTGCGCCGCTTCTGCTGGAACTCTGCCACAGACTGAAAGCAAAGATTCACAGTTTAAAGTATTATTATTGTGTTCCTGTAATTGACAATTCTTATCTTAAATGATTTAATTCACAGAAAGCTATTTATTTTACTTTTTTTTTTTTTTTTTTTAAGAAAGAGACATATATATACCTGCTGGCTGGTTGCAGCTGCTCTAAGCTCACCAAACAAATCAGGAGAATTGATCCGGCTCTGGAGGATGAAATAAAGTTAATGAGAAAAAAGCAACAAGTTAATATGATATATTAAAGCAAGAGGAGAAAAAGCTACAATCGGTAAATATATGACCCATGGCTGTAATGTGACACTAATGTACCTTTAAAATTAGGAACAGGAACTAACTTATTCTTATTCTTTAAACAAACAGTCAATGACTGAGGAGGACCAACCTGACCGAGACTCTGAACCGTTCCCCTGATCTCATGCAGAACCTTCCTCAGCTGCATCTCGGTGCTGGACGGGCATCGTCCTGAACCTGGTGCTGCAGAAGGAGGGAGCCCGGGCGGAAGGTGTGTGTACCCATGTGTACCGTAGTAAGGGGAACCAAACTGGTGCGCTGGAGGAGCAGCAGGGAAAGGTAGTGGATGGCTGAATGAGTATTCTGATTGGTGCATCGGAGGAGTTCCAGGAAGTAAGCAACCCAGATCGAAGTGTGGAGTTGAGGAGGAGTAAGGCTGATGCAAGTTGATGAGGCTGCCATGTGGTGGGACTGGTGGAGTTGCAGGCTGGTGCAGACTGGTTAGACTAGAATAGTGATGCACTGGAGGGCTGTGATGATTAAAACCATAAGGAGGACTGGCGTAGTGGTAAGGAGGATAAGGGTAAGTAGGAGGACTGGGGAAAAGGTTGGGTTCTGAGCCCAGCATTGGAGCATTATGTCTTGGGAACATCATGCAGCCAGAACCAGTACTTTGCTGGCTTTTGTTGGTGTTCAGCTGGAAGGGGCTGAGTTCATGATTACTGGATGACAGATCGGGAACACTCTGGGTGGTCCAAGAATGGCCCTGGTCCGGGGAGCTGTCAGGGGGAGGACTGGAGCTTTGCAAGGAATAAGACGATCGCATCAGATGGCGAGGGATGGGTTTAGGAGGAATGACGTGTGGTGGGTTTTCTTTAGAGCCAGGGTTTATGATCAAAGTGGACACACAGTTGCTTTGCTCTTCTTCCTCTTTCTCCTCATATTCCTTTTGCTCTCCATCCTCCTTAATGTATTTAATGGAGTACCTGGGTGGGGTACATAATGCTTGGCCTTGACCAAACTGGATCCTGACAGAGGACACGACTTTAGAAGGTGAGAGGAGGGAGGAGGGTAAGGAGGACGACCTTTGCATGGGGATTAAACCACGTCTACTTATTGTTCCTCTGGGGCTTTGGGATGGGCTGTCGATCTGGATGCTCTTGTGCTGGCCCAACATCTTGAGCTGGTTCTGTTTGGCTCTATTCAGTGCTCTAAGAACCGGAGTCACTGGTGTGGAGAGAACAGGATCAGTCTTTTCCTCAGCTATCTCTGTGGCTCTTTCTGCACCGATCAGAGTCAGGGGCTCAGTGTGCTGTGGTGGTTCTTCTGAAGTAAGCTGATTCTCAGTGTTTTCCATCACTGGTTGTGGTTCTTGCTCATAAGCAGGCGTACTCTGGGTTTGATCTGGTAGCGGTTCTGTGTCTGGATCAGTACTGTCCTTCATATCCAGTTGCTCCCCAAGTCTGTTCATGGGAAGTTGGTGAACTGCGTACCGTGGAACCTGCTCCAAACTCTCTTCACGCGCCGCCTCTTCCATGGAAGTACCACTCTGTTCAGCCTTGAGAGGAGTGGAGGACCCTGGCTCCTCCTCTCTGCCACCCAGCAGCTCAAACGCAGGCTGGTCAAGGGGCTGAGGTGTGGCTAGGTCTTGTGATGGGTGTGAGGTCACAGTGGTCTCACTGTCACAGCTGTCACAACTCTCCTGCACCTAGTTAGGAATACATGAAATTTATATTTTAGACATCTGCTGAAAGATGTCTAAAATCCCAGTACAATACCATTCAACAGTATGTCAACATAACAGAAAAAATATTTTTTATTGCTAGACAGAAGTTTTACCCTCACATTTCTACAATTTGACATATAAAAATGTAGCTAATTGTCTTTGTTTATGTTCATTATTCTTGACTGTAAAGAGAAACTCTACTGATTTTGTGTCTTTTAATCAATCTATTCCTGTGTGATGACAGTAATTACTGCATCATTAGTCTCTGGTCAAGGCCCAGTCCATCTCATAAATCATTCACCCACCTCTAGAAAAGGCCAAGTTAAACCCTCTGTCCTTGGTAGCTATAACCCCATCTTTATTTATAAGATTTTAGAGAAGAGTGAGGCAAAGCAGGCAACTTCTTCTTCAAATAGAAATATCCTTTTTGATCAATTTTGTTTTGGTTTTCATGCAGTTTACTGAAGCAAAACATGTCTTCTCAGCAACTCAAGTGATACTCTGATTCAAATGTCCTGTTGTACTGTTGCATGACTTGATCAGATCATCCTCTATAGTCTCAGGCACCAGTGTGTCAGGATCCAGTTTAGAGTTGTTCATGAGTGTCTGACTTATCAGCTTCTGGAGCCATTTCCAATTTAAATATGTTTAAGTCTGCTCCATCAAAGCATTCCTATCATGAGGTCCATGCTTTTTTGGTGTAGAGACTCAGTCATTCACACATTTTAGCACCCTTTAAGACATTTCTCATTACTACTAATGAAATATATAAATAATATGTTGCATTTATTACATTAGGTCATTAAACTATGATAGTTGCATGGTTCAAAATTTAAGACATACAGATTGGGTTCCTCTATGCCAAGGTCAGGACAAAATTATGTGTTTATGTAATTAAGATTTGACAGAAAGAGGAGGGAGAAGATATGAAGCAAAGGTCCTGAGGTCAGGAGTCGAACTGCATTGAGGACTTCTAGCCTCTGTATGTGGGATGTCTGCTTTGTATTTATGCCCCAAGACTTGATTTTTGTATATTTTTGTGCTCCTGCCAGAGCAAAACACAACATACTGTCAAACTTCTGACTAAGTTGTCCAGGGCCAACTGGTTGTGCTACAAAACAAGGCAAAAAAACCCAAAACAAAAACTTAAGTGAATAAATGTTAATTGTTTAAATATTTTGAAACTCTATTGATTGTTTCACTTTACTTTGTTAACAGTTTCTTTGAGTAAACAATTTTAGCTTACATAATGAATAGCAAATGATGTCGTGTGAAGGTTCATATGATTAATGTCTGACTGGTTTTCTTCTTGCGTTTTACCACAAACTGGACGGACTGCAGCTGTCAGCCTTCAGCTTTGCTCTCAACATGTCAAGACAAGCAGTCAGGCACATATGCAACAAAGAATTAAAAGCTTACTGCTTTCTGTGTGAAACTGGATTAACAAGCATCAACGTAGGGCTCACAGTTGTGTTGCAGATTTTGAACAAAATCTTTACACTCACATATGACTTGTTGAAATGTTGCAGGGAGTTTTTTTGTTTTTTTACCTTATAGAGAAATGGAAATAAAAAAAAATTCTCAAACCTTGTTTGTACCAATATATTCACACACCTTGAATCTTATATTTTCTCAACTTATATCCACTCAGTGGATTTCACACTAACAAAAAGTAGCATATAACTGAAGTTCTTCCACCTGAACCTTGGATCTCTGCAGCTCCTCCAGAGTTGCCATTAATCTCTAAGCTGCTTCTCTAATTATCGCTCTCTTGGCATGATGTGGAAAGGCATGATTTGCAGCCGTGCCAAACTGTTTTCACTTTCAGTCACTCATATATTGTTTACAACCTACCCCTGCTTTAAACTTCTTAAAACCTTTTCTCTGTCCGCCTTGCTCCTCGATCCTCTGAGGGCGTCACACAACAGCGGAGTTAAAACTGAGAAAACTACAGTTTGACAAACTCATGTAGAGGTACCAGGATAAAAAGGGGGTTAAAAAGAAACGCACACCATTCTTTCTGAAAATTGAAAAATATACCTTTAAAAACCATTAATTATTTTACATCCAATTCAAAACGACATGTGACATATTGGACTACAGATAAAAACTCCAATCAAATAAAAAAATTAAGAAATTGTGGCTGAATTTTTTCAAAATGATACCTCTACCTCTATAATATAGAGGTAGAGCGTGACGTGAAGAATAAAGTCCAAATAAAAGTTAAACCAACCTTGAGGTAGCTGCTGGAGTCACCAGAAGGCTCCTCAGCAAAGCCACTGCTGTCAGACTGTTGACTAACGGTCCTTGACAGGTCTAAGAAAAAACAGGGAAAATATATTATTTCTGTTGTACTCTAACCTGCAGGTGGCAGTGTAGAGCTATAAATAATGAAAGCGCTGCAGAGACACTAAAACACAGGACAACCTGTCCTTGAAAGCATCTGAAGGAAACAGGAAACAGGAAAACATTTAGAATATTGCAGTTTATTGGAAAAATGCTAATTCATAAAGCTTTATAGGTTCTCCACACCAGAATTGGCTACATTCACAAACATGACATTTTAAATCACAGATTTATATTGTTAGGCTTTTAAGATATGGTTATCTTCTTTTAACAGTCAATTTTAAGATTAAAACAGACTAAAAGGGAATGTTTTATATTCATCAATTCAGGCAAAAACTAGTGCTAACATATGTTTTTAATATAAGGTTCCAAGTAACAAGCATTTAAAATATTAAATATTCAATTTACCAATTAGTATAAAAGCTTTATACAAAAAGAAAAGCATTATAGCTAAAAAAAAAAAAAAAAAGAAAAAAAAAAAAGGAGTCAAACTAATGTAAGCCCAGAAAGAATGTACTAGAACCAACCTGTGATTCTGGATGTTCTGGATGGCAGGGCTTCATCGTCATTAGTCTGAATCTAAACAGACCAGGGACATTTGAAAGCAAGATAAACAATAAAGAAGGTTGTAATTACTGATCAAATACAAACATACATTGACTCAACATGCTTGCACACATTGAATCATTCTTTTTTCTGGTCAGAACCAGATTTAATTAGCTGATTTTTCTTTTACAAGTGGACAGTAATTATCTCAGTCCCAGTGGAGATCTAAAACCCCTGCTTTCACTTTAGTTCAGTTGTTGTTGTGTAAGCAGGCAATTTTGCCTTTATTTGCATTCATTTGCCTGGGAGAGTAGCATCGCAGGCTGAGTTGAGTTACCACAAAGAGAGCAGATGAAAATAAGATGGTCTGGTAAAAGGCCTAAGTGATGTCATTGGGCCACCTGTGCGTGGGAAGAGGTTACCCTTTGAATGCTTAAAAAAATAAAACAGTATGAGGAAGGCAGGAGGAACACAGGAAATCCCCATACCTCTTCCATGTCGAAGGAGTCAGCGTTCTCTGTGCGAAGCTGGGCGAGTAAAGACGGGGTGAGCTTGGAGAGAGCTTTCTCAGGGTGGAGGTGAGGTCAGTCTCATCTTTGGCCACCTGATCACCTTCGTCCTCTGTTTTCTGATGGGTTGTGTGAAGGTCAGCTGAATCTGGCTGGTGTTCTGGCCCAGTGCTCCTCTGTTCAGGACTGATAGGTGGATGAACGTTAGCAGAAAAAACAGCAGTGGTGCGCTGAGCTACTTTTATGTAATGTGCCAGCTTGACATTATGAAGTTTACTGGAAATTGCCTGAGCTGTAAACAACCATCCTCTGCTGCAACAAGAGAAATGCCGAGCTGAACTAGACGGCTGTTAATATTAAATGAATGTTTGGAAGTAACACCGACTGAACAGCTTTGTTCACTTCCTCCGCTGACATCGCTAAAACTACAGGCAGATTACAATTCTAAAACTGCTCAAAAACACACAAACAAAAAAAAAAAACAAGTCCATCATTCATAATAGCTTCTTTTGTTCACTGATTGGTTCGTTTGAAATTCTACTGGAGAAATCCACTTCAGTGGGAGAAAGCCCAGAGGGAGCAGTGAAGCGAGATCACAATCGAGCAGGATTGTGTATTAAGACGACGTCCAGGCTAACTTTTGAGTTAAAATTGTGGAAAACATAAAAAGTACACACTACAATATGTCATGGCAGTAGAGTAATCATAGAAGCAACATCATTAAATCATTAAAGTCTCCATCATGTGTCGTGTGGCCAACTTTAGTTCTGGAGAACGTGCAGGCCAATCCATTCGAGCCAAAGCAACGGATTAGACTATGCATCAGTGGTGGTGCAAGAAATAACTACAGATTTAAGGCACTGTTTGACGTCAATCTAAAGTATAAGACTAAGATCTGAAATGTTCTAAGAACATTTTCCAACCTGGAATTGAACCTCTCGTCACCGGTCACTTGTCACCTGCTCCAATGTTCCCAATAAATGTCCGGAGAGGAATCAGTTGACTCACGTATCCGTAGTCAAATTTTAACATAGGAGAGTTCTGCATTGACTAAACACATCTGCCCACACTGTCACACCACCACTGCCGCCAAAGGCTTGTCTGGTGATAAGAGTGGTTGATGAACAGTGTCTCCATCATTATTGGCGGATTATCGTTGAATACGGAGTTGTCAAAGTCATTTCTGTTAGGAGGACATCAACTCTCTGAGGATTATTTATCTTTTTCAGAAAAATCTAATCGTAAAAAGCCGTGTGTTCAGCTCTAAAAAAAAACAGTACAGAGATTTCCAGACTATTGACCACACCTGACTTTAAGCATGTACTAAATCTTTACGCTTTGAAACATCTTTTAAAATTTCAACAGAATTTAAAAGACATTTTTTCCTTATTCTCATTTATAGAATATATAGGAAGCATGGTCTACCTGCTCTCCATTAGCCGATCACCCTCGCCACCTCCATTGGTCTCCTCCGTCACGGTAGCTAAGGGGAAATTATCTTTCCTGCGCATGTGTTTCTGGCTGACCATCTCCACCTGGTGGTCAGAGCTGGCGCTGGCACTGGTGCTGGCGTGATCCGTACCGCTACTAGTTTGGTCGCTGACACGTGCAGGATCGGGGGAAGCAGTGTGTTCGTTCAGCTGTGCGCCCTTGTTTGGCGAGACCCCCTGGGGAGACTCTGCAGTTGATCCGAGCAAGTTCTGTTTGCTCATTTTCTTTATGAGTTTGGCCATGTTCCTAGCCGAGTTAGTCCTCCTCAGAGTAGACGGATCTTTATTGGCACTTCCTTGTTGCTCTCCTTTTTCTCCTTCTCCACCTGAGAGAGATACATCACAATGACATTAATAATAATAAAAAAATATTAATGTCAGCTCTGTTTTATAATGTATTTTGTCAAGTGAAAAGTAAACAGTTCTATTTAACTGATGGATCAAAGAATAAGTTCATAATTTCAGGAAAAAAAAAACCCCACATTTTACTTTATTATTTATATGCAAGTCAAACTTTTATTTTAAAAAAAAGAAAAAAAAACATGCACTCTGAATACCAAATACTGAATGTCGAAGTTGTCTTGGACAGTTATTTGGCAGTATGGTGTTTTTTTTGACAAGTGAAGAAAAACCAAAGTGTGGTTGCATGGCTCACCTTGATCCTTGCAGGTGAATCTGTTCACAGGTTGTCCAGAAACCTGACTGTAGAGCTGGAAGAACTCATTGGCAACCGTCGTCAAGACCTCAATCTGACGGAAACGACCTGAAACAGAGCAAAGCAAAGTAACATTATACAGAGTGCTTCCCTTTAAAGACAAGGCAGAATCAGAACAACAGAAATTTTATTTAAAATGAAAAAAAAAAAAAAGCAGATGTCAATGGCTACTGGTTTGATTAATCTGGCCAACTCTTAGGTCTAGCGTTAAACTGCAGCATAACGTGGTGGTTTGTAAGCTATCCTTTAGGATGCGGGGACATGTTGACATACCTGTCACTTCCAGATGCGTCTGCTGCTTTCTCACGGTGCCAATTCTCCATGATACCACATAAGAAATATGTTCCACTGCTTAACTTGTGAACCCAGCAGCAATGTACAAATGACCTGGGAGCTTTTTTTACACTGGCCGACTAGAATAAAGAGGTCAACGGCTTGCAAAAACATCATCTCACCACAAAAAGCCCCAGCAGCAGCCGGGACTGAGCACAAGGAGCATTATTAAATGACTTCAGACTGATGGTAGAAACCACTAATCAACTCTCTGCAGCCTCAGCATGAAAACTTTTCCACTCTTTGCTGTCAAATTTTTGGAAAGAGCATTACAGCCTTGGTTTTGTCTTACTTGCAGACTGACAAGAGATACAACTAAGCATATTTTTCTGTTGTGGCCCATGCGCCTCAAGGTTGTGCGTATGAGCCACATTTCAGTTCAGGATATTAGTAAGGACGGTTGACGTGAGTTATTGGTGCTGTAGGGTATAAACTACAGAAGTCTGTGCAGAAAGTCAGAGACCAGCGGTTTCAGGAAACTGCAAAGCAACAACTGAGACGAAAAGTTAAAAACAACTTTACTGCTGCTCAATTATTTGGTGCAGATCCAAAACAAGCATGTGCATTCAATTTTTGGTCGATGAGATGATGGAAGAAGAGATATTTTTATAACTTTGGGATTTATAGAAACCTTAGTAGCAAACATTGGATTACCTATAGAAGTGGGCGATACGGAGTGAAGGTTTTATCACGATATGTCATGGTAATATTGTGAGAGGAATACTGCTTTCTTCAGGTAATTGAGAGAAACCTACTCTCTAGTAATACGCTTCTTAAGGACGTCAGTATGTATTATTTGTGGTAATAATCACGTTTTCACATTTATTGATATTTAATTCTCTTTGAACAAACAGTGAAGAAAATACTGAAACTGACAATACAGATAGTTTTGTAGGTTTTTAAACAATTGGAATGTATCATAACAATAAATCAAACTGACAATCATAACAAATTACTGTTATGATAATTTATCACAAGAAATAATAAACCATACAGTAAATGCCCATCCATAATGACCAACATGCTTGTAAATGCTAGCTTGTGCAGTTAGCCACTTTGTACTTTGGCTTTGATTAAGAAAGTAATGCAACGTCACTTTTAATTAGTGATAAAACATTAAATATTGACCAATTCAGTAATAAAACTCCTAGCTGCTATCCTCGCCATAAGTCAGTCTAACTCCAAATGTATTATTTTACGAGACCGGAACAAAGAGTCAAATGAGTAATTCAAGATTACATCATGATACCTTCTGGAGGCAGATTATTATATATTGTAAATGTACGCCTTCCTATTGGTCTACTTTTCACATTCCACAAATGAGAGTTTTGAGATTCGGTGACGCTCTGCTGCAAAAGGCTCAGGGTGGAATTAAAGACAGACGTCAGAGCCGCTCCCCTCTCCTTCCTCATGCCGGGGTTGTGTAAGTTGCACCGTCAGTGTCATTTCTAACAGGATAATGACTTGCATGCTTTCCTGTCTTCCCTCCCCCTCCTGCCCCTCAAACCCAACTGTTTAAATACTTGTCAGTCGGTTATGAACCACGGACTTCTGTCTTCTGTCGTCCTCTGAAACATTGCGACACCCTTCGGTGTCGTCACCTGGAAGTGAGCAGGGCTCTTGCATATTCTGACTTCAAAGTCAAACATTCCTTATTGCTGGCGTGTCGCTTTTACCTGATGCTGCAAATGCAATGCCCTGATACTTAAAGTTTGAAAAGTGTGACGTGCCTTTGTGTTGAGCCCACCTTTAGCCAAAACGTTGAAGAAAAAGAAGGCACTCAGACAAATGCTGAGGTCCATTATTTTAAATTGATGAACACGCATGTGCTGAAAATGCCAATTAAAAAGTAAGTGAGGAAAAAAAAATTATTCCAGTCTCAGTTTGTTTAGAGAAAGTGAACCTCGATCTAAAGTAAACTCCAGGACCTTCCATAATAAAGAACCAACTTTTTATAATATAGGTATAACATATCAATATTTTAGACGTAGTTATTTGAAAATGTTTTAGTTTTTAGGTTTAAAAAATAGTTTTTAGATTTTGTCATTTTTTTAGTTTCTCTAGGGATTTTGTTAGACTTTACTTTTTATTTAAAAAAAAAACAAAAAAAAAAAAAACTTTGCAGATGTTTTTGTCTTTGCACAAAAGGTTTGTTAGCTCCATCTAACCTTCCAAATCTGATTATTTTCCAACACTTCAAAACCCACAGAAACCCGAAAGAACTCACCAAGTAACCTGGTAATCCACTTAACTTCAGCAGAACGGTCTTGTCAAATTAATTACAATTCCAGTAGGGAGTTAAAGGTTTAAAAAACAATCAAAAACACTATAAAATAAAAAAAAAGCATTCTCTTGACTTCAACCTCAGCAGGTGAAGAAAGGAGGAGATCAAGTTGTTAAAAAATGTTATATTTTATAAGAAGTTGATAGACCAACAGGGAATAAAAGGAGCCTGGACTTCAAACACTGGGACACAAATAAGAGCCAATGTCTTTTGCTACATCTGACAGCCTGACTGGAATATATTTTCACCAGACTCAACTATTTATATTCCTACTTTGAATTTGTGTCTCTGGTACTCAAAAAGCCTGTTGTAGGCATGTCACAGTTATATCACTCACATGCACAGCTGGTTTTGTGTGATAATAGTAATACAGCACGTTTCCTTCTGACTGCTGACTCTGCATTAATGCTCATTCTGGGGATTTTTTCACAGGAAATGAGGGATAAACCACAAAGACACGTACTCTGTCTTTTTTCTCTCTTCATCCTGGGAGGATTTGTTTTTTCTAATGGTGAGAACAGGGCTTACATAACAAACAACAACACACACACACATGTCTGGGTGCGCGTTTGGGATCCAGGGAACCGACGGAAGAGTATGAGAATGCTTCCAGAAACTACACACAGATCTCAGAGAAGCAGTTCTGTCCAGAACAGTTTCTTAAAGTTAGCAATGTTATCGAGCCAGTCGCAAGGTCGGGCATCGACCATCAATTTACAAACCTTTCATTGTCAACTGTGTCAAGGCTGCTAGCCAATGAGAGTTATATTCATTTCAAGGTCCGAGTCAATAAATATGTGAAAAAGCGTGAGAGAAGCAAGCAGAAGACAGCTGAGAACGCAGCTAACAGTTGCTAAACAGTGACCGCGCCACGTCTGGACATCAATGCTTAATGCGGTGAAGATTTATGATTTGCTCAGCGAAGCAGAGGATGCCCAGAGAAAAGTTGTATAAGACCAGTAGCTTGGAGACTTAACATACTGGCAACCTGAAGAAGGATTTGAAGTGACACTATATTAAGCTAAATCTGCCTTTAATTTACAATAGTGGGGAATGACCACTGCTAGCAAAAACTAATTTCCTACTGATTCATCTCATCTTATTTTTATTCATGCCTTTTTTTAGACCACGTTTATCTTCCACTGAGATCAGAAACTTCTTTTTCAAGGGACACTAAGCCAAGGGAACAGGTATTCAAATCAAAACTATACAAATACTGGGACACAATGCACAAGCAGTAAATCAAAACACCAAGCTGATTTACATGCAGGAAACACTACATGTGAACAGGAGGTGCACCGATAAATCGGCCCCAATTTCCTTAGTTGTGGGTGACCGGCTGATACTTACATGAAAAAAAATCTACCAATCTTTTCTACTTCCACAAAGGTCTGAAAAACCAGCCGCTGTCCCTTTTTGCTCCACTGTGAGAGATGCTGATTGACAGACTTTCCTACCAGGTCACATCTGCTGTTAACAATAGTAACTCCGATGTTGTCAACCTCGCAACTTTTACAACAACTACAATAAAAAAATCGTTATCTGTCAAAATCAAAATCAGCAGGTTGGGCTTTTTAAAGATCGGTGATTGGCCAGAAAATTCCAATCGGTGCATCCTTCATCCAAACTATTGCCATTAGTTTGGATGGCAATAGACACGTTGTAGCATCCTCAGCAACAACACTGCTGAAAACTACTGAAAATGCTCCTTATTAATTTCTTACAATGGCTGCACATTTAAAAAAGAATACAAAGAGATCACAAAAAATCCCTGAACTTCAGGCAAAATCTTTTTGAACTTCCTGCAGAAGCCAGCTGTACTGCAATACCAACATTAGATTGTCCATTAATAGAAATAAGTTGAGACAGTGTCATGTAGATACCTCTATGTCAAAGTGTGGGAACTTGTGTTGATTAGCCAAAGGCAATAAAACTCATTTGCTCTTTGAAAATAAATAGAATCCAAAACATGAGCCACAGCGAAAAAATAAGGCAAAAACGCAATTTCTCTGCACTCTGCTTTGTTTGGATCATAAACCATAAAATATGTGAATGTTTGGGAATGTGTGGGCATATCTTGTGCTTGCACCAAAGAAGATGCAGACACCTCTGTATCCTTGCACTCAAACAAAGAGTCCCTGTGCCATAAACTTGTAGAAATCATCAGAGCCCTGAATGCCTAAGCTCAGTGCGTGAGAGCCGGAGATCAGTATGTAGTCTGGTAACATGATAATGTTCTAAATATAAAGCTTTCTTGAACAATAACTTATCAGTTTCCAAACACACTGCAGAGCTATTGCTGGCTGAATAGACGAGCCCACTTGCTCAGGGCAACTAAATGAAAAAAGAAAAACAAAACAAAGCAAAGCGTCATTTCATTTAACATACCAGCACTGCATATCTGAAATGCAGTCATGCCATAGTTTGTATCGCCATTTAAGCAGGTCATACAACACAGCTTTTCGCACATAAAAAAAAAAAAAAAAAAAATTCTAGTTGCTATTTTTAATGCAACTAAATATATACTGAGGCATCTATGCAAAGTTTTAATTTCCCATCAAACAAGCAGTCAGATGTTTGTGAGCATCTTCCTCTTCCATTCTGTCCTGAACAGGTCTTTAAAAAAACGCTGCAGTCATTCAATAATTTCATTCTGGGACTTATGACTGACTCCATTCATTCTCTACATTAAGTAAACATGCTTTGTTGTTGGTCAACCATGACAATCAGAGAACTAGTTGGAAAAATAACCATACAAAAATAGCTACACCCATTCTGTTCTACCAGCGTGTTTGTTCGACAAATCTAACAGTGAGGATTGACTGACCTTTGACCAACTGGACAAATCTGTACCCTGGAAGGTCTGTTTAAGTGATACCACAGGCCACTGATAAAAAGAAAAAGCTTTCTGAGCCAGCTTACCAACCTGCAGTGCATCGTCACACTGATAACTCAGATTCATGTTCCTAGACATCTAAGGTTGTTGAGAGATTTAGCACCAGTGTGTCAAAAGAACATCAAATAAATGCGTTAGAGTGGTTCTATCAGACAAGATTGTGCTACATCAGCTCCTAACAGCTGACCAGTTGCTTTACAAGCAAATAAGATATCTACCTTTTCATGCACATTTGCAAGAGCCAACAACAACAAAAAGAAATTCTGAGGTCAAACTGGAAAAACTAGCAGATTAATACGCAGGACCTTAGAATGCTACAAGGCAATGACTGTGAATTAAAAGCTGAAGACTAATAAAAGAAAGCCAGAATTTTTGGCAGATTGTGTTGCTCTTAACAGATGCACCTCGCAGCTGGAGAGGCTGAGCTGGGATTTGTTTTCACAGCTGGAAACACTCCAGTGAGTGAGATGCACAGTTCACATGCTTGGCGGGCAGGATGTTACGCTCAAAGTAAGAGACGGTGATGTGGATTCTCAACCATCCAGGACAGCACAATCCTATGGGCTTCAATAAAAAGAAACTGGACTTTTTATCTTTTTCCTTGAAAATAAGAAAACAAGTTCAACTGCCATGTTCGTAATCCTTTAAAGACATAACTCTGTCTGCTGGACAAATGTCACACTTGTCTTCCCCATTAACATTTTAGTAGTAAAAACTCTCCTTTAATGTTCCAATTTTCTGAGCAACCTTTTTGATAATGCTCAAATAAATTTAAATGCTGATGTCATTCTAATTTATTAAGATGCACTTGTATATTTATTCATTTTTGTTCTTTATTAGATACAGCTTTCTTTTGCAACATGTGCTGCCACATAGGTTAGGAGCAAGCTTTCTTTCTCACATCAGGCCACCTTTATTTTAGGATGCTAAAAGTTACTGACAACAAAGCAACCAAATATTGAATATCAGAGAGATGATGCATAAACTCATTTGACCAAAATCTTCTCTCTTTAGAAGCCTTGATAGCATTAGCTCAAGTAAGGCTAACCTGTGTTTTTTTGTGGGCCTAATTCAATACTCGTGCTGATGCACTAGGCTGGATAAGCAACAACATATTTCAAAAGAAGATCATTCTGGCTATGGCTAAAGCAACACTTGGCTGAAGATTTTAAAGATTCTGCCAAAAATATACCAAAAACAAATTAGCTCATGTTTTCTCTCACAATGGTTACAATTTCCTTTATATGTAATTAACTTCTTCAGCTCACATTTGACGTTAAATGGAAACCAATTCAACACAAATCCAGAAAAATATGATCCACAAAATGGCTTCTTTGTTTTGGTTTCACAAAAAAAAACGACAGTAGGCGAGTACAAAGCAGGCTTCTGGCTCATCATTTCTAATCATCTATGGGTATCCTATCCAGCCAGATGAATCACAAATAGAGTTAAAAAAATCTCAGCAAGGAGGTGCAAACAGAGCAGAAAAATCACGGATATATTTTGCAACACATCCGTGTTCATGTTCAAAGGGCTTCAGAGAAAACATGCAGGATTTATAATTTATACCTAAAATAATTCACACCTATAAAAACAAGCCAAAAAAAAATCCCACTTTTTACTGCACTCATAAAAATTAAGTTGCTAAAGTTGCTGATGGTCCTGCTTACCTGAAACTAACCAGAACCAAGAGATATAAACTGCTCTAACTATGTTCTAGTTACCAAAGCAATTCAAATCTCCCCAAACATGAAGACTGATACCGACTCTTGTTTTGACACAAGACGGATGTTCTTGCCAAGTGTTTTTTTTTAAGGCGCTGGACAGTAAAGCTGTCAAGACGAAGAGGATCAGCTGTGTGTGTGCGCGCTCAATTGGGGAGCCAATACCTCCATGTAGACCAAACTTTAAAAACAAAAAGAGGCCAGGATGTTAGGGGAGCAGGTCTGTGTGTGCGTGTGTGTGTGTTTGGGACAAACAGAGCTTTGTTCTCTCTGGCAGTGTTGTCCAGGCAGTTGGCAGAACAGCTAAAAACGCTGAAGGACCCCCACAAAACCCCACAGAAGTACAGGGAACAAAACACGCACACAGTCAATGCGCTTCACTTCCTCCGTCTACAGTTTCAGGATGCAGACCTCTGAAGCGCTCCGTGCAAACACCCACTAGCTGAACCATTCAGCTACTAGAGATGTGCACAGTAAGCCCATAAACACTGAAGGGGACAGAGGAGTGTAGAAGGTGTTGGAGGTACATACTGGTTAGAGCGTAGTTGGGGTTTTCCACTTCCAAGCGCTGCAGCTGAGCTCCCAGGTAGACCTACGAGTGAGCCACAGAAAACAACATCGATGGTTAACATTAATAATGCAGAAAAGACTTAAAGTGCTATCCAGGTGCACGGTTTCATGTATTTTTTTGACACTACATGCTCCTAAGTTTAAATCAGCGCTACCTTGATGTCAATGCCTCTCGCTGAAGAGGTGCTGTTGAAGAACCGTGGGGGAATTTTCGAGGACAGGTCAGGTTCTTCTCGACCGAAACCCAGATTTAAAAGGATTTCCTCCGGGTCTTCCTCGTACAGGTCCAGCAACTCTGAAACACTGTTAACAGTCCGACTGTTAGGAACCCACAATGCACCACGCTCACATACCATTTCTAAAGAAGTGGAAACATGAAGGACATCAAATTAATACGTTTATTGGTTGGTCTACTAAAAGGAAACTTTTTTAAAAGGATCAAAAGTGAGCATTTAAATCCATGTGGTGAAATATTTGCACATGCATTGCATATTGTCAGATCACAATATTGATTGTATTTTCTTAGGACTTGGTGTGATAGATTGACATGAAGAAGAGAATCTTTTGAAGTGGAAAGGAAAATAAACAGTTTTTAAGAATGTACCGTGCATTTCTATTTAGTACCCCTGCATCAGTGCTTTGTAAAAACATTTTTTGCTGCATCTTAATCTGCTAAATCCTTTGCAGTACGTCTCCACCAGTTTTGCACATCTAGAGATTTACATCGAAAGCAAATCGAGTTTATTTGGAGTTAAAATAAAAACTGAATAAAATTAAAAACAGCACTGCCTAAAATATATTGAGAAATCTGCAGGATCCATAAGAATCAACCCAAAGTGCAGCTTAAAACTTAAAAAAGGAACTTTTTGTTTGGCGTGGACCCATCCATTTGTTATAAATCAGGTCTAAATGTTGCATTCAACCTCATTTAACGTGTCTGAGTCAATGAGGGCCACTTATGTTAAGAACGTCAGGAGCACACTGCGTCTCTATTTTCTTCCACTTGAAACCACTTGTCTACATCGTGGAGAAACCTCAGTGATCCTGATTTAAGAGTAACGGGATGAACTGACCTGGATACAGTGCTGCTTTTCCCTGATCCTGTGGAGTTCATACTTCTCCCCCTCTCTTTGTACTGAATCCTCTTGTGATCCGCCACGAAATCAAAACTACATAAAAACACAGCAGCAGCATGGACTTACAAAGAACTGTTAGAGTAAGCGGAGAGGCTGAGGATGAATAATAAAAACAACTCACCAGGCTTCAGGTTTATTATTTTTGGACTGATGATGATTGGTTGCTGAAACAAAAATGTAAGACAATCAGGAGTCAATAGAAAGAGGGAAGTGGTTTGGGAATCTAAGTGTTATTGGAATAAATCTTGGTAAATTTAAGTTGAGCTTTGAAAACCTGTTTCATGTAGAAAACCTGAGTGAAGGTTTGACCAGTCAGTGTATTTTGGGTTTTGAACTAGAGGGTCGAATGCAACCCTCATCAAAAAAATGCTACTTTAGCAAATTTCCCTTTGAAATCAAAATGAGATTGTAAACACAAGTGGTTGTGGTTGGTTCTTGGAGATGAGATGAGATTTAAATTGACTTTTAAGCATGTAGGATTCCCAGTACATCAGGAGAAAATGTCATTTTGTGATTGCTGCACTGCTTTCCCTTAAAACCTGATCTTATTCGAACAATCCTCTACAGCTTTAATGGGATTTGGACACGTGTAATGCGATGGCAAAATTCTTTTTAAATTGAAACCTTCTCAAATAATTACTACAGAATGCACAGAAGCTAAAACACTGCCCCTATAAGCCAGCTGACAGGCAGTACAGCTGCTCAGCTCTGCCCCAATTTGAAAACAGAAGAACTAGTGAGAGTTGTTTGTAGAGCAGGAGAAAAACCCATTTTCGGGTCGGGAGGATCTGTCACCTTTCACCGTCTGCACTGTCATACGTTACCAAGCTGTATCTTACAAATCAACATCAAATTTAATATAGAGTGCATTCTTTCTTCCCTGCTGTGACACTGAGTTATATAAAACTGTCTTTTATGCTTATCCACCATTAACTGTATTGTCTATGAGGACTTAAAGCCAAACAGCAGTATGAGTGATAGTTTCATTTCCAAAGAACCTGTTGAGACCTGCAGCCTCGCCACCATCCCCGAGTGTCTCTCCATTTCTCTTTCTGTTGAAATAGCCCATGTTTTCTTCTCTGGCAGACAGCTGGATTAAGAGAGCAAATGATAACGAAGTTCAGCTGCATCTGGAAACTTGCTCATTCACTTCCATCTCGTCTACCCCGAACCATTTAATTTGCTAATTCACCGAAATCCCATTCAGTGGCTAAGACTTTAATCTGTTCCAACCCCGTCCTTATATCGCTTGATGTCATTATGGTCAATTAGGATCTGTTCGTACATGACATCGACAAAGACTTTTTACTTCACACTGGACATTAGCTGCCTCAACAGAATTCACTCTGAGCACAATCGCAGCACTTACAGCCAGGACTTAATAACCTGAAGCGCACAGAGAAACTTGCACTGACAGAACATAAATCACAGACATATTAAGATGAAAGTGGGCATGGTTACGCATCAGTTTTTTGTTTACCTTATTTGGACCAACTGGCTGTTATAACATAACTTAATATTGACAAAAACTGAAAATATTTCATTTCAGTCGCAAGCTGGTCTCCATGTTGGTTTAGGTTTCAATTACATCTGCTTAAAATCTTTGCAATACTGTTTGATAGCAACAATTTCAAAGAGCTTCATCAAAATCCTATTTGGCAGTATAAAATAGAAAAGTTATTTCTATTTTATATTGCCAAATAGAAAAGTTATTTCTATTTTATACTGCCAAACATAGTGCAAAACATTAATTTTATTTGCACTGGTCTCTGAAACATGTTTTGTTTTTGCTCTTCATTTCTTTAAACTTTGTTCCGTCAGTTCTAATCCATCATATATTTGGACATCCTTCTTTGGACTTCGGTAGCCTTTTCCCCAAAAAGATATTCACTCTTTTTGTTTTGGCATTTTAGAGGAATGTATTTTTGCCTTAATATGTAGCTCAACTATGAACAATGGATCAGTCAAGTGTATTAAAAAAAAACATTAAAAAAAAGAAATAAGGAAAATGTGTAATGTTGTGTCTACACATAACAGATCACTTTGCAAAGACACAATTTCATATTAAATCTCCAGGCACTTTATTCTTTTGTTAGTGTCGCAATTGGACATAAAGTTGTATTTTAGCACCAAAGAGGTAATTTTCAAAGAACAATGAACTAAAAATTGGCATTAGACCACCAACACGTGCATAATGCATCTACAAGGTTACTTATCAGTCCTTAACTGGATATTTTTTGATGTTCTCAAAGACATGGCCTTGAGATGCTAGTAAAATGTTATAAATCACGTGTAGCTCTGCCATCCCTTAATTTGTCCTCAAGCTGACCACTGCTTCTTATTTATTCAAGTAAAAACAAGGCCTGAACAGAAAATGAATAAAAAACAGCCAAAAACCAAGGAATGTGTTCAAAGTCTATAGAAAGCATGGGTCGGTTGATAATATTCTATTCTATTTTTTGTGTATTTTTTATAGATAATAAAAATAAAGAAAAACTCTTAAAAAAAACACACAGCTCATACCACTGTGACGTTCTGAAGCCTTTTTAATGAGATTGTGTAGTGACTAGAGTAGAGTGACATTTGGATGATTGAGTAAAACCGTGCTTTCCCATCCAGCGTCTATTTCTGCATTCTGGTCAGTTTTCTGAAAGTTTACTCCAAGACTTTTCCCTCGCTTACAAGACTGACAATTTTAGCTGTTTTAAGACATCAATAGTTGCAAAAAAATACCAGTAGTCATAGTTTGGTTGGTTGTAAACCTCACAGTTTGATCTTTTTCCCGTCAGTAAATGCACCACACAAAGACTTACATGGTCAGAGGAAGAATAACACTAGATGGTTTCGCAGAGTAAAAGGGAAAAAAGGCAAACCTCAAATTTAGATACTTTTGAGGATCACATTACTGTTGAGTAAAAGCCCAAAATCTTCATTTATTTTTGTTTTCCTACATGGTTTGAATCTTTTCAGCAGACTTCACTTCTGTTTGACTTTCAAATTAAAACAAAACCACTGAAAAGGTTGAGAGAGCAGGACTTCTTGCAGAAAACAAGAAGTTCAGGGTCTCCAGTCTTTCTGCAATGCACACAGAGACTGCCTTTTGTTGTCCTTGTAATATAGCACCAGTCATGTTAATGGTGCACATAAAATCGAAGACAATCAAAAACATCATAGACGCAATCATTTTGTCAATGTTTTTGTTCTCACACAGCGTAACATTGCCTCTGCTACTGTGCTACACACATAATTAATGATGGGTCAAAGCAAGAACCCACAAGTAATATCGCTTATATGCTTACATTCTGACATTCTGACATGACAAAGTTTCAAATGACAAATAAGAACCAGTAGCTCAAAACGTAGAAAAGCTGGATTTGTAATCCACAAAAAAACAAAGCAAAAAAAAAAATCTGATTGGTTCATCTTTACTCAAGACGTACCACAAATAACACTAAATAAAACAAAATAAAACATTAGCATTTCCACAGATTCTGCATTTAGTACAGTCAACAACACCTGAACAGACTGAGGCTGCAGTTATTGCTCTAAAATAGATCCAATTGATTGTTTTTAATTCATATGAGACCAGAACTGTTGTTTCTTTGCAGGATGTTTCAGATTAAATCTACGTAACCTCAAACCAGCCAGTAATTGGCCATCTTTCCAGAATCTTCCAGCTGGCCATCAAACCCACATGCAGCATCACAGTCGGGTCATTACAGCTTTTGCTCCTCTTAGCACCGGAGCCTCACCACATGTATTCACAGCAGATTACAAGAATGACGAAGGTACACACAGTTTCAGAGGAGGGCCCGCCATGCATGTGGTGTCTTTCCACACGTCTAACCACTGTTGACTTTTCCTTCGTGAAGAAATGGGACTGAGGAACTGAGTGCAGTCCCACATGATGTTCTGTTTATTCTGCTGACGCTGTTTTGTTTGGAAGAGAGCTGACCCTCATTTAAACACCTTCACACACCAAGCACCGATGTGTGTCAAGTTGAGTATGCAATTGTTTTTGTCACACTATTTACATGCTGTAACTAGTAAAGTGGAAATTTGCATTTATTAAAGAAGGACAGCCCAAGATGCCAATAAAAATACTCACAAAGCTCTGAAACAACTAAATGTTTACAATTGTTCTAACTCTGCTTTCTAATTAGTTAAACAGCAGTTTATGACTGTGTTTTAAGTAACGTTTGGAATTATATTGTTTGACTTTTTGGACCCACTGCAGTCCTGAGGGACAACGCTAATGAAATCCAAAAGTTCTTGGGAAACATCTGAAGTAGTTTTATTTTTTTTAGCTGAAAACTGAACAAAACAAAAGACAACCACACAAAGTGAGGCAAGCATTTAACTCTCACTGTAGAGTAAGAAATGGCAATTATGATTTTAAGCAGTTGCATTACAGCTTCACCTGCCATTTGGCATAAGAAGTGATTTTTAAAATTAAATTTTAAATACAGAATTGGAGGAAACTGTTAACAATATGCAGACATTTCTAATCTGATTTGCATTGTTAGTTTTCCTTTGAACTGACCTTCAGCTCCCAATAAAAGGTCATCTTCAAAGCTGCATCCAATCTTCACTCCTGTTCACACAGAGAATAAATGCAATGTGGTGAAGTTATGAAATAGCTTCACTCGACTTAAAGGGGCCATCTACTTTTCTTTTCTGCTCCCCTACAGGGGTTGTTTGGGTAGTTATGAGAAGTCAGTGTATTACTAAAGTAATGGTGGTGAGAATAACCAGATTTTAGAGCAGGAAGAAATTGTGATTATCAGTTGTCTTTAAACATTGAAAGAGTTAAAATTGTGTCAGAAGGGTATTGTTTTATTATGATATAATGAACCAAAAGAGAAAACATGGATTACCTTTGCTGGGAGAAGAACTTTGTTCATCGAGAGAGGCTACAAGAGGAGTTCTGGACATAAAAAAGGACAAAGTATAAATCTAAATTAAAACCTGGATTCCAAACAAAACAATTTCAGCCACCGTCATACACAGTATACAGGATAAAAAGCTACTTGGCAAATGAGCTGTGATGCTAAAGTCAGTGGATGCAAGGCAGCCTCACTACACCGGCGCTTAGCGCCTGTCATGCTATGTCTAACTAATCCATGTAAAGTAGTTGTCAAACAGTGTCTAGGCAATCAAGTTTTACTGTCTGCCATAAGTAACCTCAGCTGCCTGTCAGGATGAAAAAATATCCAAGACTTGGGTTAAATTTAAATGTGACGCTTTTAAAAACTGCATTTTTGGTCATCTACCAGCAAAACTAGTTTACCCGGGCTAACTAGTTAACAGATTTAATTACTTCAAGCAGCTGGTTGCTGAGAGCACTGAGCTGTTGCACGAACTGCACCTCTTATCAATGGGGCAAACTTTATGTTCCCATTAAACACACACACACACCAAGGGTTGTGTAACTTGTGTAACAACGCACAGCTGCAGAATATGAAAATTTGTCCCACTCTCCATGTTCAGCCATGTTAGCTCCGAGAGCCCGTGCTATAGTAACCAGACTCTGCTGCAGGCAGGGATGTTGTGTCATGTCTGTCAGAGCGCTGTGGAGGGCTCCGAGTGGCAGCAGCTGAAACCATGTGAGCGCATGATAACAATGTTGACTCAGCAGGAGGAACCCCTCCTCTGTTTACTCTCCCTTTCTTTTTCCGTCTTCTGTCGGGTTCTTCCTTTCTCCCTCTGCCTCATAACTTTTCCCTAAAGATCATGTGCTTTATCTCTGGGCGTTGGTCTCCTCCTTACATGTATTTTTTTTTCCTGAAGTTTTGCGTGTTGTATGCTTAGGCGTTGGCTTCATCTCGATCCAACGTCAGCAGCTAATAAACCGCACATGGGTTTTTAGACACCATGAGAAAAAATAAATAGTCTAATGAATAACAAAAACACTTAGGAGAAATGCCACTCAACCAGTAAGTTGCGATGTTAAAGGTCATCCAGTGCATTTCTTACATTTTGTTTTCACACAACATTCATGCAAGTCATTTCCAAATTATTTACTAATTTCTACGATAATCAGCTTGCAATTGTTTTAACTTTATAAAGTTAAGTGTGTGTGACACTTCGTAAACAACCTAAACCAGAAAAATAAAAATAAATGTATATAATAAATACAAAAACAGGTAGGATCTTCTAAGTGAATGAATACTGTACCTGCAGTCAATCACCCAGTTTGCAATCTTGCTAGGAACTTGTCCTGGCAGAAAGACACATGTTAGCATGTTGGAGCAATAATCCAGCATATGTTTTGCAGGGATTACATCCCTCCATAAATATAATACTCCAATTACAGTATGCAATGTTTTAGTCCTGAAGTCGTAAACGATCACAGGTTGTAATTTCTCCATTACACACAGCATAATTCACACAGATTAAGACTTTTTCTGTTTAGTTATTTGCATTGAGAAGAAACAATTTCTACACTTTTTGTCTATGTGAATTGCCAATAATATTACTGCAAACATGTAACATACCTTAGGAAGGTCCGACATTCAAGCCGCAAGCATTAGAGTTACTGGCAGGAGGTTACATCACCAGACAATAGCCAGCAGGTTTCAGGGTTAGTGACCTCAAGATATCGATCTTTTCTGCAGTTCTCTAAAGCAGCTTTAACATTTGTTTTTGCCTGTTTACCGTTTAGGTGAGACTCACTTTCCTATAACCACTTCCTGATTTTTGATCAACAATAATTGTTTATTCTTTTACAACCTGCTCCACATTTCAAAAGTAGGTACTACACATCCGCCGGTGTCGTCTTCATAAACCAGATAAACAGGACGCAACACATTACTGTTAAATATTAGTGACTGATGGGTTTAAACAAAGAACTAATGAAAGTGCATATTTTACTAGCTTTTAAACGAAATGTTTGGGGTGCCAAAAATATGCGACTCAAATTTGATTAAAAATCAGTATTTAAAAGATAATTTTTGCTGCATTATACTTGTCCTAAAACCCATTTAGTTCCAATAAGATATGATGGTGCCGAATTTAGCAATCGACTTTCTTATCTTACTGCTGGTTATGTTAAAGTTTTAACATTCAATTCAGTGTGAATCAACACAGCAGAAACCTCATGCATTTGAAGATAGTGATACGATTATTTCCAGCACAATAAACCTCAGTTTAGAACAATTTATTTTGACTTTTAGCTATTAAAAAGAATACTAAAGCAAACAGGATAATATGACATATGAGGATACCTCCTTTGCTAACATTTTAATTGGAAGTGGTTCAATATTTCTTCCCCAAACATATATTGTTACACATCTTAGCATTGCTGACACTTGAGCTCAGTCTAACCTGGTTCTTGGGTCTGTGCAGTCCCATTACTTTGGATCTGCTGGGCGTCGGAGTGATCTGGTTTCGACCCTTGCCCAAAGGAGTCCCTGCTTCTGGCCCAGGCTTGACGGCGCTCATTGGCGATTGTGGCGGGCCCCACAGTGGGATCTGAGGATCAATCAAAGAAAAGTGAAGAGCCTGTCTGAACGCCACGATGTTGTCTGTCAGGTTTGGCAGCTAGTCAACCGAAAACAGAAGGCGTTTGAGCTTGCAGAGCCTCTGAGTTTGGATAAGCGATAACTGGCGTCGTTACTGCCTGTCAGGTCGATAATATACAACAGAGATCAGACAAAGTGCACAGACATCCATCTAATATGTGCTGAACAACATTAAATGTGAAGATTTTTGTTAACCTGCACATTTGTTAAATATATAGCCAAGTATTTCAAGTACTTTCCAGTTCTTTGTTAACTTATTTTAGCAGTTTAAGTTTGGCAAAGTGGATAGACGTACCTGGAGCAGCGTTGGGTTGTCTGTCAAGAACGCCGACATCCATTTTGGTACGTTTTGTTTTTGTCATCCAGTCAGAGGACTGATGACTCTGCAGCAACATCTGCAACAGGTGGCATGGCTGTGGAAAATAAAAGTACTTGCTGGTTACTTTACTAGAGGAAGGAAACGAAACTGAAGTTATGAGAGAAGCACCAAAAAAAAAAAAAAAAAAATCAACTGCTTACCAGAATCGGGCAGTTTTCACCTTGTCTGGACCAGAACATGTAATTTTTGAAAATACAATCTTTTCTGATCAGTGAACCAACAATTTACAGGTCATGCTGACAACAACACCCTTACTCTCTTCATCCCTCAGATATTATCAAGTAGGAATTAAGTAGTCAATGAGCTGTTGAAATGAATTCAGGAGAACCACAAAGCTGTAAGAAGTTAAAAGGAATCTGTATTTTCTATAGAAACATGTCGGCTCTTTACTCTGGCTGTTGACAGCGTGACTTAGCAAAGGACTGAACTTAAACAGAGCAGCCTTAAGCAGATTTCAAGAAGGCTAAACATCTTAAGATGCTCCAATTTATTGTTTAGAGCTTTCATCTGCCAGGTAAGGAATGTTGTTGATTTGGAGATGCTGCCAGCCTTTCTGACATCTCGGCATTAAAGGTCAACAGTCTCCAGTTAATATAGTGACTGAGGTTCATGGTGATACGTGCAAACCGTGCTACATGTGTTAATCAAAAATAGAAATGGATAAAAACAGCTCAACATGTGCACTCCAAGTTATTTTTGTCTTTAAGATGAGAGAAAACTGTTATACAGAGACTGCTTTCTCCCTTTCACACAGTGTGACGTCACCTCTGCTCTAAACTCTCTAGAATTGGCAAAACAAAGACTTACAAAAAGACAAGATCTGAAATCACTCAACTCTCTGATCAGAGCATTTTTAGAAACAATCACATTTAACAGCCTGATGTTAAATGTGTTCAAAATGTTTAGCATTTTGAACACAAATTCACACATAATGATCCACTTTTAACCTCGATAGTTGAAATGAATAAAAGAAAAATCTAAATCTGAAAAATACTCACTATCAAACTTTTTTTTTTTTTTTTTTACATCACAAGTATCAAATTACTGTAAGCCAACAAAATGAGCGAGGCAGGAGGGAGAAAAACACAGATGCTTTGTGGGGAGATGTGGCTGAGAAGTGTCTTATTATTAATGACCCACCAGGAGATCGGTTGAGATTACAGACACAACCACACGCAGCGGCAGCAGGGAGACGCTCAGGCCATCCTGAACAGAACATCCAAATCTGAAAAGTGAGGTCAAACCCACAGCGTTGGACAACTCCACCAGCATCGAGGAGGACAAACTGTGACAAGCATTTCGCTTTAAGGCCACCAGATGTAATTTTATGACCTCGTTTAAAAATCCAACATCTTCATAAATATAGCATGCGATTAATTTTGCTATCTGATGCTACATTGACAGTCAAAGCAGAGAAGATCTCGGAGAGGTAAGGGTATCTTTGTGGTTGAAATTTTGAAACCAAATGAGGATGCAAAGTCTCCCTATAGCTTCCAGCTGCATCTCTGTTTTAGAAATAAAAAGTAAAAATAATTGGCAATCAAATCCCTACACAGACACCTAAATAAAACAAGCAGAAGGCTCACAATAATTCAACCTAAATGTTATAATTTAATTAGAAAACAGAATTTGTTGCTTATCAGCAACATGTAGGCACAGCCAGACGAGGTGACATGAGGAAATAAAGTAGCTTTAAATACACCCAGCAAAAACTGTCTTACTTACATAAAGTTCATTAATACACAATGACCTATGATGCTTGTGAATGAATTGTAGAAAATGTGTTGCGAGCAGTAACTACCAAAGATAGAGGCCAGAAAGAAAGGAAAAAAATATATTAATAACTCGTTAGCAGCTGTGCTTTGTATCAGCACCAGCTGGAAAAACAAATACAGTATTCCACAGAAACTGAAAAGTGCCAAAACTCAAATGCCAGTGGAGAAGTAATTCATTAGAAACTTTATTTTACAGGCAGCAGTTCACAAGAAATTTGATAGTATACCTACAGCTCAGTAGCGCTTCGGAGGAAGTAAAGCCACGCCGAGAGATGAGAAAAGCACCTTCTGAAACGAATGAGCGTAATAACCACCGTTTAAAAAAAAACTTGGCACAATGTCTGGGCTCTTAAGCTATGAGGATGTTGTGACTGGCATCGTCAAAAGGAAGAGTTTACATTAAAAGAAATAAAAAAAATGGAACTTTCTTGATTTGCATATTATTTGTCAACATCACACACACGCCGTCTTACTAAAAGTGGGCTAAAGCAAAACTAGGAGCTATTAAAACCATCATCAGCTATACCTGCCTTGCAGGGTGCAGGGAGCCAATGCCCAGCTCTAGAAACCATTGGGTGAGAGGCGGGGGACACACTGCACAGACCACCAGTCCGTTGCCGAGCAAAATAGAAACATGCAGGACAAACAGCCATGCACACAAACACCTTTGGACAATCTAGAGAGACCAGCTGACCCAGCAGTGCATGCAGCACAGCAACACTGCAGCCAACTGCTTCAATGGGCTGCAAAGTTTGCTTGCAGATCACCCTGAACACATAGTGGCCTTTGTGTAAACATACTGGTTGCAGTATCATGTTGTCGCCATGTTTTATCTTCACCAAGAACAGAGAAGCTGGTCAGAGTTGATGAAAGGACAGATAAAGTTGAAATAACATTGCTTAGAGTAGAAGCTCCTCTTCCAGTAATACAACAAGCATAAAAATCCGCCCACAGCTACAACAAAATGGTTTAGGTCAAAGCATAAATCCAGTTTCGAGATGATTTTCCACAAGACTCATTCATAAACTGTAAAGAAACTGCAGTGTTCCCCAGGAAAGACATGAGAAAAATCACACAGGATGGGATGATAATTAATGTGCTTCTTTTTTAATTGCATAATAAATCATTGTGCCAGAGCTGTCCAATATTTCCATGCCATTTCTAACTTATACAAGTTTTTGCAAAAAGTATGTAGCTTAAGTTCATTTCTTTCTGCCGACATGATACATGGGAATGTTTATGAACATCCAGACATAAAAATCTGAATTCAAATTCAAAAACATTTTATTGATCCCAAAGGGAAATTAAATATTGCTGCAACGGACATGAATTCAATTTCTTTCTAAAAATGAACCACAAGAGAAGAGAAAAAGGACATAAGATGGAGCCTCAAGGCTCATCTTACTCCACAATGTGGTTTTATGAATGATAATTTCTGGAAATTACAAGCAATGCATTTTGCTTGCAACAAAATGTATTGCTTGCATAAACTGGAACATGAGACTAATTCTAGGTTTTCATTTTGCAACTAAACCCTGTCGAAAGTTAACAACTACTGTGTTAAAACTTATAGGACAGATTAGTTCCTACTTCATAAGATTTATATTTGTTCAAAATGCAACAGTTATTGTATTTTGAACAATAACCAACATGGCCACTGCTCTGCAGCTCAGCCTTTTCACAGCACAGACAAGAAAAAAGGAAATCATGTGTGAATGTTCATCCAATGTGCTCATGTAACCCACCGTACAATTCAATCAGCCCCTGTCATTCACCATGAAAGGTGAAGGGAAATGTGATGGAGTGAAAGAACGAAAGAAGAGAAAGGAGATGAAGATGGACAGAGCCAGAGGAGGGTGCAGCCAAATCTGAATGAGAACGTGTGAAACAGGAAGTAAGTGTTTAGAGAGAAGAACGGGATAACTTCCTGTCCGAGAGAAAGCGAGAGAGATGGTGAGGGATATGAGAGAGGGATGCATTTATTTTTAGAGCTCTGCTGAAAATGCAAAACAAACTAGATAGGAAAACAACAACAGTCTGACAGGCTGCATGATGTAATCTGATGAACCATGTTTAATAATAGTTTCATAGCCATTTACCTCCACATCAGCCGCAGCTTTCACACTAAAGAGCTAAATTAACTTGACTTCAAGATCACAAAGTAGTAAAGCACAGGAACACTTTTTTTTAAAAATCTGTTAAAACAACCAGGTGTTCTGCATGACAACTAAAAGTCAAGCATAGTGGTAAAATGGAGAGCGGTCTCCTTCCTTACATTTTATTAAATTTAGACATAAGCAAAAATTAAGAGTTAGTTAATTTACCATTTTGCAGAGTTACACTGAAAGTCTGCTGGACCTGTAATCAATGAACTACTCAAGAAAACATATCTAAATATCAAACGGTTACAATTGTCTATTTTTAGCCAAACATATTTTTATACAGCCCACTTGTTGTTGTTTTGCACACAAACAGAGAATCCAGGAAGTAGACAGCAAATTTACGTGACATTCTGTGCAGCCGCCTTTCCACCAAAACATTTTAAATTTCTTGGCAAAGTACCAAACAATTTGCCTAAAGATTTTTACACAAGTTTTAAGTACAGCCAAAGAAAAAAACTTAAAAACTGAAATAAAATGTAGCGTTTAACAACTTAAAGGATTTATTTGAATTCCTGTCTGGGATTTAGAATAAGCACTCGCATGAATTTACTGGTGTAAATTTCCTGCACCAAAGAATCCACACCCAAATCCTTGCAGAACCTGGTCACCAGCCCTGCAGCTTCTGAGAATTTCAGCTCGTTGAAACGATTTGGCTTCCGGGAAATTTGCATGAACTGCGTAATTAGGCCCTCCTACAATATTTTCATTGGATTGAGGTTCCAAAACAATAATTTTATTTCCTCTCTTTAACTGTGTTTTTGTTTTGTTTGTGCGTGTGAACATCTTAGTGCATGTCCCACTTTTCCCTTAAGATGATGTTCTTGCCATAAACATTTTAAGCTGGATTTTCTAATTTTAGCAAGACATCCTTCTACTCATTTATAATAAATGTGGCACCATCATAGCCATGCTCCATATTCTTCAGCATCTTTTGTTTTTTGCAGAATTTCCCTTTTGCAAAAATAAATGACTACTCTGTGTAAAAATAATTAACCAAACAACAAATTAAAAACATTTAAAAACCAAAGTTTTCTTTTAGCAAACATCTACCAACAGATCCTTATGGTTGGTACCAATTTCAATTGTGTCGTAGTAAATCTGTGACACCTTGAATCAATACTGATCCCTCCTGCTTATAATACAGATTGAGCAAATAGAGTTTTGTGGACACTAAAGTTTCTGAAAATGGCTTTGGTAGATTTCTAGCCTTATGGCAACTAAAACCTCAGAAATCTCATTTGTAGAGCAAAAACCCGTATTTTTGCTCTGTTTCACTGGAAGAGCAGACTAATTTGGTGCCCCTTGAAACTGATAGTCATCTCTTTGGCTGTCGCCTGCCTCCCTTTTCATCTGCATCCACTGCCTACCCAGAAATGTTTATAGTGTTGCATACAAAACACAAAAGGAAACATCAATACATAAATATCCAAGAACAAAATTTGTATTTCTGTTAAAGCAAAAACAAAAATAATAATAATAAAAAAAACATTCTGAAAGGTTACACGAACTTTCCAGAACAGCTCATTTCACAAAACAGGTCTTGGTGCTCAAATCTGATTTTTATTTATTTCTTGTTGAAATCTGATTCATGTGAGCGTGCGGTCACTCATACTACAAACTAAATGCTGCCGCAATCAGACTTCTGTCGATATGACAATGAAAAAAAAAAAAAAAGACCAATTTCAGGGTTTAATCAATTTTTTTCTTATTTATACTCCACTGTCAAACTTCCCTGTTCAGTCAATTTGCAGAGTACACTGAGTATTGTTCATCTTTGTCATTATGTTAGTTTATTTTTATTTTGCCAAATTAATTATTGGAGCAGTAGTTAAATTGAATAATAAGAAAAACTTACACTGATCGTTTTTAATCATCCCACAGAAATCAGTCAGTAGATTGGTATTTTGACACAGATGAGAATAATGATTGGTTTATGAACATTCCTACAGCTTAAGCAATTTCTTACATAACGGTATTAGTAAAATGAGAGATGATAAATGATCATATATGTAGATTTAGCCCCGAGGTGTTACTCATGAAAATATGAGACGGTTCTTAAGTAACTCTAAATCTGTGTTACACACTTGTTCAATAAACTATTTGAAATGTGAGGATTTTCTGGCCATTCTCTGTTTTAGTTCACTGTAAACTGGGTGTCACTGTGAGAAGAGGATGGCCCCATTAATGGCACGAATATCCAGCCGAGATGTTAAGTCAGCCTGTCGTCGCTGACAGAAGCCAGGCTCGAGAGTTTAGCTCTGCCCAAATGTTATACCATCAATGGAGTCCAGCTCAATGTTACAGCAGAGGACCGGAGGACGCACAAAGACTCGCTTCCTTTAACAATTGATGGTAATGTGACTATGAATATATGTATATATGTATATACCATGTCTACTGCAATGTTTTATGTTTTGACCTGTGCATCTGGGCCCTGTTTGTTTACCTGTATCTTCTAAATTTGAAAACTTAAAATAAAATTTATTTAAAAAAAAAAAAAAAGAAAAGAAATAAAAGAATTGATGGTAATATTCATATGAATAAATATGGATGTAAAGTGACTGAAATCATTAACAACAGAAGTTCAAATGCAACTGCTTAACAATAAAAATTCATACTAGACATGACTAATAACCCAGGTGGCAAAAAAATAAATAAGTTTTTCTATTTCATTCTTAAGATCATTGTCACTCAGTATTATAGATGTATTGTGTAGTATAAAAAAATAACTGCTTAAGTCTTCTATCTCATCTCCAAAGACAAATAAAAATCTGATGGTGACAAACCAGTTAGGTTCTGCTAGCCGAGAGATGCTCGAGATGCAACATTATTTATTTAGTCGATGGGGAAAACTGATGAAAGGCACGCACGGTTGCATTTACCGTCTTGATCAGGTAAGCAAGAGGGCAAGATCGTCTGTCGGAGTCTGATTCAAAGCAAATATTTACTATTCCAATGACTTTGCTGATTTTTCAGGCATGCATAAGTACTGCCAGTACAATTGCTTTGGAAAAATCATTTCCAAATTAAACAAAACGACTATTTCTTGCAAATCAGCTGATTGAAAACATTTACGGTTGGATTTATTCATGCTAAAAAGAATTTTTTTAAAAGACATTACACTAAATTATTTTACTTTAATCCATTTCTAAAATCCATCACAGTTTAAATATTTATTTTTTCATTTCTGAATATAGATATTGGGTTCTTCTTTTTTTTTTTTTACATTGCTTTAGTTTTGTACATTTTTCCTATTATTAAAGCCTGACACTGACAGCAAGTGAGTCCAACAAATGTCATTCTGATGTAAAGTTTGAATGTGAATAAAGTCGGCGTTTCACTCTGTCAGCTACATTTATGTCCCTCAACATGTCACATAAAAACAAAGGTATGTCGTTTTCATCTTTTTTCACCATCAAGCAGACATTAGCAACTTTTCAGAGGAAATTACAGAACACATTTTCTAACTCAGGTTAGTCGTGACTTTAATTTTCCTTCAGTTATCTTAATTGCACAAAACAAGTTGCTCCTTTCAAGACAAGTTGGCTGAAATGTAATCATCTGTCTTGTAAAGATATCTACTATAATTATAAACACCAGTTTTCTTGTTCTGGTCTGTTTATACTCTATTGCCTAAGAAAAAAATGTTCCCAGAAATAATAAGCAGGAATTTTAAATCCAGCTTTGAAAATCAGCAGACAAAATCCAAACACACTCAGAAGAGGCCCAATAATCAGCGAAAGAAAAATGGATCCATTTTGACAGTCAATTCATCACATCCAGACTAATCCTGGAGAAATAAGAAACTCCCAGATTACTTCTGCAGAAACAAGAAACTATTTGTGGCTGCAGGTTTGGCATGTAACACACTTGGGTATTTCTTTTAGCATTTGCATTTTGAACCTTTTTTCAAATTCTTTAATAAATCAATAAATGCATAAAGAAATGAACAGTTTCAAGCTGCTGTTCATTGTGACAGAGTTTATCTGATATGTATAAGATTTGAACGAGAAGCAAAAAGCCATATTTTGCCAAACATTAACATCAGTCATGTATATGAGGTCTAAGGATAGTTTGCTGTGTCTTTGTCATAAGGGGTAGTTATGTATGAGGATAAATGACATAGATTTTCAATGGTCAGATTAAAGTATTTTACACCACAGCCTTATTAAATTTTCTCTTTTTCCAAGCTTGATCATCTTGGGCTGAAAGTTCAGTTCTGTACGTAAAATACTTCACCAGGTGGCCAAACAGCAATCTGCTAAATTAATCCTAACACAAGTTCAAAGTCCCCATCACGTCAACTACTAAAAGGTTTCAGCATACGGAGGTGAATAAACCTTCCCCTGTGCAGAAAGACTGTTTAATTAGTGTCTGAAAAAAAAAGGAACATTGTAATAGAGGTGACATTTCATAGCAGTCGAATTTATGTACTCAGACATTTCAAATGCAGTACTAAGTATTACAGATAACCGTTAACTTGAAAAAGCACCGTGTGTGCACTGACTGGAACGAGACAACTTTTTCGCCTGTGGAAAAGTTTTATATGCCTATAAAATAGATATTAGTCGTGAAAACATTCTATTTGTTAACAATGTCGGCTCAGAGAAAAACACTTCGGTTTTTTTCCTGAGCTGAACATCCTGTGAGCATCAGCTGCATATCACTCACTGCTTCAGAAATGTGTATGCTTACTGATCTGATAATAGAGTGGTGTTTACATTGACTTTCGGTTGCACTTTGAAAGTGAAAACTAAGCTCAAATGGCACCAATTTGTGTAGCATTTAAATAATTAGTAGAAATAAATTAAATAGGAGCAGCATCTCGTCAAAAAAGTTGCAAATATTTTAATTGTTAAAAAACATTTTGTTTTCCTCTCACATCCAAAATAGACTATATTAAAATTTACTTTAAATGTACAATGACATTTGGTTAAAATGCACTTCATCTATACATAATAAAATTAAAATAGAAATGTTAAAAAAAGAAACGCAAACAGTATTGAGCTTACTTCTTCCGTATGTTTATCTCAGACAGTTTTACTGTTAGTCGATTCCCATAAAAACTGTTCCAGCTGCTGCAACCTTCAGAAACGTTGCTGAACAAATACAGCTCCATCGATAAGCCATCATGTGAAAGCTGTCTCCAATACGCAGACAATACAAATATAAGTTTAATAAACATTCAGGTACAGAGCAATTTTAGCAGTGGAAAAGGAAGTTACTGCAATAAAAAAAAAAAAAAAAAAAAAAAAAAACAGCAGCATTACATTGCCACAACCGCAACTATGCACTGGGTCATTTCCTTAAGTTCTTTACTTTAAAGCAGGTATTTTGTCTGAGGTTTTCCATCGTCTGCCTTTTTCCTGTGCGGCAGCAAAAGAAAAGTCAAACCAAATTATTTCCTTGACACAGTTTGTGGCTCATACAATTGTGGCTAACAGGAGACACTAATCAAACAACCTCACTGTGATATTACGAGCAAAGTAATTGCAATAATTTTTTAAGTAATTAGAACTACCTGTCAGAGCACACACAAACAAACGCTCCAATTGTCTTTAGAGATACTTCCTGCATGGTAACTTTGTGATTCAAAGATCCTTCGGTCTAATGGAAACTCCCAGCTCAAAAAAAATCTACTTTAAAACATATATTCAATATAATCAATAGTGCTGATACGCTGAATAGCACATCTAGGAAGCCGACTAAGATGCAGTTTTAAACGCTGTTGATTTCATTGATCAACAGATGAGCAATGTGGACAAATCCGGTCATCTGACGCAAGCACATATTCCCCATCTGCTACTTTGCTGGCCAGGAATTGATTGAGGAACCGGTCTCAAGGTATGTGTTCAATTATTTCTGTTTGTAAAGAAAAAAAAAAATTCCTACTCACATCTGTCATCACAGGTAAACGGAGACAGCCCCCGAGGTGTGTCATTTGTCACCCATTATAGTCTGAAGAATATCTAAGAAGTCCTAAAGGTTAAATTGTGCAATTATGCTTTTTCCTTAGAGTTAAGATTTGGTTTATTATAAATAAATAAACCAAAGGACACACAAGTTTTCTCTTTAAGCTAACACAAAATTGCTGCCATGTCCATGACTTGTGTCTAGTTATTGTTGGTGAAAGTCATTCTCAGAATGTGGATCCAATCCTGGATCCAGCACAGAAACAAAGACAATCTAGTTTGAGAGAGGTCTGAGTAAAGTGCCACACGAAGCAGTTGGGTTTTGGGAACAGAAGTTTTCTCCACCATGCTTAGTTGGAATGACAAAAGGAAACTACAAGCCAAGTTATCAACAAGTAATATCTAAACAGAGATGAAACAAGCTAATATTAGCTTAGCTTCACATACAGCCCAAAGTTTGAAAAGATTTTCAGTACAGGGATATCTGCATTCAATGAGAACGTTGAGTAGGGGGTTGCATACCAAATCAAAAAAGTCCTTTAAAAATACAGATGAGAAAACTTAAGAGCAGAAATGTATCGGAAATATTTGAGTTTATTAGACTGAAGTCCATTATAATAAAAAAAGGAATAGTTTCTTCTTTTCATGGGGGATACTTAAAAATAGATGACATTTTTTTTAAGTTCAAGAATGGGTTTACGTTTTAAGCCGAGAAAGGAATATGGAGTTTGAAAATGTAAAAATAAAACCCGTCTTAAAAAATATTCACTAGCCTTTTCTGTTAGTAAACATTTGTGCAGCAAGAGCCTTTTCACAAAATAAAGACTGAGCTCTGAGCTGAGCTCTTACATTAAACACAAACATCTGACTGAAAACGTAGAAATGTAGTAATTTCTTAAGAGTGGTCAGTAGAAAATAACACATCAAGTGTTTTATTCCAGAGTTAAACCACCTGAAAAGTAGAAAACACTAGATTCATTTGAACTATTTTCTCACATTTTCTTTAAAAATCCCTGACATTTCTATATATAATATAAATCTCCCATTTATATTATATAAATGTTAATTTGTGGGTATTGCACAAATAATTTTTCCAATTAGCCTCTTCAGACTCTGTGTCCATGCATTAAAACTGTGCTGCGCAGCAGAGTTTATACTGAAGAGGAAGAGTCCCATGTGTCAGCATGCAGTCTGAAGTTGAGCCATCCAGCCTGTTAGTCAACACTTCACATGCAACCATCAACACTGAAACACCACAACTCGCTGAAATTAAAAGTGTCTTTACAGCGACCAATGTTTCTCCAGTTCACAATTTCACGACACGCACAGCCTCCGTGAATATTAAACAAACTTTTCTCCTAACTGTGTCAGCCCAGCCTGCTGTTTCAGCTGCTCAGCTCGAAGGACTCGCTGACAGCAGCCGCGGTTTAAAACTCTCCACACACAAACGCAAACACCCGGCGTGGAGCCATGGAGACAAGCCTCCGGTTACTCACCGTCACGTTTCTCCGCGGTTCAATCGAGTCTGAGCGCAAACTGTCAAAAGTGTCCAAACTTTTCTAAAAAACACTCCAACATTCCTGCTTCCGCTTCCTGAAACCAGCTGCAGCAACAGAAGCAGCGGCAACATGCAGAGAGAGGTGGAGGAGGAGAAGGAGGGAGAGAGGAGGTGTGTCCTTTGGGCGCTGTGGCGGGGAAACACCGACCCCTGCTGGGTTACTGCCGCTACTACAACATTAAGGTCTGCAAAGAGTGACTTTAAAAAGACCTTAATGTTTTGTGTAAAAGTCTTAAATTTCGCTCGCCAAATTTAAGATGTTTTCTTTAAATTAGTCATGTATGAACGTTTATAATAACCTCTCACCTTTATAGTGGGTTCAAATGAAAGGCCATCGTTAAAGGCATTCCAGATTTGTGTTTCTAATGCAATGACTTAGCCAGAAAAACAGAAAAAGAAAAGACAATTTCACTGTTTGACTACACTGAAGCATAATTTCTATTTTGGTTCATTTTGAAGACCTGAAAGTCGGTCCTCGAGGGTCAGCATCCTGCGTGTTTTAGTTCTCTCCCTGGTTTAACGCACCTGCATCCAATGATGGCTCGTTAGGAAGAACACTGGCATGCTGAAAAGGTTGTTGGTACCACCAGAGAGAGAACTAAAACGTGCAGGATGGAGGACCGACTTTGGGGAACCCTGATCAACACAGAAGTGAACAACAACAAAAAAAAGAACTACGAGGGAATGACTGACATCAAGGTCTAAAACGAATAAATAAATAATAGTAGAGGGCTTTTAGAGGTTCCTGAGGAGCTATTAATATATTTTGAACATCCAGAGCAACAAACGACACACAAACCCTCAATTAAAAGATGGCACAACTCATTGTGTGACAAGAACCTCACATGATTTGTATGCTGGATTAAGATTGTTTCTTTTTTGTTGTTGTTGTTGTTGTTTGTTTTTTTAGCGTTAGTCTGATCTCCCAGACCTAAAATATTAACAGATTACTATTTATTGATATGTCAACGATGAATTACGAAAACACATTTTTCAGCCTGACTTCTGTCAATTCAAGTGCACTTGCGCGCCCCCTGCTGGCATGGGCTGGGTGATCTGAGCTTTCGTAATGCTGAAACCAAAGTGGAGCTGGTTTTATTTAGAGTCTCACCAAATAGGTGTAAGAAACATCATTACTTCCTAAAGCTCTGGTTAAAATCTGAGCAAAACTACATCTACTCTGCGAAAATATTTAGATGTGCTCACTGTGGTTAAACAAAAAAATTAAATACAGAAAAGGACAAGCAATCTGAGTTGTAACCGGTGAAATTGTGTTTTTGCTTATGAGAGACTTTTATTGTAATACTTTTAACTCTTTTGTTGTTGTTGCAATGACGAAAACCCAAATCCAAAGGTATATATATATATATATATATATATATATATATATATATATATATATATATAAAGTTTCTGAGAGGAAGTACTTAAACTACCTGCAGTAGTTTTGGTTTAACGCTAGGTGGAAACCAAACGCTGCTACTTCTGTCGATGAACATTTCTGCAATATACAATTTAAGAAGTTTTAACATTGTTTTCATTGAATTTTACATATACTATAGCTGTTGAGACCATAAGTGCTATATAATAAAGAGACACCGTGAAATGGCTTGATAACACAACACAAACACAACATTAGAGATTTCAGTAAAGCATGCTCAAATGAACTGGTTCTAATGTTTTGAAATTGTTTATTATGGGGGAATTATACTCAAGAGTTTATTCTGGGTTTCTTATTTTGGCATCAGGTGTGACTGGATACTCTACTGTGGGTGTTTTCCTTATGAATAGGATGATCTGACCTTCTCCTCACATGCACACACACACACCTACACACACACACACACCATCAGTCACACAGCCAACAGTGTAGAGTAATAATTATTATTTAACACAGAGTGCTGAATGTTTATTTTAGCTTTATAGAAGCAAAAAAAAAAAAAAACTAAATTTCTTTAATTAATTTCTTTTTTTGTTCACTTTACAGATAAGGCAATGCATTTAAGCCAAATAAAAACGCTCCTGAGTCTTTTTTATTACTGATATCAGCAATCTGCCTGATAGCACGTGAAGTTGTACCTTGATAAATCCAAGCAGACATTGATTTTAAGTTAACCATTAGCTGTCAGCAGGTCCACATTGATGCACAGATACAAAAGTCCTCCAAAGCTGCCTGGCTACCGCTCAGCAGCCACTTTGTCACCTCTATAACAACCACTGCACTGCAAAGCAGCTCGCTCCAAAGTCCACATCCTTCTTTCTGGAGAGTGAGAGCAGATGCAGCCCGTCTGGTTTCCTAAAGGGGAGCAAGATAGTCAATGCTTACCCTTAGTAGATAAACCCGGTCATCTACACCTGCTGTGTCTTCATCAGTTCAGGTTTTAAGTCATTCACTGTAAACAGTCTGCATGATGATGACTAAATAAAACGGATCCTAAAATCCTGTGAGGCTTGCAGTTTCTTTCAAAATAAAACCTAAGAAGTTCTGAGTCATGTTTTACTTCCCAGAAACCACCGGTTCAAATGTTGTATGCTGCAGAAAACAAAACAAAACAACACAATACAATCAGGAATCAGTTGCTGAATTGTTTGATGATATGACGTCTTTCTGTGACGTTTGCTATTGCTTTATTCTGTGTGTCATTAAAGTCAAAGGTCAGAGCTGAGAATGAAATTACAGTTAATTTAACATAGTTAAAAATACTGAAAAAACATTCAGGCTTGCTCTGTTTGAGCGAGCCAAAGCTAAACGCCTTACAGGCCAAAGAAAACTAAATTAATTCTGTTGACCACTAAAGGACAAGGCAACTCAACAAAATTAACTTAATACAAGTAGTAAAATAATATTATTTAAGTGTAGATACTAAGAAAAAAACCTGTGCATCTATTACAAAACCACATCTCCATTTACAACCTACTCAGCTGCTGCGGAAAGTTAGAAAAGTAGCAGATTGAAACTCCCTTCAGCTAAAGTTACAACTCACATTCCTGTCTTGTTGGCAGGTTTACATTGGCTTTGATCTGGGATGTGAATAATCAACATCTCTTATAACGCATATAAAAATAATGTTTCTGTCTCTGTGACACAATGTCAAAATAGGTGAGAATTTGAAAAGCACACATCTGATTTGATTTGATCAGCGTCCGGATGAACAATAAGATCAACATGTTCATTATCCACAATGAATATTACCAGCACTACCATGTCAGTCCTCATCACTAAGTATTCATGTACTCAGGTTGCCATTGTTAATGACAATGGCTTTGTTGATAACAGTGAGGATGAGGAGGATGCTGGCATCATCTTCAGGTATATTTGAGTGTGTTTGAGTTGACAGATGGTCAAGTTTTATCACAAAGAGAGAGAGACACAGAGAGAGAGAGAGAGAGAGAGAGAGAGAGACTAGCGCTTTAATGACGTAAGCACCATATGGCGCGTGCCGGGAGGGTGGAACCTCGATATGCTAATTACTCACGGCCCCCCGCACGTGGGCTCGGGTGTGTGTGCGTGTCCGTGATGCTGAGTATAAAACCAGCAGCTTCTCGCGCGCTCTTCAGAAAGCTCCCATCAGATCACGCACAGTCACGCACGGACACAGACAGAGCGCGCGGGATGCCTGCGAACTGACGAGCACCGTTCATTAAACTACAGGTAGGCTTTTTGACGCACTTATTATTATTTATATTATTGGCTACATCCTATGAATACACTAGGACAAGTTTACACTAAAATTAAAGGAGTCACTGGGGGCCTAAATCGCCACATTTAAGTCATTAACAGGTTGCCTGGAAACTTGGTCTCAATCAGGAAGAGTTAATTAAAACAAACAATAAAACAAAATCTACAACAATTACAGATAATTTCTAAATAGAAAAATTACATTGTGTCCAATTTTTTTCTCTCTCTTTGATAATTAGTAAGGTTCGACTTTTTTTTATGCTCGCATTAAAAAATAAATCTAATTAAATATTCCAGTTAGATAATCTTTCTCGTATCCTGATTTCTTCTTTACTGTTCTTTAATGACGGAGGTCGAGCGAAATGTTCTCATGTCCACCTGCATCATATCCGCAACACATTAACAGGACATGTCAGCAGAAGACAAGGAAAAAAATATTTTATTTAAATTTAAAAAACACAAAAGATTATTATTATTATTATTATTATTATTATTATTATTATTATTATTATTATTATTATTATTATTATAATACAAATTACTCAAAAGACGTTAAATTTTAAATGGAAGGTCATATATATATATATATATATATATATATATATATATATATATATATATATATATATATATATATATATATATATATATATATATATATATATGTTATTTATGTATTTACTTATTTATTTACTTATTTATTCACTCAGTCGTTCATTCGTTTGTTGAGTTGGTAAGTTAAATGCGAACAAACAATTGGTTCCTTCTGAGTTCGGATTGTTCCGCTTTTTTGTTTTTGCCTTCTTTCATCTATATATCTATCTATATATTTGTTTGTTTGTTTGTTGTTATCTTAAAACGGTTAGAGAGTAATCGCACGCTGCGGAATAAAAAGTCGCACCGTCGTCCGAACTAAATTAGGAGTATTTAAATTAGGTCAGGAGGAATCAGCTAAATTTGTGTCATTTCTATTTTGAAGCAGAATCGTATTAATCCTAAAGTTGCATTAAAAGCAGCTTTAGGATTCGTTTGTAAATCCTACAAACGTTCGTTTTAAACCTCATTTTGATGGAAATAAAGTTTAAAAACTTGAATAGCGCCTGTTTGCAAATGAACCACTTTTTCCAAATCGGAAATAAAATTTTCCTATGATGTGAATAAAAGCGTCATGTGACCTGACTGATTTACAAAAAACACTTTAAATAATAATAATAATAATAATAATAATAATAATAATAATAATAATAATAATAATAATAATGACTCTAACTTTTTGTCCGCAGAGCATCAGCATCATGACCAGGTCTGTGAGGGAGGAGCTCACGTCGGTGGAATCGGACGAGCAGCGGGAGCTCTGCAGCCCTGCAGGCAGAGAGATGGAGAGGGCTGGAGCGGGAGCTGGGGAGGAGGAAGAGGAGGACGACCGACTCCACCACCCGGAGGAGGACGAGGAGGAAGACGACGAGGAAGATGAGGAGGAAGAGGAGGACGGAGAGAACAAACCCAAGAGGCGAGGGCCGAAGAAGAAAAAGATGACCAAGGCTCGTCTTCAGAGGTATGGTAGAAGAGACACCCTGAATATAGAAATAGTATTTGTGTCACAGAAACTAAATGTCATGGCAGAAATTTAAAATCTAAATAAAGACCCCTCAGAATAGTACATGAAATCCATGCAACATGTGTTTTATACAGATTTCCTTGAACTCTTAGTTCTACCAATGTAGAATGGTGTTTTCTGTCATTGGTGCAAATCATGATCATTTCATATAACGTACAGTATTGCAAAACATTTGAGGCTCAAAAGAAATTAATTTTTGTCTTAATTAATAGTGTAATTTTATAAAGTTTGTTCTTATATTTGGCCCCGTGTCACAAAATGTATGAAATGTGCTGTTTAAAAATTAAATTGTACTTCTATCATTCCCAGCATTATCCTCAGAAAAAGGGCTTAACACCGGCATATCAATGTGTCGTAGTAACCCTGTTAAACTTTCTTCTCAAATAGATTTGTTGTTGTCGTCTCACTTGTGCTTTTTGTGAGTCAACCGTTATGACAGCAATTCATTTCTATACATCTTTTCCTAAAAATCCACTTGTGAACACATAAAAAAAAAAAAAAAAAAAAAGATAGCAAACAGTACGTGTAAACCAACATGTTGATCCAATTACAATTTAGATGACATTTAGGACACAGGTAGTTGTTGTGTGAGTGTTGCCCCAATCCTGCCCCAACACCACTCACATATAATTTCTGCGACATAGCCCATTTTGCAAACCACTTTTCATTGCATGGCTTATTTTTTATAAAATAATTATACTTAAAATGCGTTAAAATAATCATATTAGTCAATTGTATTGTTTTTAAACTATTCTGTCTCAAATACTTTAAATGAAGATTGGCTTGTTTAGTATTTTAGGTTTTCAACTAATTCTAGTGAAATTAAATGTCAGTTATTCAAATATAAAATAAGAAAGAAAACAAATCCTTTAAATTTTCTTACATTGTACACAACACATGGCCACTCCTTGTTGAGCAATGTGTTGATCAGCCGACATCTGTTTAATACCTCTCCAATATATATTTAATAACTCTTTTTCTGTCTGTGCAGGTTTAAGATCCGTCGAATGAAGGCCAACGCCCGGGAGAGAAATCGCATGCACGGGTTGAATGACGCTTTGGAGAGTCTCCGAAAAGTCGTCCCCTGTTACTCCAAGACCCAGAAACTGTCCAAAATCGAGACCCTGCGCCTCGCCAAGAATACATCTGGGCTCTCAGTGAGATCCTGCGGTCTGGCAAGGCCCCCGACCTTATGAGTTTCGTCCAGGCGCTTTGCAAAGGTGAGAAGTTTAGCACTGTAATCCTAATCAATATTAGGACATACTTGATGAAATTATAATGAAAAATTTTGTTGAGGTAATGTAAATCCCAAATTGATCATTTCATTTTCATACTTGCAAGCTCTCATAGATCAGAAGACGTTAAAAGAGTCTGACAATGTGACGTGGCCATTTTTTTTGTTTATTATTTACTTGCTACTTAATGTGGCAATTAAGTAATAAGTGGCCATATGTTCAAGATTACGAACATCTAACTACTATATTCTCAAAGACAGTTATTTGAAGTGTAAGCACTCATAAGTGCAGTTACATTTCATTGCTAGGGACAAAACATGAAGCTGTTCTGACAGAAAAATATATAAAATTGAGTTTGGGGAAATGAGACAAGAACTATAGGCAATAATTAATGACTAATAGTTCCTCTTTTACTCATGTTTGCCAAAGCTAATACCAAATATATATATATATTTGGTATATATATATATATATATATATGTATATATATATATATATATATATATATATATATTTGTGTGTGTAAATCTTTAGCTGCATTTCAATCTACATATTCTGGATTTGTAACAATAGAGGTGACCACATCCATTGAAGACTACTTAAAACCTATGAAATAGCAAATTCTACTTTAGCTGCTAATGATTTGACAAATTGCTTGAATCTCGTCAGTTTGTTTATTATGAAGATTTTCCAAAATGGTGAGAAAAAGAACAGGTTACAGAGGAGGCCTCCTTTGTAGCAGAGAACTACTTCCTTTCTAACATCAAAATAAAAGTTTTAAACAAAGATTTATCTGAATCTGAGCACTCAGCTTAAAATCAGGGACTCATAATAACAACTCAGACTAACTTCTCCAGACAAAATAATGAGCAACTCATGAGACAGGTTTCATTTTAAAGGGAAATGTCATGAGATCTTGTTTCACTCCAAATCATCGATCGATATTGACTGTAAACCTTCTCTGTGTTCTCAGGTCTTTCTCAGCCGACCACCAACCTGGTGGCAGGCTGCCTCCAGCTGAACCCTCGGACCTTCCTCCCAGAGCAGACACCGGACATGCCCACGCACCTTCCCCCTGCCGGTGCCACCGCGTATCCCGGACACTTCTCTTACCAGAGCCCTGGACTGACAGCCGGTTTGCCCAGCCCCCCCTACGGTACCATGGACCCTTCCCATATTTTCCACCAGGTCAAAGGTCAGCCATACGGTTCCTTGGAACCCTTCTTCGATGGAGTCCTGGTGTCCGATGGCCCGGCGTTCGACCCACCTCTCAGCCCACCCCTGAGCATCAACGGTAACTTCTCGTCTTTCAAGCACGAGCCCGTCGCTGGCTCCGACTACGACAAGAGCTTTTCCTTCAGCGTGCACTACGGAGGCGGAGGAGCCGGTGGCCATCCCTCCATCTATGGCAGCGGGGGGCCCAACCCACGGTGCGGTGAGCTGCAGGTGGAACAACTGATGGGGTTTGACGGACACTCACACCACGAACGGCTGATGAACGCCCAGTTAAACGCCATCTTTCATGACTCCTGAGGATGAAGGACCATGAGACCGATGAAGACAGAGAGACCATGCTATGAGAAGACCACTATCTTTTCATCGCTGTCTTGTTTTTCATCTTTCTGTCCTAATTGAGGTCTTTAACTTCTCTTTATGATGGCAATTCAACAATGCCATAACCTTTTCTGTAGCGCTTCACCTGGCAGGAGACGCTCTTCGAATGTCTTGTCAGTGTCCATATTATCATTTAAAAATAATCAACAATCAATGAGCAATAATCTGGAGAAAACTATGCAATTTTGTTAAAAATCTGAGCAATGCTCAGACGATGATTCCAAATGTTGAAAAAATAAAGATTTTTCTATATTTTTGGGGTCTGTGAGTGAGGCGATGTTGGGCTGTTGTCGGGCTGAAGTGTTAACCTTGTTCATGTTTTTAAGTTTTTGCTTTTTATATGGTTTCTGTAGCGTTATGTTATCATTTCATGTGACTCTTGTTCATATTTTATAAGATAGATGTTTATAAAGGCCTTTTATTAAAAGGAATTTCATGTCATTCACCTGTTAAGACTCAATTTATCTGCAACAACCCCACAACATCACAAAAACATTACGGTTTAGACTATAAAACATATCAAGCATAACACACTCTTTGCTAACCTCGTGCCTTGTAAAATTCTTTGTAAGTCCTCTGAAAAGAGTTTGGATTAATTTTATGCTGACAGAAGTGAAAAGACTACAAATTTCCTAGCAGAGAATACCATGTTAACAACACTATCCCACTATGTGAAGGACAAAACAAGGATTGGTGTGTATGTGTGTGTGAAGGGCACAGATGTTCATTCTGCAGGCGAGATTTTAATTTATGAAAATGATCTTGTTTATGCATGAGAGCCCCCCTCCATGCACACACACCAATGTCCTACTGCTTGATAGTGTGTCGGTGTGTGTAAGTCAACTGGGACAATATGGTGGCCATATCCCACCATTTACTCTCCTTGTTGAAGTGGAACGTTATTAAGCAAAACACTGCAGAAAAAAGTACTCTTTGTCAAGTGATGAAGAACTAATTATAGTGCAACCGTTATTACAAAACCAAACAAAAACAGACAAAAATAAGATACAATTGTAAGAAAGAAAATTTGTGTTTTGTTTTGGTTAAGCTGAATATGTAGCTAAATATTGGGAGAGTTGAACATGTGGTTTGCAGGCCAAAAAAAACCCCAAAAAAGCAACAACAACCTGCAAAGCAGTATAAACCCTATTTAGTCTTGGAGACTGATTTTGGATTAACCAGAGGCTACCTTGAGAATTTGAGTAGAGAAGATGCAAAGATCTGCCTTCTGTCCTGACCTCAACCTCACTGAGCATTTTGAGAAGCAGCTTAGACCTCAAACACGCAACACTCTGACTGACCTGCCATAAATGCTGGTTTGAGAAGATGGATGCCATCCTGCACTACTTGTCCAAGATGGTAACCATCATGAGGAGGACGGTGCCTGTTCTGGTTGTTTTTTATTCTAAACTAAAAGCCCATGATATAATGATATAAATTGATAAATTCAATCATGCAATCAAATAAAACACACCAAGCAAGAATTAATAGCAGAATAAGCTGTTTGACAAACTTTAAGTAGAAAGACATGATATAACAATGATATAAGAAATAGTGGAAAGAAGCATGGTTACAACAAAGGCCTGCTTAGCTTTCCTTAGGCTCAGGAAAGACAAGGAAGCACAAAAGCTGCAAGAAGCTTCTTAAATGGCATCTATAAAGTACATTTCACCCTTATTTGAGCATCCTAAAATATCATGCAACAGTAGCAGCAGCACTAGGAGCATTACAGCTGCATTGTGAGCAGTCTTTGTGATTGAGGTTTTGTGTTTCAGTCTGTTGACTGATCATAACACTGATTAATGCAGATTTAAACTCAGCCATCTGCCTACAGCACACATGCTGAGTGAGTGTTTGAGCCAGAGCTCATAATATGGAATTAATACCACAATCCACCCCCCATCCTTTCTGATTGGCCGGCAGGTGTCTGTTAAATAACATCACAGGACACACATCACGACAACAATCCAGGTGTACCAAACTGCAGGATGCCCCAAGAGATGAAAAAGTAATATACTTCGTCAGTGGATGTAAGTCGTTTAATAGCAACAAAAGCACAGGGCATTTGGCTAAAATCATGTATTAATTTATTTTTATTTATGTGACTTCCAGTAGGCGTTGTACAGAAATGTATTTTGAAGGTTTTGGATTTTTCTGAAAATGTGTGACCCGGTTAGAAAGAGGATCCCATTTCCCAAAAATATCCCCACTGCTTCACTCAAATTTTCAATATTTTCAAATCACAAATAATATTCACCACAATACAAATTGTTCCAGTAGCTACACTATACAAATTGCAATGCGTCTTGGTTATTTTAATGATTTTTTAAATGCATTTTGGTAGCAAACATTTCTCATAAGGTGTTTTATACAGGCCATGTGTCATGTTTTAGTATCGTTTCATATGTGGTTTGACACCCAATAATTTAAAACACCTTTGGTTAGCTGTAAGAATGTTGGATTATGCATAATCCCAGCTTTTTTGATTGAATTTATCACAGTTAAATATAATACTAAGTGTCTGATTTAGACTTGAAATAGTTTTCATTGAACCAAATAATTTCTGTCTGGTAGGAAATGGGACAGGGGTTTCCCAAAATATGACAAAAACACGCTTGCACGCCCCTGCGCGTGACCACGCGTGCATGTTGATTACACACCAACGGATCGGCCGCGTGCCCGAAGAAGCCGCTACCTATCTCCATAGCGACGAGATCCCGGAAATACACACCGTGATCAGCTTACTGCTTGTTTATCGGACAGAAACAAATTTATATCCGTGGTGTTTTCTTTCTTTTGTTGTTTCCTCGAGTGAGCGTGTAAATATGTTGGAGCTTGAGGCTGAAGCGCAACGGGAGCCGAGAGACAGCAGCAAGAAGAAGAAAAAGAAAAAGAAAGAGAAGCGAAGGGGAAGTGAGGAGGAGGAGGAGGAGGAGGAGAAAGAAAAGGAGCAGGTGGAGAAAGAAGAAGAGAAGAGGTGAGGAGTAGCTTTCTTACTTACATGTTAGAAAGTTACCATTAAATGAAAAAGGAAAGGGAGGATTTATGCAGATAAGCCTTTTAGAGAATTCTTTCAAAATAAAAGGCCTCTTTCAACGGAAGTGGTTGATGATTCAACTTTTACTTTTTCACACTATATAATGAATATTGGAAAGGTATAACAGTTGAGATTTTATATGGAGGATGAGAAGCACATCAACTCCGAGTGCACCCTCGGTTGGAAATTACTCTTTTATTTTATTTTTTTTCCAGTTATCTTTTCTTTCATGGAAAAAATAGAATTTACTCTGAAATTTCTCATTCATTTGCCAAGGGTATATGGGTAGGTTGAATCAGACTTTCTTTGTAAAAATTGTGCACATCTAACATTCCATCCATCCATCCATCATCCATCCATCCATCCATCCATCCATCCATCCATCCATCCATCACCATCCATCCATCCATCCATCCATCCATCCATCCATTCGTTTATGCTTGCAGGGTTGCGTATTTGTGCATAGTAAATGCATAAATTGCTTAAATTGTGACCATTTTTAAAAATGTACTTACTAAACAAAACTGGTTACATTCTGACTTATTTTAAATATTAGGGTTTAAGGAGTTAAAACGCTCAACCTGCTAGCTTGTTGACCATAGCTTTAGCTCTTTTATGTTTGCTGTATTCAAACTGTAGGTCTTCCTCCAACACAGGACATGTTCAATCACGCAGGCCTTTTGGCAGTTCTTAACTTGCACTAAGTTAAAGTTTATTATGAATACATCTTGGTAAAATATGTTCTTCATTCTTACTCCCCCTGAATTTCTCCTTTAGAATGATTAGAGCAAAACTCATGGTCATAACCCTAACCCTAACCCTTACCCTCCAATAGCACAAAAATATAAGTGGACGTAAGGAACATTTTCTCAATGATCATTACATGTTGTTGCTGTGTGCGTCTCTGAGTTACATCACCACTCTGTGATTCAGCACAATGGGCAATATTGACTCATTGATTGATTGACACTCTGTGTTCACACTGTACTTCACATGCACTTTCAGTATCAGAAAACCCTCTGAGAAATCATTAGGTTGGGGGCTGTTTGCACTGTTCTGTTACTGAACAGCTTGATGAGTGCACAATGATGAAATTGCTACTAGCTAGTGGCACAAACTAAGATTCCCACTGTTTTATTTATGCTTGCCTCAGGCTACACTACAAGAACATTGACAAACCTCTGCTATTTCTTCAGACAACATTGGTCTTTAACAAAAATGTGTCCAGAAAAACCTTTTCTTAAATATGTTGTGATTCTAAGTAGGTTAGACATACTTCTGACAGTGTAGCATAAAAAATGGGAGTACACAATGTTGCTGCAATCACTGAGCTGCTAGAAAAGTTGTTCCTGTGTCCAAGGGCAGCATAAAGACGCTTTTGAGGATCGTTTATGGTTCATTAGCTCTTCTCTCCCAGATGCCATCCTATGTAGTCGATAAGGGTCTTAATTTGGGTTGATGATCTACTTTTGTCTTCCTGAACAGCTCATTGTGTCCTCTGGCAGAGGCAGGGGTTTTTATTCGGTCCACTATGTGACTTTTTTGTCTCAACCCACTCAGGATGCTTTAGAAATTTAAAATGACTGTACTGCGAACAACCTTGGCATTGATGGAGTGTTGCAAGATGTCTTGTTTGTGTAGCTCAACAATCCCTCCTACTTTAATGACAGGAAGCCTTTTTTGCTTTTCTAATCGGGGTTTTGACTAGAAGATTGTTACTGGCCACTGAACAAAAAAAGATTTAATGTCTTTCTAAAATGGTTTGTTTGTTCCAAAGGTAAATTAAATGTTGTTGTAACTCATATCAACCAACTATTTTCAAGAGTCATTGTAGATGGTGATAGCAGTCTCCAATAGCAGTCAGTCTTGCAACCTATCCGAAGAAGCCTCTGACTGACGACACTGCTTCTGATTTCCCAGAACTCTGACTTCTCCTGTCATATAAAAAGAAAACTTGATAAACAGAAAGCTGGTTCTGTTTATCAAGAACTAGCTTGGACAACTCACTTCTATGTCATTGAAGTTGGTTTCTCTAAGACACTCATCTCCGGTAAGGTCACAATTCTGAGATTAAAGTCATTATTATTATTATTATTTTTATTTCTTCAGTGACCCTACTTGTCTTCCATACATGGCAGTGAGAAGGCCTGAGAAAAGATAACACCAATGCCTCTTTCACCTGTTTCTTCTTTGTTAATTTGATTGGTTTAAGGATTGATCTATTAGTAACTTTAGTGTTGGACATGTGTAAATAACATCTGATTGGTTGAAATGAGCTCAAACTCTGTGTCTGTTTTTGATCTGTCAGTGAGAGTGTGCTGATGCGAGGGATCTTCAAAGTGGGGAAAAAGAGCCATGATGTCCTGCTCACACGAACCAGGCTGACATGGACCCCCATCATACCAGAGAGTCCCACAGGTCAGTTGCAATGGGAACAACTCTTATGCTGTTCAAAATGCAACACCAGCTATATTTTCTAAGAATGTAGTTGGTGTTGTGATGGGGACGGTCTGTCTGTTTGACACAACCTGAAACTTATCGATATTTGTATACTTGCGTTACATATTCACGTCACTCTTCTCACTTAAACTGTTTGTGTTCGTTGTAAACATAATACATAATGCAGAAAGCCCTTTGGTCTAAGAAGACATTACTTATATGTAGATGCTTCTGTGTGATGAATTTGTAGTGCTCACCATGGGATTAACACGAAGTGATTAGTGACCAGAAATTGTTACGATGATAGGAAAGTTGTTTGAAACAATAGTCAACGAAGTTCTTTAGACACTTTGCCCTGCACTTTGTCTCACAAAGGAATATATTATCAAAGTTTTGTGCATGTCAATAATATATTTTACAAGTCTAATTAATTCTGATTTCTCCCAATACCAATACTTGATGAGTATTTGAACATATTTTCAGTAAATATTGAACTGAAAGGGTTACAAAGTTACAAGTGCCCACAGCTTCTAGCTTCCTCACATTTCTGTAATGTTTTTGTACCATTTTGCTCATATTTAATGCTTTCCTGTTGTGTGGTAGATTTTTACTTGGAACCCATTCAGACCGAGCTGGTTAGTGAAGCAGGATGAAGGTGTAAATTCAATGTGTTTGTGTGTCTGAAGCCAATCTGTTTTGTTGTATTTCATCCAAGCTAATGTCATTAAGCCAGCACTGCGTAAGCGTGCGTGTTCGTGTGTGTGTGTGTGTGTGCGTGTGTGTGCATGTGTGTTGGCAGCACTAGAGAGCAGTTGGTTCGGCCCGTGGGGGGTTATTAGAGTCTCTCAGTGTGAGGAGATTAACGCACACATACACATAGGCAGTCTGTCAGCACGCTGTGTGTGTGTGTTTCTGTGTGTTGATGAAATATTTCTATATAAATGGATCATCTGCTCTTGTTTATTTCTAAACATAAATTCATCTAATCTATTTCTGTTAGGAAACTGAAACCGGAGCTGTCAGATAGAGAGATTAGTTTTGCATTATTGCAGTTGGATAAGAGAGTTTTAAGCCATGGATAGTTGAGTTGTTTTAACATTAAAATCTGACGTTTATGGTTAATTTCCAGTCCCCTGTAGTAGCCTTGTTGATATCTGCTGAAGTCAGCTTCAGGTCAGTTCACCAAGAAAATGGAAAGATGGTTATGAATTGCTGTACTATTAGATGCCTTCTTTTTGTTACCAAAAACTCTGTTATGAAATTATCAAACCGTCAGAAGCATCCAAAGAAAAAATAGATACTTTAAGAACTTCATTTTCACTGCTGCTCATTTGAAGTCTTCCTCACTCAGTTGCAGCTTCCACAACAAACATTGTTATTGTCAACTCTTACCTAGGGTGTATTTTGATTGAAAAAATATTGGACTTTAGCATTTCCAATTGACTGATAACTAGCAAAAAATTGGTGATAATGATTATAAAAAAATCAGAACACAGGAATTTAGTTTCATTTTATTCTTTCTGTCTAGCTCTCTGTATTAGTCCTTCTTTTGACCCTGAAGGAGATGATGCAGATTTGCTTAATTTCTGGCTTCATGAGAGATAAAAAAAAAAAAAAATTTGAGTTGGTATTCAAGAAAATGTTTTAGTTTCCCAGGCTGTTTTGAAACAGCACTTGCGAATTAGATCACATTTTAAAAGAAGCCCAACGTGATACCGGATTCATCACAGTGAATTTAATGTTATTTTGATCTTATATGAGCAAACATTGCAATTTGTTTAGCAGAGTTTCTCTTTCTTTAATCGGTTATTATGAGAACATATTTTCCTGTTTTAGTGAAAAATCTTTTTTGTGTTTTCTAAAATCTTGCTGTATTATAACTTTTTTTTGTGGAGTGCTTTGAGACTCAGAATGAAAACCATAATTATATGTCAGGTTTTTATTGGGTGCATTCTTATGACTATGAAATGTTTTAAATCCAAATCATTGTTTGCACTTAAATTATCCTATTATCACTGAAACAGGTAACAACTTACAAAAGGGGGTTTACAATTCAGCAGGCCTATAGTAGAAGGTATTTTGTAACCAACATTATAATAACAGCACAAGTTATTGGAAAACATGGTACAGATATAAGGCGTCGTCCAAAGGAAATATATGATTATCCTCTGAGCACATATGTTTGTGCGTGTTTGCTTGTGGGTTTTTGTGTATGCGCGTGATCACACTATGATCCAGAACTCCCTACAGTTACCACATGGCCCGGTCACCATGAGACTGGACTGCCACTGTGTAGTGTGTGTGTGTGTGGGGTGTGTGTGTGCATGTGTGTGCATGTGTGTGTATGTGTGTGTTGGCACAGTGGGTTGTGAGGTCATGATGGGAAACTTTCCTCCATCTGGAACAAACCAGTGCCTGCGTGTTTGCAGCCTCTATAGGCTCCGTCAGCACAGATCAGGCATATTTTTTGCAAAGATAAAGACACAAATTAGATTAGATTGGGTAGTCTGAATGGGCCATTTATATATATTATACTTTTATTAAGTTTTAAAAATTTTGGTGACTTAATGGAATGATTTTAGTTTACCAGATTGATTCACCTATTGATTTCTGCCATCGGGTGTTTCCATCAAATACAGTTTGTCAAACTGGTCCAGGTTCATTGAATGAGGTATGAAGAGAAATCCTTGTTGCAATTTACTTGTTGCAATTTTTGGTATATCTAATCCTCTATTTTAAGTCCTATGAGCAGTGTTGTGTTTGCTTGCAGAAAATACAACAACAACAATAACAGATCGTCTGAACACATGAACCATGACCTCAACATATGGAGGCTTGGTTCTCGGGGGAAACAACGGTGGATGATTTGGGGTATTTGGTGTTTGATAACAGCAGGAGGGTTGTTCCCACAGAGGAGGTTAATCACCAATAACCATTTCGAACTGTTTCCTGATGAATTGGTCCACATTCAGATCTTTGTCTTTTTTATGCTGTTGCATGCTCTGTTGTTTCTTATGAACTGGTGTTTTTGTTAATATCATCCGGTTATGATTACTGGCAGAGCTGCAGTCTAGTATTTTTTTTTATTATTTGCATCGACTCCAAAAAGTAAATAAATATTGGCCTTAGCTTAATAATTGCTCTCTTCTAAAACTCTAAAAGAAATTGTATGTGTCACAGTATGAATAGTTTTGACAAGTGAACATAAAGTAGGTCACTCTTTAATCTGGCTTTAATTCTATATCAGATCACGTTGGTATAAATCGGCACATTTTGATATTTTAGATAATTAAAGTGGATTATTATTTCTCATTAGTAGATGGAACTTTTTTGTCCATCTGCTGTGAAAGGTGCCATTACATGCAGCCTAACACAAATATTTTCATGTTGAATTCATAAAAAGAAAAAACTCATTTTTTTAACACATTGAACAATCTGCCCCCTTTTGTGCTTACTAATTTTAATGGATATTTCCCAGGGGTGTAACGGTAAACATTCAGGATATTCTATAGTGCAGCTTGAAAAAGTGACACCAAAACAGGAGAGAGAGGACTCTCAGCAAGGCTGTTCATGCAGCTACAGGAGAGAAAGAAAAGTTGGCCGAATTTAACTGAATTACTCACCTGTAACATCATTAAGATAAATGTAGACATCAGTGGTACTGAAGGATAATCTGTTGAAGTCCAAATCCAGCTACCCGCAGCATTAGCCAGTCAATTGAGATGCTTAGACTGGTCTGCAGACGGATGCAACAACACACTGGGACTATCCTGTCGAGTCCAAACCGTTGTGCTTTTATGGTGCCTTCAAATGTATTTCGTACGCTGGCTTGTCAGAAAATCAAAACAACGCCAAGTGGTTTAAACCTTTTTTATTCTGAAATGTTTGAACAACCTTATTTAACAGTAGCCTAAAACAACATTTTCAGTTTTATTCTTGTATAATCCATCCCGCAGTCCGTCATCGGCTAATATCAGCTTAACCCTCCTACTGTTCTTGGGTCAAAATGAACCGCTCCTGTGTTAACCCCCCCCCCCAAAAATCCACTAAATGTTATTTTTTTAACTTGAGATTTTAAGACTTTTCCTAGATTGGCCAAAACAATAGAAAAAGTTAAATGTTGCTTTTATTCACATTTCCATGTAAGCTGTACAAAACAATTTACAAAAATGGTCTTTGGGTCAAAATGACTCGTGAGGCAAATAGAGTTGAAATTAAGGTCACAGTTATTCACAAACCACAGAATGTTACAAAGTTTTAGGTGTGTCTCAGACCAATCAGTAGCAGACGTAAACAAGGCAAATCAGGGGGTGTTCTCACAGACTTCAAAAGACCACCTGTTATTTCCAGAGGTTATAAAGCTCCTGCATAACAGGACCCCGAATTGTGTCTGTGCTGAAGCCATGAGTGTGCGTTACAACACTGAAGAGGCTTTAGAGGCGATTTTCTCACATGTCCAGCAAGACAACTCTGATTCAGAAGAGGAAGTAGAGGATGCATCCGAAGAAGAAGATGGAGATTGTTATTTGGAGAGAGATCGACCCAACCTGGATGTCTCGTAAGCACAACAAGAGGAGGGTGTTCCTGGAGCAGCTGGGAAAGGCACTTGTAACTCCACTCATTGAAAGAAGGAAGCATGTCCCTCGCACAGAAGCCTCAGCAGCAGTTGTGAAAGCTATTCAGAGTGCAGCAGCTCCTGATCACCTGAGGATCCATCTACCACAGCCACTTCCCCAGCGAGGGCAAGTAAGAGGAAGAGATGTCAGTTCTGCCCTAAAAAGAAGGACTGTAAAACACATACTGTGTGCTGCAGGTGTAAGAAATATATTTGCAGAGGCTGTGCACTTGCATATTGCCCTACATGTGCTAATTAGTTGAATGCGTTATGTTATTTTTCATATTTTTGTATTGTACATTCTCTTAAATTGTTCACTGGAGAAAAGTAAAAGAAAATGAGTCATTGAGATGAATAAAAATGCATTCGAAACTCCTTTTTACACATTTTTTTCTTTTCTTAAGCTATAGAAATTTAAGTGGAGAGGGAAAACTCAAGTATTCACACATTTTGTGGTGAATTACAATATACAAGATGAAATTTGGTGTTTAAAATTCAATTAAGCTGCTTATATTGGGGGTTTAGTGAAGACGGATTATGTTGACCCGGAGCACACAGGGTGTATACAGAAAATGAGGACAAGAGGAGGGTTTTAAAGAAATCTAACCAAATAAAAAGTGGGTATTGTGCGTTATGAATAAAATGTGAGAGTTATGTAACGCAGTGTGCGACATTAACTGTGCTGACAGCATCCTGAGAGAATTAGATGATTTATCTGACGTGGACCAATCAGATTTCAGATTCCCATCCTGATTAAGTCAGATGATTGGAGGATGTGACTGTGCATTAAGCCAATCAGTAGATTAGGGAATAATTCTGCAGACGATATTACATAATTAGCTGCAGTTTGACCCTTCTTGTTTAATCTTCAGCCTTCAGGTGAAGGTTAAACTAAAGAGTATGAAAATATTTCCATTAATCTCTTGCAATGTATTTGTAATTACTAGTTTTTTTTACAGTTTTTTGTTTTTTTGTTTTTTACAATTTACTTTAAGGTGCAGAATAAACTCCTTGACCATTTAAATAAATGGGCATTAAATATTCCATTAATGTCAAAGGTGATATTAATTTTATCCGGACCTGATGGAGACGTTATAGATTTTGTCTTAGTTAGCGTTTTGAGCTCACGTGTTGTGTCCTGTCCACATCTCTGGCTGCAGGGGAAGGGAGCGTGGTGCAGGCAGGTGTGGTGCTGCTGCAGGACGTTTTTGCTGTGAAGGTAAAGAGGAGGCGAATGGCGGGCCAGGAGTCGGGGGGAGCCGTGCTCGGCCTCGCTCTCTTCCACAGCAGGAGGAGGGGACGGAGGCTGGAGGAGGACACTCTGCACCTCCACAACGCCTCCGCAGAACACACACATTCCTGGTATAACACTCTGAAAGAACTGCTCACAGGTAAAAGTTTTGGTCAGTTTTATAAATAAAACCAAACTGTGCGCATCGAAGCGTGGTATCACTAAGATAGACTTGCTGACAGTCCAAGCTAAGAGACGGCTTGCTTGTGTTACATAAGATGGAGCAACGGAAACATGACTCAGTTCGTCTGTGATTGCCACATTGTAAGATGATTATGCAAATACTGCTGAGTCATGCAGCTGGGAATAAGACAATCATATTAGACAGTAATGTATCAATAAATAGACTTTGTTTACGCTTATTTAGCCTTTATTTAAACTTTAAAAGATGCAGAAAACAAATGATTCAGTTCCTTTCTTAAATAGAAAAATAAACATTTTATTGGCTTAAATGCAATAACATAGCATCCCTTTAGTGTTTGATCATTTGTAGATAAATTGACTAATGTTTGCAGTAATCAAGAATTAATTGGATAGTAAAAGTTACTTGATAGGAGATTTTGTTTTTTTACAGAATTTGAACCAGGTGATGCTAAAACTGTCATTGGTCTAGGTAGAACATATTTACCTTAAATATATTTATTGTAAATACAAAATGTAAATTTTTTGTACAGTTTTGACTTCAATTACTCCTCCGATTATGTTGTTCTTAGAGAAAATTATATATATTTTTTGCATCCGTACACAAATTAACAATTAATCTGTCATTAAGTTAGGTGACAATTATTTCAATAATTAATTATTAATTATGATTAACCGTTTCACCCCCATTTGCATCTGTATCTGCACTAAGACCAATAATAAAATAAAGCAGATAACCAACTACTGAGCACAATTTCAGTTTTTGGCCATATTAGCTGTGTTTTTTGTTGCAATCGTTTCCATCAAGAGTGTTCACATTCATCTTAGTGAGGTGAGTCAGAGTTACATGAGACAGGAGAGCTAATCTCATAATCCAGAAGAACAAAGACGCACAGATTACACACATACACATTCAGCAGTAGTAACGATCAGGCTGTCAGCGCTTGTTTTCTTCTGTTGTCTGCAGAAGAGATTAGGTAAAAAAAACAAAAAACAAAACTGGTCTACTTGAAAGGTTGCAGTACATGAGGTAAAAACTTTTTTATTGGTGACTGAATGTCTGGCACTGAATATCGCGTCTCCCCTTAAACTTGTATCAATGTCTCAGTTAGTTCATGATGAACTGACAGGTAAAAAATGTAGACGGTGCTTGTAACTACTAGCAATCTTGTAAATAATCATTGCCCAGGCTTTTAACTTGTTCAAATCGTTTCTCAGAATGAAAATTAGATCTGATTTGATTTCATCCTTCTCTAGTATTTTAGTCTCATTTTCATTACTATTTTTGGCATAATTATTATTATTTTAATTGTCTTTTTGTTAAATTTCAGTCCATAGATGAAATATTAACATTATAGCTTTGGTCACTGAAATCAACACTACTTTGGTCAGATGAGACAAAACAAAACTACATGCAGAGAAATAACACTGCACATCTCTCCTCTGTTAGACATAGTTTTGGCAGCGTCATGATGCGGGGATGCTGTTCTTCAGCAGATCAAGAAATTCTGTATCTAGATGAGAAAAGCTGGTAGAAACCTCAGCTGAACGCTAGAAGCAGATAGATTTGAACTTTAACCTTGTCTCTGCACCTTACTTTTTATTTGATGTTTCAGTTGAGTAATTTAGCTCTGTACCTCATGGATGTTAAACACTGTGGCATAAAGCTTTGGTGTTGTGCACTTTTAATGTAATGTTTCTAAACAGCAGACGTTAGTAACAGAGAGGAGTTCTCTGCTTTGTTCACGCAGAGGAATGTAGAAATTACACTTTAGATTTGCGCCAAAACTTTCTGCATGTGCTCTCATTTAAAAGTCTGCATTAGTTTTGGTGTGAGTGCCGACTGAAAGGCCTGTACAGAAAATTTTCCATTACACCCCTACTTAAGAGTGTACCAGTAATCTATTAGTAAATCAGGCAGCTTCCTCAGCAGCAGCCATCTGCTTGTCAGGAGCTTTTTCAGTGAAGTCCTGGATGCTACTGCGCTCCGAGTTTCCCATGCGCTGATTTCCCAGGTGCACTGTAGTGGGCAGTGCCTGGCTGACTGTTAACTCACAATAGAAATGTTGAAGTGCTGTGTGTATGGATTTAAGTCGCATGAACATGCTTTACATTGCAGCTTTTTTCTGCTTCCGCGTCTATGCTGAACCCAACAGAGACATTACAAGCAATCATTAAATGAGGAGGTCAAAGTTGACACTCGGGCTACCATCGCTCCCCCACCATGGCATCAGCCTGACACGTTATCGCTGGTCACCTGTCTGACTGTGCGTCTGTCTGTCCATCAAACCAGATTACCCCTGAGGCCCCTGCAGCAAAGTCACAACTTCTTCAAGGCTGCGTTATGGGGCTCATACTTACGCGCATGAATGGCTCGCAGGTCGAGTGTCAGCTCGAGTGGTCACACTGCAGATCAAACTGTGACGGCCTTTGTGACTTTAAACACCGCAGTGTAGGAGTCTATTTCTGCATGTGTGTGTGGATGTGAAAGGTAAACACAGTCAGTCGCTCTGCTGCTCTGCGGACATTAAGCCTATTTTCCAGCCAGAGGTCAGTATGAAAAGCCTATTGTTGCATGAATCTTGGTGTCGCAGAGTGGGCAGTCTGCCCACGGCAAACACCGTCGCCACTTCTTAACTTCTAGGTCCGAACATTAAGTTGCACAATGGTGAGCAGAGAGCACCTTGTTTCTTGTTTCCAGAGCGTTATTCTGTCCCGTTTGCTGCGTGAGGCAGCTGCAGAATGCTGTGCAGAAACTGAATGGCAGTCAGGGCTACAAAAGGTAAGTATTTATGCTGTATAGAGACTGTTTCAATACATGCAGTCAGACGACGGAATAATCGACTGCACTTGTTTAACAGCTGAAGAGACTTACAGTCCAGTGTTACTGGCAAAAGTCCCAGCAGTGATAATGTGTGGAGAAATATATTTTAACACTATGTTAGCTATGAGTTATGCACTATGCAATTTTTTACTGACTTTTAATATTTTGCTCATCATCTTTTATCATTGCTGATCTTTAGCTTTGGTTTTATTTGGATTATTTGCTCCACCGTGCAACATTGAGAAGCGGCTCCAAAACCAAGCAAGGAAGGTCTCACAGCTGTCTGTAATTTCTGCTATTGCAACATTTGCAATTTGATTTAGCTGCAGCGACAATGGAAGAAGAAAGGTGGATCAAATCAAAAATTTTATGTCAGTTTTACTAAACTTTTAAAATCTTATAGTTTACTGAACTAAATTGCTCACAGGGCAAATGTAGCATTAAATATACAAGAGCATTGTGAAAGTGTATAGGGGAGTGTTTTGTTGTTGTTTTATGACTGTTATGTTCAAACTAAAGCTCCAGTCATCTGCAATGCATACTGGCCACCAGAAATCTGTTTTTATTCATTGATGAACAAAGAATGCATTAAATAAAATAAGTTTATAGTAGTTTTTTTTTTCTTTTTTTCTTTCTTTTTTTTGTCTGAATGGGGTCCTGAAGTAAAAAAAAAAAAGCCCCCTAGGGGGTTTCAGGTTAGTACAATTTATCACTGATCATTTCCTTAAAATGTTTTTATCAGAACTTAAATCCACATTTAGTATCTTTTCATATGCCAAATGTTAAAATTTCATCTGTTTTCCTATTTTAAATTCATTTCTTCACTTTTAAATTATTTCTGAACATATTTAGAATGGATAAGTCCATATTAGATTATTCGTTTATTACAGGGTGTGCATTTTCGGTGACGTTGTAAACTGTGTTCGTTCACAACTTGAACTACTTCAAGCACCTGCATTTTTGGCGCCCCCTCTGGCAAGTTGTAAACTTCAGTTTGGTGATTAATGGATGTTTTTTATTAGATTTTCATAAACTCATATGACTGATCCTACGATTGAAATTGGGACATATTATTCTTTCTCAAAAAGTTTGACTTTCTTGAAGGTTCATCCTTTTCATGGTTGATAAATAAGTGTAAAAATACATCCCTTTCTTGTATCATGACCAATTAACCAAATATTTATTTTTCAAGTTTCAATTAACAGCATATATAAGCAATGTGTATTTTTTGTGTTTTGTCTTTTTTTCCAAATAAGAAATCAGTCTAAGCATGTCCATCTATCAAAATCATTTTATGGCCCTTTACAGCGAGCGCCATGTTACACATTAACTGGTTTGTTAGTCAATCCCTGTGTATCCATAGTGACAGGATGAGAGCAGACTGTTTACTTCCTCCCTTCCCTATGCATTTTACTTTGCTCTCTCTTTATTGGTTTGTCAGGAAAAAAAATCTTTGTTTTACTGCAACTTGAAAGGAGAGAAGAGAAATCCGAATGTGAAACTTTGATAACGCCGGCAAATCAAAGTGGAAAACATTGAAGAGATGCTTGAATGTGTTTTTATCCAGGCAAAGCTCTGTGTGCGTGCATGTCAGGATGCCAGAACTAAGATTAACTTCTTCATCCATGATATTTTGACTACAGCTCAAGCAAATACTTGTGAAACTGTTTCCATCCAGCCTCGTAGAATGTTTACATTGTGTTAGTCGATGCATCAAAATGTATCATGATAAGTATGATAAAATTCCCAAAGATTGATGATGCAATAATCAAAGTAATTTTGGACATTTCAAAAATTGCTGCTTTGAGGTTGTGATTATATTCATGGTATTTTAAATTACAACCACACATTTAAATGCATTTGTAGTTATCATTTTATGTAAATGACCGAAACAAAGTAACACAACTGTGAAAGGGAAAGCCATGGTTCTCTTTACAGTAAAAAATCAGAAATGTGTGATGTCCATTTGATTTCTACCTACTTTAATCTATACTACTAAATAAAATGCAGGTTGTCAAGTTTCTGTAGAAGTCACCTGACTGGTAGATAGAGTCTAAATAGTGGAAATACATTTGATCTTTGGAGGCTACTCAAGTTAACAGACAAACATCATGAAGACCGAGGAAGATAACACCGAGAAGTTTAAGGCAGGTTTAGATTATAAAACCATATCCCAAACTTTTAACATTTCTCAGATGTTAATCCATCCATCTGAAAATAGAAATCATATGGAACAACTCCAAAGTTGTGACCAAGAGGCCTACAAGAGGCAACAAGTAATGAAGGGGACGTCTTAAATGTGTGACTTGTTCTGGTCAGATGAGATTGAAATGGAAATTTTTTCGCAGAAACGTAAAACTCTGTGTTGCAGAAAGCTAGCACTGGAAATACCTGCTATACAACAAAATGTTTTCTTCTTTCAGGAGAAAAAAATAAAGCTAGTCAGAGTCTACGGGAGCATTTAAGGCTCTAAATATATTTCAAACCTAGTAAAAAAAAAAAAACGTTCAAGAGTTATGAATTGTAACAGGCTTCTGTAAATACATACTGAACTATATACTGAACATCAAAATGTTCATTATATATTTGCTAAACATGTTTACTGAAACTATATAATCAATAAAGTTAAGCTCTATTAATTTAATCTCGGTAAAGCTTAACCGAGGTGTTTTTTGAGTTCATGCCTTTATTTGTGACCTCAGGTGGAGCCTCTGTTTTTGTCAACAGCATTCAGCAGTCGAGCTTCAAGTCCTGGGTCGGAAATTCAACACTGATCCTTGACAACACAGAGATTGTTTACCATGGCAACGGTTGGGAAAACCAAAGCAACATGTTACTGACTAAGCTCATCCAGTATTACTGTTTTCGTTTGCGGCTCCTGAATAATGAAGACTTAACAGATATCTTTTATCAATTCCTTTTACTCGTAAACCATCATGAAAAAAAAATCTCAACAAAAATTAAACGTGGGGTGAAATACACACTGAAAGTCTTTTCCTCAGTTTAAATGTTCTAGTAAGAACAGAAATTTACACCAGATTTCAGCAACAACCCAAGTAATCCACACGTACAAATAAATGAAGGAGAATTTGTTCATAAAATTAAATTATGGGCCAAAAATTGTAATGTAATAAAGATTTTCAGGAATACTTTTAGGCATTTGTTGTTTTTTTCTATGAAAAGAAGTAATTCACTCATGAATGGTCTCTTTGAAAACTTGCTGCATAAAACTCCACTGCTGAAGAAAAAACATTGTTTAAACCTTGTTGCAGAACATCTGGACAATTCAGTGAAATGCTGTCAAATCAAAAGATCCCAACGCTGAACTCTTTTGAAGTAATTTCACACACCTCGTTTTGAGAAACTCTGTATATCACTCCAAAAACATAATGCCATAGTACGGTATATGTCGTACTGGCAGGCCTCAGTTAACTGAAGAAAGAATGAATGGAGAAATGTACCAAGACATTCTTAATAACAACTGGAAGATGAAACAAACTGGAATTTCCAAGCCATTCGACAGCCACAAACACAAAGCCAAGGAAATTATTCAATTGTTCCAGACGAGGGAAGCAATACTGTTAATGACCTGACTACTCTCCAGCGGAAAAGCTATGAAAATAAGCAACAATCAGCGTACATACAGAAAGCCCACATAACCTTTAAGGTCCCAAAACAATTGGTTTTAAATGAATGGGTCGTAATCACTTCTGAGTGATTCATGCGACTTGCTTCCTCCTGCTAGAGATGGCTGGAAGTTGTCATTCCTAGAAAAGGCTTTTCCACAATTTCATCAATTTCTGCAAATATTATATATATATTTTTTATCAGTAGCTTCATTTGCGGACTAATTTGCTTTGATATTTTTTTTGGTTGGGTGGATAATTTTGGCTTATTGCTGACATCTGGCGTGAATTTGATCTCATCCCTATTAAAAGATTTAAGCTGGAGAAACCCATGACACATCTAATACTTTTTTTTACTTGCAAGTAATATGGTGGCTAACCAGTATAAACAGAGATATAATAAAAAATGTAGTAAATATTGGACAGGATGTTTAAAAACAGTAGGCGTGGCTTCTTACACTGTTGGGGCTCCAATGTGATGAAGGTGTCAGGTGGCTCCTCATAAGATCTCCGGAGAACCTGGACAGAACTATGGAGCAATGGTAGGAGGTGCACTTTGTGTGTGCAAGTGGGGTCATTAACAGGGCGAGGTCACGGCCTGTTGGGAGCAGATTATAGTCATGAGCTGGATAATGGAGCTGGTGTGTGTGTATTGATCTAAGTTAGTCTGTGGGGATTCATAATGCGGTCTCTAAATCTGCCTAATGATGAGCTGTGCGGGGGGACCCTCGGCGAATGTGTGTATTTTGGAGACAGTCCTGTAAAACTACACACGCACACGCAATCTTTAGACTCAAGAAATGGGAGCTGTAGTCTTAAGCTGTAAGAGTTTCTACGTGATTAACTTGTCATTAAAGAGTCGACTTTAATGACAAGTCGACTCCAGTTTTTTCTGGGTTGTTAGAACCAAATTCATTATTTATCACCAAAAGACAAATTCACAAAGCTGTGCAGTTTTTACCAATGTTTTGTTTTATATCTGGACTCGATTCACAAAGCAGATTGCACTAAATACGTGGAGACTAAATCTGTTTAAGCACACCCGTTGGAACAACATTTTTTAATCTATAGTTAATATTTTAGGTTGCTGAAGACATGGGAATGACAAATCCCCTTAATTGATTAATTCAGAGATAATAAATGTTAAAATAACCGTATGGCTTTTGTACAATCATACTAAGAACCTGCAATTACATCACAATAAAATCAATCCTGTTGATTTCCCCCCAATGAATGAAAGAGTTTGCTTTGGTTGCCCAGGGTTTTTTCTGCAAGTCCTCCTCACGCGGACTCTAAAAATGATAAAACGAATCTGGACAAATTATTTGATTAGAGAAATTATTTTGAAAATATGAAGCACACTTTAACAATTGAGTATAAATTCATAACATCCCTCATCTGATTTTTTTCTTTTTGTAAACCAATAGAGCAGCCTTTTAACCTGCTTTCAACAGGCTGTTTATTTTCCACACAATCTGCATAAAGAAAGCAGCTTTGGTCCTTACATAAATGTACATAAATATGAGAGGACGCTGTTAACTCTGCAGTATGTGTTTCGCTTGCTGTAAACCGGATCCTCCAGAGTTTGCTCAAACGCGTCGCAGGTGGCAGTGATGGAGGGGCTCATGGCGGGTGTGTTCATGTTTATGTGCAGGGTTCAGCAGCCGGCCCAGGTATGTGAAGGTGTTTATCAACCCGAGCAGCCACAAGAAGGAGGCCGTTCACATCTACAGAGACCATGTGGCTCCTCTTTTTAAGATGGCGGACATCCGCACTGACATCACAGGTTGACTCATCCGCTGGTTATCTCTGTCTAATACACTTAAGGACAGTCAAGTTTAGTAATTTATGTTATTGTGATAAGAATCAGTTCAATTGCTACACAAATGTGTTCACTATTGGAATAAAACAACAACAACAACACTTTAAAAAATGATATGAAATCTCTGTGTGTGCGCTTAAGTGTCCAGGTCCAAAGGTCAGAGCTAATGGCAGTTTCTGGTTGCTAGGTAACCTGATCCTGGAGGCGGAGCTAAGTCCATCTGTTATGACAGAGGGACACAACTTCCTCTCATCTCCTTTCCCTGTTTTTTGCCCTATTCTCATTTTCTTTTCCTCTATCATCTTCTCTATGATTCCTCCTCTCCTTCTTTCATCTCTCTCTCCTCTTTTCTCACAGCTACTCCTCTTCTCTTTCTTTCCTTTCTCTCAGCAGATGGCACGATATCCGTTGTCCCACTTTTTCTTTTGGCAGCTATCAAGCACACACAACCATGTACATCTGACCACACACATGCATGAAGACTTTATCTTTGTCCATCTCGGTGTCTCTCCATCTGCTCACCTCTCCTTTTCCTCCCTCTGTCTGTCCCCTCGTGTCTTTCTTTCTGTCTGTCTCTGCAGTAACTGATAGGAAAGGTCATGCTCTCTCAGTGATGAAGGAATGCAAACTGGATGAATACGATGGGTCAGTTGTTTCTCTTTTATTTCTCACATCTCTTAATTTTTATGAAATAAAAACATGCTTTGGAATTCAAGTTTTCTTTTTCATTCGAAATCTTGGTTGTTGATCCACAATTTTGTGTGAAAGACTGCAAAACATTTTGGTAACTATACTACCCCTTCTTTTTTTCATGCCGTAGATATTTATTGGTACCAGGTACATGAAAAGAAGGGAGTTTAACCCAACTCTGGGTCAAATGTGTATCGATCCGTGATCATTTAGCATGACATTACAATTCATTTCCAACCACAAAATTAGGTTACAGTGTTAATGTCTAACATAAAAAGAGTGAGTTAAAACCTCACAACTCACTTCCAATGGAGTTGAGTTGAAACTTACATTTGCCTGATTACAAAATAAAGAGTATTTGGTTTGAAGGGTTGAAATTTTTACGTTTTAAAAAAATATATTTTTGTTTTTTATGTTGAGCTACGAGAAACTAATGTTTAAAAGAAACACATCACTGTTCAGCTCTGAAATATTTTACATTTATTTTTAAGCTAATTTGATTACCAAAATTTATACTCAAAATATGCATAACAGGATGTAAAATATTGTGTGTTTTTATTGCTTGTTTGGTTAAAGTGTGAATGTTGTGCACAGTTAGCTCTGTGCTAGCTACAATTTAGCCCAACATTTTTCAAACTCCTGGCAACTATTCTTATTTAACAAAGATGTTTGTTTTTGTTTTTTTAGGAATTGACCCATACATTTAAAAAATATAAGTTATAACACAGTGTAAAACGTGTATCAACTAAAAGATAAAAAAATATTTGTTTTTGTTGCACTTTCACAAAAAATTGCATCGTATTAATTATCCTTGTCCTTAATTAGCGTAGAAATCTTTTGACATCCTTTATAGCTGCTGAGCAGCTTTTTGCGTGTTTCTCTGGTGACGATCTTTGTGGTTGAAAGTCTTTCTTGACACTTTTTTTTTTTTACCCCCTTCACAAGTTCATATGGGGCACTCTGCCTGAGTCACTCCAAAACGTGTCTAGTTAAAACTCCTGGGTTATTTTAAGACATAACCCAGGAATTATTGTGTGTGGAATTTACCAAGTAATTACAGGTGACGTTACAATTCATACGATAGAGTTTGATGAAGTTTTTTGACCTTGTGAAAGCCATCTGACGTGTCACATCAGTTGAAGATGCAGCTTTGACGGAGCTGTTTGACATGTATGAGTTTGTGACGCACTGAAGTGAACTGTGTAATCAAGCAGGTTTACTGTCGGAGGCTGACACTAAAACACACTGACCCAGACTGATTTCTCTCTCACACACACACAAACACACGCACGCAAACACATAGGTTACATAAATCACATTGACCTTGTTCCACTGCCTATCCCGGAGTAAGCTTTAAGAACTGCTTCACACTGTATCAAAACCTTGTGTTCTTGAAGAATATAAAACTTTTATGAAGCTCTCATCACTCTACCTGTGGTTGGGTGTGTGTGTGTGTGTGTGTGGGGGTGGGTGTGTGTGTGTGTGTGTGTCTGTATGTGCGTGTAAGCAGCTTTTGTGCTCAGCACTCATAAAGCTTAATGTGCTTAGAGAAGATTAGCTCAGCGTTGCTAAGCTAGCAACGCTGCGTTTGTGTGAGTGTGTGTGTGTGAGGCTGCACTGGTGAGGATTTGGTTGAAACCTACATTTGCCAATTAGGCTGACTGTCACCGTGGCGACCAGAGTTTCAGGTAATCCCATCCCCAGGAAGAGGGGGAAGAAGGCGGAGCCAGTTTATCTCTTATTTACTGCAAACACGAGTCATGAAGATGGAGCATCTCACCTCATAGTGCTGTCACCACACTACTAAAGTTAACTCTTCTCCAGTTTCACACATCTTTTATATTAAATATGTCATTTTATATTTATAAGAGACAAATATAAACCTCGATTACAGTGTTGAATCATTCATTTTTGTACAAAATGCAAGAAGTAAAAAAGTTGACTGAGCTATTAACTGAATTAATAAGGCTTTATTTAAAACCCTTTCTAGGTGCTATGAGAGAGTTGCAGCTTTCCAAGACTTTTATTGAAGTTTCAGAAAGTTTTAAGGGTTTACAAAATGCTTTCACCTTCACAATAAGAGAGCTTAGAGTTCTTTCTTGCATCTCTATATAAATTATCCACCTGTCCTGATGGAGACACCTGTCCATCAGGGTGGTGTGTGTCGGTGGGGACGGATCAGTGGCGGAGCTGTGCCACGCTTTGGTTCTGCGAGCCCAGCTAGATGCAGATTCTCCAGAAAACCCAGTGAGAGCAGCTCTGCCGCTGGGAATCATTCCTGCCGGTAAGACCTTTTCATGCAGCATAAACACAGCTGGGCATGCGGGAAGCTTTAGGAGTTTTCATTTTTGCCTCAACAGGTTCTACAGATGTGGTTTCCTGTTCAGTCCATGGAGTCAGAGATCCACTCACAGCAGCTCTCCACGTTGTTTTAGGTACGGCCTCTTTGTTTCCAACTCAGCCCAGGTCAGACATTATCGGTGGAGGGTCAGTGGATTGTTTTTTACAACTCCTGCACACAATCTGATGTGTGTTTTAATAGAAAAGATCCCATAAAATTGTGTCTAAAAGGGTGAATGTTGTTTACAAATCGCCATCAAACACCAGTGCAATATGTTCACAATAAATATTGACTTGGCTGTGTTTCCTGACTTCATTTAGCTTTTTTGTCAGGAAGTATGCTTGCTTTCTCTCCATTCTGCATCACCAGTTTGAACATCTGTGTTAAATACACTCTATCTACTTTACGTCTATATCCTCAGGTCGTTCGGATTGGTTTCCGCCCGCAGTAAATCTATTGTTAAATTCAATTTATTCTAAACGTCGAGGTGAAAACCAATCAGGGGCTCTTATCGTTTCTGAGCTTCGATGTGATTGGCTGTCGTTTCATTTGAGTGGCGAAGGGACCAGCATTTAAAAAAAAATACAAACATGCAGACAGATGGTGGTACTGGACTCTGGAGGGAGGAAGCCGACAGATGTCCGACTGTCGGATCAGTTTCACTAAATCACAGGTTTTCCCTGCTGCTTGTGGTCCCGCCCCCCCGCTGACCTCTCCTCACCTCTCTCCATTTCCTCTCAGGTAAACCTGTCGGCCAATCGGTTTGAAGCAAGGCATGTTGTTGTTTTTGTTCGACAGCTTCTGCTGAGATGGTTCATCATGCATAATTAATACTGGTAGCTGGTATGTGTGTGTGTGTGTGTGTGTGAGTGTGTGCATGAGAGAAAAAGAGAAATTGGGAGTATTAAGTGACATTAATAGGAGCAAAATCTGAACAACAGTGAGCAGTCAAAGTCAAGCAGAATGATTTTCCCACAAAGACGAACTGAATCAGGCTTTTATTACCACAAATCTAATCTGACTTTACTCATAATTTGCTGATACATCACCCTTCATGCACTGTTTTTTTTTATTCATCTGTAAAACATTTTGTTAAGCAAAAATGTTCTTTTCCACATTTTGTCACACTACAACCACAGTCTTCAACGTATTTTATTCTGATTTATATGACTTGTATTATTGTAAATTATTTCTAAATATAATTAAGTTTTCAACATATCTTACAAAGAGAAATGTAAAAAAAGAAAAAAAGAAAGTGTCTCACACATACAGATATAATTGTACATTGAGGTTGTAGTGAGCTAAAATGTGAGTTCTTCGACACGGGGCTGTGTGTGTACAGTTATACAGCCGTATTGTTGTAATTTTTAAGCATTGTCAGAATACCACAGGTCCTGGACCCCATGTTGAATTGGGGATTCACAGCGTTGTCTCAAAGTCGCAACGTTCTGAGTTCAAATCCCAGCTGAAGACTTACCGTGTCAAGTTGTCACCTTCTTTTACACTTAAAAACCTTGACGTCAAGTTCATTTCTCTCACTTAAATTACTCTTATCTCTGGGTGTGTGTCTGTGTGCATTGTTGTTGGCCTTGAGTGTGCTTTGGTAAGCCCCTGTGATAAAGTGGTAACTTATGCAGTTTGTCTGGCCTTTCACTGGAGATACGCACCATGCCCCCTGTGACCCGAAACGAGAAGAAGCAGCTTTGGAAAATGAATAAATTCATATCAAGCCTATTTTTCCTGGGCATTTGAAAGTCTTAGAAACTCACAGAGATACAGCATGTCTGTCTTCATTAATATTAGTCTAATGTGAATGTAAGATAAAATTAGTACTTGTCATTTTCTGCTTGCTTATGCTCATAAAAATGTATAATGCAGGCCTAAAAATTAGGAGAAGGGATGGAAATGTTTAAGGTTAAGAAAAAGAACATTCCAGGTAAATTTTTTTTCTCTGTTGTTTACATTGCTTATAAATATTAGACGAGCCTTTAAAATGAGCTGTAGGTTTGATCTCGGTGACACACTGACCGTGTCAGCATTAATCCCACTCAACACACGGAGCTCCACTAATACACTGACAACAAGCCATATGGCGAGGAAATCAGATTCAGCCAGAGAGACAGACAGGCAGGCGGTGGGACAGACAGGTGAGTAGACTGCAGTTCAGTAGGTTACGGCAGGTATGTGGCCAGATGGCACGCTCCGTGTTTGTGTTTGCTACTGAGTGTGTGTGACAAATTGTGTACACCCATCTGGAAGCTAATCGAGCATTTTCTCAAAAGGACGTGTTTATGAGTTCATATTAAATAGGATTCTTCTCACTCCATTTGCTTTATGGGTTTTTTTCTTTTCTCTTTTTGCGTCCTGAGGAAATCATGAGTAAGGTTCTGTGTTAAAGCATTTTATTTGGGTCAGTCCACGCATGAAACCATTCCAGGAACGAAGTGACACCAGAAGGCGCACTTGTTTGAGGTCAATATTAGTGGCCATTGTTTCCTCGCAGCTATATTTAAACATGGCTCCTGCTATTCTAGTTCTTTTTGCTGTGAACTGGTGGCAACGTCAAAGGTGGTGCAAGTCAAATTTCAGTAATTTCTGGAACAACATTAAACAATAAACATAACATTATTTTTGTAAAACAACTTAGAGGACAAATCACGTTTTAAAATCTGAAAAGGTTTGTTGTTGTGTGTTTGTAGTCAATTATAAACAAAATCAGTTGCAACCTATGACCTTCAAATGCTATTTAATTATTTATTTAATGATTACAGATTCCAACTGTGTGGGATTTAATCTCAATATTAATCCAGCTGTTCTGTGAAGGCCTCAGAGGTTTAGTAGAGAGCATTACAATAAACTTATTAATACATTCAGCCAAACTCAGCCAATAGGTCCATGCTGGAGGAACTAGAGAGAGCCACTGCCATAGGGAAGCATGGTGGAGGCAGTATAGTGCTGTGTGGGTCCCGTTCAGGAACAAAGGAACTGATAAGGACAGGATGGATGGAGCTACACAGATGACAACTTTGGGAAAAAAAAACCCTGCTGAGGCGATGAAAGCCTTGAGGCTGCAGGAGGTTCACCTTTCAGCTTCAATTTTCTTTCCTATTTTGTCTCTCACATAATGTCCACAATGAAAAAAACTTAATTCTGTGGTTATAATCTGACAGATGTTCAGCTGGTGTGTTTACTTTCGCAAGGTTCTTTTCTGTTCAACTTCTCCACGTGAAAATTCTTAACTATATTCTGCTGATTATTTATAAGTTTGAAGCATTGGTCCTCCGTTTTAGGTTAAAGGTTTTGCTTTGTGCTTATCAAATGCTGTTAGAATACACTGGGAAGCAAAGACAACAAACTGATGGATCAGCGATTTCTTGGAAATGTTACCTGTCTGAATGTCTCTCCTGTCTGTGTGCAGGTCATCTGCAGCAGGTGGACATGTGCAGCTTCTCGTCCAACGGTCAGCTGGTGCGTTTCGGATTCTCTTCCATGTTTGGTTTTGGCGGCCGGAGCTTAGCGAGGGCAGAAAAGAAGAGGTGGATGTCATCGTCACGGCGACGAGAATATGCTGTGGTGAAGACCTTGGCCAGGCTTAGGTGACGCATTTTCTTTTCTTTCAGTCATTTGGATGTTTTGCTACATAAGAGGAAAGGATGACAGTATCAGTGACCATGCTACTTGAACATTTTCATGGTCCTCTTTCACATCATAAATGAATAAAATTAAGTTAATTTTTGTTATGACAAGATGAACAGGAAGTGTTTCTTTTTCTGCTTTCTGTCTCCATCAGACCAGAGGACTGCCAGCTGTCATTTTTACCTGCAAAAAGCTCAGAAAGCAGTTTTTTTGGACAACAGTAAGAAACATTCATCAATTTTCTTAATGGTTTTGTGGGAAACAGAATAGAGAAATGCTAAAACATTAACATTACTGGACGAAATCATTTTTCTCTGTAAAAATATTTCAGAAATGTAGACGCTTTTCATTGATCATTCCAATGTTTAGTGTAGAATAAAAGCTAAAATTTGGACAAGGTAAGAGCAGCTGTGAGAGGTCTGTCGGTCAACTGCTCACTTATGAATTTTGAGTTTTGCGCAGCATTTTTTTCACACCACTCTCTTATCAAAATTACACAATCTGTATGAAATATCCCGAAACATTTGAAGTGAGAAAATGTGTAAAAAAAAAAAAAAGATTAACATATTTCAGTCTGTTATTTATTTATTTAATGCTGTTTATTATGTTGTTATTATTATTATAACTATTGCTATGTGTAATTTCTTTATTCCTATCAGCTATAGCTTGCTTAATGTGGCACTTTTAGTTTTTCAAAAATAAAGGGAAACTGTCACCACTAGAGGGCGATGTTTTACATTTCTGATGTGATGTGACGTGTCTTACATAGTGAACGGCAGTCAAAATCTGTTTCAACCATGACTTCATTTCAGTTTACCTTCTTATTCATTACTGCATGAAAATATCTAATTGATAAAAAAAAATGTTAAAAATAATGTAAATACTATTTTGATCAACCAGTTAAAACTGGATTAAATAGACTAAATGGATAAAAGAAACACCTCTGTACTGTTAAGGAGTTAATTTATACAAAATATAGAATATTAAAATGTGTCTCTGGTTAGTGAGGGGTGTTTATGAAACAGATTTTTGCTAATCTGAAGAGTAAAGATGAAACATTTACTTGTGTTTCTTGTATTTGTGAAATTTATGTTCAAAACTAGAACAGTGGCTTCATAACTGGTTTAATTGTTGTTTCTCCTCCTTTCTTTTCTTTGTATATTTATAAATGTTTGTGAACACACCTTCCCTCGTCCATTTTCTAGAGACCAGGGCGAAGAACTAGAAACAGAGTCAGGTGAGGATAGCAATTTGCAAATGTGAACTGAGACCTGAGTGGGTTTCATTTCCTACCTCTGCTAAGAAACCCTGCTTTACTCTCTCTGATTGGTCTGTACTGAAGCAGAGGAGCCCTGGGTGACCAATCAGGGTTTGTACCTCAGCATCAGCATCATGTCTATCCCCTGTCTGAGCCCACATGCGCCTCAGGGATTGGCTCCAAACACCAGGTACACCTTAAACTCTCAGTTTTCTAATAACTAACTGTTTTTGCCTCTGATAACTCTCTCTAAACTTCCTGTTTGTGACAGTTTAGACAATGGCAGCGCCTCACTGATCGCAGTAGGTAATGCTTCCAGGTCAGAGTTCATCAAGCACCTCAAGAGGTACAGCAGCTCTAGCGGACAGGTGAGAGGAACAATGAAGTAGCATCAACGATCAGAGCAACTTATACTCAGGATTAATTTTACATTGTTCCTGGGCATTGCTACATTATAATTTGAATGTGTCTTTTTAAAATACTGTTTTGAATCTTAGATTTAGGCTTTTAACGTCTGATGAAAAACAATATCTGTTAGAAAGTCTTAATGCCGAATCTACGTACTCAAAATCGTGATACCAATTAAATGTCTTTTTTATATTTAGATTTTGAGGTTAGTGACAAGCAAATAGTTGTCAATCACATTTCAAGCCATACCAACGCCATCACAAATCAGAAACAGCATCAATACTAAACATATTAACCACTATTATTGAATTTAAGAATGTGATGCTCTAATGCCATAGTAATAATACTATAATAATGTTACTTTGATCTCATAGTACACTATGCAGGTGCTTTGTCTGCACCGATGCTTTGTCTGCACTGTGGAGTCATTGACTCAATCTGTGTAACAGGTGGGGACTGGTATTGATCTCTAATGATGGTGAAATCATAATTTCTTTTTATGAATCCTCTACCATTTGTAATGATTTGCATTACTAATATGCCTTCTGGTCTTTCTTTTTCTAAAATCAGACATCTGCATTTTGTCCATTTTTTTCCTATTTTGCAGCGTAATGAAGAGAAGTGTTGATGTTTAAACCAGCAGTAATGAACACCAGCAGGACGTAGTCAGGAGCACCCTTGATGGGATTTTCATCAGTTCGTGACCTTGTCTTCTTAAAGCTCCACCTCTTGCTGAGGAAAACAAAATAGTTATCATGCAGATTAGCCTGATTTAGCATGGCTTGAGAGACTAAATGTTAACCCACTTTCTAAATATACTGACAGTGGGACGGTGACTGTCCAGCAAAGGGAAAAGCACATTGAACTGAGTGACCTACATTCGGTTAGCTACCAAATCATCAAGCTCAGATTTGACCATCAAAACCCCGAAACCCAATACCATCAGTTAAAGTTTGTGTTTCAGCTGTTTTTATGCTTAAGCAGGACCCTCTCACTATTGGGCTGTTTCCTCTTAAGGTTCCCAGAGTTGAATAATAAATAAAAAATTATATTTAAAAAAATTATATATATATCTCACCCAAGTGTGTACATTTCAGAACAATGTCCTCCTAAAACATTATTGCATTTTGTTCTCAGCAATCTTTTCAGCAATGAAACAACATACCCAACTTCTAAAACTTATGTCTAAATCATGCACTTTGAGAGATAAAACACAAAGGTTGCAAGAGGACATAAACCATATACAGGCCACTTTAAAAAAAAAAAAAAAAGATTTTGATGTGAATAATTGTAAATTATTTTAAAGCCACAGGCATTCTACATAATTTAAAATTGTGACAAACAAAATGGAGCCATCGGTCTAGTTGAGAAACAAGCTGTTCTGTCATAGATTATAATTTTTTGATGTTAAATTGAATTAATTAATTTAAAAAAAACATCTGAACAAACAAACAAAAAAGGGCAAAGAAGCGACTGGTTATTTGCAAATCAAACGGAAAAGACAAAGAGAGAGAAATCATCCTAACATAAGGATTATCACTTTGCTAGTCTCTGCTGCCCCCTTTTGGCGCATTGTGTTATCACAAGAGCAGACAGTAAATAGGAAAGGAACCCGACGCACCAAAACAAGCTGCTTAACGCAGATTTACAAAGATTCACAGTTTTCTCCAGCTCAGCTTTGACACACATCCGTCCACAGTGACGTTCTGATTGTCTGCAGTTCAGCTTCCCCTTCGTGGAGACACGCTCCGTGTCGGCGGTGAAGGTTCGACCCCGATCGCTGATTGGCTGGTCTGACGAGGAGAGCGAAGACGAGGGAGACTCTAAAAATACACCCATCATCCAATCAGAGGGAGCCGCTCTGCCCTGGAACATCGATGGAGAGCTGGTGGAGATCGCCCACGAAGTGCTCATCAGGTGGGACCGGCTGTGTTTCAGGACTAGAACCCAAATCACTGCTGATTCTATGGATTTGTTTGAGAAACACTGTTATGTCAAGTAAGGTCTGTTCACCCAAAACACCATCTTTTTCTTCGTGGATGTATAAAGAGGTTCTTTAAATGCATCTGCTTCAAGTATATCATTTTCACTGACACAATCAACCACGACTAAAGCCGCCCAGATTTAAGTAATTCTGAAAGTAAAGCAGAATTACTTCCTTGGCACCCCGGATAAAGATGTGCAAAAAGACGAAAGACAAGTTGATTTTTTGCAGAATCAACTTGGGCAACATTTATATAATTTTACTCTTTATTTCCTCACTTTTTATATAATTTCTCTAAATATGCCAGATGAAGTCAGTTTGTATTAAGTCTCCCTTCTAACATTTATAAAGAGGTTCCACAAGCTGCTGAGTTGGGTTCTTTGGTAACCATACATATGTTCCTCAACTCTCTTCCTTTCTTTTTTTCTCTTTTCCATTGCTTTTCCATCTTGTCTGTTTTGATTTAAATGAAACCACAGCAATTTCTAATAATGTTTTTTTTTTTATTAAGTAAACAACAGAGAAAACTGTAATGTTCCATTTGTAAAAGTAAATTTGTTAGGTTTCTTCCTATTGCTATTCAGCTACGCACGATTAAACAAAATGAACTAAATAAATAAATACAAGCAACAGCATTTAATAATGCAGTCATTTTATAAACTGAAAACATCTTTAAAAAGCTATTTTCAGAATTAAAAATCAATAGACTGAAGCCATGTAAAAGATTTTCGGTTGTTTGTGTTTAGGGTCCATCCGAGACTCATCACTCTTTATGGGGAGGAGGTACATGAGGCAGAGTCAACCGTCACCTGCAGCTGCATCTGAGCGGCAGGAAGAGCTGCTCCATATCTTGGCCCAACTTCTGTCACCATGGTAACCAGTCCCACAGATGCTCCCCAGATATTGGTTTTTACTGCCTGTGGAACTGTTATATAAAGTGAAAAAAGTAGTTTGTCAGCTAATTGTTTGACTTAGAGATTTGCAGAAAAAGACCCATATCATCACACATCCTCCACCGTACCTAATAGTGGGCATCTACAGCAGCAGTTTATCTCTGAAGTTAATATGTGACTTATTATAAAAGTGGCTAATAACCATTCATTTACATTCAAATTAATGTTTACAGGTCTCATTTGTTTTATCAACTCCATTCTGTGCTGGTGTTGCTTTTTACATGACACAGATAGTGTTTGCGTTACTCACATTTTTACCTAATTTTTACTGATCCAAAAGTTTTATAAGTGAATATTTCTCATTATTTTTGTTTTGTTTTGTTTCCACATTATTTTGTGGTCTTAATAGAAAAAAAACAACAACAAATGTTTAAATAAAAAAAAAAAAATTTTATTTTAATAAGGGAGTATTGATAAAAGCAGTGAGACGCTCCAGTGCAAAACAAACTTTCATAAAAAATAAAATAAAAACGTTAATAAAACATTCAAACACTTGCGTGATGTGTATTTCTATGACATGTAAAAGATGAGGGATGAAGTTGTCAACAGTTTGCATTCACAGAATACAGGAAGGTAAGACAATTATCTGAAAACATTTTATTTTTCTAAAAGCCTCTTTCAGGTGAATGTCATTTATTTCTTTGGCGTAATCGAGTGGAGTTTAATTTGAATCATTTTCAGCATTATGCATTTTCATTTCATTTCAGCACATTGTAACTTGTAAAATACTATATAAATTAAGTTAAATTAATAAAATATTTTGTTATATGGCTAGCGCATAATTGTTTCTAATAAAGGCTTCATAACACATTGCGCCTCTGTGATCTCTTAGCACCATCTTTCAAAATACCTGCATCTGTTTCATTTTTGCTACCTGTGAGTTTATTCTCACAGGTAGCAAAAGGTCCAGAAGTATTTTCTTAAATGCTGACTTTTCCCCCCCCCCCCAACACATCTGAGAGACAGGATGCTTTACTTGGTTAGTTGCCGGCACTGCCAAGACAACTGGTGAACAATGAAAATATGTGGATTTACTTTATTTGTTATCTAAATGTGCCACAAAATTCTGCCAAAGGAGCAGACGCAAGCATACCAGTGACAAAAGGGAAAACTGCAAAATGAAAAAAAAAAAAAAAGGAAGAAGAAGCAGCATTGTATCCCATTTCCCAGCATTTTTTTTATCCGTGTCCCGCTTTCAGAACACAAAATTTGTATTGCTTCCCTTTTCCTGCACACTCCTGCAGCCCGCTGCAGTCCAGTGTCGACTGCAGCTGTTGGATGACGCAACACAACCAGGGAGTCTTGTGCTCCGTCTCTGCTGACCAGCAGGTAAACAAAATTAAGGAACTTATTCCAAAGGTATGAACCAATCAGAAGCAAGGTTTCCAATCCCCTGAGATCATCAGAAAGTCACTTGGTTTGGTTCTTCTTCAGTGTTTGTCCACAACACAGGAAACTCCTTTAGTTATCCATCCATCCATCCATCCATCCATCCATCCATCCATCCATCCATCCATCCATCCATCCATCCATCCATCCATCCATCCATCCATCCATCCATCCATCCATCCATCCATCAGGTCCTGCAGTCTTCCTCAAGGCCAGTCTCTCCTTTGTGAAGGCGCATTTGGTTTATCAGTTCAGGTGCATTCAGGATACTTTCATCCTCATCCGTCTTTGCTGCAAAGTCTCTGCACAGCTTTGTTGTGAACTCTGCCCACTCCTGATGCCCCGACGTCACAGCGAGAGGCAGCAGATGAGTTTAAGAAGAGCTCTCCCTCTTGTTGAGTTTGGGAACATAGTCCCAGCTGTCTCTATTTAACTCCTCCTCCTTCTTGAAGTTCCTCTTGAAGAAGCCACACTGTAAATCAGACAAACAAATGGTCCCCATTAATTTTTACTTTGTTACACAGAAATTCAAGAGATTGTGTACTCTTAAAATAACAGCAAATAGCGTAAATATATGTTTCCTCATTAAAAATCAACACTTGGGTGTTTAAAATGAGCTAGTTACCTTCCACAAACACCAGATGAGAGCGATCAAGATGATCAGTCCTACAATTAAACTGACGGCGATGATGAAAATCTTCACAGCCTTTGAGGGTTTCTGGGTAAAAACAGCTTCCACCAACACCTGGAAATTATTAACACTTTTTAACAACCAGACCTGTTTGTCTGGATTTGGGGGAAAACGCAGGACCTTAACAAAGCCTTTGTTTATATAGACACACAGTATTCAGCGTTAGACTTGGGTTTCCTGTTTTCGGGTATTTTACCAGTGCAGGTTGATCCTTGATTAGGACAGTATGAGCATCTTCTCTGGGCGACAACACGGTTGCTGTGCTCTCCAACATCATAACATGATGACGGCCCTGAGAAAGAAAGCAGCGTTTATTTGTAAGAATAAGAGCAGTCTGCTGAAACTGATCAAACCAAAGCAGTTTAGTCCGATTTTTGCAGATACGCAGCGAAAACATTAAATCTTGCAGAGTGTTTCTAGTGCAAACATCTTAGTTCACTTGAAATAAGACAAACCTAATTCACAAGTAACTTTTCAGCAAGCGCTTGTTTTAAGTCAATAAGTCCTTAATATTGATAAAAAAGGACTAGTTATAAATGGAATAATCTACCTTAACTTTATCATTAAAAATACCTAGTGAGATTTGGTGTTTTTCCAGTGTATGCAATAATTATTTTCACAAACTAACACTTTTTAATACAATTTATGTTTCATGTTTAAAGGACTGAAGGCACAATTGGGTTAAAAATCCCTAAATTAATGAACATCAGTTGAACAACATTTTGGTCTGGTGCTGGAATAAGCAATTGGTCTGCAATTCCTTCATAAGACAAAAAGAAAAAAGAAACATTCAACTTATTCAGTAAGATCATCTGGACTGGTTACCGGTGCTTGCAGTAGCACAGCAGGATTCAGGCTGATCTCCAGCTGGATGGTAGCATCTCTGCCCACATCCATGTTACCAAGACGACACACCAGCTGCTCACACAGATTGTCGACGCGGCCACAGAACTGCACAAACACACATTTGTAAAATAGTTCAACTAATGAAAGTCAGCTTGTCATCTGGATAGGGGAGCAGTAATTCACAACTACCTCTCATCTCACTGGCGACTTGCTGCTCAGAAATCAAAACTCTGATCTTTTCCTGACCAGTGAATGCACCATACCTAGCCTGTGCTTTGTTGAGCTGACAACAAACACCTTTCACTGTTTATGCTGATACTGGGGGAAGACTCAACGTTCTCATTATTAGTGAAACGTTTAAAATAGATGCAAAGGGAGGCACAAAAGGTTAAGAAGAATCTGTATTTTGCAACATGTCTGTGGTTCATTCAGGCTACAAGAGAGAAAAATACAGAAATATGTCAGTGAAGCTTTAATTGATAAAAATGTAGAAACATTCTGTTTTCTGTTTTGTTTTACAATTTATTAATTTTTTGTGTAAACTGATGGTCACAAATGATTTCCAGTTTTTAATATAGAGGAATGTAGTCTAAAGTCTGATTGAAAAAGATACAAAATGTAATATAATCATATATTATAGCTGCTAAAAAGATATTTGAATCACCTGAAATCTGTAAATAAGCAGCTCAAAACCAGATAACTCAAATTCCGATTGATGCATTTCTAATCCTACTTTATTTACGACCTGACATTTTCTTTGGTGCCACTGTGACTTTAACATTTAAACATTCATGTAACCTTTGCTGCCTCTGTTTGTCTGATGAACTGCTACGTATATACTGAATCACATATTTCTGAGAAGAAAAGATCGTCTTACCATTGTGCGGGTGGTGGTGGGAGAGAAGAAGAAAACGATCTGTTTGATGAATGAAGCCTGGGGGACGTTGCAGTCCTCAGTGACTGAAATCGTTTTGTCATTTATTGAGCACGAACCATGTGATGACTACAGAAAGAGACAAAACATTACGTTATTATGAAAGATCATTTCCAACATCTAGTGTCTAGTGCTACCGCTATGTGCAGCTATCACTCCTAATTGGCATTAGGATTGATAGAAACTCGGACTCTATTGATGTTTTTACCTTCCAGTCTATGAGCTGCAGCAGTCTGTGTGGATATGGTGCCAGGATTTTTGGCAACGCAATCTGAACCACCGTGTTTAACGCCTTGCTGGGTCCAGAGTTTAACACCTGCGTGAAAACAAAATAACAGACAACCCAAAAGATTCAAGTTCAGTGTAAGGGATTTCAAAGGTCTAGTAGAAGAAATAACAATAACAATTGCATTTATTTTTCAGCAGCTTTACAGATTGGCAGCTTTTTGTTTACAGTTGGTATGAAATGACATACCAAAGAGGATCATTCGTGGTTTAATAATGACTTGATCTAAAGATATGGTTCTGCATGCAACACACTGGTGCAAACAAACTTGTATCCCACTTCGCTACATTTGCTGTGTGCGTGACATATTTGTAAATTACCAAACAGGTGTGAGAAATGGTTTATATTGAGTAGCAAAACATCTAATGACAAATGTTTTTGTCCGTAGTAATAAATGAAATTATTCAATGTTTCCCAAGATGGAGAATCTGTAAAGGCTGTAAAATATTTCTAAGTTTAAGTCTAAGTGGTGATTTATAAAATGTAATGAGCCTGGTTCCAGATCAGCTTTACTGTGTCTTCACAGTAAAGACACAAATAAATTGATTTTTAGAATAATAAGAGCAAACACAAACACTTCAGTTATTTTGGAGCATAATTGAGAGACTGGATTAGTAGCAAGTATACGCAAGATGTCCGTCTCAATATGAAAACATAATCAGAATATTAATCTGAGTAATTCAGTGCAAAAAGCTGGACTCATATTCTATATACCGTAGATTCATTGCACAGTTATATATTTCAAGCATTTATTTTTTGAAAATTATGTGAAAAGGAATGAAAACCATAAGCTAATTTCTCAGACAATTTTAATGTTATTTGTGATGAAAAAAATAGAACTAAGAAAAGTAATTTGCCAGTCCAGTACTTTTTACTGAACACACTTAAAGAAACATCTGAACCTACCTTAAATGTGTAGTTGAATTTTTCAGGGTAGCAATCAGCTGGAATCAAGTCTTCATCGCCAAACACAAAAGACGTTGGAGTCACAAAACTGTAAACACAAGAAGGACATTCAGCTGTCTATGAAGCTTCTCTAATGCTTTTCTACCTACAATTTTGTATATTTTCATCTCTCTCATTTTATTTCAGCTGTAATGTATCTAAATTTGACTGACCCGTGGACGTTGATACCAACTCCATGTTTCAGAGGAAGAACGAGCGTCATGCTGTTATCTCGGAGAAACTCATCCATCTCGTAATTGTCACTGCAAATGAAAAAAGAAATCACTTTTCTTTTCATGGATTTTATCTGTAGGATCACTGCTTTAAAGCTAAGCTTCAGCGATGACATCAGGGGCGACGGTGAGGTCTTTACCTGCTGGTGTTGATGTTAATGTGAATGTTGCCAGGCGTGCTGTTCTGACTGACATCCAACAGAAAACTGATATTCATCTGCAAAAAAAGGGGGTAACACTTTATTTGGCAGGTTGTGAATAAGACTGTCATGACACAGTCATAAACATGTAATAACATACCATGAACATGAGTAAATCTTCATGAATATTTATGGCTGTTGTCATTCAGCAAATCATGACACTTTTAATACAAAGTTGACATTATTCAAAATGTCTTTATTATGACAACTTGACATAAACCAAGAAATCATAATCTGACATAAATTTGTTATAAAAGTGTTACTGATTAAACTTCAGCTGTAATAACATAAAGCTTCATCATTTCTAAAGATTTGGCTGCAATATTGGGGGTTATTGGCACCAGCTTAGCACGTAATATTGTGAATTGGAAGGAAATGTTAGATTAATTAAATCTTTTTAACAAATAAATATCTGGAAAGAGTGGCATGTATTTGTATTCACACTCCATGAGTGAAAGCTTTGATTACATTTCATTCCAATCTGCCCTGATCATCTTCTTCCACATGTGTCTAACAGGGATTCCTTGTGGTTTCCTGACATGTTTGTGGCCCAAGTGTTAAAAACTCAAAGGGGTATGAATACTTTTGCAGGGGGAGAGCAGCTGTTGTGAAATTGATGATAACAGTGCGATTACCTGAGAGAGGGCTGGGAGGATGAGGCTAGTGATTCTGCAGTCCACCCTCACGTCTGTAGCGTTCACTTCCTCAGTGACATCACAACTGATCACGTTGCCCTGCTGCTCATATCAAAACAAGTAGATTTTACGTCTAAGAGGGTTAAAGCTAAGATATTTGGTTTTTCATTTGGTGTGAAGCATTCTAAAGTGGGGATTTACAAAATGTAATGAGCCTGGTTCCAGATCAGCAATTACTTTTGCTTTCTTCCACATCAGAGGTTAAAACTTCCAAAGTGGAAACATCAAAAATGAGCCAGAACTGCGAGCTTAATTAGTGAAACCAAACGATGGTTTCTTCCTCTCTCTGTATGACGTAAACTCACATTATGCACCACTTTGATGTAGTGGATGTTGTTTGGGAATCTCAATGTCACTCGAGGCAGGAAGGCATCGTCTCCAGAGTTCATCAGGGAGGCTTTCAGGACGATTTGTCCCGAACCGAGCGCAAAGAACTTCTGCTGTCTGCAGACAAGCAACAAGATCAACAACTAATATCAATGTTGGACTTCCACTTATAGATGAGATGCAGTTCCTGTGTGATGACTTAATTCTTCAACATGTTATCTTATTTTCATCATCTGTATTAAATCAGCCTGTGGTGAATCCCCTAATTGAATGTGGATGGTCTCGTTATCTTGAATCTCATTTCCACTGCGCTGCTTCCTCCCTCCATCTCTTAATCTGCTGTTAAACGCCACTATTCTTGTTTATGGTAATCCCCTTTTTCACAATGTAGAATATCTGTACATTTAATTAGCTCAGCGTTGCAGAAATGAGTGCAGCTGAGAAACATCAGCTCATCTCCATCCAGATATGACTTGAGATAATTAGAGGTATTTTAAAATGCAGATTAAAATGCTGGCAGCTTTTAGAGTTCAGTGCATGCAGTGAACTCTAAAGACCAGACAGGTTTGTTCTCCGTTTGCCTGCAACTAATTATCATCATGTGTTTACAGGGGAAAATGTCCATGTTTTTTTAATTATTATTATTGCAGAGAGGAAGAGCTCATCTTTTGAAGTCTTACTTGAAGCATACTTACAGTGATTTGTGAGGTGTTTTCAATTGCACTGTCATTTTTGGTTTTAGTTTTCTCCTCTATCTCTTTTTTTTTAGTTACATAGAGTACTTGATGCTTGTTTCGTGTGTGTGTGTGCTCGTGTTCTTACTGCGGCAGCACGAGTTCACTTGACAGCTGCATGTTGGTCGAGCAGTTCACCATAGAGCAGGAGCGAGCAAACCGGGTCTGACGGAGAGAAAGAAAGAGAGAAGCATACTGTTTATGACACCAGTAACAACGAATGAAAGCAGAAGTCACTGATGATCTTACAAACAGCTCCTGTGACCCCTGACTTCTGACCCTGAAGTTACAGATGATTAATAATAATGATCTCATGACTCACTCCAGCTGTGAATTCCTCTTTCTTAACAGTTTTTCTGCTCTGTTTTTGTGAAACACAGGAGCCGGATGTCAGCTAATGTGCTACAGGCGCTGCAGCTGTAAACACATCTGGGTTAGCAGCAGGGTTCGCTATTAGGTATCTGACTTTAAAGCACCTCTTTTCTTCCCTTTAAATCCATTTATCTAATGAACTGGGTTATTCAAAGTAGTATTTAGTATTTAGATTTTAATATTATTGTTGTTATATATTTTATTTCTTAGAAAAGAAAGGAAATACTAATCTATAAGAGGCTTTTATTTTGAAAAGCCTCTTCTAGGCACAGAACAAAATCATGGGAATAGAACAAAGTCCATGTTAATACCTTGTTGATTACTCATTTTACCACAAAAAACCTAAATTTGAAAAAAATACACTTGTAATATTTCAACTTATATATAAAATTGAATCTATTATGAAGTAACATTTTGTTATTTTGCAAATGAAACATGTAACTTACTGCGTGACACAGATTGATACCTGATTGGTGATGGTGTTATGATGTCCTGCGCTGTGCTGCAGAATGGGTTTTATGACTGCTAATTTTCTGGATGGGGTTTTGTGGCTCCTCTTTTCGCTCAGGCCATAGGAAACTTCAAACTGAACTGGAGTGTAGATGTCTTTAACGTCTTTCTGTAGATGAGGAAGAAGCCATGCAGCGGTGAAATAAAAACACTTAACATCTTCACTACTGATCTAGTCAGGAATCAGCATGTTTCACTGTTTTGTGCTTTTGAGTCTGAGACTTTTACCCTTTGGTAAGCCACATGTGTTGCACAGCTGGGATGGCCGTGTCGTGCCTTCATATGACCCCTCGTGCTGTTCGATGATCCGTTACCGTGGAAATAGAAACGATGAGGGAACGATGGTTTATGGAGGAGGTCGGAGGTCAAATTATACTGAAGCTCTGAGGAGAAAAGAGGAAAAATCTTCCACGTAAGTAAGTCAAAGTTATGTACTATTAAAGATTTAATTCTTAAACATTGAAGCTAGTAGTTTTGTGTTTTTGTAATATATATTAAAATGGAAAGTAGGAAAGTTGGAATATTACTTATCTTCCCAGGACTTTAAAGACTTAAAATATTACACAATTTTCTTTATTTCTGTAATGTACCTATTGCCCCTCTGTGGTGTTTAAATGTGACACTGAAGCAGATCGTAACGTTGAAGCAGACAGTCTGAGTCTTGTGATCTTGGCATTGCGCCCCCCTCTGGTCAATATGCTCAGGCAGAATCAGAGAAGCTTTCACTTGAACCACTGGACGGGTCCTATGGGGGTAGAACCAGAAAAAAACTTTTTCACACCACAATCAGAAAATGTTTTGGTCAAACATAAAGTATTTTTATGAGTTTACCTGAGAACCACAGCTGAGTCTGAAAGGAATGCTCCCACTGCCACGTCTGTAGAGACAGTTTATCCACATTAAGCGCCGATCCAGTGAGAACAGCACAGGACAATATGGCGGATACGGACACATTTACCATTGTAGCCGTTATCATCGATGTCAATCCCAGAGTTCAGCGACTGTCCAAACATCTTCAGGTCATGGCCCAGGGATGACCCTGTGATCCTCTGAGGTCACAGAGTGGAAATCAATCTAAGTATTACTTCATAATTCACAACGAAAACTTAAAATGACTTTTGTATACATGAGTGACCAAGAAAGAAACGGAAAAACTCTCTGAGCATCATATACAACAAATCTTGTTAGGTCTTATTGATTTAAACACACTAAAATTTATTTCTAAATAATTTAAGTGATCTTAATATCTCACTAGTAAGAAGATATCATAGATATTAGGCCTGACACAATAACAAAGTTTACTGAGTGACAAATTGTCCTAGAAATTATTGCGATAAACAATAATATTGTTATTTTGAGACCATTTTCAAATAAAATACTGATAATGCAGGTCACCTTCCAGAAGACAAATACATTTTAATTTTATGCAGAACACACTGGAAGACTTTTTACATTTATAAAAGAAAACACACCAATCCAAAACAGTAAATAAAGTGGAAATAAAAAACACACACAACCAAAACCAGATACAAAACCGATTATGATGTAAAAAAAAAAATGCCTCAGAATAAAAATTATGTGGTTCCTTTCAGTTTATCATGTAATCAGCTGATTAATTCCTCATTGCAACACAGGCTAATCTGCATTGCTTGCACACTGAACTTCACAGCTCTGTCAGCAACACCATCATGCAAGCGCCTCTGGCTCTGTGCTGATGTTTGTACCTGTGATGGTTTTGGTGAAATACCCTCCTTCCTGCCATTGTAGATATAGACGGCGCCTTTGAGGTCGTCTTCCTGTGGAGCGCCAACAGCCACATCTACAACCACACACAGAGGCTGGTTTTACTGTTTCTTGTGAGGACTTCTTCTTTCAGTCTTTTGTTTGTCTTTTTTACTGTCACACAGAAAACAATGTATGTTGCTCTTTATTTAAAACTGTTCTCCCTTGCAATGTATATTGTTATGTTGGGGAACTTTACCAACAGATTACCTCTTAAAATAGTCAGAAGTTATGGCTTTTAAAAACTATATTACTGTTGAAGTAAACCATTCTGTGATATTTCCTGTGTACTTGATTTTTTAAATGTCATTACAGCTAAATTAAGCTTGTTGCAGACAAACATAAAGTGCAACTATTTGAAAAAAAATATTGATATCATTTTACCCGTATTAATTTTCCTGTTAGATAAATTTACAGCTGCTGGTGTCTTAGAGAAAGTTTCTATTTCCTTCCACTTCATAATTATGCATTTATTAATGTTAGTGTACTATATAAAATCGCGTTGAAATACTTTGAAGTTTGTGGTTGCAGCATGACAAGATGTCAAAAACTTGAAATGGTGTGACTGTTTGTCTAAAACACTGCATGTGAACATGGGAAGAAAAACAATCTTATCATTTAATATTTAACCTCAGTTCTTTGAAAGAAGCCTTTAACTTTTCTTTTTTTCCAAAAGCACACTGAAACGGAAATGCAAACATTCACTTAGCAACTGTTCAATCACCAGAATAAACACTGGCTGAACATACTGAACCACATTAATTTCCTGAAAACACCAATTTAGATCTAATCCTAACTACAACTCAAATGAATTTCAGCCTAATTTTAAACCCACTCAAAGTGTTTGGCTCCCAGCGGGCCCCACATGTTAGTGAGTAAATGTATACGTCTCCACAATATGAGAAATACAAGCACTCACATGTAACTTTTTATCTCGCAGTGGCAGATTACAGGGCATGTTCATTTAAAGAGCAGCAACAGCTTGTCATTACAGTTTAATGAACTTAATAACACACTCCACCCCTCACACACACACACACAGATGGTGAGGGGGCTGTGTTGTATATGTGTGTGTAGGATAAATGTGTTAAAGGCAAGATGGTGCTCTGTTATCAGAAAGTGACACTGAGTAACTGAGCGGGGTGGCTGTGGCTCTTAGGTTGTTTAGCCCAGCATGCCAACTGAACAACGGTGGTGGTATTTGATAAAGGGGCAGAGAGGCAGGAGATCTAAGCAGAAAGGAGAAAATCAGCTCTTAACTCTTCCTAGTTACAACTGCTGAAGTGCCCTGGAGCAAAATCCACCCACAGCTTCTTCACTTGAGCTTTTACGGAGATGTACAAAGGGACGAGGGCTGCAACTAGCCATTATTTTAGTCATCAATTATTCTGACAATTCATCAAATAATCAGATAAAAGAAAAGGCACATTCTGCAGATTTTTCATGTAACCACTTAAGCTTATTTTATGCAACAATGAAATGTAAAAATTGCAAATAAACAAATAATTCAATTGCATTTATTGCCTAAAATGCAATAACACAGCAAAGGATACATCTGCAGCTAAATAAATACTTAAATAAGTCCTATCTGCTTGACTTAAAATCAGTAGAGTATTGGGCTAAATTGGTGACTATTTTTTTTAATTAGCCAATCAATAATTGGATAGTAAAAGATACTCAATAGAAAAATGTTGCAGAATTTGAATCAGGTGAAGATGAAACTATTGAGAGTTAAGATGATTATTTTCCCATCTATAATGCCAAATCTACAATTACTGCTCTGAAAGTGTTTTTCCCCCAGAAAATGCCATATTTTAGAGCTAGCATACTCCAGTTACTAAAAAATCGATTACTTAATTAGCTGACAATTATTTCAATAATAAATTGTTTCAGCATGAAAAAGGAAGTAACATTATTAGAGTCAACAGTATTATTTGTCACTGTCACAATCTCTTTAATATCACAGGTGTGGTTCTTACCTGGATAGCCATCATCATCCAGGTCTCCAAGGTCAGCAATGGTCTGTCCAAACCGTGCCGCATAAGCATCGCTGCCAGTCAGCTTAAACTCCACCTCCCTCAGCTGCGCCTTTGTGAGAATTCAGCATATTCAGACATTTTACATCTCATATTGCATGCTGTCTCAATATTTTAAGACAAATTTTGAAAGAAACTAGAAATATTACTTGGATGGATGGATGAATGTTCCTACCTCCCCCTCATTAATGTACACATGAACTCTTCCCTCTTCCCTGGAGGTCCCCGTTGCCATGGGAGCACCAACCAGCAGGTCCGACAAACCATCAGCATTCAGATCCACCGCACAAACACTGGAGCCGAAATAAGCCCCCAGCTGGAAAGAGACCCATCTTTTAGACAAAAATGTGGTGCATTGTTCCAACTTATGATGAAAAGAAAGGCTCACTTCATTTCCAGTAACTTCTGAAACCACCTTCAGCATTTTGCTGTTCTCTGTTGAGAAGATGAAGGCCTGAAATGTGCAAACACAAACTGACTACAACCGTCGATGCAGGCGATAACTTCAAGAAACTCAACCAGTTACAAAAACAAAGCACATATTTGATTAGATTGCATTAGGGCTGAGTACATGAAGTAAAATTGTAGATAAATAAGTGTTGTGGTTCTACCTTCCCCTTCTGATTGTACTGTGGCGCTCCACCCACCACCTCTATGGAAGAGGGACTCTGGAAGTGACCGGCTCCAACAGCATAACCTGAAGCATCAGGACGCACTATTAACGAACCAATATCTACTACAGTTTATGGAGAAGAACTGAACATCATATTTGCACTCATAGGCAACTGAGGATAAAACATATTAAATAAAATTAATATCAACAATAGCAGAAGTAGTTACTCTGATTCAACACCTGGCTGACATTTAAGTCAAACATTTCATTTTAATAGGCTCTTCAGTTTCACCACCATCTTAGGTTTTGTTGTTTAAAGGAAGTAAATGTATTTGTGTAATGCTGCAACTGCTGCTGACATCGGCCCCCCAGCCCCCACTCACACAAACCACTTCCTGTTTAGGGAGAAAATGGTTTCATCACCTTCCACAGTTTGATGAGTTGAGGTTGATGTTGGGAGCCACAATGTTAGACCCCACACGCCAATACCCACACTGCCTTTACTGAACATTTACTAGATAATCAAGTCATTGTAGGATGTATTTATATTTTTCTCCTTGTATTTAAATCTACACTAAAACTCTAAGAGGGTGGGCATATAATTGTTGAGTTGTCTTCTGTTTGTTTATAAATAATGTTGTGTAGGTTTGTTTGATCAGAGTAAAAGACCTGCATGTGACATTTCACATGATGTATCCTTGATTTAAATGTATAACCAGATAAGGCAATGTGAATGACACATTTATGACAAGGTGACATTAAAACTCACAAAATAGAGATGATAAAAAGAAAGTACACCCTCTGCCAATTCGAAGGTTTTATTGTGTAAAGCACAGGTGTCAAACTGAAGGCCCGGGGGCGAAATCTGGCCCGACGTGGCTTTTTATATGACCCTCTAGACTCAAAATTACATCAATAAGTCCTTCCAGTTTTTCACAAATCTGTGAAATTCACACAAAATCAACAAATTTCCTAAACTTTTTTCTGATTTTACTGCAAATTTTCTCAAAATTGGTCAAAAACACTGAATCTGTAACTGATACGGAGAGCGATAAAGAGTCGCATTTAACATCATGCATTACCACAAATATTGTCAAAATCCCTTATAAACATTTCTAAATATTCACCACAAAATCTGTAATTTGGATTGGAAAAAAGAATACTAAAACACAAAATCCCAGAGGAGCAGCTACTTACAGATATTTTTACAGTTTAACTGGTTTTATCAATATATTTTGGCACAACTGGCCCTTTAAGAACATCCAGATTATTGATATGGCCCAAAATGAAAATGAGTTTGACACCCCTGGTATAAAGTATCTGGCCTCACCAGATCAAAACAAATACCTAAATCTAAACTCAAGTATATAAAAACACACAGCACAGATTCAGGACACAATTTTTTGTTCTTTTGACAATTGTATCCAAAAAACAAAAAAACTTGGATAATTACTAAAATGTAAGTCCCTCAAACTTAAAACAATTTACATTCTATCAATAACTGCATGTTTACAATAACAAAGCACCAAAACCGTAATGTAACATACTGTCATAATCAGTAAATTACAATATGATGAGGTTTGTTCCTCAGATGAGAAATACCTTTAGCCAAATTGACCAAGATTTGGGAAACAAGATAAGTGGATAGATGTGTTAAAACTCATTTCTTTCTGACAATGTGTGAACGTCACACCTTTTCGACTGATTTCCTGCTCAGCATACTTTGTGAGAGATGATAGATACATCTAGCGTCCAACTTGAAATCATAAAAAATTCAAACATAAATGTCTATTTTCCAGACATGTGCATTTAACATAGTCTTAGGTGTATCTCGCAAATACAAATATTTGGAGCATGATGATAAAAACACAAGGAACATCTGTGTGAGCGTGGTGTGGAGACTGAACTCCCCCTACTTTCGCTGTATCTAAAATGTGTGTTTGAAAAGCCAAATGAAACGTGGTGTAGCTAACTGAAACAGAGATAAGAGACAGGTGGACAAAATCCTCTTTCAGCTCAGCAGGTCCTCTCACTTTAGCAGTATTTATAACTTATAGTGAATCCTGAAGTCACAGTAAACGTAGTTGGCTTTTAAACACGAGAACTATGCTTGCTAAAAAAAACATTTGTTTATATTTACGCCACCGAATTGGAGGTTTGTAAAATATAGCTGACAATAGACAGTTTTGTTCTGGTTCCTGATGAAGATGTTTGGATCAAAAATAATGGAGATAGAATTTATAGAATTGAAGAAAGCCTACAGAAAAGACACCAAAGACTTTGAAAAACATGCAAAAGGTATTTGAATGTGTTTACAGCAGGGTGTCACTGCTTAAAATGTACATATATGAAGAGATCCAGCTTGCTTGAACTGTATAACAGAGTATCAGGATGGTTAAATCTAAATCTAACTAAATAAAACACAGCTGTAGTTTATGGTTTATGCTGATTGTGCAGGATAAGGATCAATTGTTACCCAGGTAGCTCCCATAGCTGACAGCTCCTGTCTCGTCATCCTGATACACCGACATCGAATTGCTGGAGGTGTTGTAGACCACAACTGAGCCCGTCCAGTAAGAAGATCCTGGTGCTCCTACGATGATCAGATCCTAAGAGAGAACAAGCCTGTGTTGAATTCTTCAAACAATAGAAACTAAAACGACAAACTTTGTTTCTATCAGCTTCTTGTTTTTAAATCTACGACCCATTATGAATAGAGACGTACTAAGAAATAAACCAGTAATTGGAATTGGGCAATTTTTAGATTTCAGATTTCCAGAGAAAAGAAAAACAACAAAAGAAACCCAGGACCAGCCAGATCTGTTTAACAACAACTCTCTCTGATGCAAATGCTGTCACTGAACAGAAAAGATTTCAGAAACTACGTTGCCTGTCTATTACTGACCTGTGTCAAGAAATTGGAAATGCCCGCCTGACATGACCCGTAATCCTCACCGAACTTCCTCTGGTGGTCTGTGAGTGATGGACAGAAGCGGTCAAAGGTGAAGGTGAGCAAATTATATCGAAATGTTTTCCTGGACAGCTGCTGCTTTCACATACCCACACTCTCTCTCACACACACACATACAGCTGTATCTCTTGGTATGGCTATGTTTGCTTAATCTTGAACTATAATATCAAGTCACTGGAGCGCTTTAAAAAAAACAATTCAGGCAGAAAAGGAAGTACCTGATCCAATAGGATTTCACAGCTGAGTTTCATCCTCAGACTTTGTCTCAAAGAGGAAACAAGGTCAAGCATCCTTACAATGCCATGACACCCTAATCATGTAACTGTGGATAAAACACTTGTGTATAAGTATGTGTGTGTGTGTGTGTGTGTACCTTTGTAGCAAGGGATAAAGTGCTGGTAGGCTGTCAGGTCACTCTCATAGCGAAAACAGACACCATTAGGAAGCTTGTTGTTTTGGCCGTCTTTCCTTGAGTAATACACGTTCTTCCAGCGGTGAGCACATGCCTGAACACGCACATATACACACATATAACACTTGAAACTCACAAACAACATCTGACAAGGAACTATTACTGAGTCACACATTAGACTTGGACGGTCATAGCCTGTTCTTGCGTTATTTCTCTGAGACATTGCGACAGAAAACGCTAACCTAAGCAATAAATCTGCCATACGGGACGCCGCCATGATGACAGAAATCTTGAATCCTATTATCATCCACATTGCCAGCAGCTTAGTGTTATTTCAGTCCAGTTGTTTACTTATTAGTTTTATTAATTTTGCAACAGAAATAATCACATGGCTGAAAGCTGTCCATGATCTGTCAACCAATGAATGCCTTCATGGTTTTAAATTTAGCTCTTGGTTGTGCAGTTGCTCCATGCTATGTTTAATAACCTCACCAAGATGCAACTGCTTTTGTCAAAGCCTCAGAAGTAGTGGATCAGAAGGAAACTATTCTGAAAAGACATTCCTTTTTGACCACTTGAACAACTATAGATTATTGGAGGGCGCTTATGTCATTGGAAATGTTTTTGGAAGTGTTCTCCATTGGGCGTTGCTGCTATTTGAGTGTTCCCGTACTAACAGGAAGCAAATTAAGCAGGATAGCTGCTGGCCAACATTGTCTATATCTAATCTACGTGTTGGAAAATGCCTGGGTCACCTCCTGGCATGCAGAAAAACTAGGAACACGTGAAGTGCAGCAGATAAAGAATGTGTCAAGTGTTGTTAGTTTGGACAGTCCAGGCATTTTACTGTGTTAAGATCTCAGAAGTAAACAGAAGACACAATCGTCAATCAATAAATCAAGAGCAGAAATCATATTTAGAGATGTCCTGAGAAGTTGGTAACTGAAGTCATTCCTATTTTCAGACTTATTGCCCTGCTGGTCAAAAATGAGCAAAAATTATCATTGAATGCATCATATCTAAGAGCTAAATATACCTTTTGGTGTGGAAGTAGTTACTAAAGGAGATAGTTTCATTATCTGTGTGAAAGCTATCTAAAAGGAAACTATTTTCTACCATATGCTGAAAAGTTCATCCAGGTTGTAAAAGGGTGAGAGAGAGAAAGACTGCCAGTGATAGCTGGAAGATCAGTAGTGCACATAAAGAAAGGTCTTAATATCTTTTTTCGCCTTTCAGCCTCTGTCTGCCGTTGAACATACTGGGAATAACATTTTTATTTCATCTTCATAAACAGAGAAAAAGTAAAAAATAACAGTCACAATATGCTAAAAGAATGAACTGTGCATTACCAGGACACGTCCACCATTTTCTCCGGATTGTCTGGACAAACTAACACCGAGCCACTGGTGATCACTCTCCGGTTCACACGTCTTCCCACAAGTTAAAATGTCTGCACACACATACAAAAGTTCACTGTCACTTCCACAAGGCGAATGTTGTTTTCAATTAGGCAGAACATGCAGATTTTTGTGGGCTCTTTTTGTTGTCAATGTATTTGTACACTTGAATGTATTGTTTACTTATGACCTGCATCTTTGCAGTATCCTATAAAAGCTATAAAACCATTTTAATGTTCCAGTTTGATAGTCGTTCACACATCTTTTACCTTTGTGAATAGATTTAAAGGAGGCTTAAAATGTGAATTCAGAGCTTTGAAAAAGTATTTGTCAAATTTTGTCAAGGTACAACTGCAAAGTTCAATGGAATTTTATCCAAACAAACCGAAAAGTCAAGGGAAGATTCTAGTTTTATGATAAATCTTGATAATAACACTGTCTGAATCTGTGAATAAAAAGTGTTTCTATTTTCAGCCAATTACTCTGCCATCCCAAATCACATCTGGGCGGTGTGCACATATCACTAGTAACTGTGTTTCATTGATGTTCGTAAAAACACAGCATAAACAAACTCTTACCAGCAGAAAGAGGATTGCATATGCGCTTCTCATCCGTAATGTTGCAGCGAAAAACGGCTCCCGGAGATTGAGTCAGCTGATGAGAGGAGTTAGCCACTGGAGCTCCGACCAGCAGCCTGAGTTGGACGGGGAGAAAATGAAGACAGGGTTAGCGTTTATTTTTCTGTCTGAATGGTGAGCTGTGTGTGAGGCTTCAAAGAGCTTCTCTTTATTGCCAGAAACAGACTAATTAATGTGCATGCAGACAGCAGCAGCACACACAGAGGTTCTCTAATGAACTGCATTAACTAAAGACGTTTCACCAAACAAATATCTATATGTGTAGGAACAGCAGTATGTTTGGTTTAAATCACAGCTACAATATATATGATTCACAAATACTGTTTTCTAATGATATTTAGTGACAAAATAAAAATCAGCTAGACAATTACAAACTATATTCTAACAGCAACTTTTAGAAGCAGTTTAGTGCATTTGAAACATAAATGGACAGAGAAAGCACAAAAGATTAAATAAACCTAAAGTAGATAAATGCCTAATTTATCTGGGCTGCAAAGCAACGATATTTGAATAAAAATATTTTAGGCTTGGATGACTAGATGGTTAATACGTGACTAACAATCAATTAGATCCAAGAAAAATGTCTAACATATACAATTTGATGGATAGAGTTGACAGCAGATTAACGTAGGATAATCTACAAATTAATGGAGTTTTGTTGAAGGACAGATTACGGTTCAACAGAAGATAAATGGCAGCTCAGTAACGTAAAAACAGAGATCAGATTCAGACCATTTTTCAGAGTTGTGGCGATGCAGCAGCACAGAGTATCCAAACATCGAGGAGTGAGGGCCATTGAACACCATGCTGTGCTCCTGATCCAGATTATAACCTGCCGCAGGACAGACCAGAACCAGAACCTGGACTGGAACCAGGCAGAAGACGATACCCATAATGTCCACTGATGGGTTCAGACGACCTGCAGGACAGAAACAGATAGGATCTTTCAGAATCTTAGAAAATGCAAAACCTGCAAATAGTGTATCAATTCACCCCTTCATGAGTTTTTACCCTTCATGAGCAAAGCTTTTATACCCAAGCTTTGCTTTCACCTAAAACATAGTGAGTTTTTTTTTATTTCTTGTTGCTCATTTTCACAAATAATGATGACAGTATTAAAAAAAAACTATTTCTTTCTGCGTCATTCTTACATTTAGACTGATTCTGAGCCCTGTTGGGCCTGTTGATTTATTTTACATGAAACATCATGACTGCTGACAAACAAAAATAACACAGAGAAACTTCCTGTTAGTACATATTTTTGGAATCATAGAACGACAGTTTCTTATAGTAAACCATGACCAGACCATAAACAAGTTAGTTTAAGTCAATTGTTGCTTGTCAAAATGGGTAAGGAACATTTCTATTAAGCTATAAAATGATATACTTTCTGTATGAAACATCCGTCGGATGAAAGCTCCATCTAAAAAAAATTAAAATAAAATAAAATAAAAAAATAAATAAAAAATCAAATACAAGGTACACGATAACATAAAACTTAGGACTTTAGTTTTATTGCCCAAATTATAAAGGTTTTCATTTTAGAATAAGATCGACAAATATTCCTCAGTTTTGAATAAGCGTCACTAAAGCAAATGACATGTTTCACCCCAGCGTATTATCAGCCACCAAGCTTTACTTAGCCCCCCACCAGGTTAAGTGTTGTTTATTTTAAATAGGGTTTTTATACACCAGTAACAGTGGTAGTAAAGACAGATTAAGCTGGGTTTATAGGTGACACACTGAAAAGAGCACGATTGGTGTGCTCTAATTGCACCCTTCCTGCACCCGTTAGCCTCAAACACTGCTGTTTCCAAATTATTATCCCTGCTCGAGCCCCTTCCAATTTTTTGTAACTGTTAACATTTTTTAACACAAAAACACAGTGGACTACTGGTGGACTGCCCTAGCGCCCCATACCACCCGGCTTGACAGGGCTGCTGGGGGAAATCCTGCAGAAAACTAAGGTAAACACAGTCTTTTTTAAATTTATCAAACAAGCCTAAATAGTTTGAATAATTAGTCCAGTGTGAGTTGTCAGCCAAGTATAAGAGGTTCAATATAATGACCTAATCTATATACAGACTAGGAAGTTAAAAAAAAAAATACACTGGTACTCCCAAAGATCCAAATTAGTTCTAAGAAATGTGGCATGTCAGGATGTCAGCTGCCCCCAGTGTCTTGACATGTAACCACATTTTGGCTGAGACCATCTGATGTCAAGAGGAACCCCAAACAGAAGTAGGAAGTAAAAGAGAGAGGCTGGAATAAGCTGCGGTTCACTCCCACCTCTTAAACCGGGCGATGTGAACAGGGCTGGTCCAACATAAACCCTGAGGCTGACGCACTTCATCCCATGCTCTATTTGGATCACCTCATCTTGCAGACGCACGTTTTACACAAAATTCAAGAAAATGTTCCCACGTTCTTTAAATGCCCCTTTTTTTTCTGTGTTGCTCAAAGGTTCATTTTTTTTAATGAGCAGAAAAATCTAAATGTTAATGAAACAAGCTGCTAAACAAAGACAGTATCCTGTCTCCCCTGTTACATTTAAGGGTGGCTCCACATAAAAAGTGAGCTTAAAGCCATATTTTGCCAAATATTATGCTTAAAGTTCCTTAGATTCTTTATTACGTAAAACAGGTTTAGCATAATTAAATCCAGAATGCATGGGATTTTGCTGATGCTTTCCTCTTTGTTTTAAGTAAAGTAAATATTTTAAAGTTGATAACTTGCCGCAAGCTTCTTTTTAATGTGTTTGAAACCTGATTATATACATAAACTCCAATATATTGTAGTGTGTTTTACCATTTTCACGTTATCTTTATTTAATGTACAAATGCCACATGGAATTATTTTTAAAAAATAAAATAAAATAAAATAAAAAAATACCAAAGCCGAAACAATTCCTGCTTGGGTTCTTACATAAGCATTATGAAAGGAGATAATTAATTAAGGACATTAACGAACTCTGACACGTATTAATTATCTGTCTTTAACACCTCATGGAGGTTACATACCCCTCCGACAGCTGAGAGTCTCTCGGGTCAAAAGGCTTCAATCCAGAACGAGTTTTTTTTTTAAAACAGACAAACTGCTCCTTCAATGGGACTCCGGTAAACTCCTCTTAATCGCGCCAGAGACTTGTTGCTGAAACCCCCTGTTGCTCCTCGCGACAGCGCACGAGCTTCAGAGATTTTACAGAAAAAAAATTAAAAGAAAAAAAAATTTAAACCTTAATGAGAGCAAAGAACCCTGAAAGACTCGAGCTTCGGCTGAGTTTCAATGAGACTGAGAGCCGTCTGAGAGCCTTCCTCTGACTCCATGTGTCTCACGGTGTTTCCTCCAGCATCCGCCCAAAGTGAGCGCGAGGACAGCGCGCGGCTGTGCGTGCGCGTTGTGAGAGCGCGCGGGTCTAACGGCGCTTCCTCCCGCTCATCAGGACGTTAATAGAGTGAACTTTAATCCCATTTTACTGTCTGAACGCACAAGGACTCAACGAAATTAGGACAGATTTAGAAACAACGAACACAGCAAAACCCCATGGGATTTCCTTCTGAACTCTGTAAAACAAAACAAAACAAAAAAAAAAAATTAAGAAAGTATAAAAATAAAACAGTTCCTTTAGTTTCAAGCAGTTTATTTTTCATCATCATGTTCAGTCTGGCATAACGTTTTAACCACTAAAGCAGCTGAGCTAACTTTGTCTACTTTGGTACTTTTACTACTGATAATGAGCAAACTCTCTGCTTAGCCCCTCTAACCAAACCATCATCAGGCTCTAAATGTCAACACGTTTTTATAGTTTTTTAGTTTGAAGTGTAAAAAACCATGCAGCACAAACGTTGTTGCACCAAAAGAAGTTTATTTTTCCACGCAATTTGGAAAAGAATCATTGGAGGAACTCCAGGAATTAGGCAACTTTAAATTTAGCTTTTTGCTTTGCTCCATTATTGGGATGGAAAATAAAAATACTGTTAATGAAGCATTATGCTTGGTTAGGAATCTTTATTCAGTCAAAATCTCTTTTTTTTTATTACTTGGTTTAATAGCTATTTTTATTTATTTATTTATTTATTTATTTATTTTTATTTTCAATTTTAACAAGAAATTGTTAATTTTTTTGTTAGGACTGAAAAGTTTGGGAACTTAGCTGATAATTTACCATTTACTTTTATAAGCAAGACTTTTTTATTATCATCCTTCCAAAAGCACACTGACATGTATAGTCATGATTATAAACAAAATAAAGTCCTAATAAAAAAAAATTCTATAAAATCTTCCTTCTGACTGGGGTTTCACATGTTTGATTAAAATAATGCTCAGCCTTTACATTTTTATTAGTTTAAATAAAGTAAGGTGTAATTTTTTTTTTTTTTTTTTTTTTTTGACAAAAGTGATTTTAGCAACAACAACAACAACAACAACAACAAAACACTTTTGGCAAAAGATGACTTTGGCTATTATTTTAGGAAGGTGATGATATTAGCTTTTTCTAAAATGTCTAAAGTGGTTGTAGTTTGGTGTTTGACCACAGTGCTGTCCCAATCATCATGTGGTCTATGACGCTTCCCATCTGAGGTGAGTCTTGTGACAAATGTATTGAAGCAGTCCACACCAATAGTAGCAATCTTTGTGCACCAAAGTTACATCCCCAAAATAAACCAAGTTAGTTTCTCCAAAATAAATGTGAAACGTTGATACGACGTGGCCTTGATCCGCTATCATAAGTTAATATTTTGCTAAATCAAGAGCTGCTGTAATTTTTATACATGTTTAAATACATGTTCAAGGGTCCTTATATAAAATATATTGTGCTGTCTTCACAGTTACACTTGCTTAGTCTTTAAAGAATTAAGCATGAATGTTTTGTTTATTTTGTCTTCAACAATCATTGCACAGCAACATCATATTACAACTGTGATTTGATAAAATTGTGACCTGTTGATTATCACTCTAAAACTTCTGATTTAGAGCGCAATATGAGATTATTTTATTGCATAAAAGAGTAACTTTTGGTAAATGTGGTCTATGCAGATGCAACTTATTGATGTGTTGGGTTAAAAACATTATTTTATTTATTTTTTTGTATTTTGGAATAAACATTTGACTAAGCACATTAATCGACCTTAATGTCAACGGAGTCCTACGCACAGCACCCATCAACCACAGAAAAAAATTAGACTACAAGTTAAAAAAAACAAACAAAAGGATCAGCAACTATACTAAGCGTAAGATAAATTTTGTTTTTCTGTGAAAATGTTTACACTGATTCCCAAACTAAGTGAGAAGAATGTGAACTCTGCATTGCACCAGATTTCACCACTGTGAATTATTAGTGTTGGACCACAACATTGTGGGGACAGACGGTTGCAAATACCACTGAAAACAAGGAATGTAGCCAACAGGAAGTTGAGAAATTATACAAGTAAATAAAGAAGTTGTACGTGTTTTATCCATCGGCTTGAAGTTTTAAGATAGAGCCAGTAGGTGACATGAGGCCTTAAAGTTCTGCGCAAAGACCACAAGATTATATATCTGCATACAAGCAGCAGATTTTTTAAAACTTCTGCTAATAAACATTAAAGTATCAGTCTCAATTAATCTTAAAATGTCTGCAAACTGCAAACAATTTGTAATTTTGTCCTCTGTTAAAAGAGCTACGAACATCATCCCAGCAAGAGCTGCTCAGCTGGTTCTAAGGACCTAGTTGTAAAAAAAAAAAGAAAAAACTACTACAGAAGTCCTAAGTGTGATTGAAACTATTTGACCTGTACTCTCTAAATTATTGCTTTAGAGAGTACAGTAGCCTGAAATGGTGAAGAGCGAAGGTTCACTGTTTATATGAAGTTCAGAGGGCTGAATATGTATCCTGGAAAAGTCACAGAAGTCTGCAGGGATTCATTCCAATTCAACAATTAGTCACCGTTAAAGGAAACCACAGAGACATGCAAGGAGGACGGGGATTTTTTTTCTGCACTTTAAAATAAAGTGTCTTGCAAAACTATTCATATCCATATAACCTTTGTAGAGTTTGTCATGTAATAGACCTACACAGAAAAAAAAAAACAATGTGGAAGTGTAAAAAATAAAAACCATACATCATGTTTGGCATATTTTTCCATATATAAACTTCGGTGCATTTTATGTGTTTGTATTTTCATTCTTTTCCTTGTTGTTTGTTTATATCTGCTTAAGTCTTGCAGTGTAGATTCATTAATTTGTATTAATTGTTACTTTATTCTTGCATTTTGTTCTTAGTGCATTTGAGTTTAGTTTTCTTAAGCCTTTCTTCCTTGGTTATTGTTCATGTCATCCTCTCTGTTAATTTGTTGCCTTCCCTCAGTCTGCCTGTGTTGCCTTCTCTCTCAGCTGCACCCTCTTTCCCAGTCAGCCACTTCTTACTGATCAAGAACCCACGCTCCCCATAAGCTGCTGGATTCTTACACAGCACACAATTTTACAAAATGTAACAAATGTAAGGGATGTGAACACTTTTGCATTTTCTTATACATCTCCACGTGTTTCCAACTTCTTAATCAAGAACAGAAATCCATATTTTCAATGTTAAGAAAAAAGCTTGGGGGAAAACATGAGCATCACTATTCATTCTGAGCTCTCTGGCAGTAATCAGCTTTATTTCATCCAACCGGGTAAAAACTAGCCACAAACTGAAGGACACTGTTTGGGCGAATGTAGGGACAGGAACTCTGCTCCACGCACACATTCACATTTTCCCAGTTTGTTTATTGCAACTTCCCGCTAATGACCCAGCAGTTATTATGCTGGAATCTGGCCCACTACTGTTCCAGCTTCCCACCCACTCCAAGTCTCCATATGTGCAAAAAAATGGGGGTAAAAATAGAGCCATGCTTCCCTCTCTAAGTTCACCACAGTTTGATCAGAGCGCCTGGATACAAGCATGACTTACTGTAAACGAGCAGCTGTTTGTAAATGCTGATTTGTTTTGAAGTGTGTTTGTGAAATGATCAGATGCAACAAGTCAGATTTTGTCTGATTTCGTGCTGAAGAGAATTTTAAAATCTGACTGATCTCGCTGTAAATTTACCATGGCAACATGCACTTTACTGTGAAAAACAACTGAGCAGTGATGGAGTTCATGTGACGTTGCTAGGTTACCGTACTTGGAAGATCTTTCACCCATAATTGGATATGTTTTTTTCTGGAAAGGAAAAAAAAAAAAAAAAGACACTTATCATCTGATATTAATATTTTCCACCAATGTGAGTCCAAGCGAGGGAAAAGGTCCTGCTGTGCTGTCATCCATATGGACAGGCTTGATGACACAATCAACACCCAAGCAACGTGTGGCATAAAAAAGCTAATTACTGCTAACGAGAAGCGTTTTGGTGTTTATAGGCATTCATCATGGGACCAGTGCAACAAAGCTCCAGTTGTCGGCAGAGTCACCAGACCAGGATCTGACTCAGTCTGTCCCAGGTGATGGATGCAACGGTTCTTCCGCCGTTCAAGAACGAGAACAGACAAACGATTTGCAGTTCGCAACAATTCAGTTTCAGTGAAGACAAAATAAAAGGAACACAGTTTTTAAATTTGAAGCGAGCGGCAGATGTGGATGTTTAATGCAGAACTGCGGCCTGACAGACAATCCTCCAGCCGATAGGGATCCTCTTATCGCTGGTAGCATCTGTTCAGCGGCGTGCTGCCTTCACTGAAGTTACTGTAAACTTCTCCTCAAGCTGCACTTAACGTCAAAGGTCACAGACCCACAGCAGAGGAGAGGCCAGAAGATCAGAAGCCGATAAGCTACCGCCTCAAGATGAAAGTTGAACTCTTTCATCTGGTCATTAAGGCACTCCGCAATCCACCACCACCAGCATGTGTTGCTTTTCAAATGTGGTATTTGGTGTGCTGTGAGCTGTTCTTGCGGTAATTTTTTCTTTTTTGTTCTGCATATAAATTTGCTGGCAGCTCTTCCACTTCCTCTGTTCTTTTTCATTTCCCCCTTTCATCCAATCGTAGAGTCGACGAGAGATACAAGAGATCAGCATTAGATTTTGAGAAGAGTTCATTCTCTTGAAGCGCAGATTTCAAGCTTCAGCTGCCATGTCGCTGGAGTCACTGGAGCGGTTTGGCTTGAAAACATCTGCGAGAAACCACAAAGTGCAGCTAATGTGATGAAACTGCTCAGACATCCTGTTCCCTTCATCCCTTCATTTAAACTACAACATAAAAAAAAAAAATCATAAAGATAATATTTTTGACTAAACTTAAGTTTAAGAGTGAAAAGAGAGTGCACGTGTATCATGATTAATTAGATCGCTCTTCAACTTCCTTTCACTGCTGCTTGAAACTTTCCGCAAACTCAAATGTGTGAGAAGTTTGGGGGATGTGGGAAAATTTGTTTGCCTACCAGTTAAAAGACAAGAACAAATTTTCCCACAGCACCGCTTCTGTTTCAAAATGATGACATAACATTTGCTGCAGATAAAAATGCAGTCATCTTGCAAACAGAAACTCCCACCGTGTCAGCTGCTGGACCTGGGCGAGAGCTTCAAGTCAGTTAGAGAAAAGAAGAGAACATCCTCACTGACCAAATGTTGTTTCTTAGTGTTTTAATTTTTAGGAAAAAGTGGATTATCTTTAGAGTACACTCCTGAAACTTGTTGGTCTTTCTTGGGCCTCCTCTTCTCTTTTTCCTCTTTTCGATGTTCTAGTTGACGATTGACTCGTCTTCAATATTACTAGTGGCAATATGCTTGCCTGTGAAGTTTTTGGGAGGCAAAATACTGATGTCAGCATGTTTCCTTGGAGGTAATCATGATTCATGAAAGCAGAAAGGGTTTTAGTGCACCACTCCCTCTTTAAAGGAATAATTCTGCTTTTCTCAGATTCCTGACAAAGCATCAGGAACGGCTGGGCAAAAATGAAATGCAAAGTAGGTTTTCATGCTGAACTTAAAGTTCATGACTTTGTATTGAGCTTGTAAATACTTAACGTTCATCTGCCAAGATGAAACCAAGATTTCTGTCACTTTTGAAACGTTTTGCATGTGTTTTTCATTCAGGTTTTGATGGCCTTTTTGATTTGAATAATAATAAAATGTGAACATGCCTTTACAAAATGATGACCTACATTATGGAAACAATTAGTTGTCTTGGATTAGCAAATTAGTTTAAATTATTGGTGTGAAAAGAGTTTTATGTGTTTAAATTTTTCTCTCATTTCATCTCTGGTTAGTAAATTACGATATAATTGAATCTGATGTGGTGTTTTACGCTCTTTTTACAGCCTGATAAATCACTCTTAGGAACTTATACCGGGTACAGTGTTGTTGCACAACAGCACTAACATAAGCAAAAGCTCATAAGCAAAAGCAACAACACCTTTGAAAACTGCTCCACACCGAGTTACGTTACAACGCCAAACCCTAACCCGGTCGAAAACTTGAAGTAAGTCAACACTTTTTGCAACTCACCACACCTGAAGCCTGTAATTGTTTCAGCTGACCCAGCTCTCAACATGGTCTGGAGTTTATCTGTGCTATCTGTGGTATGTTAATAAAGAGGCAGTCCCTCTCCACCCCCATCTGCGTTTACATCAATTGATTACAGACCAGGACCAGATACAATGCTTTGATCTGAGACTGAACACGGGTGTGGGACTGTCTGTTTGCCCAAAGGAGAGAAGGGCACACGAGGAGGGAGGAGCCGCTGACATTAGTCAAATGAAAGGAAATGAGTGTTTAGACCCCTAACTACTGACTAAATCCAGATTTTTTCCCCTGTAATAGTACCGAATGGCCAAAGGAAAACAAATTATGCAAACATAATGAAAAACACTCCTTTAGCAAGAAGTATCTCTTTTAAGGGAACACTAATAGTGAAGGCTATTACAGTTAATATTCAAAATGATTTCTTTCCGCTTTTTTTTTCAGATTGGAAACAGATACAGACACACACCCCCACTGACATTTGGTGAAGTGACTGCGCCTCGACCGATTGTTTTTACATGTCCATTGCCACTCAAAGTTTCGGTAACACTTTATTTGACAGGGTGTGCACAAGACTGACATGACGCTGTCATAAAAATGACAAAACATCTGTCATGAACATGAAGGAGTCTTTATGAATGTCTATGACTGTTGCCATGAAGTGTCATTCGGTAAGTAATGACACTTTTATTGCAAAGTTGCTCTAAAAGTTGAATTGAAAGCCCATAAAAAGAAACAGCTTTGCATTAAATTGTCTTTTTTTTTTTTTTTTTTTTAGAAAAGTTATTTTTATGACAGTGTCATGTCAGTCTTATGCAAACCCTGTCAAATTAAATGTTTCTTCATTTGATATTTGCCCTCTCTGCTCATTTGAATTTGATGGTTTTCTGATATGAACATCTCTATCAAGCATAATCTCAATGTCGCTGGGGTTCTTTGTCCTTTTCATAACCAGTTTTGATGCATGTTCGAGATCAGCGTCCTGTTTGAAACCAAACTGTGTCCAAGTCACAACCTTTTGGTTGTAGACTTGAGGCAGATCCCATTGTTCAGGTGTTGTGACCTGCAGCATTATCCTGTTTGAAGACTCTGTCATCTTGGAACTTGAAATTTTATGTGGCGCCCTACTGCGTCAATTCTCTCCATAAATGGATCGTTGCTGAAGACCCACAGTTTCTTTTTATCGGTAGAGCATGTTGTGACACCAGTTCTGCAACTGGTTTGTGGAATGTTCTAATTTTAAAGCTGTGTTCAAAAACAAAAAATATTTGTCTGAGACTTTGACTCTGTTTCCTTTTCACACGTAAATCCTTTCGTCCTGTTTAGTCTTTCCTCTTGTTAGACGAAGCCTTGATTCTTAATTCGAACCATACGTTTGTTAGTCATTTGTACCGATGATGGAACGAGAGAAGGTGCACTCCAGCAGTGACTCACATAGCATTTCCATGATTTTTTCCTTTTGGAAATAAGAAGGAGAATAGCTTTACTGGTCATTCTTTTACGGCCAACAAAAAAGTCCTACATCCTCAGCCACATGACACAAGCTGAAGTTAAAGTGACAGGAAATTTGTCCTATTTGGCCAATATTCTCAGTATTTGCACTGTAGAAAGAAGCAGAACTGACGTTGTGCAATGGCAGACGGAAAACAGTCAAATTTTTTGACGCGAGAGCACAGACAGAGGACTGTGTGAAGATCCCGGCTTCCGACCATAAATGGAGAGGTTCCTGTGACTGAGGCCGTTGACATCACACACATTCACAGATTAATGCGGGTCAGTCACATAAACTGTAAGACACAGAGGACTGTAAATATTTTAGAACTGATGTATGTGAAGTGACACAGACACACGCACACACACACACACACGCGCAGACCCTCTGGCAGGCATAGAGAAGGATGGGGGTGTGTGAACAGCTTGTGACGTCTCCAGGCCATGATAACGTCTGCTAATTGGTTCCATCAGGCCTCTCAGAGTGCATGAGCGTGTGTGTGCGCGAGTGTTTGTGTTAGCTCATGGTGCAGTCACAATCACACAATTGTTCCAAGCTCTTTTTCGGCCTATTCAGATTTGATCAGAAGCATGTTCGAGCTACGTCTCCTTTGAACGGGTGGATATATGTGGCCGTGCTTCTGGTCTCCAGCAGACCCGCCGCCGCCTCATTAAAGAGCCAGGCTGAGGCGATCTTCATAGTTTAGAGGAAAAACTGTGATTGAAAGTGAAAATAGGCTTGTTCGTCAAGAGACAGAGAAGAAACTCCACAGATGGAGTTAGTCAAATCTTGATCCAAATCGGCAAAAGCCCCATAAAAACTGAGCTGTCTTAGACACAGAGGAATTTGAAAAAGTCTTTAATCCACTTCTCAGCGATGGAAACCGAGCCACATTCCTGGGATAGGCCAAGAGCAGCCGGTTTGTCACTGTGAATGATGACAAACGTCCTCATAATGAACACCAATAAAGATTTTCAGCAGAAAAGAGAAAGGGTGGATGGAGCAGCTGACGACAAAACAGCAGGTGACTAAACCCTCCAGAATCACAGCGGGAAACCTCCTGTCACCCTGCAGAGGAATCAGGAACTCAAACACACCTTGTGGAGGATTCAGAAAACTCTGTAGATCGCGCTTCGTTCCTTATCTTATGCATAACCTACAATGACTATGAAACAGATGTGTTTGAGCCAGTCTCTCTTTTGAATTTGTCAGACAGTGGGGAAATAGTTGCAGTAACTTTTAGAGTGTGCATGGACAGGCAGTAATGGCGTCTCAAGAAACAGAAGCACATCTTCAATCGGTGAGTAAACAGGTCATGTTTTAATAGTCGAGGTTTGGACAATTTTTACTCAAGTCGATTGGTATCCACTCACTGGTTACGTCATTTGCTGAGCCTGTTTATATATACTTAATTGAAATAGCAAATCAGTCGATTACATGGCAGCAGCTCAAAGCGTTTCGATGTCAGTAAGGTGAAGACGGCGTCCTGAAGTTCAAAGCATCAGAATATAGAAGAGAGAAAATTGAAGAGCCATTAAAATGGCCTGGTTGTTGGTGTGAGTATTTCCGTGATAATCTGTGGGGATTTTGATACAAATGTTTACTGACATTAGAGGAAAATGGCCTGACTGGTTGGAAATCAAGGTAAAGTTAAATGAAGTAAGGCCCACAATTTGGAAGTAATTTTTTTTTTAAGTCATATTGATTTGTACAGCATTTTTATAACAATTGAAGTTAACACAGTTATTTTACTATGCTATAAAATGCACAATGTTCCTGGCATAATACTGCCCCTTTAAAGGAAACGTTAGCTTGGGTGTGTATAAATGTTAATCAACTATCAAGTACAAAATGTTTTCTGTTGTTTCTACGTCAGACTGTGCGTTGTTTAGTGTGACTATGTAAAGTGACTCTGATAAGCTATGCATACAGTGCTTGAGTGAAAGAAACTATACTGAGATTTTTATGATTAAGATTACTTGTAAACTCTCAAATAATGCTGGTTTTGTTCAAATTAGGATTTATGGAACAAGTTCCCAAAGCAGAGCCTTGTGTGTGTCTGTACAGGCTGAGATAACAGGCACTTGACTGTTTGTGGACCGAATCTTACAGAAACGTGACCAAAAATAGATAGAAGTGCAGCAGACACGAGGAGAACATTGAGCAGAGAAGCACTGGTAAGAGCAAAACAACCAAACTGTGAAGGCTTTGCTTCGCACCGAGAGCTGAATAGCTGAGAATCTCGAAGACAGAAAACAGAACTGAACCCTGATCTCAGAGCGACGCAGGAGTCCCAACTGTGAAACTCAACATAAATAAACCGAGTCCAGTAAACTGGGTCAGAGTTCACAGCGACGGGCTGCCTCGTCTTTGATTTGAAAGTAATTAATCGCAAGTCAATAAGAGCTGGGTAACTGCCTGTATGAGGCCATATGTTGAATCATTAATGAGCTGCAGGCCTGCAGCATTTATACTGTATGTGAGTGCATGGGAAGTGAGAGTGTGCACGTAGTCCCACAGGCAACACAAGCTGTTTCTGAAGAAGATGCCTTCAGACACAACACACACACACACACACACACACACGCACACACGCTGCTGACTGAAGAATTATACTTCTCAGCAGTTTTTATTTGTGTGGTGGAGTCAAATGTCTCCTGAGCTAAAGAGAGAACGCTCAAATACCTTCATCTCCAACTTGGCTTAAGAGCAGAAACAAAAGTGCACAGTCTAGACACACACATGCACACACACACCCACACACACACACACACACAATACAGAAGATCATTGTTAGATGCAAATTTTAATATAATTTACTAGCACGTATTGGAAGAAATTTCTGCCTCAATCTGGAAGGTACCTGAATGTTGTTTTGGTCACATCTGTCGATACTTCTGTTAACTGTTCATATTTACAAGAGTTTTTTTTTTTCATAGTTAAAAACTTTTTCTGTTGGCATTTTAACATATACTTAAACATTTAACATTTTTTTCAGTTATATTTTCAGAATATTGACCAAAAATAACCTTGAGTGACCTCCCGATGTATGTAACTCATTGGGACGATGGCGGCAATGGTTGTAAGAGTTTGTCCTGCAGTCTGTGGGTTGCTGGTTTGATTCCCGCTCTGTGTTGTGTCCTTTGGCACGGTGACAGCGGTGCTCGACAACCTCATCTCTGTCAGTGTGCTGCAGGTCAGATGTGGCTACAGTCCAGTAGCTTGCCATCATCAGTGGGTGAATGAATGAATGTGTAATAAACTTCGAGGTCCTCTGGACTTGATAAAGGATTATACACGTATTATTGTTCTTCATATGTATTGGAAACATACAAATGCATGTATGTATTTGTATGTTTAAGAAGATTTCTGGTCAGGGTTGAAGACTAAAGAACAGAGTTTGTCAGGAACAAGAGGTATTGAAGAGATCTCAAAGGTTCAGGAAGGACATCTTAAAGGGAACTGGAGGAAAATGTTTGTGTTGGTGAACATTCACACACCAGTGAAGACTTTTAAGCCTCATGAAATATTTTAGTTGAACTTCGTATTAATCCCGAGACAATTAAAACTTTTAGACTTGGCTCTATTACAGTTGGAGATGATGCTTTAGAAAGAAAATATAATATACATGCAATACCAAAACAAATTGGAGAAGTTTAAAGTAATCCATGTAAAACTGCCAGCCTTTAATGCAAAACAAAGCAGTGTCTTTAGACTGAAATGTGAAACTAATTAGCAGTCTTGTCTTGAAAGTTTCTCCAGTAATTTCTTATCTGATCTACTTGCAAACTAAGGACGCTTGTCAGTCTGATGAGTTATTGTATGTTGAGTCAGGAGTCTGCTTTGTTTCGATAAGTGAGTTCAATTCGGTTTATTATTTATCTTTTCATTGTTAGGACAAGGAGAGAGTAACATCTCAGCCTTCAAACACCTCAACTTGTCTGCCAGTTTTCCAAACTAATCTTAATTCCTCACAGATACGCTGGTATCTCCGCTTGACCAAAGACGACGCAGAGATATGCCCTCACCAGCCTCTTCCTTTGTCAGTGTCCTTGGCGATGATGTCACATCCTGTCTAGAACAACAGCCATTGTGCTGGCCAGGAAGCGGACCTCCGGCACACAGCTTGTTCTTCCCGCTGAGGGTCATTTGGTTCGGCCTGACTCCGATGCTGCTGCGTGACAGGAAAAGTCAGGATGAAATCAAACCGACATGTAGACATGTTTCTGAATTCATTCACCGGCTACGGGTGCAGTAGCTACGACAGGTTTGTTGTGACGTTTTAGCTACAACTTCAGCTCCGAAACCGATTGAATGCTTTCAAGGACTTTGGTGTGATGAGATTGTCAGTGTTTAAGGAAACCGAATCAAAACTTGTCTTAATTAATCCATAACAAGGAAGCAGTTTATTGTTCAAATAGGAAAAGGCTGGCCCTTTTTGCTCTAATAAATGTTTTACTCAGGCTGATACTAAAATAAGAGTGATCATCTGAAATATACGTGACAAAAACATTAGTAAATCTGTATGGCGGGGTGCTTTTTCACATGACTTAGCTGAGAAAAGGATCTAAGGACATGGAGGTTTCATTTTATCTTACCGTCATCCCCAATGGTCAGGTGTAGATTACAAAGGTGCGGAAGTTCAACTGCTATCTGCAGATATCGCTTAAGAATGACTGAAATGTAATCTGAAGCTGGACAGAATCAGCGCTGCTGAATTTCGGTGGCATGCACCGCTGGCTCTGTACTGCCAAGTCTTTAATTTGGTTTGAGACTGAATCAAACTGGCTGCAAGTTAACATGAGCAGTGAGCTGATGTTGTTCTCAGCAGCTATTTTCTGCCTGAAACCTCTTTATTGGGCAAAAGATTGACCACTTTAGAAAAGATAAAATACATGAAAACAGTGTGATGGATGCCGTACTTATCCTCTCAAATAATTATGGGAAAAAAGAGTTTTGTGTAGATTTTACATTTCTTATCGGAGCGCAGTTTCAGTATCACCATGTTGCTTCCTTTCTACAGACACCCAGCTCATGCTGCTAAATGGTTTCAATTAGTCTTTTTTTTTTTTTTTTTTTTTCTGCGTCGTTAATGTTTGTTGATTCCGAGTGCTGATGTGAACGCTTTTAGCACTTCGGCTGTGTCAGCATCCCAAATGAACAAAAGACTCCACTCTGTGTGTTAACCTGCAGCTTCATTAAGCTAACGGAAGTCAATTAATTATGTTAACGAGCTGCAGTTAAAAATCTCTCCTGGAGGGAACCAGGCTGTCCGTTAACCAGTCGGCTGAGGGACTGCTGGGTCGGCTCCTCCGTCAGTGGAGGAGGGCTGCTTTCGTCGAGAATTTTATCTCTCCCTGACCTGCTTATCTCTGACAACTAGGCTCACACACATGAAACAGACACACACACACATTCATAGTCAGATGAGTTCCTGTCTGGCGGGAGGGAAGGTCTTGCTGATTCGCGTGCTGCATCGGGCTGCTGTGACCTCCTGTGGACGTGGGAGTGGGAGGGGGCGGAAGGAAGCCAGTCCATGCTAGTATCATCCCGGGTCCGGCCCACCAGTCAGTCTGATTCAGTCAGGCCGTCCAGACTAGAGATGAAAAGCCAAGAGGAAAAGAAACACAGTGAAAAATGTTATGATTTTGTTTGAATAAAACAAAATCCAGGTGTGATCACTGTAAGGCAGCCAGAATATATTTATCTAAACTGCATGTCAGATGGTTTGATAACAGAAACTCCCATTTCCCACTCATGCAGACAACTTGACGCTAAAACACACACTCCCTTTTCCCTTTTGGTTCTCAGTAAATTCAGATATTTTTCATCTGTGAGACCGAATAGGACACTTCCTGTTTCCATCTCTGAACAGTGTTTAGGATTTAAAATATAAAATGCAGGTAGTTTCATACAGATTCTTATACATTAACTTCTTCCTGAGCACCCTGTCTACTTTTAAAACTACGCTTTTCTTTGTAATAAAGCTGACAGATCGACTTCAGTTATCCGGACCTATCTTTGTCGTTATGTTGCTACAAGATTAGCTCAGATCCTACATCTAGTCTATTGAACGCTGAATAGTTGACAGTAATTTTCATTTCAGACCTGCAATAAAACAAAAAAAAATTGGGTTTTGCATGAAGTCCTTAACAGGTATAGAATATCACAGCTTGAACTAAAGGACAGGCTGTTCATTAAAGGTTAAAAACTGCTCTGTCAGCTTCATTACACAGTGAGTAGTTTTACTTTTCATTGTGCGGCCTGGAGCTGGAACGCTGTGAGTGAAATTAACCATCATTTCCTCGAATCACAGGTTTCCATCGTTCAGCGTGAATCTGCTTTACTCAGTTATCCCGCAGTTTTCTTTTGGAATAAAAAAAAACAGGATTTCCTCCTGGTCAGAATAGGCGGTGCAGAGTGATATCGCACACTGCGCCTTTAAACGCAGAACACACTCTCTCGTGTTCACAGCTGTGCTGTCTCCCACAGCGCTCTGACTGCCTGATGATTCATTAACAGACTCTGCTGGAGGTGATGCACCTTTTCCCCCCTCACATGGGTCTTTATGTGTAAAGAAATGTTGGTTGTCCGCTCTGTGTTGTTTACTGTCTTAGCGACATACACCACTAAAACTCCTCATGAAATCAAAAGAAGTGCCAAGTTTTCTAGATGCTCAACTCAGATTTTTCGGGGGGTTTTTGTCTAAGGGTGAACAAAGAAACTAAAGCAACCCTCCATTTAATATCTAGTAGATACCCTAAATACCCTGCAGACTTTTTGTCCAAGCAGTAAATCCCTCAATTATTTTGTTTTAGAATGCCTTATATTCTATCCAGAAAGCCCAATTTTTCCATCTCATGCACAGAAAGATTTTTAAACTATAAATTAATAATCATATTGACTCATCTGTACCACTGATAGCTATCTAGGGATAGGCCAACAGGATTTGGGTCCAAAAAAGCAGAACTGGAAGAGCAGCAGTAGTATCGCTTAGGGCATTTGCTGTTTATTTAAAATGAGATGGTTTCTTGGAAATAAATGGGGAACTATTTATATTGAAGAATAAGTTCAATTTCACTTTCTAGAACAAATGTGGCCATTAACAACATATTGAAAACACTTGAAAACACTCTATACAGCATCAATAACTTATGTTACAGCTAACGCTATCCAATTATGTAACAATGCCTGACCTAGCAGGTTCAGCTGGTCACTGTTTGGGTCTTGGCCTGTGACTCTATACCTAATTTTTCAGCACACTTTCCATAAACTCAAAGCTTTATCTCTGTGTGTGTCCAGTATTTCTTCACATCCTTCTCTGATTCTCACATACTTCTGGTTTTGTCTTCAAAATTTCCAAACACCGTCTGCGGTTGGAAAAAAAGTGACACTAAAATACTCAGAGGTCACAGGTCACTTCACTTACCATATAGTCTTCTCCCTAACTGGTTTTGCTTATAAATGCCTTGGTAGCCATAGCAACAGCAACTTGACTGAACTTCCTCTCTTAGCTTCCTTACAGTGAGTCAGGAGGTTTAAGGCAAGCCTTTTGTCTGTTTCCTTCTCCCCGACTCTCATTGCAGGAAGTCCTTCTCTGTCAAGGCCTCTTTCTATTTAAGGACATCAAAATAAAAGCACGGCATGCTGACCTCCTGTCAAAATAAGAGTTGAGCCCTTCACCTCTTTCTCTGAGAGGAGAAATAACATCCTGGACAGTGAAACGTACATACCCATACTTTGACTTTCCTGCTTCCCTGTGTCACTCTTTCTCATCTCCCAACCCTTGATATATATATGTGTGTGTGTGTGTGTGGGTGTGTGCGTGGGTGTGGGTGTGTGTGTGTGTGTTTCTGAAGAGAGAAAAAAAGGATCATCAGCTCTGCTGCTTCCTCAAGGTTGCTGTGACACTGACATTTCGGAAGCACATGTCAGAGAACCAGTGTGTTTGGCCTGGAGGATTTTGTCCTTCATAAATTGCCAGAAGTCATTATTGTATTCAGCACTAGTTGGGAAGCTTCCTTTCACAGTATTCAGTGAGCATTTTAACTGCAAACCTTGTTGCCGACACTGTTGTAGAGAGGACCAGTTAACTGGTAGCAAGGTCTATTTTTTGAGTAGTGTAATCCTGCAGTTTAAACTTTGGTTTTCATTGTGGAGGACAGCATTGCTCATCCACAACCTGCAGCTGTGAACTGCAAATATGTAACTTTCCCCCCAGTTAGACAAAATGGGCTGTTTAGAAATATTTCCAGATCCAAAAGCCATTCCAGTTAGTTACAGTTATGGCATGTAGACTTTAAAACACTTTAAAAATGTCATATTTGAAGTAACACTTCTATAAAAAAAAAAAACATTCATTCAAGAGTATTGAAAGTATGTGTGTAAAATGTAGACAGAGCAGGTGGAACATTTTGTCCTGACAGTGGTCTGAATCTACCAAAAGTGGTCCAAGGAGGAGCCAACATGGAACCTGCGACAGACCAAAATAATAATGGTGTACTCAAAGAGCAACCAAAGGAATAATTACATATTTGTTGAGCAAAGGCTGGCCCCCCTAAAGTAACATAAGTTTTAAACCCAAAAACAGCAAGCCGATTTTTTTTTTAAATGGCAAGAATCCAACCCGAAACAAACCAAACGGGAACCGAGATACTAACCAACAAAAGACCTAATTCAAGAAAAGCAAGACCAGTTGGACATAACCAAAACAAGAAACTCAACAAAAATATCGGGAGTTCTTCTTATGGGGGAAACATGATCAGGCCCTGGTGTAAGGAGCAGCCAGGCTTAAATAAACTGGGAACACTGGCCCAGGTTCTCCTGGTCAGGGGTTAACTCCAGGCCACACCCACTCCACCTGAGCAACGAAGAGGCAGTTAATCACAACGATACTATCACACTAACAACCTGTGCTCGTATTTTTTAGATCCAAGTCTATGACTGGGGTACTGAAGACTTTTGTTTGACTCGACCTATCGTCTTTATCAGTAGTAAGACTGATGAAGACTTACATTTGAGTTTGAAACGAACTAGAATCGTGATGTTTGTCCGTTTGTTCTCCTGACAACTTCTCCGCTGTCTCTTCTTGGAACAAAGAAGAAGGTCTTCTCAGCCAGCTGACAGCTGGCCTCAGTGTGTGAGGGTGTGTGTGTACGTCTCCAATCTCTATGGCAACCGGTTTCCACAACTCCTATTCTGCTGTTTGTTTCCTTGGTAAGATAAAAAAAATAAAAAATAAAATAAAAGCAGGAAGTGAAACAGAATAGCAGGAATGGGACGTCCTGTGAGGGGTGAATTGCTGTATCTATTTGATCAGCTCAAACACTAAAGCCACAGTACAGCTTCCTGTCAGGCCAGCGCCATCACATGGAAAATCAGAGAACTGCACTTGATTTGTATTCGGAAGCAAACGACTTGGATGAAGGCTGCAGTGAGTGGGAAGATTTTATTTATTTATTTGTTTAAAAGTTGTTTTTTGGATTTTAATGACTAAATTATCACACTGACATGCACACACAGCTCTTGTGAGTTATTAATGATGTTGTTCCCTCCTTATGATGGCACAGAGGGTCTTGATGTTGTTGTTTTTAATCAGAGTTGCCAGTAGCGATGTTGACATCGGCAGATTGAACAGCTGCCGTAACTGGAGGCATCACCACAGCAACTCAGACCCATAATGCCTCTGGATGAAAGCAGCTGTTCTGACCGACGGCAAAGAGACTCCCCCACCCTCCTACAAAAAAAAAAAAAAAAAAAGAGAAGAGATGCATCATCTCTTAGAAAAATTATAATCAAACTCACAACTTTACTGTAATTTACTAAAACAATGGTGAAAATGTTTTGACCAAACAGGTATACAAGGCCAGTGTTTGTCACTGGCTATTCTGTATTTTATTTATTTATTTAAAGTAAAATATTATAAAAGTTTCTATTGTCATATTTTTCCTCATCAATTTGGAGAGCTTGAATGAACTTTTAATAAAACAGCCACATTGACCTTTTAGTTGACCTCTAACTTAAAATTGTTTCACTAGTATACAGAGCAAAATGTTGCACTATATACCTATGACCTCTAAGATTATTTTCTTTTTGGCTTTAACGGGGGGACTTACAACATTAATTATCATCCCAGATAAGAATGCAATAAAAGTCTTTTTAAAATAATCTAATACTCTTAAATGCTGTTTTAAAAAAAAAAAAAAACAACAAAAAAAGAAAATCACCAAAGCAATAGCCACACGTGCTTAAGAGAAGACACACGTACCGGTATTCATTCTATGTTTCATGCCAAACCCACATAGTGTGTTTGCATCAACTTATTGTCATCAAGCTAAAGAACTTGGTTTCATTCAAAGCCCAACTAGTGTTTTGAAAACGCAGCCTGTTTACGTTTGTGATGGTGGGACAAAAAAAAAACAAGCAAAAAGCTTTTTTTGCTGCATCACTTCCAAAAAGTTAGTTACCATGCAGTTACCATGCATTTCATTTATTGGCGTTGATCTAGATGAAAACTGGACGTTGTACTGAAGACAGTTATTTCTTACACTGGAATGTCCCTCGACTGAATTAAAGTAGTCAAAACAAAAAACAAAACAAACAAAAAAAATCATTTTTTGTCACTTTTCATCTGAGATTTATTCATTGCAATGAAATGTGAATTTAGTTCAAGCCTATGTGGCCGGCGTCTCACCTTATTGTTTTGATTTGGATACAATTGCTTGAGCAGATATTTTGTCAAATGGAGAGAAAAAAAAAATGAATGAGCATCCACACAGCACTCTGTTTTGTTAACATTTAATCTTATTTCTCATTCATCTTGATCAGTGTAAATCACAACAGGCAATGCTTAAAATGATGACATGGAAACACTTTGCAATGAGTTAATATACATGGTTGTGCTGAAATGTTGCAGGACACGTTTGAGTGTAATATGCATAGTACGGAGCTACAGAGGTTACTATTCATAATTAGGAGTTCCCTCTCATCACGCACACAAGTGTCCTATGTAGAAGAGAGGGCACAGTGGCACTTAATATTTAAGATCAAAAACTGTGACAACTGTTTTGGATATGTTGATAAAGTCTGTATTGTATTACTTACCTCCAAATCTAAATCCTGAAGGCAGAATCTCAAACAGCTATAGAACTAGGGGTTTGCTCCAGACTAGCACACACCACTGGAAAGTAACCAGGGAAATCCGTAAAAATAAACTAGCGCTAAATATTTATATTGCAGTGCTGTTTTATTTCATGTTTGCTGTGAGCTGCCAAACCACGAAGGTCAGATGGACTGGAATCCAAAGGTTCAAAAAGAGGACGAATCCTCAACTTGCAAATAAGCAAAAATCCAAATCCCACAGCGAATATAAACGTTTTCTAACTTTATGACAGCCAGAAAAAAAAATAATAAATCAATCGAAAGCAAAAACAAGAAAGCAGAAAGAAAACATCACTGAAGTAATAAAGTGTTCAAATAAAAAATTATGTTGCAGTCAAAACTGTTTCATTTGTTCAAAGCATCTTGGTGTCCATAAAGAATGACAAACATTCAGCTCAAATATCAAAGATGGATCAAGACATGAAATGAGTTTATTTGAGAATACTGGAACTAATTCAGTTCAATTTCAAATCGGTACTTCCTGTCTTGACCGTGGGAAACGGCAAGCTTGTATTTGATTGCATAACAACACTCAAATACACGCCGAAGTCCACACATTCAAGCATCTGGGAGTCAGCTTCAGGGAACGCACACGGCGTCAGTGTTCGGTCTGGTTCCTCATCCGAACCGCTGGTGGATCTTCTAGCAGAGAGAAACAGGAAACGGTAAAACAAACAGAACAGTCTGTGGCTGTTGTACGAGTTTCAGCTCCATTGTTCTGTTTTGTCCCAAATCTGACAAAGCTAACTGTACTAATGATGAAGAGGCTAACTACACACACACACAGCGCAGCGCAATGTTTAGTTGTTGGACAGCAGAATGGAGCTCTGTTGTCACATCTGCAGCCCTCTGCATTTTTCTGTATACACGGGCGGGAGGTTATTCCACCAGTGGGAGGTCAAAGGTCGAGAGGTCGTCCTTAACCGCACCTCCTCCTCTCTGATGTCTTGCATCTTAAACTTGAGTCTCAGAGGGACTCACCCTTTGTGAAAAAAGAGCTATTTTCTTTATGCCAGCAGAAAGCTAAATTAAGTAATGTTATATTACACTGTTAATAAATATTCCATGGTGCAGTGTGTTTAAGGCTCTCGTTTATTATTAATAATTTTTTTTTTTTTTTTAAACCGACAGACTAGGCAAAGAGAGCATTAATCAGAGAAACAGCCAAGAGGCCCATGGTTACTCTGGAGGAGCTGCAGAGGCTGAATCAAATTACGAAAACTGATCACCACCCAAAACACACCATCACTGCAATGAAATATAGCAGTGGAGGCTTCATGCTGGGAGGTTTGTCGCTACAGCAACACATAATATTTGCAACTTGACAAAAAACCACCACGACTATTTTTGCAAGGCCCTGTAGCCTTTCTGGCTGTACGTATTCACACTTTTACATGTTACTGTATGTGTTCACCTCACTTCCTGTTATGGTTTGATCTGTTACTTAATGTGCCGGCATACCCATGTATCTGTTTTCAGACTTGAGCCCTCTGCGTCTAATCTGGGGCAGAAAGTCTCCACAGGAAATGCAGTCAAGAATGTCAGGAACGGGGATTTCCAGGACATGAAAGCAGCAACGTCCTCTGTCTCAAACATGATCGGGGTGGGAGGCGCCAACAAAATAGAGTATGACTGATTTTTAGGGGTTTCATCAAAGTTTCTTGGAAAGCTTTTTTTTTCTTTGAGAATCATTATATTTAGCCTCTCTCTAAAATTCATCAATTTCTGTGATCATTTTTGTAACTTTTTCCAATAGCTTTTGGATTACAACTGAACCTATCTACAGTGATTGGTTGAAGTTTATTAAGTTGATCATTTTTCAGCATCTTCATAAACTCAACAAAACATCTATAAAATAAAACCAGCCATGTGGTTCTACATTTACAGTTTTGACTTCTCCTTTCGATTAAAATGACCCTTCTTATCTTGCAAAGATTTATATTTGTTGCTAAATAAGGATGTCATTTTTTTTTCACGTATTTGACATACCTTAGATTTTAAAGCTTTCTTATAAAAGTCTATCATCTATACAATTATATACTTTGCATATAATTGTAAAGTATATAATTAGAGCGTCTTTTTCCCGACGCTCTAATCCTTCCACATCATAATGTTTCTATCTAGCGGCTCTTGTGTTTTGCGAGTACGAATCCAAGCAAAGTTATTTTTATTTCAAGTCTTACTGTGCATAGCGGTGCCATCTGGAAAGAAAGCATGCTTGGATGAACAATGTCAAACACCGTCATGAGAATTCCTCCCAACAGCACAACTAGGAGTCCCTCTGTGCTTTATAGCTCCAATAATGAGTACTCCAAGATACAATATATAGGCACATAATTTACTTTACTGCTGTTAAAGTGAGGCAAGAAAGTGAATTCCTCAAAGTTCGTACAGCTGAAATACTTAGGAACAAAAAAAGAGAAGAAAATGCCTTTTTAACAAGTACCTATCAACAGGAGCAGCGATATCAGTCTGAACTCTGTGATCTCTGAGGGTTAAAATCAAGACAACAATAAAGGCCAAATCCAGAATATGAGTGCATGGGAGGAGGCACTGTATTTATGCCTGTTATACCCGCGGGACTGTGTAAAACAATGCAGCATCATAATAAGAAAGCCATATATTTATCACCTGCTGTTTCGGCCCTGCATGTGTGCATGTCCTCATTAATCACAGCAGCATTGTTCCTCCAGCGAGATGCTCTGATCTCAGGAGGGGAACCATCTGTTGCTCAACATCTCTGCTGCACCGGAAAGCAAACAACCACACACAGGACTGTCTGAAATACAAGAAGAAAAAGTTTCAGAGTGTATTTCCACAGTAAGTATTTGCTGTTCGGGGTCGTCTGCTGCTGTAAAATAAATGAATGCGGCTAAAGCATTTCCCTAAATTTTACTTTACTTTTGTAATACGATCAAAATATGAATTTTGAACTAATACTCTTTGACTTCCTGCCCATGTGGGGTTTAAATGTAACCTGACAAACAAAAAAAAGCCCTTTTCTCTTAACCACACTTGACATATAGCTAATAGATGTGTGTGACATTTGCAATAAATTAGAAAACATTTCTCAACTACTCACCTAAACCGACCCATACAAACAATAAGTTTTGTGCACATCTTTACTGAGGGCGCACAACCATTTTTAAAGCTCTCTATAGTATTTTTGCACCAGCTTTGCAAGTGTAAAATCAACCGTTTGATGAAGATTAATTTCATAATTAAGGTGTATTTTTTTCAAACATTTTTTAACTTTGGAATAATACTAGAAAACATAGGAAGACCCAAATTACATTTATATTTGCTGTTTGGTTAGTTTCAAGCTTACTTTGAAAAGGACAGTCTGTTCATTTGAGCTCCAGCCTTAATAAATTTAATATTTATTAAATCAGAACCACTTCGGTCTCACTGAGTCGTACTGCTTGTTAGATTTTCCCCTGATCCATTACCACAACACACCGCAGGCTCAAACAGAGGGCAATATGGGACTGTTCACCAATTTGGCTTACTCAGCGCGTCCTCTTAGTTCGCTTTCATATTGTACTGCTGCCATCTTGTGGTAGTGACGAGATATTACAGGGCAATTCTTAGGGGTAAAATTTTGTGGGGGTTTTTTTTAGTCTGAGTCGTAATATGAACATACTTGAAACATATCAACTTATCTCACAACATATTACATATTGTGCTAAAAGTATATATAACAGGGCAGAGATGAATATGCAGCAGACGATATTGTGTCAAACAATTTGAAAATAGATTATGTACAAATAAATACATATGAATATGAAGTTCAAGATTGATTTAAATTGATTGATTTAAATCAATCAATTAATCAGTCAGTCAATCAATCAAAAAATCCATCAATAAAGCTAAATCTATTTTTGAAATCTTGAATCTTATATTTTGTATGAAAACTCTAATGGTCTTTTACTTCTTGTTAAGTTGTTTTCAAACTATGCAATCGCTACAAAATTTTGGTAAAGGCATGGAGTATTACACAGATTTTTCTTTTTTAAAAAAACATAAGTGTCTTTAAAAAAATAAATTAATAAAACCGTAATAATTCATGCTTAGCAATACAGCGAGGTTTATCTCCTTTGTCTTGCAGGTAAATGCTTGTAAACACTAAAGCCACTAAAGATAGGTTATCCTTTTTTAAATTGATGAGCATGCAGGATAAAAAGATAATTTTTAGTAAAAAATTGGTTTTACTGACTCATGTGACTTTAATAGTCATATGATATATATGTGTGAAATAGATATGTAGAAATACATATTTAAATGTACAGCAGAGATGTTGTTTTTCACAGTCTTTGAATTTAGATCCTCTGTGATAATTTGGTCGCTTTGTATTTCCTTTGTCGTGTCAATATTTGTAAAAACAAATAGACAAATATTCAACCAGTTTAGAAAATGTATAATTACATTACAAAAAGAAATGATTGCAGTAAATCTTAGTGTCAGGGCCTATAAATGGAAGTAGCCTATATATAATTATACTTGTATAATGTATAAATACCGTATACTATATAAGCATTATTAACAGCTTAGGTAGTGTAAGCTGTTAATGACTTATTTTAACAGAAATGCGTCGCTTTGAAAACAATTAAACTTTAATGCTAAAAAATGAAAGAATTCATTCAAATAGTGTAGTTAATAAGCGCTGCGCGGTCGCCTGCATCTGATTGGCTCAGCTGGACATTGGTCACGTGATCCTTGAATGGGAAACTCCAACCCCGAATCACACGTCACAGATTGACGTCAATGACCGGCTGAACAGAGTCTTTGAATGTAGACCCTCTGCGCTCATTTGGTCACTAACCATTTTCTTTGTCTTGCAGGTAAATGCTCCTAAAAAAAAAAAGCCATGAAAGAAAGGTTATCCTTTCTTTAATGGACGAGCATCAATCTGCGAGATAAAAAGATAATGTTTAGTCCGGGTCTTTTTTTAAAGGCCTGTACAACAAGAACAAGGATATGAAGTTTTATGGCAAGCCGTTTCAACATGAATTCGGTTTTGCCGCCCTTACATTCCAGATATCTCAAATTGCTTTATTTGAGATAAATTTAAGCAAGCTTAAATCCCGTTTTAGGGATTTAAGATATCTCTAAATATATTTGGCAAGACAAAATACCTATTTGAGATATCTCTAATTACATTCTGAAGAATCAAAATTACATCAGATTTTCCATTGAGCTGTATGGGGACTTCAATTGAAGATATTTACAATGAATTACTGACTATCTGAAATACACATTTCAGATATCTACAATTAAATTATAACTAGTCAAAAAGTAAATTCACGTTATCTCTATTTTAGTTTTGAGTAGTCATAATTATAATTAAAGATATCTGTAATGAGTCCATAATTCAAGATATCTGAAATGTATTTTTGGATAGGAGATAAGTAATTTTGACTAGTGTAAATTAAATTATAGATTATTAAAAGGGGGCTGCACAGTGGCGCAGTTGGTAGCACTGTTGCCTTGCAGCAAGAAGGTTCTGGGTTTGATTCCTGGCCTGGGGTCTTTCTGCACAGAGTTTGCATGTTTTCCCTGTGCATGCATGGGTTCCCTCTGGGTTCTCCATCTTCCTCCCACAGTCCAAAAAGGACTGTCAGATTAATTGGTCTGTCCAAATTATCCCTGGGAGTGTGTGTGCATGGTTGTTTTTCCATGTTTTTTTTTTTTGCAGATATCAGAAGCAGTCTTATAGTTTTTGAAGTTTTGCGTTCGCTGCATTTCCAACATTGCCGAGCACTTTCTAATTTGTGGCATTTACTGACAATTTTGTGCTAGAAACATAAAAATCTGCAGGCAACTGTTTGGACAGCATAAAGGGGCTTCCGCGTCTTTCTTAATTCAGATATCCAGAATTGTAATATTGACTTGTGATAATTACGTTCAAGATATCTTAAATCATAATTCCGGATATGTATCCCGTCAAATGACGAATCCAGTGACGTCATTCGAGATATCTTGAAAGAAATTTTGACTAGTTAAACTGTAATTGAAGATATCTTGAATTATTATTCTGGATAGTCAAGATGTAGTTTTGTCTAGTCAAAATGCATTTTTAGATATCTGGAAGCCGAATTTATGTTAAAAGGGCTTGCCATAGTAGCCTGTGATTGGCTCAGCTGGTTATTGGTTTTACTGTGTCATGTGTCTAGAGTTTAATAGTCACGTGACATATGATATCGATATATAAGGTAGATATGTAAAAAAAAAAAAAAAAAAAAAAAAAGATATTTAAATCTTCATCACAGTATTTTTATACAGACTTTGAATGTATAAAGACTGTATACAGTAGACTGCGATAATTTAGTCACTTTGTCTTTTCTTTGTCGTGTCAATATTTGCAAAAGCAAATAACTAAGTATTCAAGGTACAAGCACTGTGAGGTCACCTGCACCTGATTGGCTCAGCTGTTCATTGGTCATGTGATCCTTGAATGGCAAGGTTCACACGTCACGGATTGACGTCAATGACCGGCTGAACAGAGTCTTTGAATGTAGACCCTCTGCGCTCATTTGGTCACTAACCATTTTCTTTGTCTTGCAGGTAAATGCTCCTAAAAAAAAAAAAAAGCCATGAAAGAAAGGTTATCCTTTCTTTAATGGACGAGCATCAATCTGCAAGATAAAAAGATAATGTTTAGTCCGGGTCTTTTTTTAAAGGCCTGTACAACAAGATCAAGGATATGAAGTTTATGGCAAGCCGTTTCAATATGAATTCGGTTTTGCCGCCCTTACATTCCAGATATCTCAAATTGCTTTATGACTAGCCGTTTTAGGGATTTAAGATATCTCTAATTATATTTTGACAAGACAAAATACCTATTTGAAATATCTCTAATTACATTCTGAAGAATCAAAATTACATCAGATTTTCCATTGAGCTGTATGGGGACTTCAATTCAAGATATTTACAATGAATTACTGACTATCTGAAATACACATTTCAGATGCACAACTTTCATATTGAAACTGGATTGACAATAGCAATTTTAGCTTTTCAAAGCTGTTTTTAAATGCTTTCGGTTCATCTGAGATGAATAAACAAGACTTTTTTTTTTTTGCAGATATTAGAAGCAGTCTTATAGTTTATGAAGTTTTGCGTTCGCTGCATTTCCAACATTGCCGAGCTCTTTCTAATTTGTGGCATTTACTGACAATTTTGTGCAAGAAACATAAAAATCTGCAGGCAACTGTTTGGACAGCACAAAGGGGCTTCCGCGTCTTTCTTAATTGAGATATCGAGAATTGTAATATTGACTTGTGATAATTACGTTCAAGATATCTTAAATCGTAAGTCCGGATATGTATCCCGTCAAATGACGAATCCAGTGATGTCATTCAAGATATCTTGAAAGGAATTTTGACTAGTCAAACTGTAATTGAAGATATTTTGAATTATTATTCCGGATAGTCAAAATGTAGTTTTGTCTAGTCAAAATGCATTTTTAGATATCTGGAAGCCGAATTTATGTTAAAAGGGCTTGCCATAGTACCCTGTGATTGGCTCAACTGGTTATTGGTTGACTAAAGTGTAATAGTCACATGACATTTGATATAGATAATTGAGGTAGATATGTAAAAAAAAAAAAAAAAAAAAGATATTTAAATCTTCATCACAGTATTTTTTATACAGTCTTTGAATGTATAAAGACTGTATACAGTAGACTGCGATAATTTAGTCACTTTGTCTTTTCTTTGTCGTTCAATATTTGCAAAAGCAAATAACTAAGTATTCAAGGTACAAGCATGTGAGGTCAACTGCACCTGTATTGGCAAAATCAGCTGTTCATTGGTATGTGACCTTGAATGGCAAAGGTTCACACGTCACGGATTGACGTCAATGACCGGGCTGAACAGAGTCTTTGAATGTAGACCTCTGCGCTCATTTGGTCACTAACCATTTTCTGTCTTGCAGGTAAATGCTCCTAAAAAAAAAAAAAAAAAGCCATGAAAGAAAGGTTGATCCTTCTTTAATGGACGGCATAATCTGCAAGATAAAAAGATAATCGTTTAGTCCGGTCTTTTTTTAAGGCCTGTACAACAAGATCAAGGATATGAAGTTATGGCAAAAAGCCGTTTCAATAGAATTCGGTTTTGCCGCCCTTCATTCCAGATATCTCAAATTGCTTTATGACTAGCGTAATTTAGGGATTTAAGATATCTTAATTAATTTTGACAAGACAAAATACCTATTTGAAATATCTCTAATTACATTCTGAGAATCAAAATACATCAGATTTTCCATTGAGCTGTATGGGGACTTCAATTCAAGATATTTACAATGAATTACTGACTATCTTGAAATACAAATTTCAGATGCACAACTTTCAAAATATTGAAATGGATGACAATAGCAATTTTAGCTTTTCAAAGCTGTTTTTAATGCTTTCGGTCATCTGAGATGAAAAACAATACTTTTTTTTTGCAGAATTAGAAGCAGTCTTATAGTTTATGAAGTTTGCGTTCGACTGCATTTCCAAATGCCGAGCTACTTTCTAATTGTGGCATTACTGACAATTTTGTGCAAGAAACATAAATCTGCAGGCAAGTTTGGACAGCACAAAGGGGCTTCCGCGTTTTCTTTATGAGATATCGAGAATTGTAATATTGACTTGCTGATAAATTTCACGTTCAAGATATCTTAAACGTAAGTCCGGATATGTATCAACCGTCAAAGACGAATCCAGTGATGTCATTCAAGATATCTTGAAAGGAATTTAGACTAGTCAAACTGTAATTGAAGATATTTTGAATTATTATTCCGGATAGTCAAAATGTAGTTTTGTCTAGTCAAAATGCATTTTTAGATATCTGGAAGCCGAATTTATGTTAAAAGGCTCAACTGGTTATTGGTTTTACTGTGTCATGTGACTAAAGTGTAATAGTCACATGACATTTGATATAGATAAATGAAGTAGATATGTAAAAAAAAAGATATTTAAATCTTCATCACAGTATTTTTTATACAGTCTTTGAATGTATAAAGACTGTATACAGTAGACTGCGATAATTTAGTCACTTTGTCTTTTCTTTGTTGTCTCAATAGCTGCAAAAGCAAAAAAAAAAATTTTTCAACTCTATTTATTCCAAAAAACAGCAATACAGTTGTATTGTGAACATAACACAAAAAGACAATCAATACTAGACCAGGGGGAGCACAAGATAAGAGAATGACGTTACAGTACATTAACATAAAAGATAATCCAAAAGTCCAAGTTGATTGCAAGTCCATATTGTTGATTCCGCTCTTTGATTGGTTGATGTTTGAATTGTTAATAAATAATGTTTAAGTTCGATCAAAAAAACTTAAAAGTTTGGTTTTTTCTTCAAAAATGTGCATTTATGTAGGTGAAATTTAGCCATAAAAATTTTTAAATTGATAAGGAAACATTTCACATTCATTCCTCCATTTTGTTGAAATCCAAATAAGACATTTTTCCAATAAAACGGAATTCTGCTGATACTTTGGAATCAACAAAGTTACAAAAATGTTGTCAAAATACTTTAGAATGAGGACACAACCAGAACAAATGAGTGACCGACTCTGGGCAAACATCACAGAAGGAACCAGTCACATCAATGATAGAGTTGAACTTCTTTAAATAGACTTTAACGGGGTAGATTCGGTGAATGAGTTTAAAAGATACTTCTTTTACCTTGTTAGTGAGAAGGAAGTGATTAGGGAGCAGCCAGATAAATTTCCAAGTCACAGTAATACAAAAGCGATTCCAATAATGTACAACCGCAGGAACAGAGGTCACATCCTTCAGAAACAGGGATCTGATTTGACTTATTATTGTTACGAGGAAAAGGATTCAGATATATTTTGCCAACAGGAGAATGTTGG